>JAWMRA010000028.1:18100539-18216026 GCA_035584735.1 Pseudotriccus pelzelni | reverse complement strand
GAAGTGATTTCGGGTCGTAAAGGGGAGGGGCAGAAAGAAGGGAGAGAGCGCGGCGCCCAATCAGCGGGCGGGACGGCGCGAGCCAATCAGCGCCCGGGGCGGTGGCGCGCGTCCGGTCAGGGCAGACGAACGGGAGGGAGTGGGGGGGTGGTCCCTCTCCGTGACGTCACGGGGGCCCGCAGCCAATGAGCGGGCCCGCAGCGGGAGCTGAGCGGCCGCCAGGGGGCGCTGTGAGCGGCGGGTGTGAGTGCTGAGGGAGCCCCGGCGGAGCCGTGAGGGGCCCGGGGCCGGGAAGGGGTCCCGCCGGAGCCAGCGGCCCATGCACCGCGCGGGCAGCGAGCGAACACTGCCTGGATCCCGCCGGCGTCCTGGCAAAGGAGCACCCCGGACGGCGGGAGCAGCTCCTGCCGCCGCGGGTCCTGTGCCGGCCTCGTTGGGCCGCCCGGCCCTTCCGTCTCTAACGGCCTTGGATCGCTGATCCCGCATTTCCCGTTCCTCTCCGGCCCTCAATAAAAACATCTGTCTTTTATTAAATAACGAAAATAATGGGATTGCTAAAGGGCTCTTTGTCGGTGGCGAGCCTCAGAGACCCTCACACACTTTGCGAGTTTGCTGCTCGGGGTTTTTATTCGTGGGGTTTGCTTGAAGTCGCTGCCACTGAAGATTCGGGACAGGTCAGTGGGTGCTGGGGCTCCTCAGGAACCTGCGTGTTCCACTCCATCCCAGCATGTCCCACTCCATCCAAGGGTGTCCCGCTCCATCCCAGCGTGTCCCACTCCATCCCAGCGTGTCCCACTCCATCCCAGCATGTCCCGCTCCATCCCAGTGTGTCCCCAGCTCCATCCCAGTATATCCCCAGCCTGTCCTAGCCCCAAACGTGGGTGGCAGCAGCCTGTGGAGCCATGGCCCCTGGGACGGGGATCAGCGCCCGGGGATCTGCCGACAGGGTGAGGGGCACAGCCCCTGCTCCGCTCTGCCAGGGGAGAGGAGAAGGAGCCAGGTGTGCCCCCCACATCCCCCCTCACCAGCACTTTCCTATAGCAGAGATTGAAACAGGTTTTGGCCACTGTGGCTCAGATCCTCCCCACACGCAGTGGGGCTGCCTGTCTGCCACTCATCTTTCATCCCGTTTTCATCTCCCTGTTCCAGGCTTGTCTCCATGTTTTATTGATGTCAGGCTGGCAGGCAGGAGCAGCTGCAGGGTCCTCTCCTGGGTTTGGGCAGGGGGGCTGGCCCCACTGCTGCACCCCAGCCCCCCTCACCCTCACCTTTGTTTCCTTAAAACATTCCAGCCAGGCATTCTCTGACTGCAGCTCCTTCTGGAGCAGTTAATGGTGAGCTGCAAAACAGGAGTCATTTCAACGAATCTGCTGGCAGCTCCCTGTGCCGCAGGACGTGACTCTTGGCAGCAGTACAATTTAGTGTGACTGATACACACGCCTTTGGATTTCATTAAAACCTGGAATTCCAATAGCTCGACTTGCTGTTTGCCCAGACACTCTCCCTGATTATCAGCAGGGTGCAGGTACAGGAGTGCAGGTACAAACCCCATACCCAGGGGAATCCCACACAGATCCAGGGCTGCTCCATCTGTTGATGGGATCATGCAAATGGAACACCTTTGGGGCATGGACAGTATCCAGGCACTTTTCCAGAGAAGTCTGTGGCTGGGGCCCCCGCTGCAGCCTCAGTTCCCCTCTCCCTCTCGCTGATCCTTCCCAGGCCTTACTCCATGGCTGGAAAGCTGCTGGCTACGTTGTGCCAGGTACTGGCATGGCACTACTGCTGCTGCTCCAGAGAGTGTTCCCAGGGATGTTTTGAACTGGGAATCTTTTCAAATATTTGGATTTCTGTAGTTTTTAAAAGACTATTTCTGACACGGTCTGACTTCTCTGCCAGACATACAGGGAGGAGCCCTGAAATCCTATGGTTTGGATACTCCTGCTCACATTCTCATGTTTCCTTGGTCCAGGGCAAGTGGCCTTTTCCATCCTCACTGCAGCTCTGTGCCATGAGCTGGTTTCAGCACCGAGGTTCCCTCTGGCACAGTGTGGCAGCCCTGGAGCTGCCGTGGGCTCCCGCTGCCAGGACCGGCCCACGCCGTGGAGCTGAGGCAGCCGTGGGGCTGTGCTGCCTCGGAGACGCTGACATCTTGTCGTCCTGTTTGAATTTTTTTTTTCAGATTTCAGGTTGAAGTGTGATGCCAAATTAAAAATTTTGCCCTGGGCTGTCTGCAGGGCCTCTGGGCTGCTGTGGTGCCAGCATCTGCCAGGGAGACCCCCAGGTCCCGTGTTGGAGGGTGGCAGCGGGGGGAGGCTCCCGCTGGCACAGTAGTATCTGCGCTTTCCCAGTCTCCCCCTTTCTCCCTCAGCCTCGCAGTTCACTGCTCAAACTGGAGGGTGAAGCCCCTGCCCCCTCCTGCTGTGGGTGTTCTGGGTGCTGTGAGTGCTGTGGGTGCTGTGGGTGCTGTGGGTGCTGTGGGGGCTGTGGGTGTTGTGCCCCTGCTTGCTGGTGGGGCTGGGCCAGCCCTTTCTGAGGCCACAGGAGGCATCATCCAGGCGTTGTGGGGATCAGGTGTGTCTGGGCATTGTTGGAATTTAACAGAGCATGCCCCAGTCTGTTGGCATGGCATGGCACGGTGTGGTGCACGCAGGCCCTGGGCACAGAGGTCCCCGGTCTGGCCCAAGGTTTTCCCTGTATTTGACATGAAAAAATCCCATTTTCTCTGTACCTGCGGAGTCCGCAGATTCCCCCTGACACGGGGAAGGGGGTGCAGGCTCAGCTGTGGTGAGGGCTGCAGACAGGTGGGAGGTCTGGGAGGTGTCCTGAGTCAGCCAGAGCAGGGATTCACTTAACTGGGGCTCATTGGAGGTGAGGGCTGGAGAGGGGACAGCAGAGCTGAGCCCAGCCTGGCTGCCTACAGCGTGTCACCTCTTGCATCTCCTTGGCCAGGACAGTACCCTGGGAGTCCTGAAATCATGAGAGTCCTGTAACTGCATCAGCCACCACAGAGCTGGGAGCCGGCCTTGGCCAGGAGGCCCCATCCCGAAATTCTGGGGCCATCCAGGGAAAGTTCTCCTCACTGAAACCAGCCACAGAGCTGACACTAATAGAAAAAGACCACTAAAAAGCTGTGTGATATTCTGTTCTGCTCCCGGTCCCTCTCTCCCTTCGTTGCTGCTGGCATTTTATGAATTATTGATGTGCCAAGGTGCTGCCGCTCTCCCGTTTCCTCCTCGCTGCTCCCGCTGCCGCAGCCGCGCCGGGCCCGGGCCGGGCTGCCAGGAGGGGATGCCCGGGAGGGACTCGGTGCTGGCGTGTCCCCAGGGCAGCACCTCGATCCCGGTGCTGGGGCGCAGATCGAGGCTCCCAGGCGGCGCAGCGGGGGCGTCACTCGGCCGTGGCGATTCCCCGTGTGCTTCCCTGCTCCTGCGAGGCTCTGGGCACGACTTGTGCTCCCCTCGGGTCCCTTCTCCAGCCCACGCTGCCGCGGGCGTCTCCCTCGGCTCGGAGCACAGGACGAACAGGCGGTCTGGCAGAGGGGGCTGAGCCGGGGGCACCCCCAGAAGCGCTCCAGGAGCGGGGTCGGGGCGGCCGTCGGGGATCGCGGCAGGGTCAGCTGAGGGGACAGCCTGGGGGGGGCTCCGTGTCCTCTCCCGGCGGTGCTCCGTGTCCCTTCCCTGCGGGAGACGCTCCCGGTCCCACGTGCCAGCCCGGTGCAAGTGTGCGTGACGGGGTGTCCGGGAAACGAGATCATCCTCGGAGCGTTGCAAATGTGCCTCTTTCCCCTGAGAGACCGGGAATGCTCCGGCTCTGGGGTTAATATTTCATGAGGTGCTGGGACAGAAGCGGGCTCCGAAGCTCGGGGCAGACGTGCTCTCCCGCAGGGTGCGGGAGGGCTGCGGTGGCACCCACACCCTCTGCGGGGGCTCGAGCCAGGGATGGAGTGGGGGGAGGCTGCGGCAGGTGATGGATCTGTGCCATTCCAGAGGGTTCCTCCAATCCGGTGCTCCCTTGGCTGCCTGGGACTGTGTTGAACTGGAGCCAACCCGCTCCTTGGGCCCCAGCTCTGCCGTGCTGTCCTGTCCCGGGAATGGCACTGGTGTGAAATCCCAGGACGCTGCATCTCATGGCCAATTTGCTCAGGTTTCCTCGGCGGGGGCTAATGTGTTTTCCATGTTAATGTGCCTGCACGTGGCATCCAACCTGACTGCAACATGGAGCCACTAATACTACATGACTGGCTCACGTGCCCCATTGGCAGGGGACAGGGCTGCGCGTGTCGCCACCGCTCCGCTTCTCCACCCGGCTTTGGCCTGGGCTGACCCCAAATTTACAATATTTCGGATTTCCTCTTTAAAAGAGGAAGCAAACAACTCCTCCCACCCTAGTGTCTTTGACAAGGAAGACACTTGCTCTATCCAAAATATTTCAGGTTCCTTCACTGCCCCTCCTCTGCCTCCCCACTAAAAAACTACTGAAAAAAGCAGAAAATCTCTATATGAAAAGTCCAACGTTAAAAGGATTATCAAAATTTTTCCTAAATATTTTCTTCTGTCTTAAGATGAGAGTTATTTTGTGTTGTGAGACATTTCAGCCTGTTGGCAGCATCACAACTTGGCCAACTTATCCCCCATGTGACCGTCTCAGAGCTGGCCCCAGATACCCCTCCAGCTCCATCCCTTCTGTGACTGCCTTGGAGATTCCTCTTCCAGCAAAGGGATCCAGGGATCCACCCTTCTTGCCTGCCCAGAATCTCCATCTCTAAACCTCCTGCCCTATCCTACTCCAAGGAGACCCACATGCTCATTCCTCTGCTCCACAGGAAGGGGCCTGTGTGTCCCATTCCCTCGCGAGTGCCTGGAGCTGTGTCTGTCAGCCGGGGAGTCACAGGGTGTAAAGCCAACCAAGCAAAGAACAGAAGTTCAGATGTTTTCCAGAGGCTGTTACATGTTCTCACTGTGGTACCTGAAGGAGGATCCCTGAGCTGTGCTGGTTTTCCTAGCAGAGATCTGCACTCAGGCCAGGATGTGGCAGTGGCTGCAGACTAATTTGTTTTGACATTTGGGGAAAAACAAATGTATTCTGAGACAACTGAGATATCAAACTTTAACTACGTCTCTGACTCAGATCCTTGGCGTGTTTTATTCCTGCTAGCAGAGCCTGTCGGGTGCAGGGAGCTGCAGGGGGGCTCAGGGGGGGCTGCAGGAGCCAGGGGAGGGCTGTGGGGAGCTGTGGAGACACCACATGCAATGGGGAGACCTGCCCAGGCATCTAAGCAATATTTGAGGCTCTGGCAAATGGGGTGCATTAGCTTTGCATCACACATGTCCTGAAAATGTAGTCGCTCTACCCAAATAATGTCCTGATTTTTGGTGGGTTTGTCCTCTAACCCCCTGTATGTGTTTCTGTGGTGTGGACTGCAGTGTTTGGATGTGCTCTGTGCAGAGCTGCAGCTCTCAGTGGAGTCTGGAGGGTGTGTCTCCCCCGGGCAGCCCAGGCACTGCCCAGGGGGGCACTCGGGGGAGGATTTGTCCCCTGTGCTGCTGTCCCTTCCCCCAGTGACATCCCTGAGGCCTTGGGATCCAGTGTCATGGCTCTCCAGGGATGACTGAGGGCCCTGGTAAGCCCACAGGTGTGCATTAGACACACCAGCCTCAGGAGGAGGAAAACCAAAGATTTCCCTGCCCATCCACCTGCCGTCTGTCTCTCTCCACTTTAGCTCCACACTCATGCAACTTTAAAAGCAAGTAAATGCCGGCAGCGTGATTCACCTCCCCACCTGCTTCCTCCTCCTTTCACTCCTGGAAAGAGAAGCTCTGCTCACCTGCCTGGTGGGAGCATCCCCTCCAAGGGCAAGGATATGGGGAGTCACATCAAGATGGTTCCACTGAAAGAACGAACCTCTTCGCTCGAAACAGGAGCTGGTCTATTCACTGCCCTCGCTGAGCTCTGGATGCTGAGCTCTCTTGGAGGATGATACCTCAATTTCCCTTCTGGCTCATCTGTCATGACATGAGTAAATGGAGAGAGATCATACTCCTCCAGCACTTCAAATAATGATCCACACTGGGATCCAGCTGGTGGTGCCAGGGGCTGGTCCCAGGACCAGCACAGTGCTGGATGTGCTCAGGAGCTGGCAGGGCTGCCCCCCACCCTCATGGGCTGCCCCCCTCAGCCAGGGGCTGCCCCACTCCTGTGATGTCTCCAGCACTGCCCTTCCTAATCCATGGACAATGAAAACCACAGTCAAGCACTGAGCTGACCCTGAGCACCCACAGACTCAGCTGTCTGAGGGGGGCTGTGCAGGTCCAGCAGTTCTGACACCTTCTCTGCTTTGCACTCAGCATTTGGGAGCACTATTTCCATCCAGCAGGTTGAAGATAATAACCAAATGTCAGTACTATTTGGCAGCAACTGATCTAGATTTGTGTAGAGTTATTGTACATTCTTAATTCTGTTTGGAATTAAAAACAGAGCGTTTCGTTTTCCCCTGAGCATTGTTTTGCTCCCCCATATAAAATTCTACTGCAACTGCTGTGACATGTTTCTGCATACATAGTTCTAAATTTGCTTAAAGAAACAGTCTAAACAGTCTTGATGGAATAAATTTGTATCTAACTTTTCCAGGCAAACTGCAAAGCACAACGAGTGTCATTAGGGACAAATTTGTTTAATTGCTTTAAGACTGTTCAGAAAATAACTCTTGAGGCTGTACAACCAGAGTGAGTTCCCTCTGCTTTGTACCAGTGCAAAGTGGGGCTTCCCCCGCCTCTATGGGTCTCCACAGAGCTCCTGGCTGTGGATGCCCACCCAAAGCCCATGGCCACATGCTCTCAGCACCCTTGGGCTGGTCACAGTGAGCCGTGGGTGACGGAGGGTGCAGCCCTGGGGAGAGCGAACATCCTTGAAAACTCAGAAGGGAAACCTTGAGGATGAAAGGTGTGGAGAAAAAAAGAGACTGGACATTGGGATTTTTGCAGCTGAAAACACCAGTTTTCTTTGGGTTGCAGCATGGCTCCAGCTCCAGCTCGTGCTCTCCTTGCCAGCTCCTTGGACCAGCTCCTTGTGCCACCACAAGTGCAGGTGAGCACCAGCAGGGACCCTTAGCGGGTCCTGCTGCTCCCTTGGGACATGGGTGGCTGGACCCTACCCTGATGAGTACACACACAGAGGCTCCTGACAGGTCATCAACCCTTCCTGTGTGCACTGCAGCACCTGCTGCCTCCCTCCTGCACCCCCAAACCCACCCGTGCCAGGTGTCCCCGTGTGCCCCATCCTGAGCCCTCTCCCCCACATGTGCTTTTGTACATCTGGGGGCTGCCCCCAGGTCCTCCCGTGATATCAGATGTGCTGCTATTGATTTCCTCTCGGCATTTGTTTTTGTTATTCATTATTAATGGGATCATTTTCCCATCCTTAGTGCATGAAGGCAAATTTTGTGTAAAAATCAATTGAGTGAGCAGCGCCAATGGCTTGTTTGGTTTTCTCTGCTTTCATCTCCTGTATGTGCAGGCCCCAGGAGACAGAGAGCAGGATATTAAGGAACAAGCATGGAATGGAGAAAAAAATAATAAATCAATTTTTAGTGGTTCAGAAACCACAGAAAGGGATTTGCCTGCTGAGCCTTTCACACACATACTGGGCATTTCCTAGTTCAGCAGGTTTCCCTTTCCGCTTTCTCTGGGCTGTCACTGAAAGGGAATTCCCTTTTTCAGCAAATTTCACCTGCATTTTTCATTTTACCTGGGGAAAATGGGTTTGTGCAGAGGGTGTGTTTTGAAGAACTAATTGTCCCACAGGGTGGGACCCACAAACTTAACTGCCCAGGACAAGGAGCCCTAGACCTTGATGATAAATAGAAGTCCTGATCCTGAGGCACCTGGAGAGTCTGAGGGGACAGGAGGGAATGGGGGGTTGTACTGTGGTGGCAGGACATCACAAACTCAGTATCCTGAGCACTGGCTTCATCCTGCCTCCCACCACCCCTTGGCAATGCCTTCTGGCTCCAGGGCACTGAAGGGAAAATGTGGACAACTTATTTGTGCCTCTTCAGCAATAAATATTGGTTCTGAACTATTCCCACTGAAATCAGAGGAAGTTAATCCCCAGCTCCAGGAAGGCCAGATGAGTCTCCTGTATCATGGTGGGATTATCTGGCACCACAGCTTTGGAAGCCAAACCCAGGAACAGTCTAAGGCACCAGCGAGGACCAATCTGATCTCCAAAGTAAATCTCAAATGAAGGGGTCAGGTCCTGTGTGTGACATCTGGGCAGACCAAGGCATGAATATGCACACACAGAGTGAAAATAAACCTGGGATTTTCAGACTGAAATTTGGGAAAAGCCCTGCAGCGCTGCTGGGAGAAAAGGATCAAGGAGCTGAGAGGGTGAGCGGAAAGGTCCAGGGGCTTCAGGTCTCACTGGTGAATGTATTGGAGGGCAGGAGGAGCCCACAGGAGCTGTTTTGTGGGACAGTAACTGCAGGTTTGGGAAAGTTCGTTTAGGATTTTTTTTTACATCTGTAAGCCACTCTCCAGAGCTGAGCAAAAGGGACAAACACAGAACTGTCACAAAACGACAGATCTAGGTAACACCAGAACAGCCACAAATAAAACCACGGGCCCTCTTTTGCCATTGTAGGAACCAGCCCGGTCCGATCTCCCTTCCAAAGGTGAACAGGGACAGAGGTGACGGCTCTGGAGCTGTGAGGGTGTCCTGCACTGCCGAGCAGGGGCGGGGGCTCGGCGGGGTGCAGGCTGGGTTAACCCAAATCGGGCAGGATACTAATCCCGTTCGAGGGTAGCGTCAGGAGCTTTAGGTTATTTCTGCTGGATGCTGGAACACAGAAGGCTTGAGCCTGCAGTGCCCCGCGGCAATGGCACCACCAGGGATCCAGGCTGGATCCTCATTCCCGTGCCAGGAAATGCCCCCGGGCCCCCGGCCCCCCGTTCCTCTCCCGCCGCTCCCCGGCTCAGCCTCTTCAGCCTCTTACCTATAAAAAAGCCCGGCGGCTCCGAGGCCGTGCGATGAGAGCATGTCAGGGGAAAGATGCCGTCGGAGCTGCCTTCTCTATACTGCGGAAGGCGATTAATACTGCATCGCCCTTATTCTTAATTTTCTGAGCCCATAATATAGTGTAATGGCATAAGGGCATTTATTATTAAAAGACATTTGATTGAGGAAAAATCACTGGGGCTGATTGGAAAAACGCCGCGCGAGGGAGCCTTCCCGGGGACCCGCGAGGAAAAGCTGGATTCGTGAAATCCTTCCCTGACGGGGGAGGAGGATGAGACCCGGTTCTCAGGTTCGATGTTTGTCACTCACTGAAATGCTAAAGCGGAATATTCAGAGGAGGCTCGCGCTTCGAGCATTAATCTTTAATCGTTAAGGTGCTTCTGGGAATCGTAAATAAAAGCCTATTTCCCCCCTCTTGAATAGCTACAGAAACGAACCTGCCACCAGGTTTGGTGGGGTGATGTTTCCGTTTCGTCGGGGCCTGGTGAGGGCCGGGGGCAGCGCAGGACCCGGTCCCGTGTGCCGGGTGTCGCTCCGCCGAAGGATGTTCGTGGTGATCGCGGGTATTTCGGGTATCCCCGTCGGCGCTGCGGCGCGGGGCGGCGAGGAACGACACGTCCCGGCGGGTTGAAAAATAAAGCTTTATTGGGGGAGCGGGGCGCGGAGGGGGCGGCTGTGCCCGGGGCTCTCCCCGCCGCCCTGCCCGCCGCCAACGGAGCTCGGGGAGACCCGCGGAAACCCCGCCGCGTCCCTCCCCGGCTCCGCTCCCCGCCGGGCTCCGGTCCCGGGGCTGGGCTGGCTCGGCGGGGCGGGGGGCACTCGGGGCAGTCCGTCCGTCCCGCCCCGGGGTCCGTAGGGCCGTGCCGTCGGGGCGCTCGGGGCCGGGCCGTCAGTGCACCGCCGAATACTTCATGCGCTTCTGCTTCTGGCGCTGGTTGCAGAACCAGACGCGCACCACGTTCTTCTTGAGGTCCAGCTTCTCGGCGATGGCCGCGATCTTCTCGGCCGAGGGCCGGGGCTGCAGCGCGAAATACGCCTCCAGCGAACGCCGCTCGGGCGCGGCGATCGAGGTCCGCCGGCGCTTGCGCTCGGCGCCGGGCGGCGGGTCGGGACCGGCGGGGCGGGCGCGTCGGGCGGCCTCGGCGCCCTCCAGCCAGGCCTGGAGCACCGGCCGCAGCGCCGTCATGTTGTTGTGCGACAGCGTCAGCGACTCGAAGCGGCAGATCGTGCTCTGGCTGAGCGAGCCCACTCCCGGCAGCTTCAGCGCCGCCAGCGCCGCCCCCACGTCGGCCTGGGTCACCCCCAGCCGCACCCGCCGCTGCTTGAACCGCTCGGCGAACGCCTCCAGCTCCCGCGGGTCCGCGGCGGGCGCGGGGCCCCCCGGGGCGCCCACGGGCACGGGCAGGGGTCCCGCGGAGGCGGCGGGCAGCGGCGGCGGCGGCGGCAGCGGGGCGGGCAGCGCCGGGGGCTCGGCCAGCCCCGCCACGGCCAGCGAGGGCGAGAGGTGCTCCAGCAGGTCGCCGCCGTCCAGCGCCGGGTGCGGGAGCGGGTGCGGGTGCGCGGCGAGCGCGGCGGGGTGCGGGAGGGCGGCGGCGGCGCAGGGGACGCCGCTCATGGCGTGGAAGGCGGCGTCCGGCTTGAACGGGGCGTGGAGGTGGTGGCCCTTGGCGTGGGGGGCGATGTCCGCGGCCGCCAGCGCCTCGGCGCGGGCCAGCAGGCTCTCATCGAAGCTCCCGAATATATTGCCCTGCAGCTGTGAGCAAGAGCGCGCATGGCGGGGTCAGTGGGGAATTCTGTCATCTCCGCCTGAAAAACCGGCCCCGGCACCGCCGGTCCTCCCCGGAGCTCGGGTCATAAAAATTAATGGGGAGGCAGCGGCCCCGCTCCGCATCGTGCGGATCAGGGGCGGGCGCGGGGAGGGGGGCGCGACGCGCGATGGTGCTGCCGACATGAAAAAAACATTAACCCGGTGCCTGTCAGAAAATGTGCCTTAGAGCGGTATTTGCGCTGCATCCAACGTACCTGCGGGGCCGGGAGGCAAACTCTGCGCATCGCGTCGGCGCCGGCGTGCAGGCTGGGGAACTTGGGCTCCTGGAGGGCGGCGGGCACGGCGAAGGGCTGCTTGGCGTCCATGGACATCATCTCCGCGCGGCCCGCGGGCGGGAGGCCCCGGGCATGGGCGCGGGGCTGCCTCTGCCCTCGGCACTGCCCGAGTGAGCGGTGTTCGATGGCAGAGCTCCCCCGGCGCCCGCCCCCCCCACCGCTGCCTCACTCATCTTACACGCTGCCCGCCCGCACACGGGCCGCGCACGCGTGATGCGCCCGGGCAGGACGGGCAGGGCACGGGCAGGGCACGGGCAGCGGGACGCCCCGACCCACCCCCCGGTCCCCCGGCCCCCCCCAGGCCCGCCGCCCGCAGCCCCCGCCCGGGGCCGGGACGCGCCGTCGCGGGGGTCCGGCCGTCGAGCGGGGCAGGCAGCGACTCGCAGCCCCCGCGTCGCTCCCGCTTGAATCCCGCCCTTCCCGCAGCCGGCGGGAAGAAGGGAGAGCGGGCATTTCTCCGTGTGTAAAACCCATGGGCTGAAGTTTGGACCAGAGGGACAGGTGTCCACACCCCCCTCCACGGGAAAATAGTCCTGAAGTTGACAACGTTCTACCGTTGAGCGGCCGTTTCATTTTTGCTCTCCCAGTCTTGGCACATCTTCAGACACTTTGGGTTTTTGAAGGACTAGGGGTGCAAACATTTTGAAAAATGCGAAGTTCTTAAACAAAAATAAAATCTACTCCGAGATTTAAAGTTTCCAAGACTTTTATGAGCCTCGATAAATACGAATCAAGAGCCGAAGGAGCTGCTCTCTGGTTTCCTGACAAATGTACTGACTCAGATCGTGGGCAGAGAAAAAAACCGGCACCGCTGTGGTGAAACGGCTTCGTTTGGGGAAACACACACAGAGCAAAGATCACAGAATCAAGGAATGGGTTGGGTTGGAAGGGACCTTAAACACCATCTCGCTCACCCCGCTTGCACGGCGGGTCTTCCCGGCCCGGACGGGTGGCGGCTGCGGCGGGAAGGGGGCTCGGGGGGCCGCAGAGCCGCGGACCAGCACCGCGGACAGCGCCCGCAGCGCGGGGGGGATGCGGCCATACAGTTCCCGCTGCCGCCCCCTCCCGTCCCGCGCTCCCTCCACTCCCATATCACTCCCCTCCCGCCCCCGTCCCGTTCCTGTCCCGCACTCGCTCCGCTCCCACCCCACTCCCACCCCGCCAGCCCGGGGTCCGCCGCTGGGCCGGGGGCGAGGGGCCGGGCCGGGCGAGCAGCTCCCTCCCACCGGGGGGAAAACCGGCGCGTTGTGGAGAAGCTCCGTGCCCTGATTTATGATGAAACATTTAAAGGAAATCATTTATATTTCAGAGGCCCTAAATAGCTGCATGAAAGTTTTATCTGAAGTGGCACCGCTTTATAGGCGGCCCTGCTTGCTGGGAGTAATTAATAGAGGGATAAATTTCAGGTCTTTCTTTTGGTTTGGGTTTAAATTTTATTTAGTGCTGTCCGATTAACGCCGGTAAATAAGAGGATGCAAAAGCTGTATGCTGAGCTCGCTTAGCGCCTGCTCGTCAGAGCCCGGCTCCCCGGCTCCGATGGCGCTTGCACAGGGCTGGCAGCTTTTCCCCGTCTCTCTGCTGTTCCTTCGTTACCTTCCAAGCGAGGAGGAGCTGCCGGACCCCGCACACCTCCGTGCCGGGGGTCCCGCACGCTCCTTCCCCCGGTCCCGCTGTGGCTGCACGGACCGTTCGCTGTCACAGCCGAGCAGCACCTCTGTGAATGAAACGAGCGCTGGGCTCGGGGCTGCTGTCACAGCTCAGAGGATCCCTGTCCCAGCCCACCACAGGACACCTCTCTTGGCCGCCTTCTTTAAGCACGGTCCTTCCCTTCCCTCCCCTCCCCTCCCGAAGGCAGCCGGGCTGGGCAATGCAGCTGCTGATCTCCCTTTAATTAAAGCTGTAAAATATTGATGCTCCTGGCCCTGTCTGCTGCCATTACACCTTACAGTCAGGGGAGAGGAGTCCAAAGGATAAACAATAACAAGTTAAAGGAGCCCAGATGGTTTGCCATCAGAAACTGTCTGCAGACTCAAAGGTGTCAGTGCAATAGATTTCAGAGATCATTCACCTACTGGTAAATAATTAATGGCATTTCTGGAAGAAAAAAAACACCAAACCCATACCCTGATGAAACATCGCTGGTGACTCATTGGAAATCTGGAGGCAAAAGTCAGATTAAAAGCGTGTACTATTTTATCCTCTGTCACAGTTCAGGGATTGTTATCGTTTTTCCTAATACATCAAAATACTCTGTTTCTACTTAGATTTTAATTCAAAGCCCATCACAGAGAGGTGTTGATAGGCTCTTGGTTTCATTGTATTAACTCAATCTAGTTTAAAAGATATACAGTACAGGCTGACACAGAGAAAGGCTGACTGATGGGATGTTTGAAACAAAGCCATAAGTTATTTAACCCCCAACTCATGCTGATATCCTCTCTGCCATGGACTGGGAGCAACACTGTCTGTTACAGTCACAAAGCCAGTGGAATGTGCCCCATTAAGTGTTCTTCAGTTGCTGTTTAGAACAACCACACAATGTCCTGCACACTCAGCTCCTCTGGAAGAGGCCACTGCAGTATTTACCTGTTGAGACCCGTGAGCCAGCTAAAGCACAGAGCTCTCACACTGGGACACTTCCCCTTTCCTTGCTGGGGCAACTCAGTACCTGCACCCCCTTCTGCTCCCGCTCTGAACCTTCTCTCCCCTCCCCAGCCCACCCAAGGCTGGCCAGGTCTCATTGTGGAGCCCCCGTGTTTGTCTTCACTGTGGATCTGGAGAAGAAATCGTGTTTCCAGACCTGAGTCAAGATTTGTGTGACAAAATAAGTTCTGTTGCTGAGATGCAGCCAGTTATCAAAATCATAGAATCGGGGGGGTGGTTTGGGTTGGAAGGGTTTAAAGATCATCACTTGGCTTTGCTAAACCTAATGAAGTTCCCATGGGCCCACTGCTTGAGCTCACGTGCCTGATCTGTGTGGAGGAAGAGGATGAGCATTGACTCTGGAAGGTTCCTGCAGAGCCTGGGTTTGCACAGCACATTTCCAGCACCCCAAAAGCATCGGCTGTGCTGCACCCTGGATGATATGGCTGTTGCACAGCACAATCTGATTGAGGAAATATCTAGGGTTACCCAGACAGTCAATTATTCATCAGCTAAACAGCCAAGCATCAATTACCTGGCCTGATTCTCTTATTCATTAAGGAGATTGAAGAACGCACTTTAACAAAGGAAAAAGTTGCTAAGTTACAGGAGCTGCCCTGTGGTGGGGCCAAGTCAGGATTTCAAGGGAAGGAGTCTGGCAGTGAGAAACTTCCCGAGGCCACAGTGTCCCCCAGAGCACTCGGCTTTGCAGAGCCCTTTCCTACACAGGGTTGGGAGTAACGGAGTTACAGAGAGCAGCAGGATGTGCTGAGTTCTGACAGTGCCTCGTGTGGTACTGTGATCAGGGCCTGAAATGGAGCTTTGAAGAAGAACTTGGAGGGCTAAAGTGAGGGGCCAGGGCAGGACACCCTGGGAAGCGTTTTAATACACATGGGAATGGGATGGAAACTGTTTCAGAGAGCAAAGCTTCCAGTGGCATCTCATCCAGGACGGGCTTCCTCTGCGAGTCCAGCAGCAAGGGCCATGCAAGAGAGCTCCAAAGGGACTGAGTATTGAGCCAGTTGCTGAACTTCCTTCCAAAGAGAGGGAGGGGGAAGCACCCACGTTCTGTCAATTGCTTCAGATTAAACGAGAAGTGCTTGCTCTCCTCTTGTGTAATCAAAATCCAAGCAGAGCTTTGCCGACTGCAGAGGGGCCCTAGTCAAGCAAAGCCTTGGACACATCCCTGGCCACAGGGGACTCCAGGGGCTGAGCAGGTGTTTGGGGGTGTTAATCCCAGGCCCAAACCAAAAGCCTTTGGCATTAGCACCTGAAGCTGCCCTGCAGCATTGCCATGCTGGGTAACGGGGGCAGGACAAATACCCTTGTCCAGCAGCAGCAGGGGGAAAGCTTTTTAATCTTATTTTTTAAAAATTTTTTCAGGAAACAAGTTTTTGATTTGAGGTCCCAGGAATACAGGAGGTCACATTCTCCCTTGGGACAGTGCCCCTTGTACTCACTTGTAATGTGCATGAATTATACAACTTGTTTCTTGTATCATTCCCTGAAATGAAAATTGTAACAAAAGACACATTGGTGCTTGTTCAGAACAAACCTGGCCCCTTCCTGCTGGAGAGGATGGGAGCAATGGGATAATGCTTTCCAGGGGAGGAACAGAGCACTCAACTGCCAGGCATCTCCTCCTTGTTACATTTGCTCCTAATTCTAGAAATACATCTAAATGCAAGGACTCTGTGCCACAAGAAATTAATGAGGAACAAACATTAATTATTTATGCCCTGAAACAGTAGGTCTGCTAATGTTTTTGCTAATCAACAAGTCAAACAGCTGCATCTCTGTCAGGGCAATCTTTGGGCGGACAGAAGAACACTGACATGGACTATCCCATAGTCTCACCCTCTGTCTAAATCAGTGAGGGGTGTTTGTCTCCAGCCCAGCCGAAGGAACCCAGAGTGTGGGAGTGAGAGCAGTCCCAGCCCTGCACTGCTTGGCGGTGCCAGAAGAGTATCCCTTCATCCTCACACCCTGCTCCCACATCCAGGGACACTGACAAGTGGGTTTGGCCAGGGATGGTCCAGGGAGTACAGACATTGAGGGAAGATGCCACCTGCTCCCAAAGCCAGAGAGACCTCAGACTGTTTAAAAAGTCAGAGTTAACTCCCTTAACACTCCCAACAGCTGAGAGTGAGCTTGTTACAGGAGTGCCCCTCACTGTTTTGCGACCCACAAGTAACCCAAAGTCACGTGAAAAAGTGAAAAGGAAGAGCGGATGGAAGCGTTGTCTGACAGAGCTTTCTCCACCAGAGAGCACACAGAGGTATGTTATGTTGAGTTGACTCCAAATAATTTTCACATGAATTACTAAAGTGCCAGAAATGTATAATTTATCAGTGTTTAAATAAATCACTGGCAGAAGTGCTTTAAGGTTACGGGCGCAGGATGCGCAGGCCGGGCTATAATTAACTCCCACGTCACGGAGCGCGGAGCTGCTCCAGCGGTGCCACGCGACACCACCAGGGCTCAGCAAGACGGAGTACAAAAGGGGTTCGGCTCCTAAAAATAGGATGAATGACACCAGAGCAGTCACAGCCCTGAGCTGGGGGCAATGCTGGTGCCCCCCATGCCAGCCCTGGGCTCCTCCCCATCTGCTGGTGCTCCAGGGCTTTTCCCTGGGGTTCAGGACACTTGTTTTCCCCTTGGGAGCGCTGGCCACAGCACAGCTCAAGGCAGCTGTGACAGCGCCCGACCGAGTCTGGCTCTGCAGGGAGATGTGATCCCAACTGGGGCACCGGTCCCTGATCACCCACAGCTGGCAGAGGGTCACTGACGTGCTGCTGGGGGTCCCTGCTGCGCTGACAGGGTACCTGCCACTCTCCCTGCTGGGGGGTTCCCCTCTGGCCCTGGGCACTCACCTCCACCCCACCTGGAGGCACGGAGCAGTGACAGCTCCGTTTGGGCTGGAGTTTATTGACCAGATAAAGTGGGTTTTTTTGAAGTTCAAATCCAAAAGCCGTTTCTGACAAAAAGTGAAATGGCCAGATGCCATGAAGAAGTAGTGAAAAACACTTGGTTTTCTTTTGTGGGATGCAGGAGAAAGCTCCAGGTGAAGAAGAAGGCGGCATCTGGGGCACCCCACACAAGGCCTTACCCCCTGCCCTGTCCAGCTCCACATACCCAGGATCCCACATGGATCTGTCTCAAGCAGCCATTGGAAACTGTCTGTGGAACGATCCTGGGAAAGGAGAGAGAAACAGCTCTAGTTTATCCATTTAGGTTTTGATCATCACAGTTGTAAATCTGTCATGGAATAAAGCAGTGGCAGCACATAAAAACCTCCAGAGAAACATCAAACTTACTTTTCCCTTTTCAACTCCCCTTGCGTCAGTGATCTTGTCACTAAGGGCCCAGATACGTTACACAACCTGCTCCACAGGACAGAACTGGGTCCCACATTTCCAGAGACGAGTTAAAATTAGATTCCCACCTTTGGGAACCCTCTCCAGGCAGTTAATGCTGTATTCCATACAGCCTTGACCAGATAATAAAGACATTCTTGGCCTGACAAGTACACCAACAATTTACCTTCATGGGTCTGTTCACTTCAAATAGTTCCTGCAGACATTTGCTTCCTTCCAACAGGCTCCTGGCAGGATTCCAGCCCATGGCTGTGGGAAGAACTGTCCCACCCTGCTGGGCTCGGGAACTCTCAGATGATATTTGGAATGGCTAGAGGGAAAAAATACATCCAAAGCCACACACACACAAGTGCTACTCCCCTTCCATGTTCTTTATATTCCCTTTTTCCATTAAAATGAATTTTGATCAGGTAGGATGCAGCAAGTGCTTTGAACTGGATGCCAAACCTTTCCTGCTCTGTATCAGGATCTATCTCTGGAAGGACGTGGCTGCCTCCTGCAGAACGAGGCTGGTTGGTGGCCGTGGACTGAGAAAGGAGCTGGGGAAAATTCTGAAGTTCAACTCCTGGCACTGAGAAAATGTCCCAAAGCCACAGGTTTGTCATGGAGAGGCCCTTCAGCAGCACAGAAGAGCCAAACTGGATTTTAAATCATCCCCAGGAGCCGGACAAAGGGAGGGGCTGCAAGAGGGAAAGATTTGAAAAACTTGGATCACAAACATTCACATTCATGAAGGCAACACAGGGAAGAGGAGGGAATAACAGGAACTGGTGAATGGAGCACAGACCAAGAACAAAGGTAATAGTGGAAAAAACTAACTTCACCCCAACCTGTGAAGGACTCAAAACAGGCAGGTGTGTCTTCTCAGGGCGTGTACCCAACAGCCCAGCACGCTGCAAACCTGTGAGAGACCAAGAAGCCACCCTGGGCTCTACAACCTTCCTTCATTTTCTGTTAAACTTTGAGCCCCCCCAAATGTCAAACAACCTCCACCCTCATCCATCTACCTGTCTTAACTCCTTCTGATCCAGAGCACTGAGACACTGGGAAGATTTGTCTCCCACCTCCAACATAAACCAAACCTGTGCATAAATTCCACACGCACAGATCCCCCTTCACACATCCGCTTCCCCCAAAAGAAGTGATAATGCTCTTTTTGTGAGTTGTAATTTTTTTTTGAATGGTTCTGCTTCCAATTTATTTCAGTTAGAATTTTGTCTTTTCTAAATCTTGAACCATTCCACAGTATATCTTTATTGCAAAAAAAGTCAACATGCATCTTAGAAATTCATCTTGTAATCAATAAAACAAACATTACATATATGAATTTCAATGTATAAACAGTTAGAAATTCATCAATATCTCCTATTATCCTATTACACAAGTTCACAATCTGTAAAAACTATAGTACAAGGTTACTATACACCAAGAGGAGCTTTGTTCCTTTTCACATGATTTTGTTAAAGTGGTGCTTTCACAAGCAGGTGCCAGGTTGCAGATTTACCTTGTCAGCTCTGGAGATTGTTTTGTTTATTTTGCTCAGGTTAAGTCAGCAAGGAAAGGGAGGGAATTCCTCCCACAGCCACTTTCTCTGCCCATCCTCAGTGTCTGTCCCCCAGCTGCTCAGGCTGGCACAGGGAATCACAGCTGCCTGGGGCACGCAGGTACCCTGCAGGTTGTGTTTTGTCCAAGGTACACGTGAATTTCCCAATAAAGCATTGCCATGAAATAAACTCAGCTCTACTGGCCTGCTGCGTACGGAATCCAAACCAAACCACCCCAGGAGAGCTCAGCATGCCCTGAAATACGGGAGGGGCCACACACTTAGGCAAAAGGCCGGCCAGTTTCACACAGCTCCTGTCCCCCGGCTCCAGCCCCCCGAGGCAGTTATAGCCCTGCTGCCCCCTGGGCACAGCCAGGCTTGGGGGCACTGCCTGCCCCACAGGCACCAGCCACCTTCGGGATGGCACCAGGGACTCGGGCCAGCCTGCCAGGGGTACTGTGAAGGCAAAATTAACTGCATGAAGCTGTCAAAGCCATTAAAATAAAGCTCCAGCCCTTACTCCCCTCCTCTTCCGCAGCACTTCCCCCTGGAAAAACAGAGACCACGCAGTGTCACTTTATAGCTAAAATCATATGAAAAGGAATCCATTCCATGTGTGTCGAAGGCTACTGCAATTTGCTTACAGCTTAATTAATCCACTGTAATTTTCATTTTCCAAATACAAAAATACAACAATTCTTATTGAAATCTATACGCCGGTAGTTTTAGTACACAAAAAAAAGCAAAATATTTACAAAATTATACAGTTTAAGAAAAAGCTCTGTACAAAAAAATATATAAATCCTTTTGATCCCTCTCTCAATTTTTAAGTTGTCAGGACTCGGATACATTTGCTGCAATGGATTTTTCAAGATACACACTTTGCCACAGACATTAAAATCCTTAGAGATGAAGGGAGAAGAGCAAGACATTCTTCTAAGTATGTGGGGGGTGGGCTTTGCCTCATTTCTTCATGCCTGGAATTTAGACTCAGTCCCAATTCTAGGAAAAGGTGAGGTTTGGAACGGGACAGAATACTGGAGATGTTCCCTTCAACTGACAGTAAACAAGACATTATATGGGTTGATACCCCACCAGGTCTCAAGGATACAGAGTCAGCAGGGCTGTAACCCCATGGGGTGCTCAGCACCTGCCCCTGGCCACGCTCAGAGCCACAGGCAGGTAAGAGGTGTGGTGGATATTGCCCTTCCATCAGGAGTCCCCAGGGAATACACTGGTGATCACTCAAGAGAGAAGAGCACTGTGCACTGCCACTGTGTTTATTTTGTGTAGAAATGTACATAAACTGCACTGAGGAGTGGCCAGGACCAGTGGACAGGCAGGGAAAGTGCTGCCAGGTGAGCCGGTCATGACCCCAGTACCAGGTACAGCACCTGGCTCAGGCCCCTGACCTGGTTACCTGCACCCCCACCAGCACACACCCCATTCCTGGGGGGTCAAATGGTACAGCAATAAGGCAATTGAGAATGTAATGGAGTTCAGCTCAACATGCCTGAAAGAACTGCCCTTGGCCATGAGGGAATCCCCTTGGAGCCCCAGCTCTGAACGTCCTTGGGACGCTCATCCCTGGTTTGGAGCCTGGCAGGACAGCCTGGTCCTGTGGGCTGAACACTGCAGGGCTCTGCCTGGAACAGACAGCTGGGAACAGGGAGAGGAAGGGAGCTGCTCCTGGCTGGGGCCAGAGTAGCTGCTTTTGAGGGAGTCTGGAACTCCTTCCATTCCTGCTCACAAATACTGAAGTGCAGTAAACAGTCTGACTTACACTGAGCCTTACACTGGAACTACAAAAGGAAATCAAGAGGGAGTGAAAATCCACTCCAGTGTGTCCCTGCTGATGTTTTCTGTGAAGCAGAATTTGAAGAAACAGAGTGAACTGGACAATGTTATAGCAATACCCTGTTAAATTGTTTCTTCCACCTCCTCCCACAAAAAGCAGTACAACATAGAGACTGTGTGGCTGTCAAACATACTGAAATAAATGATTTATGAAGCTAGCTACAAATAATTCCTACTATAAGAGACTCCATAGGAAACAAAATGCTACCCTTTTTCAACGAGCAAATGAGGCCAGTTTTTCTTTCATAATATTTAATGAAAGTTTGTCTTTACCCTAACCCCATAATATTGCTAAATAAAACCTGTAATATCTTTTCAATTATAAACTAACAAACCAATCACATTATAAAAAACAAGGTAATACAGGTGACACAAAAGAGGACAAGAAAATACTAATTTTCCCCCCCTCTCTCTTTTTATCCTTCTTAAATAGAAAAAAAAAAATCACCATCTTGGTGAGCTTGATAATCCTGTAAGAAGTTCCTGGGCCTTTGGATAGCTCAGTCTCACAGCTCTATGTCCCAAATGTTCTCATACCAAACTCTGCTGACGGTAAATCTTGTGGTTTGAAAAGAAAGTAAAGCTTTTTTTGGCTCATCAACTTCCTTAAATAAACGTTTAAAAGATGCAGCTTGAACTATATTCCTAAAATTATACATTTCCAACATCAAGTTTCATCTTCTCCAAGAACGGGATTCATCCTCATCTTCATCATCATCGTCATCATCTTCGTGCAAAAATAAATCTGAGGTTTCAGTCTCCTGGAGGAAGAAAAAAATGGACTTTTAAACACAAGTTCCACGCCATGCCCTGGGACACATCACACCACACAGCCTCAGCTGCACTTGTACCTTGATGTGGTGTTGCTGTGTCTCTCACAGACACGCACAACTACACCCAATCCGTTTTAGGGGAAGAATGGCAGCCTCAAATCAGGAGAGCAAAAGAGAGCAAAGCTTCAGAGGAAGCTGGAACAAACCACCACCCATGCCCCCCAAAGAAGGTTCCTGTTAAGTGTCCCAACAGAAAAACCTTTAAAAGCTTAACATGTTCAGAATTACAGGGAGGGACAGACATAGTGTTTCCTACAGGCTTTGCAGCCTGCATACAGAACCTGAGGCATCATCATCACTGACAAATCAACATCCCATCCACAAAGTGTCTTTTTCTTTCTTAAAATGTGGGAAATGAACCTGACTATTCAAAACCAGTTCAATTCCTGGTTTACAAAACTTCTTCAGCACACAGAAAACTGTATCCTAAGAGCTCTGAGCTATTAGTTTCCCAGAAGAACGATCGGGTCTTCATACCTCTTCCTTGGACTCCTCTTCCTCAATTTCTGTGGACACAGAAGGTACCTTGGGTTTGTGCCATGAGATCTGGAGCCGTCGGTCCTTGAACCGGGATCCCTGGTTAGCAGCCTGAGTCGTGTTTAAACGAAAAGATTTTAAGAGAGAGGATCAAGAACTTCTAGTATCACCACAACCCAGTGCATGAGGGTGCAGGGGCACATTTGAAGATCTCAAATATGTAAACCACAGTCAGTCTTCTGAGAGCAACTTCACTCACACTGAAATCTGCCAAGCGCTGCTCCTGCCCTTGCAACGTAAGAGGATGAGCAGAGCTCTGAGGGGATGGGGACACGGAGCCTTTACCAGCCAAAGCCCTGTGTCACTGTTCAGGTGGTACCTCCCTTTCTGTGGCACTACCTGCAGCAGCACCAAACACTAGCGAGCTCAAACTGCGGGATCAAAGCCTCCGAAATTTTAAAATACAAAGGTAGACATCAGTGGTTAAACATTCTTATCTTAGGTCTGTGAAAAAAATATATCCTTGATTCTACTTACATTCTCAGCTTCTGAGCGAGACTTAAAAGTCAGAACAACACTTAATGGGGAATCCTCTTCTTGAAGGTCTTCGATATCTCCAAATTTCTGTGAAAGAAGAGTTCATTAGGACCAGCAGTAATATTCTCCTCCAAACCCACGATCATCATGGGTTTCACATGCAGTACTCAATTGTACTGAAACCTGATTTCTTGGACAGAAAAGCGAGAGCCAGCAGACTCTCAGCTGCATCACCAAGCAATATTGCAGCACTTGTATTTTTGGGCAAAAGGTCAGATTTATTGCTATCCTATTAAGCAGAGCTTAATTCTGCAGGAGGAAAGGAAACACATGTAATAATTTACAGCTCACACTTACAGAGAAGTGCTGTAACAATTCATCTTTTTCCTCTTCAACGAAGCCTCCAACGGTGAGTGCTTTGGGCCGGTGATCCACCACCATGTGGTTCAACATACCCCTTCCTCTGCCCCCACGGCCCCGGCCCCGGCCTCTTCCTTGGGCTGGCACTGCCTTTCCTCGACCAACAGGCAAGATTCCTAACCGGGCAGCCTGGGAACAGAACACAGCCACCCCCAGTGTGAGGGGATCCGAGGCACTGATACCTCAGCAGTTCATTCACAGCACCAGTGCACACCAGCTCACCTCCACTTGTAACTGGGTGAGCTTCTTCCGCAGCTCAGTTGTGTCCTCTCCAGAGGACAGCCTCTTGTGGAAATCCAGCTCTGCATCCAACAGTTCCTTCTGTGCCTGGGAGGAAAAGGGGCAGGAAAACAGGAGTGAAGGGTAGAAGTGTAATGCATTGCTTGTAATGTTTTATTCTACTTTAACAACATGTTGACGTGAATGGTACAGACAGATCAGGACACGACAGCCACACTTTCCTCTAAATTCCATCTGTTCTAATTGTGTGTGTTGTCCCCACCATTTTTTGAAGGATCCAGAATCCTCTGCTTTAGAACTGGAACAAGTGTGAATGAACTACAAGTAAAACTAGGTCATGGAGTTCCTTAAACCACGGCTTGCTCATCCCTAGTTATCACTCACATTAAAATACTGCTTGCAAATGTTTTGATCTAATGTTGCTGCATTTTTAAGACATATTATTAGAAACAGTTACAAAAGACAAGCAGGTAAGTGTATTGCACAAGAAATACCTCTGTCTTGGACTTCAATTTGGATGGTGTGGAGGCTGCAGATGAAGTTTTTAATTCATCCTTTAACTGAGATATTTTTCCTGTTAATTCTTTTAAGGTCTTCATAATTTCTGCTCTCTCTTCTGGTTTCATGGCCTTGTTTTTCTCCAGCTTGGATATCAACATCTATATAATAATAGAAGTGCAGGAACATAAAATTCCAGGAAAAACATCCCTGAACAGACAGGTATTGACAAAATCAGAATGTATTTACTAGAGACATTCCAGACTTACTTTCTGGCATTCTATTTGTTTTTCTAACATCTCCTGCTTCTTTTTCCTCATGTCTTGTTGGAGTTTCATTGCTTCCTGTACGAGGAGAAAATGCTTTCCATCAGTAAAAAGCAGTGTAACATGCTATGTACTCACATAGATCATATTGTCCTCTTCAAGCTATGGAAGTGAAGTCCACAACAAAAACTACTGTCTGCAAAACGCAGAAGTACAAAGTATAGCTGATCCAATAAAAAGCTGCTGACTTCCCGCTGTAAAGTACTTTACTTTTTGCCCCCTTCAGTCACCTCTTAAGAAACAAAACCTATGCTGTCATTCAAGTGTCTCATACCTGCAGCGATGGAAATCAGAGAAATGCCTACAGAAAACTTGACACAGCCAAGTGCGTCACCCCAAAAGGACACTCCACTCATGATTAGCCCCAATGTGTGTTTGCAAGACACTGTCATAACGATGACAGAGCCCACACCCACGCAAAAAGCTGTAAAGCAGCACTGAGGTTTCAGATGCCCATCAAGCCTTGCATTTAAACCTCACTACACTGTCAGTCAGCCATCAGTAGTCAAGTACCTGTTTTTTTTTAAGGGCTTCTTGCACATCGTGAGGTTTAGACCCTGCACCAGACTTCAGGGATGTTTTTAAATTTGGAGAACTGTAAACCATTTTTGAGTGGCTTGTAGAAGTAGGAAATATCTGAAACAATAAAAAAACACACACTAAAATACAGAATAGTTTGTAGTGACTCTGATATACCAACAAGAAACTTCAGAGGGACATATACCAACACAAATATCTAGATTTGTACAACGAAGCAGAAAGACCAAGGCAATTAAAACACACAGATAGAGACATCAATCTAGTTAAAAGGATTTCTGCAAAAGATACTGTCTTTCCTTTTCCATGCCAGACTCCCTCTGCATCCTTATTCCCACTAGGACACCACTGAAGGTGATGATTTCCATCTGCCTCAGGTTCAGCTTTGCAGTCACAGCCTAACATCACACTTTCTGATCAAATGAAGCAGCAAAAGCAACTCCATGCTTCCTTTCTTAAAAGGAGTTCTCTACGGCCCAGAACACATGCTGCACTTCAGTATCAGTATGAATGAAATTGTATCAGCTTGAATTCTGGGCACAAGTAGTCTCTTAGCTTCTAGCACTGCTGTTAAAGCACAGCATAAGCTCAAAAATCACTGAAAGCCAATAGATTTGCCAACAAAAAGCTGATGTCACATACAGGCTGTCAGATTTGTTTACTATGAAGCACTGCCAAAAATATTTTATGCTATTTAAAATACTGGTACTTTGTTCCTGAAGTCATTGTCCCTATTTCATGTAAACAGCTGATGAAGTGAGGAAGAAGTGACTGACTGTGGCTGTGTGGAATGTTAGTGAAAAGGACCAGAACCAAGTGGGAACAATTCCCAAGTCCTTCCCAGCTGACAGGCCAAACCTGAGAGCGTGACCATGGCTGGTTTTCAAACATACCTGAGACTCTTCCACCCCAGCCCCGGGCTGGCTCAGCTCGGGCTGGCTCCCACCCGCTGCTCCAAGGCGCCGTTTCACTGGGACTTTGTTAAGGACATAGGCACCAGATGCCAGGGGTTTGTTCATCACCTGCGTACCCACAGATAACGAAACATGAAGATTAGATATTTTGGTTTCCTGCAGCAGCAGCCCCTCTGGAATGCTGCTGACCTCCCTGACAGCACGTACCTTGGACAGGCTGCTGTGCACAGTCACGGCAGGCTGCGTGGCCAGGGCCTGCTGCTGGAGGTGCAGCTGGTGATGGAGAGCCTGAGGGGGGTTTGGCTGCTGCTGCTGCAGCAGTGTGGGCTGCTGCTCACTCTCCCTGTGCCACAGCACCCGGATAAACCGATTGCTCAGCACTGCCTCCGTGCTGGAAATTGCCTTCCTCGCCTCATCATTACTCAGGTACTGAATGAGAGCAGCTTCAGGGTCGTTCTGGAAAGCAACCTAAAGCAAAAGTTCATAAATGCATTATTTCTCAGGGAAGGAAACACCTCAACTGGCAGCAAACCCATCTACAAATAATCTGCAATGATGAGTGGGACACCCAGTGTGTTAACAGCTCAAAACACGGGTAGAATGCTCTATGTAATTAAAGCCAAGTACATTTTGGCAAACATTACATGTCCTTGCAGCAAAGCCTATAGACAGTAAAATACATAAATAAATACTCCTCCACCAACAGCATCACATTCAGAGCAGTGTGCAGTGCCACTGGGGTATGGCTGAAGGGTCACTGGTACTGATCCAAAGGCTCTTTATTCCAACCTTCCAGAAGGCAAGCGCTGCCCGAGGGTGCACAATCTCAGCACACCCTCAAAGCAGCAGTACCTCAGAGACTTGAATAAGACCCTTTTTCTAAAAACTAGTATCACACAAATAAAAATGTATCTTGGACTTTCTAGCACGACGATTCAGACAGCACATTTGAAACGCATTATTTCATTATGGAGGTGCAGAAAGCACCAAGGTACCTTTTGGGTTAAGACATAAAATTATCAACTCAAGAAACACGGAGGCTTCCCAGGTATGTGTCTTTTATCTAGACCTGTAACTGAGGACGTAAGAGGCCACTGTTTATTCTGGAAAAATAAATGGAAATTAAATGCTATTTTAACCATGTAACTTTGCGTTTAGTACTTTTCCCATTCTTACAGGGCAAGGGACACCACTGAGCTGGAACCAGTTCTAGGATGCCAAGTGGTAACAAACTGATGCAGATGAAGACTCTCCTGTAGCATCTTTGTCAAAATCCTGACTATGAAATACTGTAAGACTATCATACAAGACAAACTGTCAGACTATCTCTTTCAGAAGTTATACGCAAGTTCTTCAAACACTTGAGTTGGTTTAGACACTGTTAAACTTGTCAGTCTTTCAAATGCAGTAAGGCCTCATGAAGGCAGACGCCAACATACTTTTACAGAATCAAGATAATAATACACAGTAGACTAAGAAAAGGTTTCTTTGAACTTGATTACCTCCTCCATTAAGATTTCCCAAGGAAAATGTGCAATTATTCTAGCAGGCTTTGGGAAAAGTAAAATACCCATAACAGACATAAAACTGAACTTTGGCTTTTACCTGAATGTTTACAATAGTTCCAAATTTGCTGAAGTGTTCGTTGAGCTGTGTAATATTGTTCAATTCCGGTGGAATTTTTCGAACCTCTAATTTTGTATTCGTATACTGATTCTTTTTCAAAAACCCTGGCTTGTTCTGGTTGTTATTTGCTTGCCTAGAGAAAAGGAGAACAGGAGCAGTTCAGATGGGCACACGTGTCCCTAAGTAAGGCAGCAAATGTTAACACACGTTTTTCCCCTTGAAAAGTACACCCTGTACACACAAAAAAGAGCTCTCCCCACCACCCAATGTTTAGGCACCATATTATGTGGACACAGATTTTCTGACCCAGCCACTCCAATTACAGAGAGTGGTGAACAGCAATGTTCGCAGCACTGACAGCAATCAAGTGCATTCTAATTAATTCCAGCTAATTCTTACTTTCCCAGCCAGGGTTTCTTCAATGGTGGACACTCCATGTTACTTGGAGATCTTTTCCTGCTGTCTGGTTCCAGGACAACTCTAGTGACGTTGCTGCTGTTATTCGTAATGGGAATGGGAGGTTCAGTCTGGATGATAATATTGGCAGCTGAACGGAAGTAAAGAGGCCTGTGTTATTCCACCACACATGGAAAAGCTCTGCCTTGCACAGCAAAACATGACTGAGGTTAAAAACATAAACATTAGGAAGACTTTACCAAATTGGTCAGTTTTGTTTCTGAAGTTATTCCCACATCAATTCCTAGCCTAACTAAACATCCTGAGGGAAACAAGCACAGTCCAGCCGGGAGGGATAAGGTTTTGACCTTTAAGGTTAATATCAGCTTGAACAAAGCTATAACTTCATCTTTCAGGTAATGAAAACTCAGATTCTACAGGAAAAGGAGAGGGGAAAAAACCACAACCAACCCAACCAAATCCCAACAAACCAGAAAAGGAAGCAAAGAGCCAAGGCTGGGTTCCCAGGTTCGCAGGCTTCAGTTTAGAGCAGGGGGCAGGGGCTGAATAAACAACCAACTTTCCCCGTACGAACCCCTGACAGGGCAAAAGCAATGAAGAACCCATGTGTTCCACTGCTATCCCCTTGCCATCCCTCCAGCCAGGCTTCAGCAGCAAACTGTTAATTAAATACAACTATTAGATCTAATGTCTCAGAGAATGTAAAGTTTGAAGCAACTTCTACCAACATAAAGTTTGCTAGGAAGTTATATATAACCTTTGCAAGAGTATGCCCTTGCTGTTAGTCTCCTGTCTGTGCCAAATATTCAACTCCTAAAAAGAAGTCTGAGTTATACAGCAATTTCTATGACTTTTATATAAGCCAGAGCTCTGCTGGTTACTGGTGACAGCAGACTGGGCATTTCCAGGCCTGGCTTTGATCTCACTTTGGAGGATGATTTGAGAGCAAACCTTTTCCACCTGTGACAAAGACAATAAAACAAGTGGTGTGAAGCCCCACCACCGACCACTCACCCCTGTCTTATCCCTGGGATGGGCTCTCAGAGAGCCTGAGGGGCAGCAATAAAGCCCCAACCCTGCCTCTGTGACAGCCATTAAGACATAAAATGGCAATAGCAATTTCTGCTATAATATTTAACTATATTCTTTACAGGATGAGTCACTGGAAAGAAATACTGAAAAAAAAAATCTTATCTACTGAATAAGAAACACTGAAGTGTAACAGCAAACAATCAAAATTTAACATCTTTGCTTTTAAGGATCAGGGCGGGAAAAACGGGAGGGAGAAAGAAAGTTTTGCTGCCAGAACTAAACTTTCTTTAAAGAGCCTTGACTTGTTCTCTTCCCTAAAAGATATTTTGTACGTGTCACCACTAAGAGACTACACCCACATCCACTCAGGTAGGGGTTAGGAATTATTTAAGTGCAGACTGGGATTCCCATGGGCTGGGAGAACTGGAATGCTATCTGCAATGTTCACTCGGAGAGAACATCTGGCTGACAGAGTCAGACCATCAAGCACCAAAACATGCCATGATAATTCCCCTCTTCACTACCACAACAGCCCAGGCAAGGGCTGCGATCATCATCTCTGTGCCCTCGGCTAATCAAAAGCAGTCTGTAGACTCTGCTGCCAAAGCCATCTTTAGGCACCATTTTTCTTTCTAGGAGCTCCCAGCATGTGGAAAGTGCCTTCACAGGCTAAGGAGGAATAAAAACCCAACCAACCAACAAAACCCTTGTAACAATCCCAAGCAAGTGGTTACTTTTAACCAAAAAGGCTGCTTTGACTTTAACATGGTCATATTAGCACCTTCAAAAAGGTAGAAATGTCCAGAAATTGCTCTGAAACACGAAGAGCAGTGAGAAAAAGCAGTGCTTTCAGCCTGAAAACGGGGAAAAATGTTGACGGTCTTGGACAAAAATAGCAACAGCAATGACCAGAAACCCTTCCTACCTCGAGGATTTGTATCCATCTCCCCAGATGTTAGGCCAATTAGATTTGGACGCTGCATTTGTGCTCTCGTAAAGAACTGCCGATACTGAGATCTACCAGCACTGGTAATACTAGGAGCTTCGGGGTTATAGCCATCTGGCTCATATGTATCTACAAAAAAAGGAGAGAAACGACAGGATTTTTCAAATGAGTTTAAGACTCAGGGTTAGTTTTCCTTTAAGGAAATGCATGGATGTCCAAGAGTCGGAAGTTGTTTCGGATGAAGAGGAAAAAGAGGTGGTACAGCCATTTCAAACCCTCACCTGGACCCAGCCTATCTGGGCACATTCTCTTTTGGTTTTTAATCTGGTACTGTTTGTCCAAAGCACACAGGTCGCAATACTGAGTATTGCTGATCCACTGGCTGGAAAGGCCCAAGGTATCTGTGTGACAGCCTGCACGACGTCTGGCAGTGTTTCAAGGGGAGCAACACAAGGTTTGATTTGGACATTTATACTGCAGGGCCTAAGATGCAGAGAGATTTTCAGTCTTTGCTGCCCAACGGTCTAGTTCACTTCAGAAAAGGATTCTGGGGGAAGCACATATTTAAATAATTCCAGAAAGCTGAGAAGTGAGGTAATGGGACCAATACTTACCTACTGAATTCTCTTGCTTTATGTAAGAGCGAGCTCAGCTGCCTATTCCAGGTAAGGCAGGAATGATCATTTTCATTAGAAGGGGGCACCATGAGAACACAAGATGACAGAATTGACTGCTATTGTTCCTCCAGCCCAAGGTCCAAATCAAAGACAATGCATTTTTCCACAAAAAAAAAAGAAAAGCTGTACAAGAACTAGAAGGAATGAAATCTATGAAGAGCTCACAGAAACACAGTACATCCTGGAACAGAATGAATGCCTGCAAAAGGGACCTAACAGATGTGAACTCCTCTAAATCTCAGCTCCTTATTCCACAGCAACAAAGACAACCCTACAATTTAAAACAGATGCCCCAGAATACCTACACTGATGTTTTACAGCTTCAGGCTCTGCCAAGAACTTTCACTAACCCTGAAGGAGCTGAACTACAAGTTCCTCCTCCCCGATTTGGCACATGGTTGACTGCAAGAGGGCAGGCAGCAGTTATTACCACAGCAGTCCAAGAACAGGACACGAAGAATCTCCACAGCAGTTCTGGAGAACAGAATTACTCTGATGCCCTGCGACCTACAACAGGCAGAAACACACATCAGCAGCTCTGGAGCTGAAAGGATCAGATGGTGACACCTAAACACCTGACAGCACTTGGGGATAACTGCACGGATTGTTGAACAAGAAGTCTGAGTGACTGAAGTACTGAAAAGCATGGAAGTCACAAAGAAGATGACATGGGTCATGAACTGAACTAGAGCCTTCCTTTGAATAAAATTCAGAATATTTAGTGTAAAAACCCCAGATGAGAATACTATAAAACACTGACATTTAATTACCTTATTTTGCTCATATAGAATATGGAAACACCATTAATCTGTTCATTATTAAAAAAATAAGCTTTACTGTGTTTAAACTGAGCAATCTAGGACTCTCCAGGTATTTTGCTATTTTCCCTAGTAAAACCCCACTTTTTAAAACTTTCAGCTCTGTTAAGAAGATGGACATGTCCAGTGAAAGCCATCCACTTTAAGATAGAAAACTAGAACTAAGTTGACTCTGGAAAAAGGATAGAAAGAAAGTACTGATGTATATGAAGACTGTACAGACTATTGTGATACACAGCTGGAAAAAAATATTTCTCGTTTGTAGTAGTCCAACTGGAGAGGAACAAAACCTAAGTTAAACAGCAATTACAGGTTTCCAGATCCATCTTTTGCCTACTAATGTCCTACTGAACAGCTTGAGGATGAAAGGATCCCTCTCTTACGCAACCATCTGACTGCTGTGAGCACATGAAAACCAAAGGAAGCTCCCCACAGCGCTCTTCCCTCACGCTGTGACAGAGCACTGCTGCCATTCCACACTGCAGTGGATGATGGGCTAACCCAGGGAGACCCATCAGACTTCTTTTTAGATTTGTACATAGTGGAGGAAGACATGATAACTTCTAATCACACATCAGCACAGGAATTTTACAATTTTTACGTCTAACAGATTTAAACCAAGAGACATTTGCTTACGTTCTGACACTGTATAGAGCAGGTTCTGGGGCAGAGGAGGAGGCAGCCTTGCTCCCACGGGTGCCAGACTGGGCACTGCGCTTGTCCCCGGCTGGTCACGGTTATTTATCAAGTTGGACTGTGTTAAAGGTGGTCCTACAACACCACAGAATAGATCACACAATCACACACTGACAGCTCACAGACAAAACGTGCAAACAATTCAATGCCATTTGTTTATGCTTTGCTTCCAGTAAGGTCAGGGTTGTTAATACGTTCAATCCCACTACAATAACAGTGAATTGAGAAGCTTGTTCAGGTAAGTTACTCTGATTCCAACACCTTTTCCCCTTTCCAGAAAAGACAATGCTCTAAGGGAAAAGAAAAAAGCGTCTTTTCTTCCCCAGAGGTTTGTTAGCGCAAGAGCTGCATTAACTACAGCAGCTCCTCCCTCAGCTCTGCCATGGAGAACTAAGGCTTGCTCAGAGCAAGAGATCAGATCAGCATCATTTAGACTGCAGTTCTGAAACAGGAACAGAGGCATTCCCAGACAAGGAATTTCTTTAGCTGGTTGTGCTTTGATTACCTCATGTACCACACAGACATTCTTGCTGAGTGTATGTCCGAAAAAGACCCCGAGTGACACTACACAGCCCATCCCGAGCACTGTCAGTTCTTTCACTGCAAATCAGTTGACCCCCTAAAGGCCTCATGCAAAGGTTAGGGTTAATCCTGTGTCAAATCATTTCTCATCCCAAAGCTGCTGCTATTGGACACAACCATCACAGCATGTATTGTGTCCCTGGAACAGAAAGCACTGAAACAGAGCAACAATGCCCTTAATGAATTCTGTGAAGAAGTAGCATATAAGATGCAGTAAAATAACACAAAAGGCTGAACATCTCAAATCACTGCTAATCTAAACCAGATCTTAGATGCATCAGTGACGTATTACTTTCTAATGGCAGATAATGTAGCACCAACACAGGAGCTTTATTTGAACCTTTAGGAGATCAAATCTCAACGTTTTTTGCACTAGAGGAAAACAAAAACCTAGAAGTGTCAGTGACCAATCCAACCACCACCAGGCTTATGAGATGAGCTGAAAGATCCCCCCCAACTCTACTCCCATGCCCTATTTAATCCAGCTTGGAGTGCGAGGGACATGGTGCTTCACAAGCCGGCACTGTTTCGAACAGCACACGGCCGGCAGAGACACCACAACTGGTTCCTGAAGTGGTGCCAGACACAGGGGCAGCTGTGACTCACGTGGGACAGGCAGCACGACGGGCGGGGGGGGCTGCGGGTGGGCCGGGGGCACCGGCAGCCTCAGGCCACGCACGGGCCCCGGCAGCGGTGGCAGGAGCATCCCTGGGGGCGGCGGCAGCCCCGGCGGCGGCGGCGGAAACGGGATCATACTTGGCAAGGAAACTTCATCTACGACTAGAGGATCATTTCCGTGGTCAAACTGGCAGAGATCGCCAAGGACACAATATCCTCGCTCTGCAAAACAGGACATTTTGGGTCTTGTCAGGGAAAAAAAAACAGCCCAGAAGTTTGCAGTGATTTGTAGCATTTCGGATTTTGCTGGAATGTCTTAATAAGGAAAGCGTGCAGTCACCGATACAACATTACATTATCAGATAAGGTTTCAAAATAATTCAAATTAGAACAATCTTCCATAAAAGCATATAAGCTTACACGCATCCACCATAAAGGCCAGCCAGAAGTACTTGTTCGTATTAAACACTCACACTGCAATCTACAGCGGAACTGCCAGTGGTTCAGGTATTTGTCTAGCACATACAGAACTGTGAACAAAATCCACATGTTCTTATCCAGCAACTGTCACAGCATAAGCAAACTGCTTCAGTAAGACTAGTTATGTCCTCAGCACAATACAGGTCATCTCTGCACCTCTTAACCTACAAGCTACACGTCACACGCCACTCCAGTGTGACTTGCTGCCCACATTTAGTGAATACCCAAAAAACAAGTTACACAAACACTGAAACCAGGCTTGAAATGGAAAACTAAGGAACAGTTACCATCATAATCCTGACATCTTCTTTTAGGAGGAGGGTTTCTGCCAAATGAACTGGGATTGCTGTGATTGTTGAAGTAATTTGACCAGCTCTCCGTGGTGTTTTCAAGGTGGTGTGCAGGTGCAACTACAGTAACAGCACTGGGAATAGCTTGTGCAGAGGAATACTGTTCAGAGGATTTACTGGAAGATGCGGACACCGGATTATATGAGCCTTCAACATCATTTTTTTCACTCTTGTATTTTGATCTCTCTCTCTCTCGGTGCTCTGTTTAGAAAAAAAAGTAGTTGGTTAAAGTCTTCATGCTTTGTTCTACACATCAGAGCCATAAGGAAGTACACAACGTTTCCTGAAGTATTCAGTGTTCTGCACGTTAAACTGGTCTTGAAGGAGCTCAGTCTTACTAATGGAGTAAGAACTAAATATAATGCAAACAGGGGTTTAACTTCAGAAATCTCAAGGTTTTCTTTGAGAAATGCATGTTCACTCCTCTGCTCCTTATTGTGTTCTGGACTACAGCTCTCTTTTAAAGGAGAAAGAGAAGGGCAAAAGCCTTTCAAACAACAAACATACCTCTGCCCTTAACTAATGTGGTCTGAAGGTGCGTTGAAATCTGCTGTAATCTGTGGCACTTACTTTTCCAACAGACCTGAACTATCCCTAAAAGAACAATGATCACATGGTAACCACTGCAAAGAAACCTTCTCTAAAAATACACAGTAACAAAGTGAAACAGAAGGAAATACTGCTTTGCAAAAAGCTCAATCTTTAGAAGGAGAAAAAGAAACAAAAAACCTCCAACAGCTTTGTCAGAACACACAGCTCAAAAATACAATCTACTGATATCCACAGGTATACACCTGTGGATAAATTAAGAGGTTAACAAAGAAGAAAACAACCCCTTTAATTGTTCTACTCCGAGAACAGCATCTTAATTAACAATTTCAAGAACACAAAGCTCTCAAAATTTGCTCCAACTACCCAAGGGCACCTCCTGGCTGCTAAACCGCAGAGGACATAGGAGTCACACCCGGCACTGCCATGGGGTGTTCTCCTGCAGCAGCACCCTGGATACTCACCGCTCCTGCTGCCATCCCGGTCTTTGCTCCGGCCCCTGCTGCGGCTGCGACTCCGACTTAACCCTCGGCTTTTGCTCCGGCTTTTACTCCTGCCCCGGCGCCAGCCAGATTTCTCCCTGTACAGGTCACTCCTGTCATAGTACCTGTCATAGTCCCTCCATTTCCCATCATCCCGCTTTTTCTCTCTGGTCCTAGAAAAGGCAGATGTAGACGATGTTCGTGAGAGGAGGAACCAAATTAAAAAAGAAGCTTGCAAGAAGGCAAGGTACTGCTTGTCATTCCCATCCATCTGGGCAGTGAGACATTCCAGTCAGAACTTCCCAAGCTACAGAGAAGTACAGAAGCTCAAAGCTGAATCACTGGTCCGTGGCAAGCAGCAAGGGCAGGACTAGGAATTGGCAAGGTGAGACAGATACAATGCTCAAACTGAGACAGGCTTAAAAGTGATGTTCACTGTGTGAGCAACTATTTTTCATAAAAATCACTACCTACAAGGCAAAAACCAGGTAAAGATTGACAACAAATACAGAGGAATATCTTAATACTGTGGCTCAAAGCTAACCTTTGCTCGCTGGAATCTCCACGGCTCCTCTGGGGACTGGAATACTTCTTCTTCCTGCTCTCCCGCTCTTCTTCAACTGACTCTTGAAAATTCTGTTTAACACACAACTACCAAACGAGGACAGGTATCACTTTTTTTAATGAAGAACATGACACCACAATGTACTTCTAAGTTATAGACAGCATCACATATAAAACAATATCCAAGTATTACTCGCCCACAATACTGAAGCACTACAAGTAATCAAGCATTAGGGGGGTTTTTGTCTCAAAACTTCCATGTTTTTATGCAGATATTCCCCCAGATAAAACCACTTTGATGTTTTGTTTTTAAAAGGATTCAGGAAAGACAAGATCTCTCTCCACTCTATTGCCTTATTTAGCATAAGCAATTCTATCAGTGAGGTATTTCCTGAACCTTGGAACACAACTCAGGAGTCACCTCTCCAGGTGGGAAAGTCACTAGCTGACATTTGGAATAACTGCTTTAAGGCAAAAATCTGCTCACGTGGTGGAACTGGTCACATTTCTTGTTGGCCTCCACCAAAGCAGGTTCAGAAGTCTGTCAGCTGTACCACCACTGCAAACCACGGACCCACTCTGCACTTCTGCTGCCATTTCACACTGCTTACAAGCTACCGTTAATTTTGGTGACAAAAGCTGACATGCAATAATGTAAAAGGTTTTTTTTTTCCAAGTAAAACAAAAAGGAAGGCTTTCTACATGCTTGCATAACAGGGAGAACTGGTAGAAATATTCAAGACTTGGCCTGACAGGGCTCTGGACAGCCTGACCTGTAGCCCTGCTCCCAGCACAAGGTGCATCACACATGGCTCCCCCGCAGCCCTGACTCTGTGTAATTCTAAGTGTTCTTTATTTTCTGGTCTCCATTTGCAGGACTCACACCATACACTGAGCTATCTGACAGATCTTGATGATCTGCTGATGGCCTTGCTGATGTCAAAATAACTAATTAATGTCCTGATCCTGTAAAGCTGTCCCATAAAGCTGTCCTAGATATCTTCTTTTGCTTATTGCCACTCCCCTCCACCCCCTAAACCTCCCCCTCTGTCCCCAGCAGAGCACTGGTTAAGTCAACTGAAGGTAGCTCTAAAGGGCTTTCTATAAACTATGACATTACTTTAAGAACTGATGAGAAAGCTCTTGCAGTGAAAATCTTGTATAGTGGCAAATTATGAACTTCCATAAGCAAAATTCTGTGTCACAACCTCAGATAGAAAAGGACATCAGAACAGAGAGCAAAAAAGTAAAAAGCAACTTTAAATCATGTGATGAATGATGTTCTAGTAAATAAGGACTTGGGTTTGTTTGGGTTGACCTGGGTTTGGCTGACTGACAGATTTCTTCAATTAATCGTCATCTTGTCTCAAAAACTTAATTGCTTTCCATTTTGTCAATAGAACTGAAAATCATGGTAAAAGAGAGAACTGTCGGCAAACAATCTATCTCACTTTCCAAAGTAATTATTCCATTACAGAGGCTGATATACTTCATTGGTTCTAAGCATCACAGAAAATATTCTAACTAATTTCCATTCCTCACAAAATATACAAAATTGGAAATGTTTTGGACTGGTTTTGCTGCTTCCCCCTCTCAGACTCTTCCAAATAATTATTATCTGGTATTGCTAGGGCCATGTGAATAGGATTTCTGAGTGCCACTACTCTCAATCAAACCTAGGCTTTGGAGAAGTATTTTAAATGTTCTTGTCCGAATTGTCACCTCCCATTGCTCTTCAGACACACACAGGTCACAGAGATCATTAGTCACAACAGAGGGCATTTTTCTTTCATGTTTGGCTTCCCAAATGCGTGAGAACTAATTTGAAAATTAAAGGCAGGCAGAGCAAATAACGTTACCTCCTCCTTGGCTTCTTCTTTCTCCTGCCCTGCAGGCTTTGCCTCTGCCTTCGTGGGCTCAGCAGAAGGAAGGTAACTCTTGGTGTACAAACTTTCAAAAAGTTTATCTACAAACCCTGAAGTTTCTGAGGATACAGAACACAAGAAAATACTGTTATATATGTACATTTACCAGAGAAGACCCTGAAAACAATCGGCCAGGTGGGCTGCCTGGCAGCACCTCAGATTAATGAGCCTTAGCTCCACTGAAGGAGCTGGAATTACATTTGTGGGCCTTCAGGTTGTTCATTTAGAAAATGAAATTCATCAGGTATCTCAAAGACAGCAAGAGAAACTTCTCCTGTTCTAAGGGGCAAGCATAATCAGACCTTGTGATCAAGGAACAAGCTCACAGCTACTCCATCAGCTACACTCAGCAACCTCTTTAAGGCAATTTTTACGAGAGTAAATAATTCACAGCAGCAGTTCAACAACATGAAAAATGCACAGTAACTTCCCCAGTGAGCATCAGAATTTCAGGTGTTTAGAACCTTGAGTACGAATCCAATTGCCATGCAAAGCTCCCCAGGAGCCTAAAGAATTAACAAGGCCCAGATTTTCAAAGGTGACCAAGCACCTGCCAGTGAAGCTTCTGGCAGCACGACTTGCACTTTAAACTACATTGCTTTCATTTCAGAGCACTTCCTCCCACCCACTGTGAAAAGTCCAAGTTACACAACTTTACTTTAAAATTATTACAAGATCTTTTTTCCATCACACTCTGTAGAGAAGTATTCATGGACACCAAGCAGCATTCTGAAGGCAACAGTGGTGCATCACCCTCTGTACTCCCCCCCCAGAGAAGTGAAGCCCCCGGAGAGAGCTGTACCTTTCTGCAGGAAGACATCCAGCTGGTCAGCACAGAAAGCTTTCAGCTCCTTCTCGGGCTTGTCTTTCTTGACCAATGCCACGACATAGTTGGCCAAGGCTGAGGGGTCTGCATCACATCTGGGGAGAGGGAGAACCACACTTGGCTGCTGTGGGACACTGACCTCGTGGGGACAGTCACTGCCACAGTGACTGTTCAAGGACCCCCCCAGAGCTCCTGCAACACCCCTGGGGTGCTCGGCTCACACCCAGCACCAGCACCAGCACGGCTGCCCTGGGACTATGAGGCCAGCAAAGGGCTTTCTGAAACCACAGCCCAATATTTCAGTTGCCTTGTGACCCCTCAGCTGCACGTGACAATGGTCCCACTCCTCTGCTCTTCCTGAGCTTTGCTGAGGGAAAACCACCTCTCTTTTGGACAATCAGACCCACTGCTGAGCCCCCTCTCAGCCCACCAACCACACCTCGAAGGGCTCTATGGGTATGGCAGAGCACAGACCAGGGAAGGCACTGCACAAGGACCGTGAAGAGTTAAACTGGATTTAAAGGTTAAAACATTGTTATGAAGCAGTTCAGAAAATGTCACAGAATCACATTTTCAATACACACACAGACAAGTTCAGCACAGCTCCAGTGGCTGTGCCTGATGTGCTGGGATTTCCTCCCCATGGATACTCTCACGCCAAGTTTTACAGGCGAGCAGTTACTGACCAGGTTCTCTCCCCACACTCCCTGCCCCTTGTCTGGCTCCACAAAGGCCAAAGACACCAGCTTTGTGCAGTGTAACCTCCATATGGGATATTGCTTTAGATTCCATCATTCAGCCACTAGAAACACACTCCAGGTGTGAACCAGAACAACAGTGTGACATGATTAAGTGACAGCTCTTTGTTTTGGCTCTCAGAGGATGCAGGTGTCAGCTATCAGCTGAGGGCAGGAACCTAGACACTCATGATTTAAAGACTTTTTTTTTCAAATTAACATTCACAAAAGGGGTTGTGTATTTTCTGAGAATATTAACTATGGAAATAAAAGGGAAAAGTATAAAGTATACAGACCTCAAAATAATTTAAAGGAAGAAAAAATCCAGAAAACAAGCAAAGTGCAAAAAGCCACACAGAGGGCAACTGGTAAGAGAAATAAAAATCCTCAATGAGCAGCAATCAAGCAGCTCTACTCTCAGTTACCCTGCAACAACATCCAACCTCTGCTGAAAGCCAGGATAAATGGAGCAATTAACAACAAAGAAACCACAAACCGACAGATTTTACACACACAGAGAAATAACCTGTGTGATGCACTCAGTGTGTGATGTACTGAGGCCCTCATGCACTGACTATAAACCTTCCATTTCAAATAAAGGAGATGACCCATCACTTCACAACCATTCCCTTTCCTTTCTCCACACCTTAGTCCCCTCTCAGGCATTCCCATCCCATTATGCAGAGCAGGAGCACACGAAGTGTGTACACTCCTCCAGGTGAGCCATGTTGTCACTCTGTTGTCACTAGAGTCCCTGACTGCCTCCCTTGATTCTGTGCCACAAGAGCATCCACCTCACATCTCCACAATGCAGCTCAAGTGCCCAAGGAATGCTGGAAGCTGACTGGAGCTGGCAGGGAAACTGTGAGAGCAGAAATCATGCTCCCGTCTAGAGACTTTCAGCAGGGCTTGACCAAAGCCCAGAGAGACCCATGAACAAGGGGAAAGAAAAATTGAGAAGAACTTCCGAAGGCCTGATACTTCGTGACAGCAACTGAGCAGTCTTAAGGCCTGTTTAAAACTCTTCACACAGGTCTCAGCTGTACTTTGTGGGAGCCTTAAGGCTGCCAGGCACTGACCAAGCAGCTTCTCCCAGGAGACTCCTGCTGCAGGTGAGACCCACCAACCCCTCCTGTGCCTGCACCACCAGCACCTGGGGCTTTTCAGGCACTGCAGAGCTCAGGATCAGCATAAACCCACCACCACGTTGCAGCCAGAATGTATTATCAGAAGCCATAAAATGCATGGATCCATGCTGATTCCAATCAAGTCCCGCTCCCACTGTAAGCAGCAGAATACAAATGCTGATTTTCCACAGGTTTAATATCATTCCTGGTTTTATCGGTTCCTGCCAGCCCTGGGCTTTGGTCCGAGGTCACACAGCTGCGACCGAGTGACCACAGTGCAGCCAGGGCGGCAGGGGGGTGGGGGACACACAAAGCCCACAGCCAAGGGACACGGAACCAGTGAGGCTGGAAAAGAGCTCCAAGATTATCGAGTCCAACCTGTGACCCATCCACTCCTTGTCAACCAGTCCAGAGCACTGAGTGCCACGTCCGGTCATTCCTTGGACACCTCCAGGGATGGGCACTCCACCACCTCCCTGGGCAGCCCCTTCCAATGCCTGACTGCCCTTTCCAGAAAGAAATTTTTCCTCATGTCCAACCTGAACCTCCCCTGGCACAGCTTGAGGCCATTTCCTCTTGTCCTGTCCCTTGTTCCCTGGGAGCAGAGCCCGACCCCCCCCGCTCTACCCTCCTGTCAGAGAGTTGCAGACAGCCAGAAAGTCCCCCCTGAGCTTCCTTTTCTCCAGGCTGAGCCTCACCCCCCCGGCTCCCTCAGCCGCTCCTGGTGCTCCAGACCTTTTCCCAGCCCCGCTGTCCACTGGGGGACAAAAGGCCCCCGGCCCGTCCCCGAGCCGCGGCTGTCCCGAGCTGTCCCGCGCTCCGGGCGCGCCGGGCCCGGCCCGGGGGCAGGCGGGGCAGGGCCGCAGCGCCTCGGCCGGGCCCGGCCCACGGGAAGCGCTGCCCGCCCGGCCCGCCCCGCTCGCTCTGCCGCACTCACATGGGCTCCAGCAGCTTGGCCAGCCAGGACTTGAGCGCGTCCACGCTCTCGATGATCATGGTGGCCCCGCGCCCGCCCGCTCACAGCGACACCGCCGCCATGGCCGCGGCCTGCCCGGCACCGCCCGCAGCGCAGCCTGCTGGGCACGGCCGGGGCGGGGCTGCGCCGTCACCGCCAATCAGGCACCGCCGCCCCGCGCCGCCAGCCAATGGCGACGGCCCAGAGCCCGACCCGAGGGTCAGGGAGAACCAGCAAGTTCGGCGGAGCGAGCACATGAACCCGCGGCGACATCTTGGGGGGGGCGCCCTTAAAGGGGCATCGGCCCGGCGGGAGCGCACCCAGAGAGGCGCGCCGGGTTTATTTCCCGTTCTCCACCAGGGACAGGCGACAGCGGTGACCGCCCCGCTCTCCCTCCCGCCCTCCTTCCTTCCCTTCCTCCTTCAGCTGCGGTCCGCTGCCTTCGCGCTACAAAAGGCCCGAGTTCCCCCCCCCCCGCCCGGTGCCGTGGTACGGTCCCGGTCCCACCCCGTGGCCGTGCTGCCGTTGGTCCGGCCCGCGCGGCGTGGCCCTGCGCGGCGACATGGCGGTGAGTGAGCGATGGGCGCCCGGCCCGGGGCGGCCTCGGCGCGCTGGGCTCCCCCGGCGACCCGCACATCGCCCCGGGGTCGCTCTTTTGGGGCCGCGGCCGCCGGGGGTAAGCTTCGCCCGGGCCCCTCTGGGCTCTCTGCCCGGCGGCCGCCGTCCCTTCATGTAAAGATCTTGGGAGTGTCTTGGTTTTGAGGGAAAAGAGCCGAATTGTCAAGCTTTATGAGTGCAGAATCTGCGGTGCGCGTGTCCCGTAGCAGTTCCCATGTGTTTTATGGTAAAAGGACAAGGTCCTTTAGTATTTGCCGTATGTTGCATTATAAAAGAATGGGCAGAAGGACGGTTTAACACCGATTTAATTAAAATCACTTGGGATGCTTTACCTGAAAAGCTGTCGGTGAACTACAATTAGAGCTGTTACCAGACTCTTCCTGGCATGGAGAGTGCTGTTCCCACTTTAGGTGTAGCAAGAGAAAGAAACATCAAATGGGGTTTATGGAGATTCTGGAATAAAACAGAGTTCCATTCGGTTTTTTTTTTTAACTGTATAATTTATACACACTCCTGTTTCCCTGGTTTAGACCCCTCTGAGTTTATTAATTATTGGCAAGATTATCTCTGTGTGTGTGTTACTTGGCTGCTGTCCCTCCTTTGCCTTGGAGAAAGGTTTTTACCCCTTCCCTTACAGATCCAGGGCCCTGTTTTGGAAGGGTGGATCTCGGGATGCGGGTTTGCACAGAGCCAGCACTGCTGCTCTGCTCTGGGGCGGTGCTGCAGTGCCCTGCAGCCAGAGCAGTGCTCACCCGAACCCGAGGGACTTCTAGGGAGTTCTGTGGTAACTCACAGAACTTCTCCAGCCAGACTTTTCTTCTCCCTCTCCGTCGAGCAGGAACGCAAAGGGACAGCGAAGGTGGATTTCCTGAAGAAGATTGAGAGAGAGATCCAGCAGAAGTGGGACCATGAGCGAGTGTTTGAGATCAATGCTGCGGACAGGAAGGACCAAAGGAGGTACCACTGTGTGCTTTTTTTTTTTGCAGGTTTTGTCTTTCACTGCTTGAAATGTCTTCATTTGAAGTCTGGGAAGGAAAAAGTGGCCCTTTTGGAGTGAGCAGTGTTCTTGGCTCAGCTGTAGGGACTCACTCACACACTGTTGGCATTGCTGTAGCTGATGACGTAAAGCAGCTGAGTACGTGTGTGGCCAAGTTCCAGCAGGGACAAGAGAAGCTTTTTCATTCCTTGGCAGTGTCAGTGCCCTCTGTGGTTTTACAGCAGAACCAGGTTCTCTTTGGTGGCTTGTACACTTGGAGGAGGTTCCTGGGTGTGATGCCTGAGCCCTCACTACTGGGAGTTTTCACTCTGATGGAGGGTGTGTCCCGCTCTGCTGTGCTGAGAGAACAGTGCTACACAAAATCATGGGTCTTGCTGTGGGCCAACCTCCTGTACTTTGTGTAGAAGTGGAGGAACCACCTGTGTGACCATTGCTGTTCCTCAGATGAGGGGCTGTGATTTCTTTTCTTACCTGAACTGTTTTGCAGAGGTGCCCTATCAGCTGACTCGTTCTGATCTTTTCTAGACTGTTCTACCTTCCACCTGTGCTGGGTTTGGTTACTGTTTTGCTTTGATAATGGCTTTCTGCTCTGCGGCAAGGTACTGCTGAGCTGCCCTGTGTTGGTGTAGAAGGTGCTTCTCTCTTGGGTTACATTTCCTCCCACCTGGTTGGTTCTGCAGTTGTTCTCAGCTGTGTGAAATTGGCTCCAAAGGAATGGGCAGGTGTCACCTGGCTCTGCCCTGAGGAGGGGATGGAGCAGAGCTGCAGGGAGGAAGAGCCTTTCACAGGTGCAGAGAGTGTTCTGCAGGATTGGGAAAGACCATTTAACTCTTGGGTTTATTTCTGCCCCAGAGCATCCCTGAGAAACTCTCTGGGAATGTTCAGTGTGCCTGGGAGCACAGCTCCTTTGGCAGCAGTGCGATCCATGCTCTTCACACTGTGGAGGGGCTGCCTGGAGGAACAGAGTGAGTCCTCTGGGAAGGTCTGTGCCTGGAAAAGCAGTGACCTTGGCAGTATGAGGTTAATATTTGCTGTGCAGGAAAGTCAGACTAAACCAAGATAATAACTGAAGTGGTGTAACAGGTGGCAGGTTCTTAAATGGTAATTTTTGCAAGCAAACAAATGACTTGCTCTTTATTCCTGCATGTTTACTGATCAGTGGGAGCGTGTGAAAGGAAGACACAAGGTGTGAAGTAGAGTGCAAAGGCAGAGGTAGAAATTCAGTGTCTTAAAGATGTATTGTGTTGTTGGAACCTGACTTCTCAAAGCAACTAAGACAATGTTTACATCTTTGAAATACACTGCAGCAATACATCCCTGTGAAAAGAGTGATTGCTTACAATGTGCCATTAAAATCTGAACTCAGTGGGAGATTAAATAAATGACTTTAAACCTCTGCAGTAATTAATTTACAGAAGCAGGATTAGAATTTATTACCTGTGGGAACATGGTATATCTAGTTCAACATTTCTTTGTGATGTCAGTCCTCTGAGGTTTTTTTTGTGTGTTTAGGGTTTTTTTTAAGATGATAAAGCCTGTTAGGGTAGCAGCTCTGTAAAATCAAAGACTTGTGTTACTGGCATGAAAATGTTATTTTAATGTCACTGTGGGCTGATAACTGAACATTCCAGTTACCTCTTTTACTTGTGCATCATCTGATGGTCACTTTAAAAGCTGATTGTTTTAATTCTTTGACTTCTCAGCAAAGGAAAGTACTTTGTTACCTTTCCTTACCCCTACATGAATGGCCGCCTGCACCTGGGACATGTTTTCTCCTTATCTAAATGTGAGGTAAATATTCCCCTTTTTCTGATACCTTTAAATACTGCCCCAAAACAAATGCTGATTTTGTAGCTCAGTTTTAAGCTTAAGAATGCCTTGTTAATTCCTTTATAGCTTCAGTAATGACTTATTACACTTTCCATTTTTCCCGTATTTTCAGTGGGAATATTGCTGGCTGAAGGGAAATGCTGTTCGTGGCTCTTTGAATACAAGGAGTTGGGGCTGCAGGTGTTTCCTGTGTTCATTCTTTCAAATGAGATGGTTTTTTTAGGAGGTGCTGCTAAACAGCTCAAACTTCACAAGAGATCTGACTGTCTCTTTTGTTTGTGCCTGCTGTGGGAGCAGGTTTTGGGCACCAGTGGGTGGGATTCCATGACATCCATCTCTTTGCTCCCATTCTTCTCTGGTCAGCCTGGAAGCTGGACAAGCTCGTGGCTGTGCAGCCCAGGCAGTACCAAGCTCCAGTTTCACCTTCCTGTTATGAATTCCCTCCCCAGCTGGGTGCCTGCACTCACTGTCTGTCTGTATCCAGGAATCACACCTGGGTTTGAGAAGGTGCTGGCTCAGCCCCGTGCCATTCCTGTGTCAGCTGCTCCTTTTTTCCTGTCCGTAGTTCGCAGTTGGATACCAGAGGCTGAAGGGGAAGAGCTGCCTGTTTCCCTTTGGGCTGCATTGCACAGGGATGCCCATCAAGGTGAGAGCTTTGCAGTTGCTGAGGGTCTTTTCCCAGGGGGATCTAACCCTAAGGCTGCTTGGAGCCTTGCTGACTGTCCATCCCCAACATCACCTTAGTTTATTTAAAAATTTATCAGGAAAGTCTGATTTGGAACCTGAATTTGCAGTAAAGGTGTGTTGTGCTTGAACCGTGTATCGTCACTTCCTAGAAGATAAAATGCTGTAAAACTGAATTTTATCTGGTATATGTTTTTCTTTGCAAGAAAATCCTCACAATAATCCTGTTCCTGCCTTGGCAGGCGTTCTGGGAGTAGCAGGATCTCCTAGAAGTTAATACAAGGTCCAGAAAAAGTTTAAAACATTGTAGCAAAATACAAAATGTTATCAGTAAAACCCACTCCTGGGCTGTGATTGCAGCCAGAGCCCAGAGAAGTGCTGACACACTCCCAATAACTCTGTTCAGGCTTGTGCAGATAAGCTGAAAAGAGAAATGGAATTGTATGGCTGCCCACCGGAATTTCCTGATGAGGAGGAGGAAGAGGAAGAAAATTCTGGTAAAAAAGAAGAAATCATCATCAAAGACAAATCAAAAGGCAAAAAGGTAAAGTTTTTAAACCAAGCCTTCCTGGACTGAGAGCTGTGCTCTTGAAGCTTCTGAGTGTGCATTGCAGTCTTTTCCTCCTTTGGGCTCACAGAAACTCATTATATAAAGGTTTCCATTGTTTTTTCCAAGGTAGCTGGGCACTTTTAAAGTAGACTTGAAAAAAATGCATCAGCTGCATGGTTCCAGAGACACCATGGTAAGGCATGAGCCCTTACTGGTGAGCTGGTGCTTCATAGTTTCTTGGGAGAAAACCCAGATCATTCAGAGTAATACTCTCACTTTTTCTATTTTTTTTTTTTTTAAATCCTTCACAAAACATTCACAAACAGGTGATAGAAAATAACCCTGCTTTTTCAGAGGTAGGGGTTTTGTATACCTACTGTGCTCATTATTCCTTTATAAATTGGTATCTAACCAACTGTGGCTAGATATGCTCTAGTAAAATCATCTAAGCCATTTTGGCTTACCAAATATTTAATTTAAATGAGATTTAAATGAGGTATTTAAATGAGATTTAGGATTTTGGGAGTATCAAAAAGCAAGGCGAAGAATCAAGCGTAGGAAAAGCTTAGAGGAAAAGCTCTTGTGCATCACTCCACAATATTAAAAGTTCTTGTGTATGTTTTTTGAGGTGTGCTGAAGAGATTGTCCTGCTGTCAGTGTTGGGTTTCTCTGCATGACAGAAGGAGTGACCTGTTCTGCTCCTGCAGGCAGGGAGTTGCTGTTGGGGAGAGACAGGAGATCCTCAAAGGACAATAGCTGGGAAAAGCACCACGAGCAAAGTGACAGCAGCAAAGGTTTTTGGTACAAGGGTGTAGTGAAGGGCTCTCCACCTTTCTGTGGTGCAAACACTCAAGGGTCTGAGCAGGAACCAGCCATTCCCTGCCAGGTTGTCGTGGCACAGCTGCTGCAGGAGCGTTGGACATCGACATGGAATAAGTGGGAAGAGGGGGGGGTTAGGGAGTGTGCAGTGAGTACAAGGTAGGAAAGAGTGTAGGATGGAAACTCTAATCATTTATCTTCACTGCTAGAGAGAGGATGTGAGAATATTTGTATTAACTTTGTATATCTGGAACTGGAAACCGTAACATTAACAGAGGAAAATGCTCTTGTGAGTGCAAGACTGTGCGCTTCTTCCTGATTCCACCTGTTCTTTTAGAGCAAGGCTGCTGCCAAGGCTGGCTCTTCGAAGTACCAGTGGGGAATCATGAAGTCTTTGGGCCTGTCTGATGAAGAAGTGGTCAGTTTTTCTGAAGCGGAGCACTGGCTGGATTATTTCCCTCCCCTCGCTATCCAGGATCTGAAGAGCATGGGATTGAAGGTGACTCTGGGAAATCCAAATCTCAATTACACAGGCAGCCGTACCTGTACTGTTACTGTGTTTGTGAATGTACTGCTTCTCCTTAGAGATTTTCTGCATAATACTGACACTATTCTCGAAATATTTCTGGTATTTATGGAATTACTCATTCAACCTTTTCATGGTCTGGGATGATAATTAAATGCTTTCATATATAGAGCCTGCACCCTGTGCAGTGGTCACATCTGGAAATCTGTCAAATAAAGGAATTATGACTTCTGTTTCCCACGTGAGATAACTGATCTGTGGTCAGTACCGACAGTAGTTTTAAGAAGAATAATGATGTGATATTAAATGAAAGTGTTTGTCCTGCTGACAACAGAGTTTTAAAAATGAAGACAGGTAGAGATGATGAAATAAGGCAGTGTTGAAATTCAGCTTGAGTGGTTGGTTAAACCTACTACAAAACCTCCAAAATTCCCAGTCAATTGAGGGGTCTCAAGCCTTTGACATCTCAGCTCTGAGAGACCAGGCACAAACGTGTTTAAGCATACAACCTTTGTGGGATATATACTGGCATTGTCTTTTTGGAGAGAAAATTCTTTTCAGTTTTAAAATAACTTTGCTTTAATTTCTTGATTGTGTTTACTTACTGGAGCCTCTTGCCTGTTTCCAGGTGGACTGGAGGCGTTCCTTCATTACTACAGATGTCAATCCCTATTACGATTCCTTTGTACGATGGCAATTCCTGACATTAAAGGAAAGAAATAAGGTTAAGTTTGGCAAAAGGTAAGCTCCCCTTCAGGTCTGGATTTATTGGGAATGTGGATAAGCTCAGCTTACCAAACACAGAGCCCTGTGACGTCTCTAGAGCGTGTTTTCCACTCCACGAAACCAGAATCCTTTCATTGCTAGTGCTCTGCCTGACATGGTGAAGTGTAGTTGTTGTGTCAGCAAAGTGTGAGCTTGTGTTCCTGGTTTAGTTTTTCCATGGGGACCAACTGAAAGCAAAAAAGGGGCCAATACTGAAAGCTCTTGCAAAAACTGAACTCTTTTCCAAAGAGCTTTATTTTTTCCTCTTGCTCTACACATTATTGCACTCACTGCTAAATGAAAATATACCTTTTTCTAGATACACAATTTATTCTCCTAAGGATGGACAGCCTTGCATGGATCATGACAGGCAAACAGGAGAGGTAATATTTCTACTTGACATTTTCATGCATTGCTTATGATCTTAAATACTGAATGGAAAATAAATTGTACCTTGGAGCGACAAGTAGTTTGTATGTGCAGAATCACCGGATCTCAGTTGTCAGTGCGTGTGAAAATTGAGAGAACTGCTCTGTTGAGCAGATTTGTCTAGAACTATGGACAGTATTTTCCATTGTAACTCGTCTCTGTGATTCTTTGGCAGTCTGTGCCAGCAGCATCACTCCATCATATTAAAACAAGCAAGCTGTTGTTAACTTAGATGTTGCAGAGACAGTATCTGTGACAAGTTTTTGGGTGTAGGAATACAGTATAATCTCCCTGCAGTCTGCTTTTTAGTGAGCAGCCATTCATATGGATGGAAATAGAATTTACTTTGAGGAAAGCATCCATACCTTAAATAGTGTTTGGCTTAGGTTCCTACGGAATAGGGTTTATTTTCTTTCCTGCTCGAGTCAGTGTCACTTATTGATTGTTGCACTGTTTGTGGGAATTGTAGGGTGTCGGGCCTCAGGAGTACACGCTGATAAAAATGAAGGTGTTGGATCCTTACCCTGCGAAACTGAGGTAGGTCTTTACTTCTTAATGGCAGATAGGCTCTGTCTGCTGATCAGAACTGACCATTGAATTAAAGAGTCTGTTTTGCTTAATGCAGAATTTAATTTCACCTGGTTATTTCCCTCACTTCAGTGACCTGGTCTGTGCTTTGAGCTGGCTCTATGTGGAACTCATATTGGAGATAAAAACCCAAAAAACCCCACAAAACTCACAAAAAATTAATGACCCACTTCCTCCTTTAGGAAACGTTACTTGAAAGTTGATATTGGCTTAAAAGCTTGTTCTGTGTGACCGGAATATTTCTGTTTTGGTAACTTACTGAGTACTTTCCCCCACCAGTGGCCTGAGAGGAAAAAACATCTTCCTGGTGGCTGCCACGCTCAGGCCAGAGACCATGTTCGGCCAGACCAACTGCTGGCTTTGCCCAGACATGAAGTACATCGGCTTTGAGACCAAGAACGGGGACATTTTCATCTGCACCCAGCGCGCCGCCCGGAACATGTCCTACCAGGGCTTCACCAAGGACAACGGCGTCGTACCTGTGGTCAAGGAGCTGATGGGAGAGGTGAGCATCCTACAGCGTGCTGGGCAGGCTTAGCTGACCCTCTGAGGCATAAAGGTGATGGTGGAGGTCTAATTATAAAGAAAATACGGGGCGCTATTACAGAAATTTTGGAGTGTTTAGTGGCTGAAAAAGCAAGCAGCAGGCAGCTTCCTTGGCAGCCAAGCCACAGCTGCTTCTGGGAGGGTAACCTGGTGTACTTACCTGAGGACAAATGGATTCCTGCTGCCTCCTTTAGCATGACTTGGTGAAGGGATGGTTTTAAATAACATTTTTCTACTTGCTGGGAAGAGTGAATGGAAAGGGAGGTGGGGGAGAAAGGAATAGCTGGAAAAGGCTTTTGTTGGTGCTGACATTTCCAGTACCTCTTTGAGAATGAAGCTTTCTTAGCTGAGCAGTTGGATGTCAATGGTTTTGAGATTTACTGTCCTTAACTTGTTTGCTTTGAGCAAGTGTACTCAGTGGCACTTGTTCATCCTGATCCAAAACACCTTCAGCTGTTTGTATCCCTCAATCTCCGTTCACTAAAGCTTGTCACCGTCTTTCTTGATCCTGCTTTGAAGAATGAAGTAGAAAATACTTCAGGTTCTTTTCCTTTGTTAGTAGACATGATGTGAATTCAAGCAAATTAGTGAGGTAGAAGACAGCTGCCACATCTAGACTGCCTCCTGTCAGTGCATGAAGTACCTTGACAATATGCTTTTCCTTCTGGGTTTAATGTAGCTTTTGGCACTGGCTTCCTAAGTCACTCCTGCCTTGATGCCAATGTGCTTCAGATTTTTGGAAACAAACTGTCCTCCCACTTCCTATGTTTTCCAAACTCTACAAGCCAGTAGTTTAGGTTTATTTGTTGGTATTTGACTTTTCCACCAGTAAATTGTATATATGCTGTCTGAAATAATACCATAGGTTTTCATACATACTTCCTCCTTGCCTAGCTGCATATGTATAATCTATTTATTTGTTTGCAATGTGTAAGAAATGCCAGAAAGTGTGAAGAATACCAGCTAGGAGAGCTTGCTCAGCTAGGCTGAAACCCTCTGATTTACTGTAACGCTGTTCCTTTGTCCTGAGCAGGAGATTCTTGGCGCTGCACTTTCGGCACCGTTCACCGCCTACAAGGTTATCTATGCCCTGCCCATGCTCACCATCAAGGAGGATAAAGGTGACTCTACAGCAGAGCCTGTTGGATGATGGACAGTGAGCATTGAGAATGTGTGGACTAATATTTTCATCTGTTTATCTTTTCCTTTGCCAAGGAACCGGAGTGGTGACGAGCGTTCCCTCTGACTCTCCGGATGACTTTGCAGCCCTGAGAGACTTGAAAAAAAAGCAGGTCAGTCTGTTAACTGAATTGTGATTGTTTCATTTCCATAGTGAAGAGGGTCAAAAGTGGATATCCAGTGGGTAAAATGAAACTCACTTTAACTGGAATTTTTCCATCTCTAACTTGAAATCAAAGTAGTTAAAAATAAATGAAGTTTAAACCAACTGGGATGATTCAGATTTTTTTATCAGACTTCATGTCTGAGTTTTGGGCGAGAATCATGTAACTTATGCTGCATGTTAAGGCAGAGAAGAGTACCAGTGAGACAGAAATGAATTCCTGTTGTGGAAATGACTTCCAGATATGAGATTAAGATCCTGTCTGAATTTCAAATGAAACTCAAAGTAGCTGTTGCTATTATAACTGCAAGAGTACATCAGTGTCTGAACAGCTATCCCTGACTATTAAATTTTTTGTCCGTTCATTTTCATGGTAGAACAATATTAGTTTGTCCCCTCTTAAAAATATAGACAGTTACAACAAAGAATCACCTGGAAATGAGATGAGGATTGAACTCAAGTGTGAGAAATGGTGAGAAGGCAGGGAAGTGGCTTTGTTTGCTGTATAATAAATAGACTATTTTTCTTCTATCTGTATTGCCTTTTTTTTCCTTCCAATTTTCAAGGCTTTGAGGTTGAAGTATGGCATCAGAGATGAAATGGTCCTGCCTTTCGAGCCGGTAAGTGTACCCAGATGTGTCCATCTGCAGCACACAGGACCTTGTACTCACAGATGAGAAATGAAACAGGAGATGTGCCTGCCTCTTCCAGAATTTCTATTTGAAGTTTTTGCTCAGCTGATAAAGCTGAAAAGCTTATAGTAAATTTTTCTTGTTTTCCTGTAGTTATAATACTTGATCTGTTAGGGGTTGCAGCCAAGGCTTGTTATTCTATGCTATACTTCAAAGAGAAAATTTTTTGGGGGAATTATTGTTTTGGAAAGTGGAATATAACCTGCTGGTTGATCAGAAAAAAACCCTTTGAGCCTTAGTGGTGAGATTGAGTGTACCTGTTCCATGCAAAGAGCTGAAGTCCCTCACTGTTAGCGCAGCCTCAGGGCTGAGTCCGTTTTCATTAGAAAATGCAATCCCAAAAGGCCATCCCAGTGTGTTGCAGTACCCTTGGTTCAACAAACCAGCTCCAGTACTGGGACAGCTTGGTAGTGGTGCCATGTCAGGAGATAAAACTGGGCAGCTCAGGAGCCACCCTGGGGACTGCCAGGAACTTTTGGTTGATGAGTGGAACTGCACCAATACTTCGTAAGCCCTGCGTAACTTGGTTTGTGTTAGTTGCTGCAGCGGGGTTTGACAACCCTTTGTTAATTCCCAGGTGCCCATCATTGAAATCCCGGGCTATGGCAACCTTTGTGCTCCCTTTGTCTGTGATGAGCTCAAAATCCAGAGCCAGAATGACAGAGAGAAGCTTGCGGAGGCCAAGGAGAGAGTGTACCTGAAAGGATTCTATGAGGGAGTAAGTAATAAAAGACTGTGGTTTCTTGCTGAGTTTGATTAGGGGAGGAAAAAAAAAAGTGGATAAAGAATGAAAAATAAGACTGCAAGAAAGAGGAACGCTGTCCTTTTTCCCCAGAGCACTTTTCATTTAGACTCCTCCTGCAGCCAGTTGGACGAGCGATGCAGAACTGGAAAAAGAGAATGGAGGAATGTATGAGTGCAAACTGAGATTTATAGCCTGATTTCCTAGCAAGTGTTCACCTTCTGGAGAGAGTTATAGCACCTATTTCTTGTTGAATTTTTAAAAAATCGTCTCCTCTGACCCATCTTTTACAGGTGATGTTGGTGGATGAATTCAAAGGACAAAAAGTTCAAGATGTCAAGAAATACATTCAGAAGCTGATGGTGGATAAGGTATGTGACAGTGTGCACACACCTGCTGCTGAATTGTCCATTTTCACAGTGGTTGGAAAACCCCTGGTGTGGGTCTGCAGCCCTCAGGTGCTTTGGGTTTCTGCAGAGCATAGAACACTGCTGAGAGAGGGACCTGGTGTTCTTGGGCTGAACGGGATGAGTAGCTTAGTCCTCTTATTCCCTGCCTTATCCCATCACCTTGCCTAGGACATGTTTTGGTGGTCTGATTTATGCTTTAATATAGTTGGGAAGGTACTGAAAGTGTAAGATCTGAACTCTCAGTCTCAAGCCAGTAAAGGCGACATATGATGTGCAAGTGCCTCATTGTTGGGCTTATCCTTCAGAGAAGGGAGAGCAGTAAATGAACAGCATCTGTGGCCTCTCTCTAATGCCACTCTAATGAGACTTTCCTGATGAGGGCTGGGAGTGGGAGAGGCTTCTGTCGTTTAGTTGTTATTCCCTTACTGTTGCAGCATTGTTATGTCCAGATTATAATGTAACCCTTCACCCTGCATCAGCACACGTGTGTGCAGGTAGATTGGAAGCTCAGCATTCTATTTTCCTTTACCTTCCCCACCTCCCTCTGTCCCCTGGGGTTTCCTGGGAGCTGTTTCAATCACTGGGGCATAGTCAGTGAGGAATATTTTGTGTTTCTGTCCTCCTTTTTCTCGTACATGGAGATGTTGTGTGCAAAATGCTGTGAGCTGGTACCTCAAGAAGCACAGTCAAGCCTTGCCTCTCTTTACTCAGGGGAATACTGAGGCCAAGAGCCTGGGCAGTGATGAGAGCTGTGCAGTAAATGCCATAAACCAGATTAGTATGGAGGAGATGCTTTTTAGTAAGTTGTCAGGACTTTCAAGACTTTGCTAAATACTTAAATCTCAGCCTTCACTGCCCTTTCAACTCTTAGGGTGAAGCCATGATTTATATGGAACCTGAGAAACAAGTTATTTCGAGATCTGCTGATGAGTGTGTCGTGGCCCTTTGTGACCAGTGGTAAGTGAAGTAAAGCTGTAGTTATAAAGTGACTCCAACTGTATCCTATTTCTGGATTGCTTTCTTACAGTGAATCTTTCCTGACTGTAGGTATTTAGATTATGGTGAAGCAAACTGGAAGAAACAGGCCTCAGAGTGCTTGAGTCATCTGGAGACGTGAGTTATGGATGTGGCTGTAACGGGGAGTGACTGTTTGCTGCTGCTGGTGGGGTCTGAGAGGGCTGAGAGCAGTAAGAGCTTCTTTCTTACAGGTTCTGTGAAGAGACTAGGAGAAACTTTGAAGCTGCTTTAGCTTGGCTACAAGAGCATGCATGCTCCAGGACATATGGCTTAGGTAGGCAAACCACTCTTTTCTCACTCGGTGCTTCATGAGGATGGTAGTCCTTGTTTCATTTGGAAGGTGTAAGTGCTGTCTAGCATCCCCAGTGGTACAGGGAAGTGTGGAACAGCATTATCCAACTTGCATCTTGGCCCAGTATCCCAGAAAAGGTGTGCTTTGTTGGAAATGCATGCGGCCAGGGCTGAGTTTATTTTTGCATTACTACAGGGAGTCTGCAGCGTCTTGGTAGCTTTTTACCTAGGCCATTGATTTGGAAGGGACCTCAGGAGAGGGAACTAATACCATTTCTTAGGTGCTGGCCTTAAATTCTGACTAGCCTTCATCTTGTGTATCCTGACATGGGACAGCTGCTAGAAGTGCACTATAACCCACAGCAAACATTTGTGAGCTGAGCTCTGTCAGGAAACTGATTCAAAACCAGCAAGTGTTTTGCTCTTGAGTAAAGTTTCCAGATGCGTAGTTTAATTTTTAAAACCATTATTTTTAAAAGCACGAGTACTAATGTATATATGTGTGTGTGTGTGTATGTTCCCCTGAAAGTCATAAGCTGCTTATGTGTGCTTGAGAGTGGTGCCTGCTGGTCGGGGTGGTGCTGACTGTACCTGAGAGCTGCCTTCCCCCTGTCCAGGGACCCGCTTGCCTTGGGATGAGCAGTGGCTGATAGAGTCTCTCTCCGACTCCACCATCTACATGGCCTATTACACAGTGGCTCACCTGCTGCAGGGAGGGAACCTGAGGGGCCAAGGAGAATCTCCTCTGGGCATCAGGTAAGGAGGGTGAACCACTAAGTTCTCTTTTTTTTTTAATTGAGTGTGCTTATCTCCTGAATTGCTCTGCACAAAGACTTGCGAAGGGGCTGAATCTTTGATTTTGTGTTTAAAAAGCATTGCTGTTAAATTTAACCTGCTGTGAGTTAAGTTTACAGTAGGTCTGCAGAGGGGAAATAAACAAAGAAAGGAGTGTGGTGAGGAGTATGAGAGAGAAGGAGAAATGCCTCTGAAAGCAAGACTCTGTGCCAAGTAAATCACCCTTTCCCGTACTTGTTTGACTTGCCTTGAAATGGCCCTTGCCATGTGTTTGAGTGATTGGTTTCAGTGGCTGCTGAGGTGGCTCTGCTTACTGAGACTGCTTTGCACCATGACAAATTGTAGGCTGCAGTGTACAGAGGGAGCAGGATTTAGCACTTAGTTTTGTCACTGTATTAAACGTTGGTAACTCTCTTAAAAGCTTGGAGTCCTCTTTTCTCCACAACTTGTGTGTGGAAGCTTTCAGAGCAAGAGGGAGGGAGGCATTTGTACCAAAAAGTGTCTTAAGGCTGCTCTGTGACCTTTTCTTTGGAATGTTTGTGAACTTCAGTGATAGGGATCAGAGTGATGAGATAGTACAGCTCAGTCTGGAATTGAAAAAATCACTTCCTATTGTGCCTTGAGGGTTCTGCTCTAATTCTGTGTGGTTTATGAACTGCTTTCTGGAGTAGCTTACACATTGGAAATGAAACTTTCCTTACTCAGTGTTACAACTAATCTGAAAGCCATTTCCAAAGTAAAGATTCTGATTCTTACAGACAGCAATAGGTCTGAGCAACTGGGCAAGGCTGTCATTTGGGCTCAAACCTCTCTAATTACAGAGAGGCTACCCCAGAGCTAGTCATGTCTGGAAACAGGCTTTGAAGTGAGCATCCTGAGCCCTGAATTACAGATTTGGTGTAATGAAGAATGGACAATTAGAGTGCACTCCTATGTGAGTAGATAACATCTTACAGCTTTGGCAAATGCTTTTTACTGGGACTTGCTGTGTGGGGTGAAGGAAAAGGGATTTTATGGCCCATCATGTCAGTCACCTTCACCTGTTACAGCAAATTTGGCACCAAACACAAGCTCAGTCACCGCACAGGAATTTAAAGCCTGGAACAAGAGCTACCAGAACCAAATCAGTAAATCAGTGTCTGTAAGATTTATTCTAGGCTGGTGGTGTGGACTGTCATCTGAGGTGGTGGTTTAATGGGTACTGGAGGTATGTGGGGTCCAGAATTTTCCTCTCTGCATAGCACAGGCCTAAGCCCCTAAGCAAGCTTCAGTTGGAACGTATTTAATTTGGAATACTTGCAGGCAGTATCTGGTGCATTCCACTGAGGTTCTGAGGAGCCAGGAGTAAAAGTTTCTCTGTAGAAATAAGGATATGTGTTAATGCAGTGGCTGCAGAGCTGTGGGTCTAAGTTGCATCTCATCAGTGTTCTCATTCAAAATTGTGGATCCCACATCTAGTAATTGGCAAGATGTGCTTTGTAGTAGATGTTAATGTTAAATGTTCATTCCATTCAAAGTGGGAATGTTTTCCATGAGGAGGTGACCTTGAATTGTACAGCAGTTCTCTCCTGGCCTCCTGCTCTTTGACTTCCCTGGAAGCCAGAAGGAATGGCTCTGTGTAGTAGTGATGGGCTCTCAGCGGGCAGCTAAGGTAGTGCTGAGGGGGTGACAGCAGGAAAAGAAGTGATGGCAGGAGAATGAAGATTATGCTTTATTTATTAATCACTTTTTCTTTATGGGAGTCTTCATGCTTTATTGTGAAATCTCAAGAGGCAGTTTAAGCAGGGCATGACTTGAGCAGTTCTGAGTTTGCTTCTGTTGTTGGATTTACTCATATGATTTCAGGCAAAGGACCTGGGCACTCTGTCCATGTTTGCTGATCACATGGAGTGTGTTGTGAGAATGGATCAACAGGTTTAAGCTGCCTGGTACAAAACCCTGTGGAGTGTGAAAGGAGTTTTTACTGACATCTTGGTGTGGGACTGATTCTGTGCAGGGCACATCAAATGAGCAGAGAAGTTTGGGATTACATCTTCTTCAAGGCAGCTCCATTTCCTAAAACTGAGATTCCAAAAGAAAAGTTGGATAAGCTAAAGGAGGAGTTTGAATTCTGGTATCCTGTGGATCTCAGAGTTTCTGGCAAAGATCTTGTTCCAAATCACCTGTCGTACTACCTCTACAATCATGTGGCCATGTGGTCAGAGCAAAGGTAAGTCAGGATGCGATACAGGTGTGCAGGAGGCAAAGCTGGAGAGTCTGTAGTTCCACTACATTTGCTAATGGCCTTTGGACTGTACAACGCTCGGAATTGGGTTGAAAATGTACTCTTTCATATTGCAGCTTTGACACAGTTGTCCGTAGTAGAAGTTACTGAAATGGGAGGGGTCTTACCATTATTTCCCCTGTTTTTTCTGCCATATCTACCCCTATGGATTTCCCAGCGTTAATTGTATTCCTGCACTGGAATTTGCAAGACTTTATGAAGTCTTCTTAATTCCTTCTCAAGGATGGTTAAAACAGACTGTGTATATGTGTGTGTGTGTGTGTGAGTGTACATATATATATGCATATATATATGTATGTATTTCCACTGACTGTGCTAGGTTGAGAATCTTTGCCCATCAGATGGTGCTTTTAGGATGAAGCTACTTGTTTGCATTCCCTTGAACCATTGTTTAAGGGTTGTATAAAACTATATATAGGAAAAGTGGGTTTCTGAGGTACTGTAAAGATGATTGTGGGGAATTTGGTATCTGCTTCCTCTGTGGGTAGAGATATGTGGACCCAGTGCTGTCGTGTGCTCTTGGGCAGTGCCAGTCACTTGCCTTTAAATTAAATGTATCTGAATAGAGGGAGGTGAGATAAATTAACTAGAATTGCAAGTGCACTGCTCCCTGCTTCGCCTTTCAGCAGTGGTAATTCCTAGCCCTTATGTTCTTTTCATCTTCAAAGACACTCCTTAGTATTTTTAAGACAGCCCTTAGGTATCTTTTTGAAGATTCCACTTAAGGCGTTCATCCCAAACTGGAACATAAAATGCTTGTTCTTTTTATAAAAAGAGAAAATGTGTTTACTTGGCCAAATGCTTTGTATCTTGTCTTCAAACAGAGAAAAATGGCCTGTAGCTGTGAGAGCCAATGGACATCTGCTCCTCAATTCTGAAAAGGTACAGTGAGGTTTCATGTATGACATGGCTTTTGTGTTGTCAGTATAGGCATTTGCCAGCCAGACTGGAAAACTTTTCTTGAAATTTAAGAGAGGAGAAATACCGACATTTTTTCATTGGTGCCCTCCAGTTTTTCATTCATCAAAGACCTGCCTTTCCTCTGATTCTATGAAGCACTTCTCTTAAGTCAGCTCTTGTGTAGCCTTGCCAGTTTAGGAAAGAGTTCAGTGCATGTCTGTTAAGTTTCAGGGTAATACAGAATGCTGAATGATTTATTTATTTTACTAATGTTCAGCTTTGTAAAGCATTGAAATTGCTGTAAAGCAGTGAGAGGAAAGAGTTTGTGCCAATAACTTGCTAATGTGTGCAAGTTCTGACACTGAGTTGAATTAAAAGTGGCTAAACCCAGGAATTAGGCCTTGGAGACTGTCTGATATAAGGAAAAATAAAAAATAATTAAAAATAAATTAAAAAAAAATAAAATAAAAACTATCAGTCTTTCTTGAAAAATCAATGCAGGACGAGCTGAAAATGCCAATTTTAAAGTAGTATTTAAGTTGAATTTAGGAAATTTCTGGGATTACCTTTGGATGCTGAGTGCTTGCCCAGTTCAGTATACTTTTGCTGTAGAGACCTCATTCAGACTTACAAAGTGCTTTTTGCTGTGATTCATGAGAAAGGGTTTACCCAAACCCTTGTTGGGTCTGTCTTGCTTATCCACCAACACAGGGAATGTGTGAGAAAACAAACACTCTTCTCTTTCTTTCAGATGTCTAAATCGACAGGCAACTTCCTCACCCTCAGTCAAGCTGTTGACAAGTTTTCTGCAGATGGTGAGTGTGTTCTGACCTGCATCTGATTGTCAATTATGCCAAAATGACTAAAATGAGTGTTTTGCTCTAAGGAGTTTATTGGAGTGTGTTTATTGGAGTATTGAATGGCAATAAATCTGCCACTTGCCGCCTGTTGTTGTTGAAAGGCTGCTGGAAGATTGGGATGTGTGTTAGCACAACACCTGGTTCAGCCAGGAGCTGCTCCTGCGGTTGAGCCCTCTGGGGGGGGCCCTGTTTCATCCTTCTGCATTCACTCAAGAGATCAGAAAACAAGACACTCACTGTTGGTGAGCACAGGGCGTGTACATGTTTGTGCACTGTGTATCCACGAGTGCTCATGTTCCTTGTTCCACACTCCTGTATTCTGGCAGTGACTGTGCTGCTCTCCTGGTTCTAGTGTGTGTCTGGTCCCTTCCCAAGGAGGGCCTCTCCCAGGTGGGAGTGCCCCCTTTGAGGCATCTCTGGCAGGCCAGGCAGTTTGTGCCTTTGCTAAGTTGTGGCTTTGTAACTCTCGCTGAAGTGAGCTGTCACAGGTGCAGCAGGCACAGGGCTCCAGGGATATCTGCCAGCTAAGGGCGTCATCCAGCCACGGTAGTTGATCCCGTTTCCTTCAGGCATGCGTTTGGCCTTGGCTGATGCTGGAGACACCGTGGAAGATGCCAATTTTGTGGAAGCCATGGCAGATGCTGGTATTCTTCGTCTGTACACGTGGGTGGAGTGGGTGAAGGAAATGATTGCCAACAGGGACAGCCTGAGGAGCGGCCCTGCCAACACCTTCAATGACAGAGTCTTTGCCAGGTATGGTACAAAGGTTAACAGTACAGTTTGGGCCATTTTTTTAACTTGCAAGGACCAATCCTGTAGGTTTTTTTTCTTTCCTCTACAAATTAATGAATTCCATAAAACACATTCCAGAACAGGTGATGGGTTGGGCTGCACTGGTGACAGTGACAGTGTTTTACACAACACTGCCATTATGTGGGGCAGACTATACAGTAGTGATGTTGTCACTTCCCTTCCCTCCTCAGTGAGATGAATGCAGGCATAATGAAGACAGAACAAAATTATGAGAAGATGATGTTTAAGGAAGCTCTGAAAACTGGCTTCTTTGAGTTTCAGGTAGGAGGGCTCCTCTGAGGTGTAAGAAACTGACACCTGGTATTTGTTACTTTGTGGATTTCTTTTGATCCTGCTGTCTCTGATCCTTAATTATACAGCTGAATTGGAATCAGAATTGTGCCAAGAAATGAGTACTTCAGTGGAATAAATCTGGAATTGTAGAGGTCTGCTTGTGTCAGTTTACAAACATCCAGAAGAAGACAAATGTGATGCTGCAAACAGTCCTGATATTCTAATACAAGCAAAAAGCTGCTTAAAAAAAGGACACTGTTAAAAAGTGTTGCTTTTCTTTAACTCCTTTGTAATAAGAAACTCTTCATAAGAAATCCAGATAATTCATCAACAAAATTGTTGGGAAGTGGAGTGCTTTTTGATATCCTCCATAAACCATGTCTCCAGAGTGTCTGCAGAGCCGTGCCGCTCCGCTTAATGAATTACAGACACTCCTTCATGTGGCTGTTTTGAGATACTCAGGAGTAGGATTGAATAGGCTGAATTATGTGTAATGATAGATCATATTCATTGCCTTTTTCTTAGTCCTTATTAGTATCTGTATGCAAGGTATTTGGGATGACAGCACCTGATACACAGCTGTGGATGTTTTTGTCTTTTATGTTTGTGCCAATAAACACTTTTTTAAAGTACCACATTAATGCAAAAATCCGATGGCCAACTGGCAGATTCACGCTCTGATGCATCAGGAAAATACAGTTCTTAGAACTCAATAATGGATTATTACAAGCTGCTCACATTGTGAAGGCGTGTTAGAGCCCAGAAGTGTGTGAGTGTTTCTCCCTGGCAGTTGAGGGCTCATGGCTGTTTTGGTGTGTTTCAGGCAGCGAAGGACAAGTACCGGGAGCTGGCGATCGAGGGGATGCACAGGGAGCTGGTGTTCCAGTTCATCGAGGTGCAGACTCTGCTGCTGGCTCCCATCTGCCCCCACCTGTGTGAACACATCTGGTCCCTGCTGGGGAAGGTACTGGTGCTTCAGTTCTGTCATTGATTCAGGTCCAAGCTCTTGCTGGATTTCAGTAACACTCATGTCAGGTGTTGTTCATGTGCAAGCAGAAGAAACGTGTCAGAATCCAAAGGGCCAGAATGGCTCCTTGTCCCTGGGACAGTGACTGCAGAGAGCCTGTCTGTTGCTGTGATGATATGTGCAATTTTAATACCTGTCCCTTTGGTTATCTGCTCACAAGGAGGTGGTCTCAAATTAAACCAAACAGTGCAATATTCTCACACTTGTGCATAAAACTTAGTTTTGTTTTGTTTGTGTTTTTTAAGCACCTTGTGTTTGTAGATGGAGTTCTGTAGCCATATGGCAGTTGTGATTATATAGTCCTGAACACACTTGCAAAGAGGTGCTTGTTGGCTGTGTGCTCACTCGTTTAGGATCTAGTTACAGGTGGGACAGGTCTGAACTGTCCAAACTCCCCTTTCTAATCAAGCTGTAATGGTTGGAAAGCCCACCAGATAATGTGTGTTCACCGCAGCGCATGTCCCTTCTTCCTCTCTCCGAAGCCTGACTCCATCATGAGAGCCTCCTGGCCGGCAGCAGGGCCCGTGGATGAGGTGTTGATTCGCTCCTCTCAGTACCTGATGGAAGCAGCTCACGACCTCCGGCTCCGCCTCAAGAGCTACATGGCACCTGTGAAAGGAAAGGTGAAGGCTCTCTAAGTGTGTGTGCTTGATAATTCTGTAATGCCTAAGGACTCCTTCCTAATTCTTTTTGTTTCCTCAGAAAAGCACTAAAGAGCCTGCCCAGAAGCCTTCTCACTGTACCATCTACGTGGCGAAGAACTACCCTCCCTGGCAGCACACCACGCTGTCCGTCCTGCGCAAGCACTTCCAGGTGCTCCTCCCTTCATGTTCCCTTGAGCTGCTTCCCTGCTCTTTTGGGGCTCTTTTTCTGTCTGTAAAAAATTTATGAGCTGTAACCAAATGATTTCAATAGATTAATTTTCTTTATGGCTTTACAACTGTACAGTAAGTTTTGGCACTTGATGAAAATGTCCCACGGACTCTCATTGATTTGACTATCAGATTTTATTAGTTTTGACAATCTGAGTAAAAACATACCCCTGCTCTGTTATTTCTTTCATTTGTAAGTGGTTAGCTTTGAAAATATTCTTTTTCCCAAGTATATTTCTGTGGAAACATTGCTGACTGACAGACTAATGCTGCCTTACTCTGTAAGTGGGCTTGGAAGCATTGTTCTGATCCTTGAATAGGTCTGTACCACTCAGCAGTGTTGCAAGAAATAGGATGGAATGGAATAAATCAGTCATAAGAAGAAATAATCCTTTCTGAAAGCGGAAGGATCTGTGCTTCTGACACGTGCAAACTGCTCAGAGTGGCTTTTAGGACCTGATGAACCATCCTGGGCTTGAACACACCTGGGTTGTAGGTGATAAATTAGGGAGTCCTGACTATTCCAGCTTGTGGCATTGAGATAAACCAGTGTTCCTCCTGTGGAGTTCTGGGGGTATTCACATTTGGGCATTGTATAGGCTTTTTTTCTGTATTAGTGTTAAATGCTGTTTGGGCTGATGTTTCAGAGGGATGAATAAATCACCTGTGGAATTGATGATGCTGACAAACCTTGCTGGTATTTATAGGAAAGCAGGGAGGGTAAATGATATTAAAGGGCAAATTTTTTAATAATACCTGTTCTCTTCAATGGTTGTTCATCCGTGTTTAGGTCAGTGGAGGTCAACTTCCAGATAATAAAGTAATTGCCAGTGAGCTGAATACCTTGCCAGAGCTGAAGAAGTATATGAAGAAGGTGATGCCTTTTGTTGCTATGGTGAAGGTGAGTGTCAGAGGGACAGTTCTGGTACAGGAAAAGCTTTGGTCAATGAAGTGTCTCCCTCCTGCCCTTTGCTTATTTGTCATCTTCCTGTGTTTGTTTACAAACAACAGGGATCTTTATGGTCTCTGAAAGAAATACATAATCAGAATGTCTCTACACAAATTAGCCCAGGTGAGCTCAGGGTCTGGTTGAGGCTTGGTGCTTGCAGGTGCTTCAAACACACCTGGATTCCTCTGCATTTTAAATGTATCCTATTTGACTTCTCCAGTTTCTCAGGGTGAAATGAGAATCAGTTGTGTTGCTCTGGAGACATTAAAAAATTGGAAGTTAAAACCAAGGCCAGAGTTAATTGATTGCAGTACTTCAAAGGGAGTAAAAAGGGACTGTTCTGAGCCTTGAATGGAATTACGGAATTACGGATTTTGTGTACAATTCTTTTGTTTATCAATTAATATTCTGATATTCCATTATTTTCCCTGAGCCTTTGAAAATCTTGGCTTCCATTTTTTTAAAGGAACTTTTTGCTGCTTGTTTTTGCAGATGAAAATTCAGTGCAGCAACTAGGGCCAAGAAACAAAGAATTCACAAAATTTTAAAACGGGGGGGGTTGCAGAGTGGAATTTAAAACCTCTTTGACTTCTCATGATCTGTAGAAGTTGAGAAGGATTAGTAATGGAAAAAATCTTAATGAATGTAAAAAACGCTCTTTCTCCTTGTGATCTAGCTTGATTTTTGAATTGCACATAATAATGTCTTCTACTTAAAAGCTTTGTCATGTGTTCTAAATGGAGGTGCTCTTTGCCCTCTCTCTGGGGTTACTCTGATTATCCCTTTTCATGGGAGCTTGGAAGCCTTCAGAGGAGCAGAGAGCGCTGGGCAGCTCTGGAGCTTCCCATCTAAGTTTGTAAGAGCTGTAGGGATGTGTTAGATCCACTGAGCCAACTGGAAAAGATCAGACAAGCTCTCAGTCCTGTGAGTTAGGGCTGAAACATTCTTGGGTTTTGGTGTCCTTAGTCTGGCAGCAGTGAGGGATCCTGGGGCTCACAGGGGCTGCTATGCTGAGTCTACCCAAAATCCATCCTTTCACTTTGAAAGAGTAAGCAATTTCGCACAGACATGGAAACATCTGACCTCAGGCTCCAGATCAGAGTGTTTTTGTCTGAAACCAATTATTCAGCACTTCCACAGTTCAAGGAGCACTTCGGCTTGTGCTTCCCACTCTTCAGAGGAGGGCTGAAATGTAAGAGAACCTCTGTGATTTACAAAAGGAAGCAGTTCCGTGTTAAAAGGGAATCTTTCACATTAAACTGATGAGGAAACCAGGAAACCACAACCATGCTGAGGCTGACAAAGCAGAGCTTCAAAGGAGACAGCTGGCTCAGCATGTGAGAGCCGGGCAGGGGCAGATTAAACTCTGAAGAGGAAGTTCTGTTTTAGTAAAAAAAAAAATTCGCGTGGTTTTTATATGCCTTTAATACTCTGTCTCTTGTGACTGTTGCTGCTGGCTTTCTGGACTAATTAAGTTACTTTTATGTTAACATACAAAGTGGTTGTTATTTCCCTGCAGAGAACTTGTTGTACGGCTGCTGTGAGCACGTCCAGGTGTTGTGGGCTCGTCCTTTATTTTAAACTGGGTCATAAGCCTGAGTTTCCTGCTGTGAAATGCCACTGAAATGCTGACTGATTTTGTGAATTCTCAACCTGCACATTAAGTAGGGATTATAAATAACTGTGAATGTCAAACACCTTTTCAATTCTATATTAAAAATGTGTTCTAATTGCTCTTACTCCTCCCATCAGTGTCATCAACTCCCTGCAGAAGAAACCCTGTTACGAGAAAATTATTGCTCCGACGTTAGTGTTGTGCCAGCAGAGAGCTCTTGGATTTACAAGCCTGTTCTTTTCATGACTAATGTGGATAGTTTGCCATTTTGAAGCACCATTTTACTTGCAGCATTTAGAGGTTTTTAAACCCTTTTTTTCTTCCCCCCCCGACAGGAAAACCTGGAGAAGAATGGTTCGCGTGTTCTTGATCTGGAACTGGAGTTTGACGAGCGTGCAGTGCTCATGGAGAACATTGTCTATTTGACAAATTCCCTGGAGGTTGGTACAGATTTGGCACCCACTGCTCAGCATTTATTGGGATAGCTGGAGGACCAGCCTTCCCTAAGGCTCTAAGCCTGTTTAGGTTAACTTCTGCGTGCACATTGCTCAAGTAACAGTTCTTTAGCAACTGTCTGTTTCCTTTTGTCAATGAAGGTGTATAAATGTGCTCAATCTAGACATGAGACACAGGGGGTAGGTGTGTGCTATGCAAACATGGTCCCAGAAAACAGGGCTGTTTTTTACTGCAGCACTGGATGTATCTGTGAGAGTAAAGTGTGACTTCTGAAGAGACATTTTTCTCTGAGCCAGCCTGTATCTTACATGTTTCCAGCTGAGGAATTGAGAAGCAGCTGGTTCAAGGCATTACAAGCAAGAACGATCAGAGTCTTTGGGCTCCTACCCAGGCACACTGACTGCAGCAGGTTTTGGTAAGGGCTTGTCACACTGTGCTCTGTAAAAGGGATCCAGTCTGGTAGCAGTTGTGCTGCTTCATATGAGGAACAGAATTTAGTTTGATGGGAAACACAGCAGTGAGGGGACAACTCGGGCAGGTGGTGTTTAAGAAAACTCCACTAAAGCAATCAAAAAACCAACCCCAAAAGCCCAAACCAAAACCAACTGTTTCAAGAATTAGAAAATATGTATCACAGAATATGCCAAGTTGGAAGGAACCCACAAGGATCATGGAGGCCAACTCCTGGCCCTGCATGCATTCCCAAGAGTCACACCATGTGCCTGAGAGTATCATCCAAATGCTAATTGAACTCTGTCAGGCTTGGTGCTGTGACCACTTCCCTGGGGAGCCTATTCCAGCATCCAGCCACTCTGGGGGTGAAGAACCTCTTTCATCTATTGCAGAGCTTGATATAACCTGTACAGTGTGAAACAAGTGTGACTTTATTGGGCTTGTCCCATGTCAGAACAAAGTCAAGAGTGAGCAACAACTCTTACTTTAAACTGTCTGTTAATCTGCAAAACCCACTGATCTGAGGGAGGGAGCACTGGGTCAGTGCAGCCATTAAACAGGGGATCTTTGATGTGGGACAAATCGAGCAGGAGTTGTCAGGTTATGCCCCAGTGCAGACTCACCCATGTGATAACCCCCAGTCGTGCCATCAGCTCTTCTGCAGGGAACTGGGGGTCACTGGGAGGTTTTCGGGGTTAATGGGAGCTTGGTGTGGCTGTGCTGTCCCTGCCGATGAGCCACACTGGGTGCTGACCTACACTGGAGGGAGTCACCTGTGTCGGACATGACTGGGCAAGTCAGGAAGTCGCCCCTCAGCTGTGCTGAGTCTGAATTGGGCTGTGTCAGTTCTGTGCCCCCCTCACGCTCCCCCAGTCCACAAAGGCTTTGGGGACAGGTGGCTGCTGAGCAGAGGGCCATGAGGGGGGCTGGGGGAGCCTGGAGAGCGTGACCTGAAGGCAGTGGGCTTGTGGAAACCGGCTGAGGGGAAGATTTCAGAGCAAGCTGGTGCTGCTTAGACAGTTAAGGGTGACCAAGCCAACTGTTGGGGTGTCCCTTGGCTGCCAGTCAGACAGGAGTTGGGTGCAGCTTGTGAGGGTGGGGGAACATTGTGGGGACAGCAGTGTATCCTCACAACAGGCCACCCAGAGAGGCTGGGGGGTCTCTGGGGATCTCTGCCCTCAGAAACTCACTAGTGGGGTCTTTGTGCACCTCACACAGGCAGCAGGTGACACTCCAGTCCCTCCCAAGCTAGATTTTATGGTGTGCTGTTGTTTCCTTATGTCAGTGCAGGTTTACTTTCCACTTTCAAACACGAACAGCTGTTTGATGGGGCTATAACTTCTGCTGTTCCTTCCAAAGCCATTAAACTCCTGCTTATTCCCTCCTCTCCCTTTTTTTTTGTTTTGTTTTACAGCTGGATCATATTGAAGTGAAGTTTGCTTCTGAGGCAGAAGATAAAATCAAAGAAGATTGCTGTCCTGGAAAACCATTTTCTGTATTCAGAACAGAGGTAAAATCAGAAATTCAGATAGTGGAAGTATTAAAAAAGTAATTTAAAACTAAAAAAAACACCCAGACAAAAGTAAATAAGCCATTTAAGAACTTCTATCAGACAGGATCGTTCATCATGTATGAGTATTTCTATTTATTTTAATAATAAAAATGTCATTGATTTCCCTAAATATGTCCTAAACCCTTGTTATACTCCGGGCTGTATTTTAAGAGTTGGGGCAGTGCTGGCATCCTGCACTGCCAGGCAAGTTCTAAAGGGAGTTTATCCCCCAGAAAATCTGTGGACGGCAGATGTTTATTTGGTTTAGTTTCATGTTTCCCCTGAGGGATCACAAGCACAGGTTCTCCTTTAAGGTCTGTGTTGTCTCTCACAGCCTGGCGTGTCTGTGTTCCTGGTGAACCCTCAGCCCTCCAATGGCCACTTCTCCACAAAAATGGACATCAGGCAAGGGGACAACAGAGAGACCGTGATCAGGCGCCTGATGAAGATGGACAGAGGAATCAAAGGTAACCACTGGCACAGGTGTCCAGCTGTCCCACCTGGTGCGACCAACATCTCCAGGAGAGAAGGGGAAGCGAGAGCTGCTGAAGGTTGTGCTGCTGCAGTAGGTGCAATAGGAACAGAGCTGTGTTTTGGTGAAGGATGCGGGGACTGAGAATCAAACCAATCTGAAGCACTGTGAGATGGGTGTAAAGGGAAATCTGGACCTCATCCTTAAACTTGTGACAGCAGAGGAGCTTTTCCTGAACAAGGAAGATGAAACAGGGACTCCCTCTGTCTCTTCCCAGAAGGTGTCAGTGTGCTGTTGGGCACAGGGCTGGAAGGCTGTACTTGCAGGAGGGCTTGGCTGAAGGATCGCAGGCTTCCTACGGATTTTTCTTGGGCTGCTTTTTAGCAGTCTTTTATTAGTGTGTATTTTAATAGGGAATTGTACTGAATACAACTCTGACCTTCCTCCTAGTCTCTGCAGCTCATTCCTCAGAAAATGAGAAACTACAGTTTGGTTACTCAGAGCTGTCCCGAGCCAGATAAGGCAAATTCAGTGCTTGGAGTGTAGTACTTGGAGAGGGTATTTGCGTGGGGTTTCCCCATTTCTGGTGGTTATTTGCTGTGTAACCACTGAGGGACAGAATTGTATTGGTGTAAACCTTAACATGACACTTATTCCCAGTAGAATGTATTTCCTTGGAGCAGGTGTGGAAGTCCCAAGGGGTAAGCATTGCTCTGGCTCACTTGTGTGCAGCTCCCATGGCCTGACCAGCCCCTCTCTTTGTGCAGATCTCTCCAAAGTGAAGCTGATGAGGTTTGATGATCCCGTGCTTGGGCCTCGCCGTGTTCCAGTCCTTGGCAAAGAGGAAGCAGGGAAAACTCCTATCCTGGAACAAGCCATCTTCCACATCGACCTGGCCCAGAGGCACGTCCGCGTCACCGAGAACGGCCTGACGAGGGACATTGGGGACACAATTGTTTACCTGGTTTACTGAACTGGCACGTATGGCAGTGAGAAGGCTCATGGAGGGACTTTGAAGCATCTGTAATAAGCAAAGAATTTGTTCTGTTAAGGAAAAGCCCACCCCAACCAACCTGAGTTCATGTGTGAGTTCCCCCAGCTCTTTTAAACAGGGATTTAATAAAATTATTTTCATCTGAACCCTTTTGGCTTGTCTTGAAACAGTTACCCTGAATGCTAATGTGGAGACTCTTCTTTTTCAGCTTTGGGCAGAGTGTTCAGAAACAAATGCCTTTTTGGAATTCCACTCCTTCCTCAGGGTTGCTGTGCTGATTCCCAGCTGGATTTGGCTCCATCCACACCCAAATCCACTGAAGGCTTTAACTGGAGAGCCTGCTGCTGCTTTGGGGGGTGTGGGGAGGAGGGGTGAGGGGTGGTCCTGGCAGGTAGGAACTGGTGTGACACAGGGCATGGAGTGTGGTGATGTCATCTGTGCCAGGCTGGAAGTCCTGCTGGCAGGATGAATGTCTAAAGTACCATCACTGCTTATTCCCATCACTGTTTATTCTGTCCTGGGTAACACCTGAGGATGGGACTTCTTTTCCTTCCAGGTCTCAAGCACAGAGCAGAGCAAGGAGCCCCATCCTTAGTTAACGTTGTAAGTAGTCCGGTACATAAAAAAGATAAATCTATGTAGCAGCCATACAGCTGGTGAGAGAGGAATGCTCTCTGTTGCATATCACCCTGTAAAATGGCTCTCTGCAGAGAGCCTTGGGTAGGAATTCCTTGCTCAGGAATTCAGTTCAGAGCAGTTTATTAATCCCTGCAGGCTTTGCAGGCAGAAGAGAGAATTATTGACTCTGTGGCACCAGTGGAGCATCCAGAACCTGTGTTTTGTTTAAAACTGCAGCAGTTACCGCTCAGCAGAGCCTTACTGAGTCAGAGGGATTGTGTGACCTTGGGGAATTATTTTCCACTGAAGTGGGGAGCAGCAGCAGCATCACCCGTGGGCTGCTGGGCCTGGGAAACAGCTTTGGAATCGTCTTTGTTAACCTTGTTTGCGCTTCCAAGGATCCCCAGTCAGCTCCTGGACTGAGTGGCAGTGGCAAACCTTGGTGCAGTGGCAGAGCTGGGCTTTGGCTCCATCTGGTTACTGTGATGGATCTGGGGGTGTCCTCAGCTCCCCTTTTCCTCCATCCTGTGCTCTGGTCAGTGCTCTGGGCTACTGGAGCTCCAGAGCCCAGAGGGAGAGACACCCCCAGCATCCAACCAAAACCTCCCACCCTGGAAAAAGCTGTACTGGCCTTTGAAGAGGGAACAAGCAAATCCTTGAAAGGGAATGGAAACTACAGCAAAATGGTAGATCTGGGCAGAGGTCATGTTACTTTCCTCCAGGTTTCTTTTTTGTCTTTCGTAGCACGTGAGGAAGAGAAAACCAGCTGATTTGTGTTGAGGCCCTGAGTTGGATTCCAGGGCAGACAGATCTGCAGGTTTTGTTCTGACATGGCTGAGCACTGAGGTGCTGGTGGGGTGGTGGGAGGTTTGTCCTGCTGCCTGGCTGAGCACAGGGGAGACATCCCAGGCAAGGCAGGGGCTGGACTGTCACCCCAGTGCAGGGTCCTTCACTGGGTCAAGCCCATCAGCTCACTGGGGCATTAGAATGATCAGGATGGGACTTGCAGGATGGGAAGCAGTAGCTGATCCTCGGCTGTGCCATGTGTGAACCCTCCTTGCTGCTCCCGGGGACCCTCAGTGACACTGGGCAGCGCTTCCAGCTCCTGGCTACTTGCTGCAGTGCTGGCCAGCAGGAGCTGTCCTGCTTCAAACCTGCCAGTGAGGGAGCCTGAGTCACGGTTCCTTTCACCCATCCCTTTCTTCACCCTCACCAACCAACAAGCCTGGTTTTTAAAAGTAAAGTGAGGAGTATTTTACAACAGTCACCGTCTCTGCTGCTGCTCCTCTTTGGGAATTTAAACCTGGATACAGCTCCCAGTATTCCTAGTGAGTTAAACCTGGACACAATGCCCAGATCTCACACCACAGCAGTTTCCTGACCCAGCAGTGGCTTTGGGAGTGTGAGCCTAAATTGCCACCTCCAGCTGCAGCTTGTGAGCTGAAAATTTCGTGCAGATTTATTTGCTGCTGTTCAGAGAGCAGCTGTGACCCCCTTGCTCTGCAGCTGAGGTGCTGATAGCATGGGGGAGGCCACAGGGCATCACCCAGGGCTACGACTGGAAACACCACCCAGAGTCCCAATCCCCAGCTGTCCTGCTCCCATGGACTCACTTCTACAACAGGTAGGTTCCTGCTGGGATCAAAGAGACTCAAAAGTAGCATTGGAGCTTGAGCTGGAACCTGGCCATGACCAGGAGAGCAGAGCCCGCATTCCTGGCCTTGGCATCAGGTAAGCACCCTCACCCAGGTAACCCTCCCTCCCTCGCCATCTGCTCCAGAGGGTGTGAAACCTGAAATAAGAAAGTGAGAAATAAACATTCCTGTTTTTTTTTTTCATGCAAAAAGTTTTAATGGTGCCACAGCAGCCCCCATGGGCTCGTGAGCCTCACGCGGCGGGTGCCCAAAGCTTTCCCAAGCCCTGTGTTTCTCCCAGTTCCCTCCCCTGTTTCTCCCAGTGTCCCCCTGCTGCCCTCCCCCAGTTCCCCCCAAGTGGTCCAACTGTGCTGGCAGTGCCCTCACGCTGCTACTTCACTGCAGCTGCCACTGCTTCCAGTGCATGAGGGGCTGGGACCCAGTCGGCCCCAATTAATTTAATTACCTACAGGCTACAGAGCTAAACATTAGTGCTGTAAACTTAGATGAATAAACTTCTGAAAACTTAAAAATATCTTTAAACCTTTGCTTTTCGTTACAGAAATACAAAATAAATAGCTTGAGGATTAATACAAAACAGGAAACTAATATCTTCTTGTTTATTGACTTTTCTCCCAAATAGTACCTTAAGTTGAAAAAAATCTTTTTAAAAAATTCACTTCATGGAAAAAGTATTCAGCATCCCTGAATTTGTACAAGTGTCTCTGAACAATAAACTAAATGTATTTATTTCTTCTACCCATCACCAACTAAGCAAAGGTTAAATATCCTACTATTTCTAAGATATATATGTAAAAACAGTAATTTCTGTTTTCTCTCTGATAGTGACCCAGTTGTAACATTTCATTGGAGCATTCCCTGGGCTTGGTGCAGAAAGAAGACAATTAAGTTCTCCTTGCTTGGTCACAGAGGGGATCAAGAAAGCTCCTTTTCTTGACCCCTTCTGTCTTTAAAACCTATTTTGGCTGGAACTTTGGTGTAAATAGATCTTTTTCCCCTTTTGTTACCCGTACAGTCCTCACCAGCCTGACAGCGCAGACTCTGATCCACCACCACTTCCCACTGGGAACAGCTACGAAGGGATCAGCCTGTGGAGCTCCCACGGACGTCACTGGTAAGTCCCCATCGCTTCACGGACGGTTTGGGGTTCTAAACACTAATTTCATGAATATTTGGAAATGTTACTTCTTAAACGGGGCAGGTACTGAGGCTTATGACAAAAAACCTGAAAAGCTGAAGTCTTGAGCTGTGATTGCACTTCAAACACATCACTGCACAAATAAACTGCAATAACTGCTGGGCAGGGAGCTAACAGGACAGCAGTGTGCAGCAATGCTGCAGCCAGTCCAGTTCTGCAGAATTCCCTCCTGAGACTGAACATCATCCTTGGGGCACCTTTCCTGTGGCAGATGGAGGGTGAGTCCCCTCTGGGCCCAACACTCCAGCCCCAGGATAGACTGGAAAGGGGGCTCCTCTGCATCCTCCCGTGGCTGAGACGAGGTGTGGTCCCCTCCACGTGGAAGATGTGGAGAGAATCAGTGAATGTTATGTTTTCTTACCTGTGCTGCCTCTGCTCACGATTTATCACAAAGCAGGACTGCAGCCCAGGCTTGGGGGCAGGTTGTGTGCTAAAGCACTCCCAGGGTTCTGCCAGGCTGGGCAGGCAATTAGAGCAGCTGATGAATGATCTGATTCAAGCTCTAATTCATTAACTAATCATAAGGAACAAGCAGATAGAGCCCAACTGAACAAGTTGGAGAGGTTCACTAATGGTCCCTCTGTCCCTGTGTGCTGCTCTTTTCCCAGAGCTCCATTCCTGAGCTGTGCTGATGGACATGGTGCTCAGGGTGTTTGGAGCCCGGCTCAGGCTGTCTGGGTTGGCAGAGGATGGTGTATTTTCATTATAGAAATACATTTTGCCTTTCTGGTGCTGTTTCCTTGGCGCTGTGGCAGCACAGGAGGCTGCAGGTCTGGAGAGTCAGCAAGGCTGGGGATGGGACTGGTCCCTCTGTACCACTTGGAGCACAGAGGAATGACATCCAGGGGGTAAAGAGGGCCCTCCTGGCCAATATGGGAAGGACAAAACAGGGTCCCAATGCTGATGTCTGACCCCTCTTCACTGGGGAAACCGGCTGAAGAGAGTCTGGAGGGTAGGCAGGCAGGAGGGAAGTTAAATATATATAAAAAGAACAGAAACGCTTAAGAGCTCACCCACCTCCAATGAGAAGTTGCCACCCTCCTGCCAGCATGTGATGCCTCTCCTTCCATTGCTACAGTATTTAAAAAAATAAAATATTGGATAACAGCAGCCTGAAGGAGCAGGTTTGGAGCAGATCCTCAGGGAAGATGCAGTGTACTTCAGGTTGCAGCCCAGGGCTGACACCAAAAATGTGAAGTTTGCTGACGTGCCAGGAACCCGGTGGGGTGATTCTGGTTGCAGAGTTAAGGAGGATGGGGTGATTGTTCCAGAACAGATGCTTTTGGTCCGGAGCACTTGGGGAATTGCTCCCTGACAGTTGATGCCTTTCCCAGTGTGACTGGTTTCTCCACTACTGGATAAGAACCAGTTGTTGGGCACTGCCTCACTTGGGGATCACGACGGGTTAGCTCTGGATTAGCTCAGCAGGCTCTGCTTTAGCCTGGGCTTTTGGAAGAAAGAGGTCTGAATTCTCATCCTTCTTTCTTGGAATGTTCACATTCCAAGTGACACAGTCCAGAAGCTCCCTCCTGGTGCTGCTGGGGAGGAGGTGAGGAGGACTTGGCAGTTCTGCTCAGTGGGCTGTGGCATGAAACCTGTGGGCAGGGCTGTCTGTGGAGTCAGGGGGCTTATTAGGGCCTTAGCTTTAAAGTACGTCTTGTTTTCAGTTCTCTCTCCCTACATATTTTGAATATATTTAGGGTATTTATCACCATAGCATCACAGCTCTGAAATATCCTGTGTGTGAAACACAGGCATCCATCCCAAAATAGCTGCCTGCTCTTTTACCAAAGCACCAATACCGAGTGGAATTCTGTTTATTTCTGAGTACGCCTGGGATACAAGGCTGTGTCTCGGTGATAGAGCCAGCTGCTTTCTGGTTCAGCCTTAAAGGAATGAGAGTAGTGCTCAGTAGAGGACCAGCTTGTCTCTGCTGAGGAGTTGAGCTGTCTCTGAGGTGGCATTGCTGAGTTGTGCTCACCTTCCTGTTTGTGGCTGGTACCACCTTTTATACCTGGGTGCACCACATGCTTTCAGCTTGTCAGGGTGTTTCTGCAGGAGCTGAAATACTGACAGAGAACACAAGGGGAGAACTATCTGTGCCTTGGTGGTGGTTGTGCCCCCAAAAATCCCCAAGAGCAGGCCCAGCTTCCTGCTCCACAGAGAAAGTCTGAAAGAGTGAAGGACCAGGGGTTGTGGCCTAGCGAATGATTTTATCCGTTCCCTTTGTGTAGTTCCAGGAGAAATTGTCCTTCTCTGAGGTCCATGCCAGGGCCTCAGAGTTTCCACTGACCAGTGGAGTTCCTTCCCTGGGTCTGTATGCAGGTAACTGAGGATGGGATTTCATGGCAGGTTTGGAGGGAGCAGAGCTCCCACTGTCAGGAGAGGTGGCAGCTGGTGCCCACAGCTGGGATAGGAGCTGCTGGTGGATAAACCAGCAATGAAAACAAAGCATGAAACCCAAAATCTGTTGTGCAGAGGTTTGCTGGAAAGCAGGCACAGCTGTGAGCCAGCACCACTCTGATTCTGCTGGCTTTCCTGGGATTCACAGGAGGATGCTTGGCATAGGGTCAGCTGGAAACTGGAGCTGGTGCTGCCATGGCAGAGGGTGGTCTGGGGCACGGGGAATGCTGAATTCTGCTTTCTGTTACACAGATGATGTTTCATGCATCTGAATGTAGACTGAAACCCATGAATCCCACTTAAGATATTTACAACAGCCATATCTGAGTGAGTGGGCAGTGGGAAGGGGCTGGAGAAAGCTCATGGGCAGGAGGTAGCTGACAGGTGATCAGAGGAAACCAAGCAATGAGGAGAAGCAAGATTCAGTGCCCTGACTGCAGAGCTTGGGTGGCTGCAGTGATGGCACTGCCCTTCCCATTGGCTCTTTCCTCTCCAAATCACCTTTAGACTGTTCTGTGTTAAAATTCCTGGGCTAAAAGAGAAAAAGCAAGCAAGCAACTACCCTAACAAAAAATCTGAGTGACCCCCCCCCAAAGGCAGCATAAATCGTCAGCCAGGAGCTGATCGACTCTGATTTATGGTTTCTTTATCCTGAGACAGGCAGGTAATAACCCGCTGTTAGATCTCTGTGGGCTTCCTGCAGCCCCGAGAAGATCAAAACAAGTGTAACTCTTTCTGATACCCGCAGGCTTCCCTCCCCTCCCGCCGATCCTGCGGTGCCGTACAGGCAGCGACACCGGGGAACGTCAGTCCTCGAGTCCCATCTCCCGGTGCTCGAGCATCCCTGGGGCCGGGGGGCTCCCTCGGGGGCTCCCACAGCTCTGCAAGCCTCAGGTCCCGAGGGTGCCGCTGGTGCGGGGACACGGGAGCACCGTCCCCTCGCACAGATGGGGAGCAGCGGAGGCTGTGCGGGGTCCGGGGTCCTGCGCAGGAGGGAGAGGAGCAGACGGGGAGGAGGCAGGCGGGGGTTACCCGGTCAGTTTGCAGAGATGCTGCTGTAGCTCTTCTTGACGGGGAAGGTCAGCTGCCCCGAGAGGTCCAGCGACAGCGCCTTGGGGTGCAGTGCCCGGCGCGGGTGCAGGGGGCTGGAGCCGAGCCGGGGCGAGTAGAGCACCAGCAGCTCGGGGCCCAGGCCGGCTTCGGGCAGCAGCACCTCGGGCTCCGTCCTGGAGCGCTGCAGGCGCGGCGAGGGCTGCAGGCTGTGCCGCTTGGGCGGCGGAGGGCTGTGGTTCTGGAACCGCACCGTCTTCACTTGCTGCAGCGAGAAGGAGACCGGGGTCAGGTGGGAACAGCAGCCCCCCCCCCCGCCCGCCCTCCCTGCTGTGCCCAGCCCTGCAAAACCAAGGTGATGTGCCGAGGGGGCGGCTGGATCCTTCCTGGGGCACTGGATGCCTGCGGAGAAGGCCATGGTGATGTGCAGCCGATGGCAAGTGGAAGGGAGCCCCAGGGACCAGCACAGGAGTGCTCGTGGCTACTGGAGACCAAGGAGAGTTGGTCCAGAGAGCCATCGACTGAGTTATCGGGAGGGAAGGAGTGGTGGGCAGCCTGTCCTGCCATCAGAGACCTGCAGGTTCTCTCAGCTGATGCTGCCCTGCCTGGGAGCTCTGAGGCTGGCTGGGCTTGTGGACTGATTTTGGGCACCTCTTTGGGTATCATGGGAAGATGAAGCTTCACTAGGGCATTTTGCAGAATGATTTCACTTTTATGAAATTTCTCTCTGGCTGCCAGAGGGGAAAGAAATTCCCATTTCAAATAGCTCAGCCCAACTGACATGAGGCAGATGGGGAAGCTCTGCAAAGCTCTGCCTGACAAGACCTGACACCAGGTCCGTGGCATTTGCCCATTCCCTCCCAAACTCTTGGAGACCTTGATGGGATTCTTTTTTGATTTAAGATCTCAGAAAGATCTCAATATTTGCTTGTGACTGAACTTGGTGACAGGGACAAAGCCCCTCCCTTTCTGTAGGGCTTTATCTGGATAGCAGGGTCAGCAACACAAATATCTGCTTTCTGAATGCAGGTGCCAATTCCAGCGATTTCTATTGGAAGAAAACCTGGTGAGGATGGAGCAAAGCCCTCAGGGGATTTGGCCCTGGTCAGCGTTGGCTGACACTGCTGGTTCCAAGGGGAGGGCGGACCCTCTGGAGCACTGGGAAGCATTGGCCGTACCTTCTCGGCGCTGTTGCGGCAGTTTTCTGGTTTCACCAGGATGGACGGCGGGGCTGAGGCAGGTGGCTTTGGAGCTGCCTCACTCTTCACTGGAGGGTCTTTGGCATCCAGGATCACGGAGCTGCACACGGAGGGGGTTCGACTCTCCCCTCCCCTGATCACAAGTGCCGGTGAAGCCTCGTGGGAGAAGTTTAACCTTGTTGTCTCGTCTGTGCTGGCGCCGGGAGGGACGCTGTGTGACGGGGAGCCGATGTGTGGGTAAATCTGGAACTGCTGAAGTCGCCCCGCAGCCGCGGAAGGACGCCTGAGGGAGCCCGTGATCTGCACAGGGGTCCCTGCCTGCCCCGGCCTCTGCAGGGATCCATCTGGGGAGCAAGGACCGATGGAAAAAGAAAGTCAGAAAGAAGCCAAAATGGCACAGAGAGAGCAAAGGGGCAGAGTGAGCAGTGTTCACAGCCCTGCACGAACAGCCATGTTCACAGGATGCTGTGGGGCCGTAGCTCCCAGGGATTACCATGTGCCCACCCCCAGGCACCGGGACTGGCAGGCAGCAATCGACCAATTTCGAGTCTAAACCCACAGACAGTGGCCCCTGCCAGGGCACTGCCTGCCTCCAGCTCTGCTGCCAGCGCTGGGAATGCACCACTTGGTTCCCCAAATACTCCTGGAACTGTATTTCAAAAGAGTGTGTTGTATGGGCTGCCGATAAACCTTGCAGCCTCCTTGGAAAGAATACAACCACTGAGCTCTGCATAAACCTTTGCAAGGAGTTTTTCCACGGTGAGTCAAACACCCTGGAATTCCCAAAGCAGCCAGAGCGGGGCCAAGCAGGGGTGTGGAACCATGAACCGCAGCAGCTGGTGTGGTTTGGGGGAAATGTGTCCGTTTTCCCTCCCAGAGCCCCCCCAAGCACTTACTCTTCCTGGCACTGCCGCGGCCGCGCCGCAGAGGGGCCGGTCCCACCGTGCTCCTCCCCGGCGAGGGGATAGGGATGGGCAGCAGCACCGGCTTCAGGGCTCTGCTTTGCCTCGGGCCATTTTCGGAGATGCTCCCTTGGGAGGAGAGCGAGGAGGTCGACAGTGTCCATGAAGTGTACAGGGAAGGCATCTTTGAGTCAGAGAGACTAGATTTCCTGCTGGGAAAGGAAAAGAAGGGTGAGAGCTGCTGGGTGCCATCCTGCCTGGTGAGGGACCACCCCTCTCTCTCTTCAAGTGTTTTTGTTTCATGCAAGAAAACACAGACCTGAAGAGGGGAGCAACATAGTTGCTGGGGAAGACACCGACTCTGCCCGTGACGAGGGACATGCCTCTTAACCAGCCGTCGTGATCCTTCCCAAAGACACGGACCCCTTCTCCCTTCTGCAGCTCCAGCTCATCTGGTCCATGAGGCACATAGGAGTGGAGAGCCACGCACCTGGGGAAAGAGGATGTGAGGGGAGGCAGAAATGCCTCTGTGCAGGGTGGCTGGAGCGTCCTGGAGCTCTGGGGTCTGATTGATCCAGAGTAACAGCAGTAAAAGAAATTGGTGTCTATTTCAAAACTTTCTTCTATTTGTTCTTTGAAGAACTTTATTTTGTGTCCAGTGTAACACACTTATTGCACTGTTGTTTTTTTTCAAAGGGAATGTGATCTGCTCCCAAGTATCAATGAGTTACAGGCCGATATAGCAACTACTGGGTGTTATTTACAAAATAGAAACAACAGACTAATTGTCTGGACAGTCAGGGGCTATCCCAGAACCTGCAGGGCCAGTCTGTGTAAGGGGCTGCTCCCCTGGGGACTGGCACAGCCCAGGTGGGTCAGGGTGTTCTCATTCTGCTGTACAGGAGTCACCTCAAAGGGAGGGCCTGCAGGTGCTGGTCTGACACTGCAGGGTCGAAAAAGCAGCTGTGCAAACCAGGCAGCTGGGGGGACCCTCTAATACCTTCCTCATTCTCCAAATTGTTTTAACGTCTTAGGAGTTTTCAAGGCATTAAGTGTGTGCAGGAATCTTGGCTGACCTACGATGGTGTGTGTGGGTGGCTGAGCTGTGGGTGCTGCTCGTGGGCACCAGTGTTCCCACAGCCTGGCTCGGCACTGGGGGTGCTGAGTGCTGGGTAAACAGCGTGTTGTGATGCTGTTGTTATTTTAGGTGCATTACTACAGCGCCAGGCTGGTAAATCTTGTCTCGAGGAAAACAAATCATCACAGCGTGTTATCCACAAATTTTAACTACTCTGGGAAAGTTTTCAAAAACTGGATCGTTCAAAACACCAGTGGCCATGAAGGTTTTAGAAAAAATAAATAGAGGTACTTAAGGAGTGATTAGTTTCTCCACTCTTAAAAAAACATTACAGTGTATTGTTGACAAACAGGCAGAACTGTTTATCCATAAATACTGCAGTGAAGCAGTAAGAGGCAGGGATGGTTCACCTGCTGGGAAAAAACAACTCAGCTGTGACAACAGGTCTCTGCTGCCCCCTGCTAAGACCAGCCAGGTAGGTTCCTACATGGATCTGCATTGGGATCTGAGCTGTGCTCCGGTCTGCCTGCACAGGAAGGAGCAAGTTGAGAGAGAAGGTAGAGGAAACTACACCCCCCTTTCCCCCAGAAGTATTTCTGCTTCCTCACGTACAGGTAAGCTGGCACGTGGTGCTGCAGATGGGGAAGGGTCACGATGGCTGCTGAGGGCCCCAGCGGTCCTGGTGCAGGGTAGTAAGAGGTGCTGACCTAGGAGAGAAAAGAAGCAAAGGAAACAAGGTATTAATGTGGTTATCGGCTTCTTTTAAGACACTGGAGGAGCAGCTAAAAACGTTTGACTGACTTCACCCAACCTTCAAAGAAAACATCAAAGACATTTCAGGAAATAGAAGTTTGCAGCATTTGACTTAAAAGACGACCAGGCACTGAGAGGAAGACTAAGAATTCCAGAATCACTGGGGTTAGAAAAGACCTCCAAGATCATTGAGTCCAACTTCTGAGCGATCCCCACCTTGTCAACCAGATCAGAGCACTGAATGACACATCCAGTCATGTCTTGAACACCTCCAGGGATGGTGAACCTGGGCAGCCCATTCCAATGCCTCACAACCTCCTTTCAGGCAGTTGTAGAGAGTAATAAGGACTCCTTTTCCCCAGGGTGAGCCCACCCAGCTCCCTCAGCTGCTTGACTCATGGTCCTTCCACATGAAGACACTTGCCAAGGCATGGCTCAGTTGGACTGATGGTGCTCATCCTGTCCTTTAAGACCAGAGCCTGCTGGGGCAGAAAAGCTGTGTGTGGGGAGGCTCTGGAAGCAGTGATGGAACAGGATAACCTTAACTCAACACCTGTGACTTCCAAGAGTCACATGTAAGCCCTAAACCTTTATCTGTTGCTACTCTCATAGATGGGAGATCCACTTGAGTGGGGAGATCCTCCTTTGCCTCTCCTTGCATTTAGTGTTCTCTCATCCCTCTTCGCTTGGCTCTGAGCAAGATGAATGCCTTTGATCCATTCACGGTCTCCGGTGCCACTTCAGGAACTAAAAGGTGTTTGGGAAAATGGCATTTCAAGCCCAGGCTTTGACCCAGGAGGAGACCATCGTGTCTGCCAGGTGAGGACTGGTGTGATCACTGCTGTTTCACTTGTTTATTTAGCTCCAGCTGGAAGTATTGAACCCTAAAGTAATACAGTCTTTGCCCCAGTGATCTTCAGTGACTATGATTAAAGCCATTTACCATGTCTGTGATGTCCCAGGAGCCCCACAGGCCTGCGTGCAGGGTGGGCAAGGAGCAGCTGTTGGCCATGTGGGCAGAGACCCCTCACTCAGGGTTGTGCGTGGCTGGGGTGAAACTTTCCCCAGTCATTCTGCACCTGCAGAGCGGTACCAGCCACCACAGTGTCCCCTCTGGGCTCTCGTAGGGATCTTTGGTGTTCCAGGGAGGAACCACAGCTCCGTTTTTGCTGCTGAGGTAACTGTACCTCACACGTGCTGTGCCAGAGCTGCTGTCACCTGCCAAGGGTCCCTGTCGTGCCAGTGAGGCCGTGGGCAGTGTGCTGGGCTGTTCCCACGCTCCCACACAGGAGAGGCTGCAGGGTGGAGGGAGGATGGCAGCGGGCAGCCTGGCATCCTTGGGATGCTCTTCTGCTGAGCTGTCCCTTCCGCAGCACAAAACGTGCCCCAGGGTGAACTGCTGCCGGCAACTGCTCATTCCCGTTTGGAATCCAGTGCTGCACACGCTGGAAGGTGGCACAGCCATGGTGGTGGCACGTCAGTGCCACGGCTGTGCCATGGCTGTGCTGTGCTGTGTGGTGGCAGGAGCGTGGCTGCTGCCGGGGGGAACAGAGCTCCCAGCAAGGCAGGGCAGGGGCAGCAGCGTCCCGGGAAGCTCAGGGCAGCGGAACGTCACTGGGCTGGGATGTGGCCGCCAGCCGTGCTCTCCAGCAACGACCACAGGCTCTTTAATGATGCAAACTGGGGCTTTAATCTCGTGTTCATTTCAAATCTAATTTCTAGTGGTCAAGTCTGTAACGCGGTGCTGGAGCACTGGCTTGGCACGGACCTAGGGAAAAAGAAAAGTGACTCACCAGCCCTGGTGCTCTCCAGTAAATTAAGTTAATTAAAACACCCCATCAATTCCAGCTTCTGTCTCGGACCTTGGAGTGGCAGGTCAGCTTCAAACCATCTCTGCATTCCTCATTTTCTAGTCCAGGCAGGGTCACACCAGGTGTTCATAAAGTGGATTGGAAACTATAATTCTACTTTAATAATTATCATAATCAAAACGTTTGAAATTTTGGGATTCAGAGTTTGTTTTTCCTGCATTGGAGAAAAATGATGGGCTTTTACTGTTTTTCCTGAAGAAACTATGTTGAAGTGTTTCCTTTTGGCTGGAAAGCCCCATGTTTTTCAACTCTATGTTCCCCTCTGCCTGGGAGCAGCTGTCCTTTAGCCTCCTCAAAGCTGCCTTTGCAACGGGGAGGAAAAAAGACTGAATGAAATATTTTCCAGCCACGTATAACTGGTTTCAGCATTCGCTTTTGCTGATCTCCTGTAAGTACCTTGTGAGCCCTTGTAAGTACAAAGGGTTTAATTCCCTGCCTCTCCTGAAATCCCTCTCTTACTCCATCTCTCGTTCTGGTGTGTCACCAACGTGATTACCAGCACTGCTGACACGGGCAAGTCGCTGCCGAGAGTGTCCGTGCGCTGCCTTGTGGGGAGGGAGGCCTTCCCCATCCCATCAGGGGGCCGTGGGAGCTCTCAGTGCTCTCCTGGATGTTGGGTCCTGCAAATTCCACATCATTTAGTACACAGAAGAGCCAGAGGTACCAGAGGCTAGCTGTGGGGTTTATCAGCTCCCTTCGCCAAGCGGCAAAGGGGAGCAGCAGCTCTCAGACAGACATTCCCGGACCCAAGGACCGCCAGGACCAGGGAATAAGCTGGGCTGTGAGTGGGAAGAGATGCCCGTGGTGGAGCGGGCGGCAGCGCCCCGCTGCCCTCACCCCACAGCCGCTTGCGCAACAGGCACATGCACAGACACGGCGGCCACAGCCCTGCAAACTGGTTCTGGCTCCGTCTGAGCCCGGCTTGGCACCGCCAAGGGGAAGGAAGAGCTGGAGGAGGAGGGCTGGGGCAGTGCCGGTTATTCCCTTTTATGGGCTGAAATGAGTCCGACTGCTCGGTGGTGGTGGGAGTGCCAGGCAGGTGGTGCCGTGGGGAGTCCGACAGCCCCAGCGCAGCCGCTCCTGCTCCGCTTCTCCAGCCGTGCACTGTCGCTGGCTGTGCCCGGGTGCAGCCCCCCGGTCCCCTCGGCCTCTCAGGTACCCTCACAGTGCCTACCTGAGCTTGCAAAGGAATCTCAGCTTTGCAGCTCAGTCATTGCAGCCCAAACCCAGAGGTGGAAAGGGAAAGCTGCATCTCATGCATCTTGTGCAGCCTCGGGAACAGCATAGATCCTCTTCCCCCCCTGCAGACCTCTGGGAGTAACACTGCTGCTTGGAAACAAGGAAATCCCAACCCTTCTAAGGCCAAACCATAATATGTTCCTTCTCTTGCTTCTGCTGTTGGCAGTAGTTCAAACATTTTGGGTAAGATCCCACTGGGGGTGTGAGACATGATACTGTTTCAGTTGAGTTATGGAACTCTGTAAGGCTTCATTTCCCCTCCACGACCTAAGATCTCACATCCCGGCTCTTCGCAGGCTGGTGCTCAGTACAGAATGCCTACTGGGTGTTATTGCCCAGATGTGAACTGCCAGAGGCTGAGTGATTGCTTTATAAAATGTTGGAACAACGTTGAATATGAAAGATGGCACATAAATCTAAAGAAACCCCTTTTTATCCCATTTCAGATGACCTGTGAAGATTCTGGACTCACATCTTTAGTCAGAGCGGGAAGAAGGAATGAGAAGAATAGATATAGTTCAAAAGGTTGGTCTACATTTATATCTCAGTCCCCAAATCAGGATAGTCCCAGGTTTAGGATGCAGGCTGGCCTTGCCACTGCCTTACCTGGACAGGGGTGCTGTAGGGGAACTCGGCTTTCTCGCTGCTCTGGGTGGCCACGGTGGGGTTGCTGGAGCTGATGAGCACAGGGGAGCTGATCTCCAGGGCCGGGCGCTCAGAGGGCGTGTGGACCATCCGGTTGAGGGTATTGAGGGCCGTGGTGATGGAGAACTGCCGCAGGCTCTTCCTCCTGGAGTCAGGCACCTTGGGGAACGCCGGCGAATCCGCGCCCTTCGCCTTGGGAGACGCCGTTCGCAGGGACGCGCTTTTAAACTGAGGGGACCAGTGGGTTTTGGAAGTCTGCAGGAGCTGCCGGGCAGTGGTGTTTGGCTGGGGGAGACAAAGGGAGATGTGATGTGGTTTCAGAAGTTACACCTGGCAAAGCCCCTGACTGCTGCGTTTCCCCTTTCAAATCTGGCAGCAGAGCTGCAGGCAGGGTTCAGGTGACATTACAGGAGATCTTTAAAACCTTGGGGCTCAAGGTTTTAACTCATCTGTTGTCACTAACAAATTCTGGGTGTAAAATTCCTGATGCGAAGGTGACAGCAAAATTAAATTAGTTTGAAAAACTTGTTGCTGAGACAAGGGTTAATTGAGGCTGAGTTCTCTTCCTGATACGTTTGTCGTCCGAGGCTTTGGCTGGTAGGGGTGCAGGGAGAGCTGACTGGCTGTCTCACAGTGCTTAATAACTCTAATTTTGAATTAGAAGGGACATTTGGATACATCTCCTTTTTCCAATCTGTGTTGGCACACGTGGGTGCATCTTGCAGCAGGACACCCAAGCCCTGCAGCTGAAGGCAGGGCATGGGCTCAGAGAGGCCCTCGCTGGTGGTGACTTTCCCAGCAGCATTAGATACACCCAATTCCATCTCCCTCAGCCTGAACTTTCATGGCTTGATGCTGCTTCCATTGAAAAAAATCCTGGCTTGTTAAGCATTGGGGTTAATGAGGGAGAGGCAGGTCCTGAGTTTGCATATGGGCAGCATTCACACAGTATTTCTTGGAAACTGCTGATCAGGGTGTTAATAGCAAAGGGCATGTGGTGACAGTGTTTTTCACCATGATGGGTGCCAGAGGAATTAATCATGATTTACTGCTGACATTAATGAATTGCAAAACTTGAAGATTCTCCCCCACTCGTGGGAGGCAACGTGCCCGACGCCGGGGATGGACAGGGAGACTGAGGCAGGAGAGGTGCAGGTGGCTGCCAGGCTTTGTGATTTTACAGCAGGAGTTGTTTTCACATTTTCCCTCTCCAAAGTAAGGTTTAAAGCCCACAATGTGTGCATATGTACATGTGTGCCACGGCCATCCTGTCATTTCTTTGTGTGATCAAGCTCTAGCCTGAACTGGAAACATTCTTCTGCCTCGTCAAATACCAGGATATGTGAAAAAATGGGGCACAAACTGTGTGTCAGAGCCAGGAGAAGCCTCATGTCTCCCACAGCAGCCCTACCTTTGCCTTCTCCAGGATTAATTTCTAATTCCTTGGTGGCTCTGTGTGTCCCTGACTAACTTGTGTCTGTTAACGCCAGACTTAAATAAGTCATTACTGAAGCTAAAATGATTTCATTAAATGAAAAGACATTTTACAAAATCTATTAGAGCTTCAAATAGGGTGTTTTGCTCATGTCCTCCTATAGAACAGCCACAAAGCAGAGCTTGCTGTAATTATGGGCATTACAAGTATTAATTTTATTTCTAGGAATTGGTGCCGGTGCCATTTACACCCCGCATCTCAAGCTAAGCTGCACAACACAATTAATGTCTAGACCAGCGCTAACAAAATTCTGCCAGGGAGCGGGTGTCTGGAAGGTCTCCAGAGCTGCAGCACTGGGAGCACTGGGAATGCTGCCTGTGACGTGCTGAGCTGGCTCTGGCTGAGCTGGGGGGCACCCGCATCCCTCCCTGGGTGCCCCTTGTCCCTCTGTGTGCCTGTGGGGCATCGGGGTGTGTTTAACTGCTGGCAGCAGTGCCTGAGGGGGCTTGGGAACGTTCCTGACACCCAAAGGAGCTCGCAAGGATCTGGGGAGCGGCAGAGCGCTGTGCTCTCCAGGGAAGCTGTGTCCCGGTGCCGCGGGTGGTACCTTATGGAAGGTCAGGCTATCCTTGTTTTCCGCCTTGTCCCGGCCCCGCAGGTCGAGGCTGTAGAGGGCCCTGCCGAGGGGCTGGGGCAGGGGCAGGTGCTTGATGACTTGTACGGAGCTGGCTGGGAAAACGCCGCTGATCCCGTTGACCTCCCCCAGGTACCAGTTCTCGTCCAGCTGCCGGAGCAGCACGATGATGTCCCCCTTGTTGAACCGCAGCTCCCCGGGGTTGTGCCCACGGTAGGTGTACAGGGCCCTGGCTCGTGGCACCTGGCGGGGGAGAGAAACAGCCCCTGCAGTTCGTCTGACACAGACAGAATTCCCTAAAAGCATTTGTAATTACCGGGGAAAAATATGTAGAGGTCTAAGGCTTAAGCATGCATTTATTGGGATTAACTACCCACATCCTTTCTTGATGGGTTTTACTAATGAAGACAAGCTCCCAAATACTTATGCTAAGTTTGTATCAAGATGAAAAGCAGGCTGGACTTGTTTAAGAATATTAAGAAACAGTTAAGGCCTTAAACTAGTCTTCCCATGGGATGTTACTGCCTGCTATAATGTCTCTTCCTATACAGTGTCGATTTTAATAACCCAAGTATTTCTATTTTAGAAGGGTTGGAGGTTGCAGCCATCATCCAACTGACCTGGTGGCTGTCACTTGCCAGGAGAACACAGCAGAGCAAGGTGAGTGCAGGTTGTGCTCTCACATAGTTCTCTCACCCTTTAGCGTGTGAGTGTGGGTTTATTTCAGCCTTTACCAGGGTTACAGGAAGGGATGGCCTAATGCTATCATTGCTGCAGTGTAATATGAGAAAGAGGAGATACATCAAAACCAGAAGATGAGAGAACTTTACCATTTTGACTCTCACCGATATAAAATTACAAAGTTCCTTTAAAACAGCCTCTGTGCTGAGCCCTGTCTGTACCAGAACACTCTGGTGGAGCTCCCATCCACCCTGCAACAATGAGTCCCTGGCACAGTACAGTCCTCAGCTTTAAGGGATAACCCAAATACTGAGTCCATTTCTGGCCTCATGGGAGATGGCACTTCTGTATCAGTGACACTTTCTGGCTTTTCCTGCCTTTTACTGTGGATTTCCCCAAATCCACCTGTGTCAGTGCCCAGAGCTCAGGCAGGACTCCCATAGAGCTCCCTCCCCCTCAGCTGCTTCTGAGAGGTCAGGAATGCGGAAGAGAGAAATTAAACATTAGTTTCCTGAAGTGTGGAAAAGGTTGAACTTCCCATGGAGATTGTTTAGGGTTTGGAAAGAGGACATCTTCCAGCATTCCCAAACACTGATGCTTGGTAGGAAAAAGGAACCAAGAAGAGAAAAATGTCATGTACTGCTTTTACTTCAAAGCCTTTGAAAGGGGAAGCAATTAGTTTAATGTTTAGTTCTAATTAACTCATCCTGCCTGTTAATTTGTGCTCATAGTAAACACATGCGCTCGGCTCAGTGACACAGAGAAAAGAAAGTGGGGAAAGTAAAGCTCAGGCCAGCGTTGTCCTCCATCAGATTGGATCTCCTTTGGGAAGCAGGGACCGTGTCTGTGCCAGGGCCATGGAAACTCCCTGCAAACACATGCCTGGATGTACCTGCTTTCCCGTGAGAAAAACAGACTGCGGTGATAGACGACACAGGTGGGCAGCTCTCCTTCAGAACCACTCAGGGACAGACTTGCTGGTGTTACACAAGGATGAGGAGCACAGACCTTGGGTTTGCCTCAGAAGCGACCAGAAAACAAACAGGATTCTTGCAAAGTGTGAGAACAGGGCTTGGGAAGGAGCAGCACCAGCATCCGGGATGCGAGGGAATGGCAGGATACAGCAAAACATTAAAGGCAGCAAGAACGAGTTATGGAAATATATTAAAAATAAGAGAAACTCTGAAATGAAATGCATACCTGGTGCTAAGTGGGAACAGGGAGCAAACAATGGGGTGCTCGGAGTCTGGAATATTCTTTGCTCAGCAAGCAAAGGGATGAGACAGGAGGGCAGACTGGGATACATAACCGAAAACCAGGTGTGTTTGTGGCATGCTGGCTGACACCACTTGGATGGATGAATGGTTGGATGGATGGGCTTGCTCTTCCTCTAACCACACTCACAACCTTCAGTTCTTTACCTCTTCTTTCATCCTTTCCTCCCACTTTCATCCCTTTCACATCTCCCAGCCCAAGTCAGATTTTTCCAAAGTCTGTTATTTTTGCTATTTTATTTATTTATTTGTTTATTTTAATTTTGTTTGGCTGTTCAGATACTGAACCAAAAATATCCCATTGATTTCCCAACTTTATTTAGGACATAAAGCAAGCCTTTATCTACCCACAGGGAGCAACTAATGTGGTTTTTACTGTACAGGCCCATCACAAAATAAAGCTGCAAGCTGAAGATTTCAGAAAGATGTGCACCTGGGTCACTGGTTTTTAGTATGTTCATAGGAAGCAGAAAAGACAAAAAAGAACACCAGACCCACCCTGTGGCAGCCACAAGGCTGGGGCTGGGGTTGGGCAGCAGAACCCCGACAGCCCATCGCTCTCCTGCGGCCGCAGATCTGATCTGATCCCTGTCTCAGCTTGGGCTGGTTTCTGTCCACTCCTGGGTGTCCCAGATCCTCTCCAAGGCATCTGTTTTGCCTTGTTTAAAGTAGGTTAATTGCAAAGCAGAAACTGACGTGCTAATTAAGGTGGCGATAAACACAAGGAGTGCCTGGAGGTGGCTCGCTCCGGGCTGAGGGCAGAGGGAGAGGCTTTCCTGGGCCAGGACGTGGTCCTGGGCACAGGGGCAGGAGGGAGTTTTGCGGAGTTTTCTCCTGTTAGCATGTCCAGTTGCTTTTTGTTAATCCAAGACAGCACATGTGAATCCAAGTGATTTATTTAGCAGGGTGGTAGTGGCAGAAAAATGTTCAGCCAAATATTGCACACACTGGCTGGTCCCTAATGTGAGCTTGGCATCTGTCTGTACATCCCTGTGGGAAAACACTGGGAGCAGCTCTGTGAAAAACTCAGCTAAAGGTTTCTGATTATTTGCATAGAGTTTTGCTGCCCAGGAGCAGAGAGGGAGAAACTATAGATAAGAAACCCATTTTGTGGGTGGTTGTAACTTTTTTTCAACTCTGACTCATTTTTTTCCCCTTCTGTTTTCTCCTCCATCACACCTGAGCAAGACAGGACCCTGTCCCTGCCAGGCACAAGAGGTACTTCACACTGAGCCCCAAGGAAAGAGTGCAGCAGAGAACACCAGGTGTGGAACCAGAACCCCCCCCAGCAGAACCAGAACAGCAGCACCGTCTCTGGGTAAGATGCTTTTCTCTCTTTGGCCACTCCACCAGCAAGGATGGTCATGGCAGATGCACCTCAATGCTTTTCCCCCATTCTCGGTGGATTTGAGGCTGATAAGGGAGAAAAGATTTTATTTTTTTTGCTATTTTTGGCATTTGGCAGCAGGCTGTGCCAGGGCAGCCATCCAATGCCTGACTCTCCCTCCGCACAAAACAAAGCAGCAGATTAAAAATATGTATGTGTGTGAGGAAGCAATTCAGGGCATCTTTTCCTAGTGGAGAAATGCACTCTGTAATGATCTGAAAAGAGTTGGTTATAACTGCTTGCACTTGCAGGAGAGGATTCATGTAAGACCCTGTACTCAGAGCACGGGAATTGACAAAAAGGAGAAGGAGAAGCAGCGTGAGGGTGGCTGGAGAGGGAGTCACCAGGAGCAAAGTCAGGAGCTCAGAGAAGAGGAGAGGCTGCTGATGGAAGCTGGGAACACCTGCAAACCTTGTCCCAGGCAACTCCCTTTAAAACCAAGGAATTGCATGGCCCTGCGGTGACACCAGCTCTGCCGGAGGAGACTGAGCCACAGTCTGGATACCCCAGGGGATTGTGAGGCTGAGGTCATGAATGCCCCTGCACTGGCATCCACTCACTCCTGCACCCACTTCCAAGCACAGCTCTGTGAGATACAACTGGAGATGTTGGATGGGATCCTCCTGTGTCCCAGATGCTCTGACTTCACCAGCCTCCCCGACTGTGCAGATGGACATGTAGGATGAGGGGCATGTGAATCCTTGGAACAGCTCATCACTATGGATGTCCAGGGGTGCTTCCTTCTGATTTACTGTCGCAGCTGACACAGAGTTGGACTCAGCCCCCCAAACCTCAGTGGGTGCTGTACTGACTCCAGCAGTGGGGGCAGACCCATGGGTCTGGGGATGCTGCTGCCAGATGGATCAGGAATGGCCTCAGACAGGCTTGGACCTGCACCTTAGTGTTTCCCCAGCTCTGATTTTCCTAACCCCGTGCAGGGAATGCCCTGCAGTGGCTCCTTGCTCCTCTCCATCCTGCCCCTTGAAGGCGCTTGAAGGCAGCCCGCTGCCCCAGGCCTGCTCCCTCCTCCCCCTCCAGAGGAATGTCTCTGCAGTAAATCCCCAGGGACCGATCCCGATCTGTTGGAGAAGAGGAAGGCCGTACTTGTTCCCTTGTTCTTCCCGAGGGCCTCCCGCAGGAGACCCAACAGCACCAGGCAGCCCAAATGTTTCACCCAGAGGCAGCCAATGACTTCAGGACAGACCTGAGGGCACAACCCAGGCCACACTCCTGATGAGCTGTGACTTACACGCTGAGCATACAGAGATGGGCATTATCCACACGCTGCTGCCAAAGGAAACGGACACGCTGGTTCTTCATAGAGATGATCAGTAACATCTCTGTCCATTCTGATTCCTGAGAGCCACCTCCAGCATCCTGCCCCTGACTGCCTGCATCTCCATGGAATGAATGAGCCCCATTGCCTGTTCTGTGTGCTCAGCTAGCACAGTTCAGGGCTCTGCAGGATCCAGGTGGATGAAAAGAGCTATTTGAATGTAAATTAATTGCCATTACAATTCTGTTTTTCTGCATTTCAGCAGAGGAGATAACTTCAGCCTTGTCACAGAGAACAAAACCTTCAAAAGTGAACTTGTCATTTCAATCTCTTCATATAATTATATTCTGAGGATTCAGATAGTTGGGTGGTTTCTGCATTATTTCTCCCCTGAGGAGGATTGTTCCCATCTTCCAAGCACATGCAGACTGTGTGCATCAGAGAGAACAAAGCCAGTCCCTCCCGCTTGCGTCAGCCCTGGATCTCACCAGATCTTCCTAATTTCCTCCTGAGCCTGCTAGAACACGAGGCCAGTGCTGGCCATAGCTAACACTGGTGGCTACCTGCCCCTGAGCTGACTGGTCATCATGGGGGGATGCCGAAGATGTGAATTGTATGGATTTAGGTGGTTCTCTGCTGCTCCAGCTGCAGGGACAATGGTAGAGGGACTGGGAGCACTTGCCCCTTTGCTAACTCACAGCCCTGTGATGCCACCACATCGAGGTTCATGTTACTTCTGAACATGGCCATTGTAGTTCTGGCTTTTTAGTGCAAAGGTGGCATGAAAAATGAGGAAAATGATTAAAGAAAACACAGAGCCGCTTCTCTCACGGAGCGGCTGAGGGATGCTGAGGTACCATCGCCGGTATCCAGCTGCACTGGGAATGCCTGGCCAGGTGTCAGTGATACCCCCACGCTGCCCGTGAGGCCAGGGCTGGTCAGGCTTTGCTTTGCCTGTGTGAAACACTGGAGAGATTCAGGTGGGCAGGAGGAGTGCCCAGGTGCACGCAGGGCAGGAGCTGGACTTGAGCAGGGCTTTGCTCCTGGATGCCGATGGAGCTGCAGGGGGAGCAGGGATGGGTCTGTGAGAGGAAGGAGGGGACACCGGCAGGGCACGGCAAGGGGATGCTGGGGACTGGGGCCCAGCATGTTCAAGCTGCAGTGTCTGCATGAAACCCTTTCACGCCTCTTCCCTCGTTGCTGCCGTATCAGATGTGTCTCTGCTGCCGTCAGCAGTCCCGGGCAGTGGTTAAGTTGTGTGTCATGAGTTTAAGCTGCACGGAAAACAAACTGTGTCAGCCCTCGGCGTGCCCAGTCTTGATGCTCTGCCTCAGCACTGCTGTTCTCAGAAGTGGCTGTTTACTGTGCAGGGAGGAAACCTGCATCCCTCTCCCTCCTCCTCCTGCTGCTCCTGAGCCCTCTCCCTGCTGGTTCAGTGCCCTCCCTGTGCTGGGAAAGGGAGTGCTGATGTGGCTCCCCAGCCAGCACTTGCCAGCCTTGGGCAGCACAGCCACCTCTGCCCATGGGCACCGGGCCCAGGCACTCTGCAAGCTAAGACAGGGCTGGCAGCAGGGAGGGCCCTCACCTCTCTCAGGACACCTGCTCCATCCAGCCCTGGCACACTGCAGAGCTGCACGGGAATCTGCCTCCACTTCTCCCTTCCCTCCAGAGGGAACATGACAAACTTAGGCCAGTGACTGACTCCATGGAGCCAGGGACAGTAGCCAGTGACCAGCAGGGAAGCTTTGAGAAGAGCAGGACTCAGACTTTGAGGCTCCTGGGTGACCACGGCCCTGTGCAGGTGAGCTCGCGGAGGAGCCCTGCTGTGCTATTCCTGACTCGCCATCTGAGCCTGACTCATTGCCTTGGAAACAAATTAAAACACTTTTATGTGTTTGCAGCTTGGTACCTAATTTTGCAAAACCAGGGAAACTGGCTCCTGCTGTTGGCCACAGAGGTCCTTTGGCTTCCTACTGCCTCTGGTACCACCCAGGAGTGCCCCACGCCCGGACTGTTGCACACACAGCTTTTGAGGGGGGCTGTTGTCCATCAGTCTATATTCAGGTGACCTCACTCTCTTTGCAGTAGATAAAAGTGCTAAAACTACATGCAAAGGGAGAAAAGACACACACTAGTTTCCTGCACCAGGTGCCACCAGAACTGCAGGAGCAGCTCCTTGTTCTGTTAGAATGAGACAAACGTGACGGTGGAGGAGAGTTGGGACAAGACCTTTCTCCAGAAAGGCCACAAGGCCACACAGAATTTTGTAGCCAAATGAAGTGTCTCTGTGCCCAGCTGAGGGGCCCCGTGGTGCACACCTGCCACCCCCAGCAGCTGTGGGGCAAGAGGATGCTTCCCATCTCTGGCATGAAAGGAGCCAGCACTGCCACCTCAGACAGAGCTGGGCCTGGACAGCATCCCCAGGTCTGTGAAGTCCTTGCAGTGGTTGTCCAGTTCAAGGGGATGTGACACGTTTTAAGGTCATTTCCGTGACTACATGGGAACTGCTGGGGACTGTGGGAGGGTGAGGAGGGGGGTTGGTTCAGTGAGTGGGCCAGGAAATGCGTTTGCCTCTGGTGGGTGCAAATACGGAGGTTGCTTTGAAGAACACTTCAAGAAGCTCCAGCAAACCAAGTGCTGTCTGTCAAATCCAGAAAGGAGTTGGAGATGATTCTGGAGGAGAAGAAAATACCAAGATGCAGGCACTATCTATAGACGTCCGTGTGAAGGTGGGACGTTGGAGTGCAGAGTATTTTTATCCCAATAGAGGTGTTATCTGTCTATCTCCCATGAAATGCTGGAGGGGGGTGTTAAGCCCTCAGTTCATGCAAAGATAAAATAGCCCAAGTCACAGTTAAATCTGCGTGGTTTGCGTTTTCCCAAAGCAAGCTGTCATACTCAGAATTTTTCTCCTCTAGCTCACTGTCCCATGTTCGTTGCATGACAAAAGTTCAGCGCCCGAGTAGCTGTTTAGTGGCCTGGATGGAGTTTTGCCGTGTGCGGGGTGCAGTTGGGTCATCCACCCCATCAGAGGTGGTTCCTGCACACCTCAGCACACGCAGTCTGCCCGCTCGCCGGCGGCAGAGCCGCGCTCGGCTCACGGCGGGGCTGCAGCCGGCTGAGGAGGAGCCTCAGCACAAGCCTTAACCACACCTGGCACATGCCAGGGGCGGTTCCTAAGAGTTCAAAGGCTTCAGCGTGGCTTATTTACGCATACACCTCCCAGCAGATCCTTTTATTCTTAAATTCCAGACAGTTTATTATGTGGAGATCCTGAAAATCCGAAGTCTTGTCCTCTCTGCATTGATGTTAAAGATCTGAAGGGCTTGGCCTGAGGTGCCGGGAGCAGCTGCGGGGAGCTGCTGGGGGCTTGGGGCGGTGCTGGGGGCTTGGGACAGTGCCAGGGGCTCGGGCAGTGCTGGGGGCTCGGTGCCAAGGGCTCAGGGCAGCACTGCCCGAGTGGCTGCTCCATGAAGGCAGTGCAGGACCCTGCACAGCCGGGCTATGGATACGCACGTGCGCAAACCCAGCACGTGCCCACCCCACGGTAGCTCCTAGGAAGTGGATTCAAAAGGGATTTAAATGCCAGCAAATAAATAGCTTGGGATGGGCTGTAATTAGAAAATTCCCTGTTTTTTAACAACTGGCTCTGGGAAATTCCTGGCTAAAAACAGAGTGCTGTGTTTGTGCTAATCCAGCAGCCCTGCGGGGGCCTGCTCACTCTTCCTGCTCAGAACGAGAGGAGCTCTTGGCTTGCTGGGTGACAAGGGATTTATATTACTTTTTGCCTTCATGGATGCTTATGGGGATGAAGAGCAAAGAGCTGGCAAGGAAACATCTCTGCTGAGAGAGAAACTTTGATCAAACTTGTGATTTTCTCAGCTCCAGGGAGTAAAGGAAGTTTATTTATAGAACAGCCTTGGTAAAAACAAACCCCAGCCCATATCCCGTGTTGGATGGCAGCTCTGACTGCAGTACAACGTGGGGCATGTCAATTGTGTTTGCTTTGTAGCACGAGGGGTAAACAGCCCTTGCAGACTAGGGTAGTCTGCTTTTGGGGAGCACACAACGTTCCACTGCAGCAGAACAAGGACACTGCAATTCCAAGTATCTGGGGACCACTGTGGTCAGATGAGCAGGACTACACAGTAGCTGCTCTCACTGTGATTCCTGACAAAAAGCATCTACTCTGAGGTTCACACCACTCAGAGGCCCCTGCTTACCCAGATTCCTTCACGTGAATACCCTGTACCTCAACCACTCCATGGTGCAGGGTGATGGCAAGTCACCCTTATCAGTGTCTGGTCTTTGCACTTCACAGGCAAACGTGTCCCTGCTGTGACCAGGTGCCAGCACAGGGAAGGCTCCATATCCACTAACACCCCACTGGAGCACCCAAGTAACGGCTGGTCCCGAATCCAGGTATTTAAAACCACCAAAACCAAAATGTGACTAATACATTGCATTCTTTACCTTGCAGCTGAGGATTACAAAGTGTTTTATAATTAAGTAACTAATTAAGTCTAAGAGCATTTCTAAGTGTAATGTGTTTTATGTCCCTTGCCAGAGAGGCACAGGAGCTCAGAGGGCTGTCCCAGTGCCAGGGAGCCGACTGCAGCCACCGCTACCCCATCACTAGCTGTCTCTGCTGATTCCCAGGACTCTGGTCCTAAAACTGGTCTTGAAAACTTTTGGGAGCTGCAGACTGATGGATGTTGACATTATATATCTGCAGCAAGTTCCTACCTGTCCTGAGAACCAGTAAAAAACCCCATGAAACGAGTAAGAGAAAACTAGACGAGTATATTTGTGGTTTTTTATCCAGGGGAGTCCAATTGGAAAAACTATATCCTCCTTGACAGCTGGAATGTCAGCCTGGGATAGCAGTAACTGAAACCTGTCGCTGTTGGATGGTTTGTACCTTGCACAAACTGCACCAGCAGATCCTGCAACTTCCCTGGAGAGCTGGTGGATCCCGGCAAGGGTGTTGCTGCTGCAGCAGCCCTGCGGATGGAGCAGGGCCCCCATGGTCAGAGCAGTGTCCCTATGGATGGAGCAGGGCCCCTGTGGTCACAGCAGTGTCCCTGTGGATGGAGCAGGGCCCCCGCGGTCAGAGCAGTGTCCCTATGGATGGAGCAGGGTCCCCACAGATGGAACAGGGTCCCTGTGTACAAAGCAGGGCCCCCACATGGGGGGCTCCTGCTGATCTATCAGCAGCCCAAGGACCACTCTGCCTTCCCACCTGGCCCCCAGGCACCTCCCAGTGCTGCAGCAGAATGCTCTGGGCTGGGCCATGTTGCCCACCCACCCCTACCCCCGTATCCCGCTGTGCTGTGGCCAGGCAGCACTCCTGGGAAAGGGACCCGGAGCCCGTGGCTCAGGGCTGCACTGCCACACGGTCCAGTGGGAACACCTGAGAGAGGAGCTCCAGAGGGGTGCCAGGTTTTGATGTGTGATCCAACCAAGACCCATATCGGCGCCACAGAGATTTCCTGGGACAGGCGTTCCAGCTCGTGGCCACAGGACACAGGGCCTCCACCAGCAACACCCACATGTGTGCACAGCTCCAGGACACCAGGGAGGACAACATGATGCAGGGGAGGACACCTGTCCCGTGCCTGCACGGACATTTACAGCTCTGCGGTTCTGACCAGTGCTCTGGGACACAACAGCCCTTTCAGCCGAGATTTTAAGTGTCATGAAAAGGTTTGTAGAGACGTTGTACAGAAGCACAGTTCAGCTGGGGGAAATGGAAGCCCAGGAACATAATGTGGGAAAGGTGAAACCACAAGTCTCTACCCCAAAGTCCATCTGAGCCAAGCTCCTTTAACAGGTCTAATATCATGTTTTCATTATTCAGGAAAAGCTTTTGGACTGTTAAAGAAAATGACAGAAAGAACTCTGAATTTTAAAATTAGCCTAGTAACTCATCCCTAGGTACAGTCAGCGAGTGCGTCAAATTTAGTATTTTTAACTAGTGAACCTCCAAGTACTTTGGCAGGAACAGCAGCATCATTGGGCAGGCTCCTTCCTTTCCAATGTGGGGGAAACTGAGGTGCAGTGATGGGAAATACTTTCTCCACCACCAACAGTTACAGCTCTGCAATTATAGACTTAATTGCTATCAGTCAAACGTATTGTATTGCCCAAAAGTCAAAGCACCTGAAATGCCCTCAAAAGCCAGGAAGCATCTGAAAACTCTGTGAGAAAACATCTGCTGAGAAGCTTTTGTAAGGAGAAAGGCAGGCTGGCTTTGTCTCAGCCTGGGAGTCAGTTCAATTCCTGCTGCAATGAACTTGAAACAGTCAGGTATCACACGGAACCAGCAGCCAGATTTGCAAACAAAACGCTCGCTCTCACTTCAAGCACTCTGCAGTGCTGCTAACAGGGAAGGTTCCTGGCTCTGGGCACACAGCAGGAACCTTTCTATGCTCACAGACAGAATAAAGAACATTGACCTTCCTTACCCCTTCCATGTGGATCCTGGGATTTGTCGCCAGCCGGTGCTGATGAAGCTGCAGCCCCCTGGGGATTCTCCTGATGGAGGCGGGAGAGGACAGGATCCCTGACCTCTGGATCGAGCCAAACCTGGTGACGTTTTGTCCACACCTGACTCCATCCAGGAGGCGAATGAGGAGCAGGTTGGAGGGGAGCTGCTCGATGCTGCACAGGACGAGGGTCCTGCACTCAGGGCACCGGAGCTCCTTCTGGGATTTCAGGATCCTTTGCAGACAGGGCTTGCAGAAGGTGTGCTGGCACGGCAGCACCTTTGCCGTGGCGTCGAGCTTTTCAAAGCACACGGGACACTCCAACAGGTCAAGGAGAGCCAAGTCATCCATCTTCAGCGCAGAGCTCCGACAGGAGCGGAGCTGTAGCCATCCACACCCCACATCCAGTGGAGCCGGCTGAGATGCCTCCCTGTGCCTGCAAGAACCAGATCCTGGGCTCCAGCAGCTATCCTGCTCGGAGGCCGAGGGAGGCGGGAGCGCGGAGCAGAGCTCCACTGCTGGAGTGTGTAACGCAGCCACCTACATCGCAGAGCTGTGCCTCACCAGCCAATCTGCAAACTCGCACACCGCGCTCGCATCCCAGTTTGAAATGAGTCAGTTGTGATTCAGTTGGCGCGAGGGGACGGGTCCGGGGTGGTGCCAGGGGCAGGAGCCCCGGGTCGTGCTCGCCGGGCAGAAGGTCCCGGAGCAGGGATGAGGAGCTGCAGCAGGGCTACCAGGCTCCCCTGGCGCCGTGCGCACGGCTGGCGGCAGAGCTCCTGCTCTGCGCACCAGAACTGACACGGCGGTAAAAAATTCACCAGCTCAGGAGATGAGAGTCCCCGATAAACATCAGACCGGACCTGTTTATGCTCGGCTCTGGCTGCTCGCCGCCGCTCGCTGCGCGCATCCCTCGCACACCTACACGCCGCCTCAGTTCTCAGATAGTCCCAATTTAGCTCGCTGCCTGCCCGTTTTGACAGCAGTTCTATAAAAAGTCCTTCAGGCACAGCCGCTCTCCGGGGGTACCTGGCGGGGCCGCGGGGTGCGCTGCGGTGTCATCCTCGCCCGGTTTGGCTGCCTCAGCTCTCTGAATCAATCAGGCAGGATTATTCCTCCCACAGCCTGAAGTTGCTCAACCTGTTCTGCTCCCTGGCTGTGCTGGCTGAAGCCGGGGCACTCACCATGGCGGGGTTCAAGCCTGGGCTTGCAGCGGCTGCGTGGCCCTGCAGCACAGATGGGATAGGATGTCCTGCACCCGCCGAGGGGCCGAAGGGAGACCTCGCACCAGGAGCTGTCACAGTCCTGCTGGGGGGAGCAGCATGTGCCAGACCCGATCCAGACACAGCTTCCTGTGCCTGGCACTCTAAACGGGGAGTGACTGCTCCGGCTGCCCTTTCCTATGGATGGTCACCTCAACAGCAACCGCTCTGTGGGACAAGGGGGGATCCCAACACTGTTGGTTACCAGGGACAGGTTGACCTCTGCATGACTTTTGGTGCTGTCACCTGGGCTCCAGCAGCTCCTGGTGTTCCTACTCCCAGGCCAGCTGGCAATGGGCTCTGTGCTGGGGAGTCAACAAATGCTCCCTACAGGAAGGGTGTCCCTATGCTGCAGTGAGACCTGAGCCCAGCAACAGCCACGTGGCGTCTGAGGGGCACCTTCCTGCCCCATCGAGGCCCTGGCTGGGGCACAGGAGGCCAGGGGCCATCTCATGGTATCTGTGATTTGCATTCCCTTTATCAGCTGGATTCCTATCTCAGATCTGCCAGCTTGCACATACCGATGAATTGCTTAAGGAGTGCAGGAGAGGTAGCAAAGGTCCAGCACAGTTTTGCTCACAAACCCTGCCGTATCTCAGTAGTGTGTTTACAGCCTACAAGTACTACAAATAGTAGAGGAGGAGTGTAAATCCAAAAATCTCTCAGATGACACCAGCAGATAACACTCTGCCGTCCTCCCAGGATTCTTCAGAAGTAGGGTTTTGGAAAGGGTTAATATGTCTTTCCAAAAGTTCTCCCCCGCAGATCATGATTTTTTCAAAACAAAGTTTTTCTTTTATTTCTTTAATACAGTAGCGATTTGGATAAATTAAACTGTTGACAAACATCTTCAGGACATGCTAGAAACCAATGACCTCACTCTGTTTCATCTCAAGTTTCCTTTTGCTTTGGTGCTTCTTTGTAGTCTGTCATATGGTGATGTGTGCTGGGTGCACACTGTTTAATGAGTGATGCTGCAAACAACATCAGCTCATCTGCTGGAGGTTGTAAATGCAATGCGTGACATAAACTTTATTGAAAACAAAGGTTTTGAAGGTTATTTTTCTGTTTTACATATTCCTTCCTATTTGTGCTTTGTGATTAGCACTCAGGTTGTATTTTCATCTAATTAGAAAGGAAGCAGAATTATGAAGTATCCTGCAGTGGGCAGGTGCTGGAAAGGAAGCCAGCTGGCTGGTTCTCTGCACACCAGCTCTTGCTCATCTCTTACCAGATCTGTTTGGTCCTTCGGTTTTCCTGAACTTTAAGGGCCAGTCTATGTTAGCTGCACTTTCACAGCAATGGGTGGGAAGAGGGTCTGCCTGGGGAATGCACCTGCACAGCACAGTGCACAGTCCCTAGTGAATTCCCATCACCAGCCATAGTTGGAGTGTCTGGCCACTCTGTGGGCAACTCAGGAGGACCCAGGCCAGGGGATTCTGTGATGCTGAGCACCCTCAAGGGGTCCAGGGAACTGGGGATCTGGGAATATTTGAGGGTTTTCAGTGACACTGGTGTCTGTGGGAAGCCCCCTGTACTCTTGGGAATGCCATCAGGGATATGCTCTGGACAAGGTCCGCTGGCAGCAACTCTATCCCCTCTCTGCCTGCTTGGGGCACAGGGTATTGATTATTCAGCCAGGGACAGGGGCTTTTCCACCCAGGAGTTTCTGAACTGCCACAACAGCCAAGTGAGACTCTGATCTGGGCTGCAGTCTCTGGTTCTGCTGCAATACAAAAGCTACCTGTGCTAACACACTTACATAACATCAAATGTTCAAAGCACTTCCCAAAAGCTAAGTCATCTGTGGAACACCCCTCAGGCTAAGCATCCCCCCACCACTTTACATGGAGGAAACCAGGAGATGAAGCCACAGTGTCCAATTTGGGATCAGGATGTGAGGCTTTCCTGGTTCTCCACTTCACACTCAGACCATTATCTGCCATCGCCTCTCCCTTCCAACGCATCTCGTAATTGGGGTTAAAAAATAAAGGCAGAGCTAGAAAGCTGCTCGTCCTTCCCTTTCATTTCAACAGGCTCTGTTTGATGCTGATGCTGTAATTAAGTCAGGGCTGGATGCAGCGGGATGCCTGGTGTGGAGGACGCTGCTCTCAGGCAGGGCTCCTGCCTGGGCATGGCCAGCTGCTGTCCCGGCCCTGCTGGTCTGCAGGAGCCCTCTGCGGCTTCCTGGGGAAGGGATGCCTGTTACTGAAGGGATGGAACTGCTGAAATACGTATTGCAAGGGTCCTTTAATCCAAGAGGTTTATCACAGAGCTGGAAGCTGGGAAACAATGTTGAGAGTGATGTGCCTGTCCTTGCTTCCACACCAAGCAGCTGCACACAGTCTCCCCTGGGAGCTGCCTCTTTTGGCTTCCCCCAGCTCCACTGTTGACTCAGAAAAGAACTCCAAAGGATCCCAAAGAAAACACACTTTCTCCTCATCATCTCACAGGAGCTGTGCTGTCCAGTGTGTGCTCCTGTCCACCTGAACAACGTCAGTGGTGGGGACAGGCTGAGTGTGCCTGGCCTTGAGAACTCATCCACGGCTCCTTGGAGGAAAAGGCTGGTGACATCCTCACACATTGTGTGATAGGAACTGAACCCTGTCACTGCTGAGAGCGTGGAGGGTCCACGGCAGCGTTTCTTGCTGCCAACTCTCGAGGCTTGGTGGGATGTGCCATGGCAAGAAGCGTGAAGTTTGTTTTCTGCAGGCTGTGTCACAAGTGCCGATGGGAGCCTCAGCCTTTCCCATCGCCTAGCCCCAAACCCTGCTCCAAATGTGTCTCCACTCTTTCCAGGGAGGGACTCCAATGTGATTGTTGCACCCTCAGGATGCCATGTCCTCGGGCTGACTCCCTGCATGCTGGCTGTGCCAGAGGGCTCTCCAGCAGGACCAACATCCCATGGGTCTGGTGATGGGCTCCTGAGAGTCCCTTTGGCAGTGGTAATGGGGTGGCTCTTGCCTCTGGGTCCCTCTGGATCCCTCTGGGCTCTCTGCTAGAAATTACAATAGGGAAGAGTGTGAACAACTGAGAGGAGCTTCTCCCCATCACCCCTTGTCTCATGGGCTCCAGACCATCCTCCTCACCCCATCCTACATGACCCAGCCAACCCACTGCCTGGTGTCACCGGCCAACCCCGTGCCCCCCTGAGCACCGCAGGGTCACCGGGCTGTTGTTCAGTGACCACTGCAGTGTTGCCACAGCTGGAGCCATGTGTGCCATGACAGGGCACAGCATGGCAGCACTTTCAGGGGGTACAAAAAGCCTCTGCATCGTGCAAGAGGATGCCACATGCCTCCTTCCTGGGGGAAGAGGGACCTTTCAGGCTGTTTTTAGCTCCTGGAGGGCAGGGAGAGGGGGTGCCTCTTACAAGCTGCTACAGATTATAGATCTGAGCTGGCAGCTTGTCCTCCCCACCCACCCACAAACGCGACGCCCAGTGCTGCTGCTGAAGGGGGTGAATGGTAGGACCTGCCTGTGCCTCTGGACCCCAAGGGCCAGGAGGGGAGGGTTCCCCTGGCACGGGGTCACTTGTCCTGCGGGAGCACCCCACAGCCCTGACGAGCCTGTGTCTGTACACAGGGCTGGTGCCACTGGGCAGAACTTGGTACATTTAGTAAATATGTTGCATTTCACTGCAGACATAATTAGGGCAGCGTGACTCTGCAGGGATGTGCAGAGTGCGGGGACCTGCAGCCAGCAGAACAAAAGCCTCCCTAAAGTTTTCCCTCTCTCAAACCAATGTCTGGTCCCCCATGATGGGCAGCAGCCAGTGGCCACCACCTCCCTGCTCCCAGTGCCTGCCCTGCAGCCCCTGAGGGGCACACAGAGGGACAGACCCACTGACAGCTGGGTGTTTAAGGCTTTCTTTTCCTTTTTTTCTCTTCATGAAATACATACACATCATCTGGCAGCTAAAAGCCATCTACATGTCCATAAGAGAAGGGGATAGGGAGCTGTTTCTTGAGCTCATGGAAGGTTGAATGCTGTGTTTTGCCATTACAGCCCTGTGCAGTCTGGGTATTTGGTACTGAGAAGGCTTCAGCTGATTCTGAAGTAGCTGGAGCAGAGCAGTGCCTGTCCAGAAATAGAGAAGTATTTTTAAATTAAATTTATTCACTGATTTTCCTGAAGACAGATTGTTGTGTGTTTGTTGAAGAGTCATTAGGAATAGTTGGCGGTGGAGCCAGGCTGAGCAACAGCGACGTGTCCTCCCTGTGACTGGGGAGGCCACCCGGACCTCCTCCTCCTCTTCCTCCTTCTCCCCCTGCTGCCATCTGGTCCCTGCACCTAGGTCTGCAATGGCAGCCCAAGGATGGAATGGCATGGGGGTGATTAAAGCTGACACCAGGCTTGTGAGACTGCGGGCCAGACTCAAAACAGGCTCTGACACCTCTGAACTGCACAGCCTGATGGGGCTGGAGCTTCTTCCTGCGTAGGAAAGGGCACTGGGCAGCCTCTGCTGAAAGTGATCCCCACTGAAGCTCCCTGTGAGCCCCTGGCTCCCCCAGCAGACAGTGCCCAGGTGCCTGGCACCAACCCTGGACTTTCTGGTGCATTCATCCCTTTTTCCCTGCAATGCAGAACAGAACTACAGAACTCCAAGCACCACAATCTGCATCTCCGGGATCTGCCCAATAAGCGCTGAATCTGCAGGGACACAATTTTAATTCTCTAAGACAAGAAGAAATCAGGGTTTCCAGGTAGCATGGACCTGAGCACCACCTCGCAGGTTGCTTTCGACAGACCTGCAGATGATCAAGCTGCAGTTATCTAATTAAAAACAGGTGGAAATGACCCCACTGCTTGCAGTGCTGCATCACCTTATTGCTCCCAGGTGTTTCTGTCCACCAGTGAGTGTTGCAGCCAGGGGCAGGTTATAAATCCTGCTGCTCCAAAGGTTCCAGCTCTGGCTGGGGTGACGTGCGGGAGGAACAGCATGGTGCAGGGGTGAGTACTGGACACAGTGGCGGCTGCTGCTTTACTGAGTGAGGGAGTGACTGGGTCAGCTCTTTGCTGCTTCTTGCTCTGGTCACGTTGTGACTTAGGGGCTCAGTTTCACTTGGCTTCTCCTGGAACTCCTGCTGGCAGAGCAGTGCTCCATGTGGAAGAAGGTCTGGGGAGCAGGACTAGGCTGCTCATGAGGCCACTGAAAACACACAGTGGGGCTGGAGCCCCCATAGTGGAGTTACTCTGTGTTGGCACAACAGTTTCCATGTCTGTAGTGCCCCCATGGCTGTTCCTTGTCCCCTGCATGTGTGTTCTCGGGGACTCTGGTCCCAGCCTCTGCTGCTGCCCTGAGGAGGAGCCCGGGGAAATCTGTCTCCTATAGGTAAAACTCAACCCCAGGAATTTTCCTCTTTGAAGCTCTTTTTCCTGTTTGTTTCTTTGTGACTTCAGGATTTTTATGCTTACTTAGGACTCTTACCTGCCCAGGTAAGAGTCTCCAGGGCTAAGGTGGGTGCAGAGTAAACTGGCTTTCATCAGGAAGCCTGCCTGCTCTCCTGGAAGTGTTGGGCGTCCTCCACTCCCACTGACTTCAGCCTCCAGGAATGTGCGGCGGGCCCTGCCTTATGCTGGCAGAAGGGAACCTTCTTAGCTTGGATTCCTAGAAAAATGGAGTCCTGTCAACTCTAAAGGTGTGGACATGTATCTCTGTGTCTGTGCACCCTCATAACTTGTGAATCCAGCTCAGTGGAGTGTAAAAGCATCCAGAATTTTAAATATCTTGTGATTTTTGTGAAAGCAGCAGAAAAGAAGGAAACCCTGTTAGCTGCTTCATGAAGGGAGATGATGCAGCATGACATCACACACTTTAGTTCAGATCTAATTAGGTGCTCAGGACTCCCTGAGGAGGTGTTAGATGTGCTTCAAGTGCATCGTAACAGACATCGGAGAATCCAACCCTGAGCTAAATCTATATGCAATTAGGTTGGCTTTAGCTGCTGTGTGCACCAGGCTGCTGGTTCTCTACACAACACCAGTGGCTTCATTCCTGCTGTTTCCCAGTCCCTCGGCCTGTGTGGGATGTACTGACGACAGGCTTCAGCCCTTTTTGGAACAAGGAGCTTGGATGCAGGAGAGATGTTTGGGAACGCCCATGGTGGGGGTTGTTGATCCAGGGCTGGTGGTGAGCAATCAGCATCTGATTCCTGAGGGATGCACGTGCTTGTAGTGAGTTTGGCACAGGTCAGGCTGCTTCCCTCTCCAGCTGGAGATGTGACTTAGTGCCTCCTGATCAGAGCTTACACCCCAGCCAATCCTGCAATGTTTTCCATGATTTGGAAATGGTGGTGTTAGGGTAATGAGTGTCAGGGCTGGTTGTGCTGGTGCCACCCATTGCAGTTCATGTGTGTTGCTTTTTCGGGCCTGTTTTCTGCTAATGATATTAAACAAATCCAGTGCTGTGCAACTCTGTAGGACCAGGAACACTGACCAGGCTGCTTTGAGTGGGAGGCTGGATTAGGTACCTCCTGAAGTTGCTCCCACCCTGGTGATCCCAAACCAAACCCTGAACGTGACGCAGCCAGCGCTGAGCACTGCGTGACCCACGTTGTCCATCAGATCTGGCTGGGGCAGCTCATATTTAGAAAATTTTTTAGACTTTTAAAATTGTTCATTTAAAAGATGATGTGATGTTTAATGTCAGATGAAAGATTACAGATATTATGAGCTGCTGGCAGAGATAAATGGGAGACAGATGGAAGCAGACCTTTGCCTATCTTGGCTCATGTGGATGGGTTTCTAAGTTCCCAACATAAAACAGTCTCAGCTGAGATTGTCTTGATGCTGCTGAATAGGAAACTCCAGAGCAGTAATTTGCAGAATACTTGTGTGTTTTTAAGGTTTGCTTCTAGCTGCAGATGCTGGTATCCCCTGGCACAAGGAATGATGAAATCCAGGCACAGGCTGCCAGGCCAGCGGGAGTGGTGGCTGTGCTGCCTGTGAATGCCCTCCCAAGCCTTTCTCTTTTCCATTGCCACATGGCCCGTTGGGAAACCTCCTCGGTGTCCTGGCACCTCACTTTAGGATGCTGCATGTGCTCAGAGTAATGTAAGCAGTGGGCACGACTGGGGGCTTTTGGGCATTGCTGCAGCCAAACCCCCAATGTTTGTCCCCATCCTGCTCGCTGCCTCCCTGTGTTCCCAGGGGAAGGAGGGCTGCAGTGCTTGTTCGAAGGAAACAGCATAACAAAACATTTTCCAGCAAAACTTGCAGGTGGAAACATGCCTTCAAAGCCTCAAGTCCAGCTCACTGCAGCTCTTCTTTTGGCCCTGCTTTGTTGCAATAGATCTAACCCAGCATGTTGTGCTCCTCAGGGTAAGGGCTGGCTCTTTGTTCTGCAGAGCCTCTGGCTTCCCCAATCCTTCCTGTTCCTGCTGTGGGGAACAGGGTGAGGAGAGGCCCCACGCTTGAAAGACAGATATCATTAAAATGCAGTGGAACAGAGTTTTGAAGTCAAATATAGTGCCATGATGATCTAGATCGTGAAACTTAATCATTTCACTGTTGAATGCAAAATTATTATTGTTGCATTTTTAGTAAGACTTGTGGGAGCTGTGGGAAACAAACCCCCGCTGGCCCCTGGGAGCTGCAGGGCTGCACTGGGGGCTCCTCCAGCACCCCCATCCTACACCCACCACTGCCAGCCTCGCTATGCTCTGTGCCTGTCCCTGGCACACTGCACCGTGCGGGGCTGGAGAGGGATGGGATCACCTTTGGGGATGGCCTCATCAGACACCACCTGGAAAACCCCTGTTTGGGATATTTAATGTGGAAAGATTGGCTCGAGCTGTTCAGAACAGCTAAGAAATTCAGAAAGTCTGTTTGGGGATCTTTTCTTTGCAAGATTCATCTGTAGAGAGACATAAACAGAGGGTGTAGCTGTGGGAGTGAGAACAAACAGCCTGAGCTGCAGCCTCTGTGTCCCAGCCCTGGGGGGACGCAGGGAGTGTGTGGCTGCAGGACACTTGGGCAGAAGGCTGAGCTTCCCCCAACCACAACCCTGCGCAGGAGCCACAGGCTGTTTGTGCACAGCTGAGAGTCCTGCAGAGGATGGGGTGTTCCAGAGGGACAGTTACAGGGCCAGGTGGTTTTGTGCTGTGGCAGCACCTGTAAGTAACTGTGTGGCTGGGAGTCACTTTGCTCGGCTTGCAATGGTGCTTGTACTCTGTTCTCTCATTGCTGCTTTGAACTTCTTTTCCTGTCTGATTGTTCCCTTAATCAAAAGAAAATGAACTCCAATTAAGGTATCTTCACTCAGTGTGATTTGTGTCAGATTACGGCCTCTGGGGACCCTTTGAAAAGCAGCAATTCCAAGGCCTGATTCACCAGGGCTCACAGGGAAAGGGGTGGATCAGGCTTCCCAAGTGAATGCAGCAAGAACATAGCGTGATTCATGCAAATCGGGGTTTTCATATAAAGCGAGATCCTCCTGTGTGAGATAGGATGGGAGCCTGGCATCAGCATTACCATAGTGTTTTGGAGATGCCAAGGGCGTCTCTGGGGCTCTGTGCTTACCCAGGCGTGCTCAGGCATGTTCTCTTGGTGCAAGACACATCTTTTACATGTCCTTATGGGGAGGCTTCCAGCAGCCCAAGGGACCCGCAAGAGCAGAGTCTGTCACGACAGAAACCGCTTGTGGCGACTCTTTGGTTGCTGGAAGGTCTGTGTGGTGGATTGTTAGCAGGCAGCTTCTAAACTGTTGTCCTAGGATTTCATCAACAAACTCTTAATAAACGTAATGAATTAACCTATTGAGAGTATTAAGCTTTAAAAGTGGTGGGTTTGAACTGAAAGAAGACAAATGAAGCTCTCTGCCTACCTCCTGCCGAGGCAAAGTCCCACTCAGTAATGCTGCGTGTAGTCGTGGAAATTTACTGAAATCTTGGAATTGGGGAAAAAAGAAAAGATATTTTAACTCCTGTTGAGTGTACTTGATACAAGTAGGTACTGGGAGATGTTTAAAGCCCAGACAGCAGGTATCCCATAGATGCATTTTATACCACTCATATTCTTTATTTTACTCCTCAAAAGGACAAAGTAGCCTGAGGGATGGGGTTGGGGTAGGGTTAGGGAACCAAACCCCACTGTGACAGAGGGGCAATGCCAGTGAGGTACCAGCTTCAGGGTGGTACCAGTGGGATCTCTAAGGGCAGGCTGTCATGGGAAGGTGCCTGGGGATATGGTTCACTGCCTGGGGATGGACATCTGGGAGTATAGGGAAACTGAAGTCCCTCAGCTGGGGACACCCCACGGAGCTGCTGCTGTGTGGAGCAGGGACCTGCCCAGTGCTGATGGCTCTTTCCCAGGATGGCCTGGGGTTTCATCCCCTCCTGCCCAACACCTCTACAAACCCTGCCTTGCCTCCTGGGATAGCTGCACCCCCTGTGCTGCTTGAGCCAGGCAAGGCCCTGCAGGCGAGCAGAGGGCTCTCAGCAGGTGACTGTCTTCTAAAATGAAAAGCAAACCCAGAATGGTCAAAAGGCCCTAAAAGGCAGCAAGAATTACAAATAGGGATTGAAAGCTAAAGAGAGAGAAAATCTTAATTAGATCTCACCGGCCTGTAGAGGAACACATTGGATTAAAATGAAACGGAGCTTTTACTCTCAGGGTTTCAGTGCAAGAATGGAAGAGGAATTATTCACATTTTCAATTTGTGAGGCTGGATTGCTTTTTCTGTGAACCTGTCTTTTTAACATCTCACCTTGTCAGAAAATTGTGAAAAGCTGCTGGGATGGTGTATTTGGGGTAGTTCTTATCACAGCACGTGGCAGGAACATTTCCATGGTTTCAGAACATGGGCAGAGTTTCCTATTTAATCCTCTCCTTCTAGGTTAACTCCTTTCATCCTGTGGTGTCCAGCCTGGCCCCTACTCACCAACCTGCCTTGGACTTCACTACCAGCGATATTTTCTCTTTGTGAATTTCTATAAATATTTAATACAGTGGTGTCAGTTATGCTGTAAGATGAGAGGAACTACTAGAAACCTTGAATTATACATCGTGTTGTCGGGGAAAGCTGGGAGCATTTTCTTTTGGACCCATAGCTCTTGGAGTTGATTCTCCAAGACCTGCAGCTTGAAACCCTGATAATGGATGAGCCCCAGAAGAGACTCAGCCCGCGGCACGAGGAACGGCCCCGCAAGGTGAGGTTCAAAATATCCTCAGCTTACAGCGGTCGAGTGTTAAAACAAGTCTATGAAGACGGGCAGGAGCTGGAGCCCCCGGCCAAAGAGCACTCGCGGCGGTTCCTGCGCCACAGCTTCGAGCCAGAGGACCATTTCTACGGGGCTGGGGAAGGGCTGGAGAACAGCTTCTACTGGCCCACAGCACTGACTGCCCAGCGGATCAGCATCCTCAGAGACTATCAGGAGCACAGTCTCACGGGGATCTCGCCCCTGCTCAGTGACTGCCAGCCCGGCACCAGCCACTGCAGGGTAAGTGATGCCCAGGGCTGTGCCCTCTTTGGGAACCAGCCTCAGGCTAAAACCATGTTTAGAGTAATACAGTGACAGGAGTCTCACACTTTCATCCAGATAAAACTCCGTTTTGTCAGTCCGGGACTCGAAAAGGGTGATTGTAAGTCCCCAGCCTTTATCCAGGAATTTCATATGCTGCGTATTCCACATGTGGCAGGATCAGCAGGGTCTGCAGCAATGCAGTCAGCGGGGGACAGCATCTGCCAGCTGTGCTCCATTTGTGCTCCCGTTTCTCCTGGTGCTGATCTGCATCTATCCATTGGGTACGATGTAACATTTCCACAAATACTGATATCTGTGCATAGGAATCCTACTGCATCTAGAGCAGTCGAATGTAAGGTGGATATTAGCTTAATTTGGTATATTTAAAACATTAAAATTGCATGACCTCAGCTGCCCAGGAAAGCCAGTGTCACCATGAGGGTACCAGGAGCCTGAGAGCCAAGCATCCTCCAGCAGTCAGAATTTCCCTTTGGCTACTTGGACAATCCCAGCTTAGTTTCACTGGCTATTTTCTTAACATGTAATTAATGCCACCGATATAGAAGTGTCTCTTTAGTTGTAATAAAGAGGCAGAACATGTGTGATATGTGTAAACACTTTTTATGGCCTTGATTTGAACACATTAGAAGTCTGTTAATTCTTGGTGCTCATAAAGCTGTGTGTGGGAAAGCCAGATGACTGATATTTGACCTGTGTTTAGTTGATACACTGGACATCTAGTTTACCTGAAAACATCAAACCATGATGAATCTCTCCTGCCCAAAGATGGAGCAGTATTGTGATCTTATCCACCGTGTTAATTTGTTCTGCATTCTTGGGTAATGCTCCTCTCCCTTCCCTAGTCTCCTCAACCACAGATACCTTGAGTGACCGTGCTGTCCAGTACCAGTTTGTGTTGTAACAACATGCATTTGGTGTTTGGAGATGCCATGACTCTCTAACACACACGAGGCTCTTTACCTTCTGCAGCTGGTGAGGACTTGCGCTCACCTGCGTCCCCCTCATGTTTCTCGCCACAGAGGAGCGTGTTCCCCCATTGTCAGGAGAACACCAGCCACCTTGTCTAAGCTGATGTGACTTGGCAGGGCATTTTTTAGGATAACATCTCCTTTTGCATCACTCCTTGACACAGATACTTAAACAGAGCGAAATATGAAGAGCGTGTAAAACAATAGGCCCTGGTAACTCCATATGACACCCAGAGAGGGGGAAGGAGGGACCAGGTCAGCAAAATGCTGCTCTCAGGGAAATGTTTGACCATGCCAAGTTTAGCTTTAAAATAAGTAGAGAAGAGTACAAATTCACCCATTAGGACTGTCCCTTCACTGCTCTGCTGGGTGCTCTGTGGGTGGTGAGGGAGCTGGGCAGGTGAAGGGGAGGCTCTTCTGGAAGCTCAGGGACCATCAGTGTTTGCAGAGTGAATTTATACTGGTGAGACACTGGTCAGTTCCTTCTTCAGGCTTCCCCAGTCATAGATTTTGGAAAGATCATCATCTACACTAATAACCTGAAAATCATCCGTGCACCGATGGACCAGAAAGAGCTCATGAGAAGAGTCATCCAGACTGAAGGAATAAATGACTGTACCTTCCTGTACCGGGAGAGGAAAGAAAGATTTGGTGGCGGACATAAAGACGTGGAAAAAATGATCACCTGCAACCAGTATGTGCAGGTAAGAGAAAAATGGAAAGTGCTTTTTATCCTTAAGGCTTTTGGGTCTCTCAGCCTTGGTCAGACCACAGAATATTCCCACCCAAGCTCCATCGATCTCTGTATCTGCCTCCTAGATAACTTTGGAATAAAAGCATCCCTTTGTTCCTTGTTGCCCTCAGGAGACAATGACCAATGCTGTGCTGCAGTCTGTGCTCTGGGGATGGCTGTGCTGGTTTCAGATGTTCATGTCTCCCACTAGATTCTTTCTCTGGAGATGACCGACATTTATGTAGCTTGGCTGGAGTCCATCCCTCGTCACCTCTCCCAGTGGGATAAGGGCAGGCCAGAGTTTCTTCAGCCTGACAAGGCTAAACACAGCTGCTCTGTGGCTGAGACTGCTGCAGGCTAAAATTTTAATATCAGCTGAATTAAGGTCGTGCCTTCCACTTGTTTTCTCACGAGGGAGTCTTTGTTGGTCAGAATCCCAATTAGTGTGACCATAATTTGATCCCACAACACTTAATGTTGTTGTTTGGTGCAGATACAGTTTCACAGACCTGAGTCCAGCCTGTGCTGAGTGCAGGTCACCAAAGTCCTTCTTCTCCCAGGAATTTCAAGGTGGGATTTGAAAGAGACTGCCTGGCACCCTGGGAGAAAGGTGCAGGCACAAGGGAAACCTTTAAACAAGGTGTGCATTGGCAGTGATGAGGGATTTGGGGGGAGAGGGTGAGGAGAAATGCCTGAAAAAATGAAGCTCAGCTCAAACCTGAGGTTGCAGAGCTGAGATGGTATGATAAGAAATGACAGGAGGACGGGTGGAGCTGTGCAGAGGAGGAAGATGAATTTGAAGTATTGTTACAAGCCTAGTCACATTAACTTCTCATTTTTCAGCAGTAGCCACAAATTGTCCCCAGACATATGGGAGCCTTTCTGTGGAAGTTCTTGTGTAGAGAATTGACTGTCATTGGCAGAGTGGTGTGTCAGGAGCAACCGTGATGGGAAAGACCAGAAGACAGAATTTCCCTCTTTCAAGTGTGTTCCTGACTTTGGTGTCTCACACCCACTAACAGATTTTTTTTTCTTGCTCTCTCTCCTTCAGGAGGGTGATGCTGAATATGGTTGTTCACAGTGTAAAGGCTCAGGCTCTGCTCCCTGCTCACTGTGCCACGGAAGCAAGTTCTCAATGCTGGCGAACAGATTCAAAGAGTCCTACCGGGCTCTGCGGTGTCCGGCGTGCAACGAGAGTGGGCTGCAGCCCTGCCGGATCTGTGCTGCCTGACTGGGCTGCCAGCACCACCACCAGGGTTTGCAGAAAACTTGGAACTATTTAACCTTCCAGCAGCCTCACAATGGCAAGTTCTTAAAAGATGGGAAAGGCCCATTATACGTATCTTACCGTGAGTGTGAAACTGCACCTCTGCTCCCACTTGTCCCTCCAGTCTGCCCCGTGAGCCTGCCCAGCTTTGGACTGACCCCAGGCTGACTGTGTCCCTGACTCCGGCTGCCAGGCAAATGTATCCCTGGTCCAGAGGAAACGATCAGCATTTGGAGGTCAAGCACCTGTGTAAACGTCCCTGCACCTGGAACTCAGCTGAAACTGTCCCTGTGCTGGCGCCGTCCCTCCTCCCCTGGGTACTTGGTGCCTGGCACAGCCAGGTCTGACCCCCTGGTGCTCTGCCATTCAGGAGTGGCTGTGCAGTTGGTACCACTACAGGGGCACACTGCCTGTGCAAGCAGTGCCTCCCCTGGGTTTTAAATTGCTGAACACTGCAAGTGATGCTGTTATTGCTGTTAACTCTGTCCGTGCCCTGCAGTGTCGCAGTGTTGATCTTACACCGTCTTTAGTGACACAGTGATACCTTTGGGGTCTGATTTATGGGAGGAAATCGAAAACCCTTCTGAAAACTGGAGCTAAAAAAAAAAAAAAAGACATGTATTACTATGAATAGAAGTTATTAAGTTTTTCGTCTCCTTACAAGGAAGGTCTGGACTAGAAGTCCCCTGTGTGCTGCTCAGCACTTCTCAGGACCAGACTAAGTGTGAGCAGGACGGCTCTTGCTTCACATTAATCCCATGTTGTAATCTGCAGGAGGTAAACTCTAATTAGTAAGGCGAAGCAAGGATGGGGATACTTTGCAGGGTGCCACTGGTGCACAAAGGGTGGGGGCTGTGAGAGGCTGAGGCAAAGGAGAAATGGTATTTTTTTTCCCCAAAGCATTAACTTATTACACTGTATATTCAGGAGTAATGTCAGTGCAGCCTTAACTCCCATATTACCTCTGAGACCCTGACGAGTTACAGGCTGCTCACATGTGCTTCATGCTGAGGCTGCAAGCCCGGGAAGGGTAATTTACGGCCAAGTTTCTATTTTCCTATGGTAGGTTACAAGATTTTTCTGCAATACTGAACTGATTTGAAATAATGCTGTTTTAGCTCTTAGACTTCCATATGTCTCCTGCTGAAATTGTGAGGTGGGTACTGAGGGCAAAAATGTCCTCGGGGTATCACTGAGGGCAGGGGAGACCTCCCAAGTCAGAAATTGCTGTTAAGCAGATCTCTTCCTTCAAATCTGACCTGTTTGACCTCAGTTTGTTGGGCTCGTTGGAGAGTTTGCTGGCTTAAGAAAAAACAACCAGGTGAAATTGTTGCCTGATAATGTTTACAAAAAAACCAGATGCAAATATGCATTTATAAAATCCATATTTATTGTTCTTAGGTAATTACAATGTTTCTCAACCACTGTCACTCCTCTGGGCTGTGTCAACCGTTCCCATCATCCCAGCTCATCACTAGGGCTATGGCTGCAGCCAGGAGCTGAGCTCTGCCCTTGTTCAGCCCAAACCCTGCAGGTCCCAGTGTCCCAGGGAGCGTGGACCTGTCTGTGCACTGGGATTGGGCTGGGAGTGACACGGCCCAAGCAGAGCAGGGGGATTTTCTCCCCACACTTCCAGTGCAGTCCTTTTAGTTTGGTGATGCACTGACTTGTTTTACCCGATAAATGCTCGTAATGAAGTTTGAACTGTCTTGCAGCTTGATGAGGTGGCTGTTGAGGCAATGGGCTACTTGTTACTGGTTTTATTTCTGCTGTAATCAGAGGCTCCTGCCCATCTATCTGTGTGTCTGTCCCGGCTGGGCAGGCAGCACAGGGTGCAGGGGATGAGCTGGGCCAAGCTGCCCTTGCAGCCACAGCACTGCCCTGCTCCAGCCTGGTTCTGTCCCCACCTCAGAGTCACAAATCTAACCGGGACTGTGCCCCAGTGCTTGTGGGCAGAGCCCCCTGCACTCGCTGGCAGCCCGGGCAGTGCCACAAGGACCTGTGCTGGCAGCCTTGCTCCTGCTGCTGCTGTCCTGGGCACTGGGAGGTGGAGAACACCTCCTGCTATATAACCTTTTATCAAAAATTGTCAGGTACTTAAAAACTGGATTGCTTTATGGGTCAGGGTAGAAGTAGTAGATAATGTGTTGCACTTCTGCCAAGAAATAACAAGTTTTTCCTGTTTGCTGAAAGCCTACAAAGGCGTCACTGCGCTTGCTGAAGTCACCAGGCTTCTGCACGTGATCTTGGTGGGGTCAGGTGGAGTGTCCATCTCATGAGGGAATGACAGATGAGATATAGGAATCTCTGGATGTGGTGGTGTGGTTTTGTTTAACTGACTGCCTATTTTTTCCTAGTGTTTGATGGCTCAATAATGGAAGTGAATCCCTGGAGTGGTGTCATGCCCTGTACCAAATACCAACCTGTCCCCTCACAGTGCGTGTGAACTGCATGTGAAATTGTGTTACAAAGGAAAAACCCAAATGTCCTCACAAGTGCTGGAACTTTTAACACTAAATACAGGCAAAGATGCTTAGTCTGAATCTGTTTCTCTTGTTTCTGTTAATCTTCTACAGTTTTGTTGTTTTGCCTTAGAACAGGAGTGTGCAAAGATGCATTTAACGGTTTCCTTAAAGAAAAAACAAAACCAAGGGCAAAAAGGCAACCGTCTCTTCTTCTGCACTGCTGCAGAACTCCCAAGCTGTGTCTGGCAGGCTCGGGCAGCCGGATTCACCAACCGTGTAGTTGGCTGCCACACCATGGCGAACTGATGGATGTGCTCCCAAACACATGGGAGAAAACTCGGAGCAAACTTGGAAAAGAGAAGGCAGCTGAGAAGAAGAAGAGTTGGTGCTTTTTGTTGTGAAGGATTTGAACCACAACAGAAGTGCAAATGGAGTTTTTTCGTGTGGTACGGGTCGGTGGGACTCAGGAAGGGCAGTTGGAGGTGAGCAGGGAGGCTGACGGTGACACTCAGGAGGGCACAGCAGGAAGAGTAAAATAATCCTTTTTTGTATGTGGCAGTGAAGTGCATTCCATGGTTTTAACCCAGAATGTGACAGGATTGAAGAGGTAATTGCCATAGTTACTCATAAATGCCTTAGTTTAAGTTGATTTCGGGGCTCCTGCTCCGGTTCTGTCTGTTGTGGCTCTGCAGAACACAGAACCTCAGGAACCTCGGAATGCTGTTATGCTGCAGAACAGGGTGGAAAGGTGCAACCAGATGAGCTCCCAGAGGAGACCAGAGCTAAAGCTGTCAGGCCTCTTTGGGGGCATGTTTATGCCAAGACATCTTCTGGCCCATGGAAATCACAAGTGTGGTCTCAACTGCGGCATTTGGTATCAGCTGCAACATGTGATCCATGAGGATGGAGCACAGAGGTCCCTTGGACACCAGAAAGCACCACTGTGTTTTTTTGGATTGCCTTTAGCTGAGTGCAGCGGTCATTTTAAAGTGAGCCCGTGAATTGGGAACCAAACATTTAGTTCAAGTGTGATGAAGTGATCTGTGTTTGAAATATCCGTATCTAAATGTGAAAGGCTTTTGTACTTATCAGTCTTTATCACAGCGACTAATCTGTGTAGTGGGTTTTTAATTTACATTTATTCACAACCACCATCCTTCCAAAGCAGTAACTGAGTGGAGGAATTTGGAAAGCTTTAGCTGAATTTGCACTATCACTGCCTCATTTCCCTGTGGTTAAAAAAGAATCAGAATATTTATGAATTTAAACATTATTATTTTTTACAAGTCTTTGAGGCTGTCGTTTTGATTTACATGGGCTCCATTTGATCTTATGTGTAAACCCAGCCCTTCATTGCTTTGAAATATTTTGGTTTTATACAAATTATCCTTGTGTGAGCTGCAGTGATTTCTCTCTGCGGTGTAACACGGTGCCACCTGAGCGGCCTGCGATTCCCCTCCAACAGCTTCTGAGAAATGCTGCTGTGCCTGGGAACTGCTGCTTCTACAAATGACTGCACACCTTCCAGTCAGCAAAGGTATGCGTGGTCTTAATTCCCTGGATTCAGAATAATGACCAACGTGATCAATTCTGCTTGTTGTTGTTTGTAGAAAACAATCGATATGTTTGCAGGAAGACAAGCGGGAGTGCAGGAATTCTTGGTGTATTTTTACTTGCTGGGTTTCTTGCAAGTGGAGAATGGCCGGTTCTGGTCAGAGTGATGCAAGGGGTGACCCTGGAACTGCTGGGACCCCCATGCTGGGGTGCCGAGAAGTCTGTGGGTGGAGGGCTGGTGCTCCTGAACCGCAGTGTGCTGGTGCTGTGCTCGCAGCTCTGAAACTGTAAACGGGCTTGGAAACCTTCAGGGAATGCTCGTGGCCAGCAGCGGAGTTGGAAAAACAATCCGGGACTGCGGGTGGGTTACACAGGCAAAGTCGGCTTTGGGGTTTGCTTGGGTCCATTCAGTGTGTTAGAGGAAGAAAGTCCTTGAAACACAGTCTGGAAAGAAATTTACTGCAGGAGCTCGTTGAAATTGACTACGGGAGCCCATTGACGTTTTTAGGAGAAGTGCGCGCGCTTTGTCGGGATCTCTGTCCCCGTTTCCCGGGATCTGACATTCCGAGGGGATGGTGTGCGGGGCTGCGCAGCTGAGGGCCGGGGATGCGGCTGCGGCCGGCGGGGAGTGATGCGGGAGAGGGACCAGGTTCGCTCAGCGCCGGCTCCCTCGGCGCGGACGGGGCCGGGTCCGCCCGGGTGCGGCGCTGCGGGACGGCCACGAGGTGGCGCCGCTGCCCGGCCGGTGACCGGCGGTGAGCGGGGCCCGACGGGACCCGGTGCGGGGGGCCGGGGGTGCTGGCGCTGCCCCCGCCGCTCTGAGGCTCGGGCTCACCGGCCCTGCCCGTCCCGCCGCCCCGGTCGCTGCCCCGCAGTCACTGCTCGCCTCCCCCCCGCTCGCAGCCCGTGCCCCGGCCGGCGCCGCTTTCTCCCGGGTGGCACAGGCGTGAAGGGACAGTGGCTGTGACTCCGGAGCTCCTGGAACTTGTGAACAGTCCCCGAGCCCTCTCTCCTGGCCGGGAGTGCCCTTCATGGACAGTCCATCCTGTCCCGGCATCCCGAGCCCTCTCTCCT
>JAWMRA010000028.1:18048078-18100439 GCA_035584735.1 Pseudotriccus pelzelni | reverse complement strand
CCCGAGCCCTCTCTCCTGGCCAGGAGTGCCCTTCATGGACAGTCCCGGCATCCCGAGCCCTCTCTCCTGGCCAGGAGCGCCCCGTGTGTCCCAGGTGACAGCTGTGTTCTCGCAGTGGGAGCGGCGATGTTTGGACATGACGTCGGGGCACCAGCACGGTCACAGCCCCCTCCCTTCGGGCAGTTCCAGATGTTGGCACTCCTGGCTCTGTCCCGTGGCCCCGCAGAAGGTGCTGGGGACGAGGACACCGGGAGGAGCCAGTGTCGTGTGGGGCTGATGGAGGGGACACGGGGCTGGCCCTGGCCTGGCTGGGCAGGCTCGGGGCAACAGGTTCTGTGCCCTGGGGGCTGGGCTGGAGCCCTGTGTCATCTCCGTGGGACTGCTGTCCCCGGGGCTGGGGCAGAGCGAGCACAGGGCTGCGGGGCCGGCCACGATGAGTTCACTTTGCCTTCGGCTGCTCTCAGCTCTGGCTTGCCCGGCGAACGAGACCTTGCAGGGTGGCTGTGCCTGGCTGAACATTCGGTTTTTGGGGCTGTTCAGCTCTTCCAGCCATTACATCTACTTGGATACTTGTGATGTTATTTCTTTCACAGTGCTGTATAGGAAATTGAGTCTATTTCTGTTTAAATACTGGGGTAATAGAGCCTGCTATTTAGTGAAAGATTTATGTAAATGGCTCTTTGTTTCACATGATTGGGCCTCAGAGAGTGCAAGTTACATCGATAATGTAATTATGCCACTACTGCCATTTCAAAGCAGCATGTCGTGGAGAAGTCTCCAATTTCGGTATAGAACAGGACTTGAAAACCTTGTGCTTTTTAAATCAACTTGTATTCTGCAGTAAGAAAAAATAGTAGACCTGAGTTATTGAACATGCTGTTCTGGAGTTGTCTAGCCTTTTAGCTTAGAACCCAACATTTCTTTTACATCAGAATTTTGATATACTGGAATTTTTGAGCACCTATAATTGCATTACATAACCGAGTTAGCCTTAAAATGCAATTTCCCAGCCTTTCCTTGAGCTTCATGTTTTGTTTTGTGTCAGGCTGATGGGCAGTATTTCTTCAGCCTGGCATTTGTATTAGCATAGAGGTCACAGTAATGTTTGAGTATTACTTGAGATCAGTAAATTACCTTGTGCTTTACAATACAGGGTTCATCATTCAGGTGAGCGTTGATTGCTTTTTTGCAATGGAGAGTGAGCTCTTTGTAGCCTTCTGTGTCTCATTCCTGGCCAGAGTTGTCTAATCTCCAAAACAGATTCTTCATCCTCAGAGGTCCTGTTTTGTGCACGCATTTCTTACACAGGATGGTGCCCTGCAGCAGCCTATACAATGTATAGGATATATTAACAGTTGTGGCACCTCCTGGGAAACAAGTGCCATAGGACTTTGCAGGGAAATTAATCCCCTTTCTTCCTACTCCAGGAATTGCGATCAAATACCCATTTGAGATGAAATAGCAACTCGCAGGCATTACATTTTTAGCCCCAAGTGCTTTAATCCCTAAGGTTTTAGACCCTAATTTCTTTGTCATGCATTTAGAGATGTCTTCTGGCTTGCAGCTCAGGTTTAATGGCAGGTTTATGCGGTTTCAATGCAAACTGTTTAGTGAGGGTGTCCTGAGACTGGGAACACTGAGAGTTGGTGCTGTTGCTGCCGTTCTCTGCAGGTGCAGGAAAACACTTTTCCTGAGAATGCTCTCCTGCTCTGTGCTCATGGAGATGCTTCATGTTATCCATGTGATGTGTTTGTTCCAGTTCTGAAACCAAACGCCATGAAGTTTATTTCCCAAATCCCACCAAACACAGCTGTTCGAGAAGGTGCTCCCTGATCCCAGAGAAGTCTTTCCCCTGGGCCGCCTGCCAGCTGGCTGCTCCTCCGGGAGCGTTCTGTTCTTGATCTGGGTCATTAAATATTAAAAGGCAAAGTGATTCTAAAAGACTGTCGTTTTCTGGAGATACTAAATAACTGTAATTTGTTTCCTAATAGATACTTTTGTCCTTGTCACTGGGTCCAACTCAATACAAAAATAAGTGTGTAATGAGACAGGGCTGCTCTGCAAATGTCGTTCACAGTGTGTTCACCCAAAGAATGAGCCTGAGAATAGCAACTGGGGTGGGGACAGGATTAAACTAAAGCTCAGTCTATATGCTGGGCTGGTCTCTCTATTCCCTGAGCTTTTCTCTCAGCCCAGTCATCGTCCACCCGATGCTGCCAGGAGGAGGGTTCTCCAGGGATTCCTGCCAACCCCTGCCTGGGCTGGGGGAGAGGTCCTGTGTCCTTACAGAGCCTGGCACTGCTGCGGTGCTTTGGGGCCCAGGAGCACCAGTGCACGTGCCAGTGAAATGTTCATATCATGTGTTAGGTGAGAGGGACTAGACTTCAGTGCTGGATGCAGGTGCCCTCCTGAGGCACAGCACAGAGGGCCTGTGGCAGCCTTGTTACAGCCCTCTGGCAAAGCAGCAGCAGTACTGGGTTATACTTCAAGAAAATAATTGAAAAAATCAAACCCCCCCACCTCAATGCTCTGTAATTTGCCAGTATATCTGCTTGCACATTTGCTATTCTGTGTTTCCCAATTCTTTGTTTTTATTTTAAAAATGGTAATATATTTTGCTGTGACTCTTCCCTTCTGATTCTCTTATCTCAGCAGATCTGTGTATGGGGATTATTTACCAGAGAATTGCAACGTGCCAGAAGGTAATTCCTGAAATTTTAAGAAAAGTGATTTAGTCAAGCTGTAAAACCTTAATGCTTTGCTGTGGTTTGTCTTGTTTAAAAGGATTACATTTCCTAATGGCTTGTTTCTTTTTCAAATTAGAAGAGTTAGTGTTAAAGAGAAGTTCCCCCAACCTTTCCCCTGTTGCCTGGTCTAGTGGCAGCTTGGGCTGCCTTGCATGTAGCTGGAATTGGCTCCTCTTATCCTTGTCCTAAACTGACTGTCAGCAGCAAGACAGAAAGTATGAAATGCTGCAGGGGAGGTGGCCTGCAGGGGTTTGGCAGGTCTGGCTGGAGACCAAGTGGCTCCCTAAACCTGGGAGTGTTTCAATGGCCTTTGGTTGTGCCTGAGAGAACAAAGTGCTCTTGTTTTGGCTCACCTGGCTGATGTGCCCTCCAGAATCCTCAGTCCTGCCCTCTGAGGCCAGTAATGCTTTCCAAATACTGAGGACTGATTCTACCCTTTTTTTTTTTTAAAGCTATAATTCTTCCATTTCAGGCCTGACATCTACTTGGAAGAGGAACCTTGGCTAGAAGTGCAGAAAAGAAATATGGTTCTGAAATCTCACTGTCTGACATGGACATAGGATGTGTCTACAAGCAAGGAGTCTGAAGACTGGGAGAACTAGGAGAGGACTGGGGGAACCCAGCCTGGGGAATGCTGGGCACTGGGCAGCAAAGCCTTTGTGCCCACTCAGGGCTGCTGCTGCAGTCCTAGAGTTCTGAAAATGGGCTTTCTGTTGCCTTTTTGAATGTTTGGAGTGAGAGGGGTCTGAATAATAATTTCTTTGGCCCTTGAATGCATGTGAAGCAGCAGCTGCAGGCGTCCTGTAGCTTTCCTCTGGCTTGTTCACACGCGAGGTTGGGCTCTTTGGCCAGAGCACAAATAATTGCTGGAAATTAATTTTCTGTGCTGCTCTGCAGTCAGAGCAGGCTGCCTGCTGGCCTGCACAGCAGGTGAGGCAGAGCCTTCACTTTGCTCTCACATCTACCAACAGATGCTTGGACAGAAGTTTAAAAATTATCATCTCCCTCCTGCCTGCCAGCCCTTGGCATGGAATGCTCCTTCCCAAACAATTTCCTTTCCCTGGTGGTTGCCTGCTGTGCCCTGGAGGTGTGAGCTGCCTGTGGGGCTTTGCCTGGGAGAAACACACACTTGTGCGAAGTGGAACCTAAAAATGTCTGGATGAACATTTACAGCAGGATCAGAGTGGAATTTCTAATTCCTGTAGCATTGAAATGAGAGGGTATGTGATACATGTGACTGCCTTTAAAAAAAGATTTATTTCCAGCTGATGTCAAGCCCATTAATTCTTAGTTTGTTCTGGTGTCTCTTGTAATTCGTCGTTGCTTTTGCCTGGTGCTGTTCCCTGGGAAGTGTGGCAGGGTTGTCCAGCAAGGTCCACGTGACTTCAGAAAGCTCTGAGGATGTTGAAGGAAAAAAAGCAACAACTTCAGATGAAATTAAATCCCTTGTGGCTCAGGCGTTTTTGAAAGCCCCATGCTGGGATGCTGCTGTTGGAGGATACGCTCCTCTGGCTTTTTAAACTGTTTAAAAAGTTTGCTTGGACCCTCTGTCCTTACTGGGGCTTCCAGAGCTGCATTGCAGTTGTGAATGTTGGTCCTGTTGGTGTAGAGACTCCTTAACTGCTGTAACTGGTCACTCACTCATGCCCTGTTTGCAAGGCTTTGCACTTAGGGAAGGTGCCCATCCTCAGCATGTGGCTTCTTCTCCTGGAGTGTGACTGCAGCCTCAGCAGGTTCACTTATACCTGCTTCCAACACCTGCCAGGGCCTGGATGCCTCCGGAGGTTCCTTGGGCTCTGGGGCCGGTCACCAGCTGCAGAACAAAAGGAGCCCACGGGCCTCAGCCCTGCTGCCCTGCCCAGGTCGGATCAAGGACAGCCAAGTACTGTCACATCCTCAGGAGTCCACGGGATCGAGCACTGGCTGGCTGGAAAAACAGGTGTGAAATTTCCACAAGTAGTAACATACAGTGACATTCGTATGTGGAGGGATGAAGGACTTAACGTGAAGGGTTTAACATCAGCAGCGCGTGACTGTACAATTATACCAGAGACAAACCAGGAAACACACAATGAAGAGACCCAAGTGGTGCAATTCCTAGGAAAACTGTACATTGTGCCCCTAAAGAGAGACCAACACTGTGAGAGTGATGTAACCTGAGATGGGAATCCGGAGTATTTCAGCCCTGTCAGGTGAAGTTATAACTGTGCTGGCTTCAGCCCAGCTATGTAGACCAATACACTGGAAAAGATCAAACCACGAATCCAATCCCTGCAGGGCCCTGTGGTTTAGACACTGAGCAGACCCTCATCCATAGGCATGGATGAGTTTATCCAGTTTGAGATTGACAGTTACATCTTTATTATTTTGAGCTAGAGAACTGCAAGTCAGTGAAGGGAGACCACGACCTTCCTGGTGTCCCTGATGGAACTGGGGCGATTGAAGTGACACTTGCTTAGTCCCAAACAGACAAGTTAACCACAGTGTAGTTCTTCCTCTTAGTGTCAAGCAGTTATTTTTCCCTAAATAAATGTGGATTTGTTGCTGCCAACTGCTCCATATTCTTGTACAGTGAATTCTTGTAGGCGCTTCCAAGGAGAGCATATAAATGTCTGAAAAGATCTAGTAGCAAACAGGAATTACCATAAATAAATTATAAACCATGAAAAAAGGCATGATGAGGCATATCTGTATATTTGGATGCTGAAGGCACCTGTGTTATCATCTTGGCTGAGCTCTTGCCACTGCCCCATTGCTCTCCATCACTGCCATGAGATGCGGCTTGAGAGGGAGGGTTCCAGGGCTTCTGGTCTTCACTGCTGGAAAATCAAAGACACACCAGTCTGTGCCTTGTCAGCTGCTCCCTTCCACTTGCATGTGCCTGTGTTTGGGTTAGGGACAGTTTCTGGAGGAATTCATCTGTACTTGCCCTAAAGGCACGTGTAACTTGAGCTTGCTTGGGCAGGGTCTCTGGTGCCAAACTGAAGGGAAATTCAGTGGTCAAACTCACCTGTAAATGCCTGGATTTATGCTGAAGTTGTGAACTGACAAATTTCTGTGTCTGGGTAGGCAATACCTGCCTTTCTGCTGTGGAGAAACTCTGTGGAGCTTTAATTTTTGGTGTCATTTGCTGCCCCTCAGTGTTTTGCTTTGACTGCTTTCTGCCTCTCCACTGGGAACAGTTCTTTGCTTTATCATTTGGTATCCCTCCACTGCTGTCAGATTCCCATTATTGCCCAGCCCTTCCCTCATTTCCCGTGGCCTGAGGGAGCCACAGTCTCATGGTGTGGTGGGTGCAGGGTGAGATGTTTCCCTAATGGGGAGAAGTGCACATGGTTCGGGCACAGGGCTTGTCAGCTGGAGCTGGGAATTAAAGCTCTCTCCTGCACAAAAGCTCCCTCTTTTGAAGAGCTTTGCATTGGATGTAACTTTTAATTTGGCTTTGAAAGCCAGGCAGGCTTTGGAAACTCTCCCTGACACTATCTGAACAAGGATATTGCTAGACTTTTTATACAAAAGACACTTTAATTAAACTCCCATCATGAAAACAATTAGACCAAATTTGCAGTACTTAACTAGTCAATAATTTAGTAGTTGGAGCTCATTAATAGACTTCTCCCTGTGCCTGTGTTGTAACGATGCTGCACTGCCAGCTGCCTGCCATAGAGATCAATCCGGGCTCAATATCTTCTGTCCCCTGCAATGGTGACATTGGTGCAAACTGGATAAATAAATGAACCCCAGGTGGGTGCAGGGGGGGGTGTTTAGTGCTGCCATGCCTCCTGGATCGGGGGAGCTGCTCACCTTCTGCAGCCCCTCGAACTCCACGTGTTTGCATTCTCACCCCATGGCACAGACAGGAAAAATCCGTGTCTCTTTGGGTGCCTCTTGTGGGGAGGGTCCTGCTGGACCTGGGGGGTGGTGTTACAGACCCCTCGTTACGCTGATGTTCCTCTGTCTCCTTACGTTTGCCTTTGGAGTTGTCATGAAAAGAATGTGAAGGGAAAAGATGAATCCCCTACTTTCTAATGTAGAGTTTGCTCAAAGTTTACGAAGTAGACAGAAAAAGGAAAGGGTGTTCTGCTCTGTTCCTGTTTCTTAGGACGGAGTTCACACAGACAGCAGGATATCAGTTATGGTGCAGGTTTGCTCAGCTTGTGTGTTGAAAGCTCTTGCTCAATCATTTTTGAAAGAAGGTGTGAGAGGAAAGTAAGTCATTTACTGCTTGAATTTCATCCCTGAATTAGACTCTAATTTTTTTCAAATCATCAGATCATTTGGGCTCAAAATTAAATTGATGTTTTAAGTCCTGATTCTTTACATCTTTTAATTGGTGAAAAAAATGTTTGACCTTTTCTTTTGTCTACAGAGAATAAGCAGAACAGAAATGGATTTACTTTTATTATGGTAATCGTTTTATTTCAAATACGTTTTAGAACAGGGCATGTGTGACTGTATCAGTTTCTGTAATTCATTCTCATTCCTGATTTCCCCCAGGCACTGAGGCAGTTCTTCTTCCTAATGCCTCGTTGTACCAGCTAATACTGTAATAACAATTTGTGCTTCTGTAGCACCTTTACACTGAAATAGTCAAAAGTAGGCCCCAGGAATTTATATCATGTCACGCATCTTTCTCCAGTAACATTAGATGGTTTTTGCAGCCGGATGTATTTACAGCAGCCCCACTCAATCCCCCTCCAGCAGTTCTGGCACTTCAGTAGTTCTGTCTCGGAGAGAATTATGAACAAGGATAAAAGCGCTCCAGCGGAGCATCCCGAGGGAGACAGTGTTCCAAGGCCTTTCATTTCGGGGAGTCATGTCATGTTGACAAACCAGGTCTAACAGCCACGTCTCCTGGGGTGCTCACTGGGAAATGGGGTTCTGTGGAAGTCTTTTGTTCTCTGAAAATTTGTGCCCTGAAGAGATTTGGGGGTTCAGGTTGTGCCGTGCGGAATGTTTAAGATTTACACGTGCTGAAAAAGAAGCAAGAAGGAGAAGGAAGGAATATTTAATTAAACCTTTTTAAAGAGAAGCTAAGAGGGGCCTTTTTTCCCTTTTTTTTTTTTTTTTTTTTGCTTTTCCTCCCCCTTCCAGTTTGTCTCTTGTTTCAGATGAATGAAAGCATCTGTATGTACCTGGAAACATGGGGTGTTCATGGCTGAGCTCATGAATCTTACATATAGTGAGACTTCAATGAACAAATATTTACCATGATTTATCATTTTTTAGTTATCTAATGGAGAAATTTATTTTCCAGATGAACTGAGATGTCCACGTTTCCTGTCATGCCTTGTGCAACTCTTTAACTATTCATGAGGGATCGAGTGGTTAATTCTGTTGAAGTTTGGTTCGGTTTTTAAGTGGCTATAGCAGTGTCCTGTCTGTTCTCCCACTAAAGTGGGTGGGTGTGGGATCCTGGAGCCTGGCAGCTCCCACAGTCCCTGCTGGTGTGGAACCCAACGCCCCCAACCTCTCCTTGGTGATTTTGCAGCTGATGTTGGAATCTGTGCCCTGAGCTGCGGATGGAAGTGTGTTTCAAACAGCACAGCCAGTTAATCATTTGCTTGTTCCTTGTAGCCACGAGATCTTTGTGTTGTGGCTTTAAAAGAAAAAAAGGAGCAGCATCAGCTGCGCTGGTGTGAGCAGCGACCGGGAGCGGCGACACGCGTCGAGCCGGCGGATAAAACACAACGGTGGATAAAACAGACCAGCTCAGGGGGCCTCTACAGGGCTGCAGAAATCCCTTAGCAATTTTGGCTATGTCTGCAGATCTGTAAAAATGGAAAATACAAGCACACCAGGTCTGGTATAACTGTGCAGCCTCTCGCCTCCACAGCATCCATCTCCCTCAGGCAGCAGATGGATCTGGGCATTCCATTCCTCCCAGGCTGTTCCACAGGGATTCTTCCCTGGCTCAGCCGTAGTTTTAAGGTGCATTTTGCCCAAATGTAATCAATGGCAGTACAGTGATAATATTTAAAGCTTTAAAATATACATTGCATGAATGACAATGATTGATAAATGCCCCCCAGGCTTCCATTTGCTCCTCAGCTCCCACCCCCTGACCTGCCACCTTCTTGCTGGCCTGACCAACAGGCACTGCTTTCCTTGCACCTGCTGTACTGGTTGGAATGTGTGACAGTGCTGCTTGCAGAGACAAACCTTGATTCCTGCTTTATCTGCTTGATCCTGACAGCACTGCATTTCTGCATCTGCCTGTTTGGAGAGCTTGGAAGAGATAAGGGAGTCAGGGATCAGTGGGAGGCAGCAGTGTGAGGGGCAGGAAATAGAGTAGGGGATCAGCTGCATGACGAGCAGGGGAAAATACTGTATGAATATTAAATTTTGTGAATGGCCACGATAAAGTTCATGTATTCTCACAGTCCAGATTAGATATCCTCATTTAATAGAAAGAGAGGGAAAAGTTATGTTTCATAAAACTCTTCGGGCACACCAAAGGCACTGATTTTTTAAATCATTATTTTTGAAAATGATATATAAGCCTTTTTCGTGGGTAGGGCGGGGTTTTTTAAATGCCTAACAGAATGCCAGTGCCATTTTATGACTCATCATATTTGTCACATTTCTCTTATTTTATTCCAGCTCTGAACAAAATATGTGAGAGAAAGTTCTGCTGCTTTGCTTTTGTTTGTAGAAGTCATGCTGCATTTGAGTGCGAATTACAGCATTTATGATTTCTTTTTATTACCTGTTCAGAAAAGGTATTAATGAATGATGTGCACCCACATTATTGCCAATAAAGCTTTCCTCCTGAATAATTCACAAGTCTGAGCCGATATGCCAGTAAAGCCCAGCTACCACCACAGCCAAGTCTGGACCTACTGGAGAGAGCCAAGCTTCCTTCTGAGAGGGAAAAGGAGGTGTTGGGGTCTGCAGGCAAAGTTTGGGTGAAGTTTCCAGCCCAGGAGGGGAAGTGTTGGGCCTGAAAGTCAGCACTGTGTGTGGGAAGTTTTAAAACTCCATTAAAATATGGCTGAATTAGCTTGTATGTGGCCAAGAATGAGCCCCCTGGCAGCGGATCAGGACAATGACAAGTTACGAGGGCAGTTATGAGCCAAGGTAAGGCCACACAATAAAGAAGTGTTTTGTAGGAAGAAACTTTTGCTGTGTTGACTGACTCTTAAGTGCTGTAACATTTCTGCCACTTTCATTTTGTTTCCTTTTTAGGTTCCTCTTGCTTGAGTTAATACATGAGGAGGTGGCAATTGACAGCAGGATGTGGTGTTTGTTAAACACTGAGCTCAAATAACAAATATTGGACTCCACAGTGTTTTATCATGGTTACAAGGAGAAGGAAAGGTATTGGGTGCTCTTTCCAGAGACAGCAAAAAGGGTTCTGCTGGCCTGATGACCGTGGTCCTGCTGTTGTGCTGGATATGGTGATGAGGGTGCACCGTGCATGTATTGCCCTCATCGCAGTCACACAGGCTGTGGGTGGGTGTTCTGTGCAGCCCTTAACTCCTTATTGAAAACCCACGGGGTGTGGGAAGGGTGTGGAGTGTGTTACAGATGTGATATGGGCGCTCTGTCCCTGCCACCCAGCCTGGCTCCTGGCAAATATTGCAGGTACAAACGTAGTATGCCCAGCCAAGCCCGTGGTGCTGGAAGTTCCTGAGGCTGCCATTTCATGTTTTCTTCATGATCCTGCCTCCCTGCTGCTGGGACAATGTGTCCTTGGGGGCTTCAGTGACAAGGTGGCCCTCACTGAGAGGTCCCTCGGAGCCATTCCTGCACTGGGGACCTGCTGGGCTCTGTTGCTGTTGCTCCCATTGTATGGACGTGGATGGCAGGATGGCTCTCCCAGGAGCTGAGTGCCTCCACCGTGAAACTGCTCCATGGCTTGTCCACCAGGGAAGCTTTTAGCTGCAGCTGTGGAGGTGCAGAGTTTAATGGGCAGATGATGTTTGTTCTGCATTGCAAGTGCATCACTGCCCTCTGAGCAGTGTAAATTTAGCTCCTGAAAGCCTGGTCTCCTGGGGTTGAGATTTAAGTGTTTGAACTTTAGTTGAAAGGAATATATTGATTAGGCTTTGATTTAGTTGTTCCTTGCTGAAAAGATACCGGGTAATGACTTTACCTGCCCTTTCCTATTTTATTCATTTAATAGAGTCCTCTTGTTCCCCTTTTCCTCCTCAGCATCATTTTGCCTGAAAGTCTGCAGTGCTATGAGGAGAAATACAGGAGAAAGCTGTTGTCACACTGTGAACATGATTGATTCCATAAGTAACTCCCTTGGCAAACCTCTGAGGCTTCACTGATGTCAATTAGTGCTTCCTCCTGTACACGAGGGCATGTCCACTTTAGACTGATGGACTGAGGTACTGCTTCTTGCCTTCTGCAGAGAACAGACGTGGAGGAGGAACTGGTTTTCATAGATATTTTGTGTCTTGTCCGTGTCTTTTTAGAGCTGTGAAAAGCAGTTCTATTGACCTATTTGGTAAATTGTCTTTTTTTTTAACCTCCTTTCCCAGTGACTCAAATTGAGACATCCCTTTTCTTTTATCTTGACAAACAGAGAGCATGTGAGGGTCAGCCTTGGCCCCACATGGGTTTCAGCTGAGCTCCAACTTCACTCCAGCCCACAAGATCCAACCAAACATTAGAAGTAGGATTGGCAAATCACAGTTTCAGTGCACAGACAGAGCAAAAAGGAGGAGAGGGAGGGATGGTACGGATTTTCTTATCTAATGCAAGTACTTTTCACCAAATAGGAAGCTGCTTCTCTCTTGCTTTGTGCTGAATGTCTAATTTGGACAGCTTTCAGCACAGGAAAGTGTCTGGCTGTGGGGGTCTCTGCAGCACGGTGTGGGCAGAACACAGGGCAAAGGTTGAGCCTGCAACCCACCCCCCCCAGGCAAACAAATCCCTCAGATTCAACCTACGTTTTTCAGTATTTAACAGTTCATTGGTTTGTAGTTCCTCCACAGATCAGTTCTGGAGAGGAAGAATTCCCCCTCATGGTCCCCTGATGGCGTTTTCACTTCATTTCAATATACCTTTCCCTCATTACAGCAGAAATCCCCCCGGGGTGTTCCTGGGAGTGTTGATCCTTGAACACCCAGTGCCTTCTGAAGAACACACATGAGGTTAAAATAAGATATTGCTTCGGTCTACAGACTTTTACTGAAAAGGAGTATCTTCAGGGGTTATCTGTGAAGGGAAGATTTGGTGAGCTCCTAAATTAGCTTCAGAACAAGAGTAAATGGCTATTGATTACCTCCTAATAAACCTCGAAAACCTATTTTCTCTGCTTTTGCAGGAGAAAATGTGTTTGCCTTGAGTTTCCTTGTTTCTGCATGTCTTCATTGCCTTTGAAATTCCATGGCTGAACTTCACTGGTACCTGTTTATTGAGGAAAGAGAGTTTAATGTGCCCATCTGGAGGAAGAGAAGACCTCGGACTGCAAATCTTTTACAAGAGATGAAGGAATCATCCTGATTAAGGGAATGTTGATGGTGACAAACATGGAGGAATAAGGGTAGGCTGGGAAACAGCACCTTCCTGTGCATCGGTGCTGTAATCCCTAGAGACTGAGAACTGGGTAGGGGAGTGCAGAGCAGTGGAACCAAAATAGCCCTGGTTGCCATGAGGACACAAGTCCTTGCCAAGGCACCCGGTTGCTTTGTGTCTCATCAAGGGAGGTGCAAGCACACCCCATGTGCTGTTTAATTCCACGGGGAGAGGATTCCTTCCCCAGAGCTGCTGCAGCCGGGGAGTGTTACTGCTCCAGTCCCTCATCGCTGCAGTTCTGGTCACTGTGTTGAGAGTATTTGGTTATTGCACCCTGCCAGCATGATTATTTTCAGCTTATATTCAGTAAATACTTGCCTCAGTAAAGGTTTTCCATGTATTTGAATTCTTTCAGAAGGCATTTCTCTCCCATTGCTGCTGCATAGAAGAAACCTGGAAGGGAAGGGATCAGGTGCAAGTAAAGCTCCTGACAGGTAGTGTCTTGTGAGCTTCTCCTCCTTCAGTTCCTCACCCAGCACTGCGATAGTTTTATTTTACACTTTCCATTCAACCTTCAGATCAGCAAAACCCGTCTTTGCCACCTGCACGGGGTGGGAATGATCCCACTCTGTGCAAACAGCCCCACTGATGTTTGTGTTTGCTCGCTGGGAGGATTTGAACCCATTACTTAAAGCACAATGGTGGGATTTGTGCTGGTCGGGGTGGTTGTGTTTTATTTTTTCAGATGTGATGTAAACTCTCTGTGGGACTCTGCCTTGTGCTACGCCCGAGTGCTGTGGCCCTGCTTATTTCAGTGTTCAGTGGTCTCAGCTCTCCTGTTCTGAGGGTAAATGAACATGGTGCTGCACGGGTGTGTGTGGTGTGCACAGCCCAGCCCTGGGCTGTGGCCAGGTACCAGTGCCCCGGGGCTGTGCATCCCCAAACTCTCACTTCCCTGGCTGTGCTCTGGAGTCCTTCTGGAGGAAATGCTGGCCCACGGAGCCCAACAGGGTCTGTAGGAAACGGGCTTATTTTGTGTTGGCACAGCAGAACAAAACACTTTCCTTCATCTTTCTTGTTTTGGTTGGTAACTGATTCTTGTGAATTTGGACTCTGAATACTGAGCAGTAAATATTTATGAAATGTAATGGCCAAGACTAAATACAGTCATTAGCATATTTATTTTTATTGAGTTGTTGCTTTGTGTGCCTGAGGAAATTATCAAATTGCTTCTATTTGAACTGCTATGTACAATTTTAGGACTGTCATTTTTAGTCTTGCTTCACTCTGGATTTTGGAATAAGGGTAGGAAGCATTTGTGTCCTCCCCCAGCCCCAAAACAGAAGTTTATGAATAATGAAAGTCCAGTAAAATTCAGTCCAGGTTGCCCATTTGCATCCTGCTTGGTGCCAGGAACAGAAGGTGAAGGTTTCTCCTGAGAGTGTGGTGCTCTGTGTGAGGTCCTGAATTGTGGGCAAGGTGGTGGAACCACCTCAGCTCATCCTCCAGGGCTTGGGGGGCCCTGGACTGTGGGGAAGCTGCTCCAACCTGCTCCAGGTACTGCTCCGGGGTGTGTCCTGTGCTGGAGCCGAAGCCATCCCACTGCTCCAGGTTATCCCTGTGTTTCCCCTGGGAGCAGTCCATGACTCGGAGGGCTGAGGAGCTCCTGTTCAGTGGGCAGGAGTGATGGGGACCCAGGGGTGTGATGGATGTGTTCCCTGGGGAGTGTGTGTGGTGTCACCACATCCAACATTCCAGTGATCCCAGTGACTGGTTGACTTCACCCATCTCTAACTTCTTTCAGGAATAACTTGCCTTTGTTTTTTCCTCTGTGGGTCTGTTCATTCCTTCCTGCTGCATACTGGCATACCACGGTAAAGACAAACATTTTCAGATACAGAAAATAAATGGACCAGAACTGATGTCCCCTCTCTGGATCCTGTGTTGCCTTTCCCCTCAGCCTCCCTTCTCCAGCACCTGATGGTCATCCTCCCTCCCCTATTTATGTGAATCCAAATGGGTGTGTTAAACATCCCACCTGGGCTGGGAGAATCAGCACAAAAGCTGGAAAAAGTCTCCTTGCTGTGACATGTGCAGGTCTGCTTGCCCAGAACTGTGGCACATGGCACATGTGTTACTGGAGCAGGAGAGGGAACAGTTGGCTTCAAGGAAAATAGTTTCCCCAGGAACAGGTTTCTGCTGTAGATATTTAACTGCAACAAAACCAGTGTCAGAATTTAACAAGCTGCTTTGGTGGAGCTCCAGGACGGGGTGAGACGTGGAAGGGGAGCTCTGGGAATTGGGAGCAGATGGGAACACAAGGTGCAAAAGCAAAAGTGCAACACAAAATTACCCTGTGAGAACCATGGCTGGATCACATGTAGGACTGAATAGCAGAGGAGCAGGGAGTAAACCCAGAGTAGGAGGGAGGAACCAGCAAGGGAATGAGGAGTTGATGTGGCAGTGGTGGGGTGGGACACGGTACTGAAAACGTGCTGCCCCAGGGCTAAGCCTGGCCCGGCCCTTGCCACAGAGTTCTGCTGTTCCCAGTAAAGCACAGCTGGAAGTTTGCCCTCCCCAGGCCTGCTGCTCATTCCCACAATGGCAGCAGCTGACAGCTCCGAGGACACCAATTAATTCAGTTTAGAGTAGTTGTGCCGTGATCTAAACCCATCATTTAAACTCCTTGTTCCCTGCTTTCAGCTCTGTGTGATTTTTTTGCTCTGTTTATTTGTTGTTTTGTAAATTGTTTCCTGTCTGTCTCACTAATGTGACAAACATTCCAGTAGTAGTGGCAGGATTTGGAGCATTACCTGCTTTAATATTTATCAGCTGGCTTATTTGAAGCAATGCTGGGGCCTTGGGGAATGCTGCGGTTCCAGTTCCCTTTGCAGCTGGGAGTGCTGGCCCTTGGACAGGGAGCCTGGGATTTTGGCTCCTGGCTGGGGGGCACAGAGTGGTCTGACCCCAGACTAGCAGCTCTCTGGTGCATCTCCCCTTGGATCAAGACACCCCCCAGGGATATGCCTGCGGTCACTCTCCTGGTTTTTAAAAGAAATTTTAAAGAGCTTTTGCTATTTCTTTTGCCTCGTAGTTGTTTACACAGTCAAATCTTTTTTTCTGAATGTGAGTGAAGCTTCGTTTTGTTTTTATTCCCAGTGAATAAGCTGTTCACCTGAGCTCCCAGCTGGAACCTGGTTTGGCCCGGAGCCTGAACCAGCTGACAAGAGCCAGGCACAGGCAAGAGGCCAGTTAAGCCAGGACACTCTAAAGCCATCTGATGCCACTGAGCTCTTGTTTGTATTGGCTGAAGAACCAAAGTGCCCGGATAAAGGGGCCTGGCAGTCCAGCCCAGATCTTCTGCACTCTTTAAAACTCAGGTTTTAAAGCTGCTGAGCATGTGGTGGACAGTACTGAGTGTTGGAACTAGATGGTCTTTAAGGTCCCTTCCAACCATTGGATTGGAAGGATTCTGTGGCAGTGTTTTCCTTCTTAAAAGAAGTCCCACTGTATTTTCAAAGGAAATAAAGAATATCCAAGATTGGATCCTTCCAAAGGGAAAGTAATTTCATTTGCTCCCCAGATCATTAGGCAGGGCTGGGAAAAGGGAGTTGCCGTCGGGAGGCAGGATAGGTTCGGAGCTGAGCACTGGAAAACTCCCACAGTTGCTGTTGCCTTGTAAACAGAAAGTGGTGAGAACATTTGTGACATTTGGAGGGACATTGCTGCTATCTCAGGTCACCCACCCTGGCTTTGGGGCAACACACAGTACATTTCACAGTTGTTTTTTTTTTTAACTGCCAGACACCGTTTGTGTGAAATAGAAATTGTTCTGAATGTCAGGAACCTCCTTTGCTTTGTGCAGGAAGCAAATGTTTTGTTCTTCAAAGGCACAGGCAGTTTCCCACTGAGGGTCAGCCTTTGCCTGCTGCCTCAGCCGGGTGCTCCGGGGTGGTTGTGAGGGGCAGGTGTTACTGCCCTTACCTGGGGGTCTGCCCGTGTGCTGCTGCTACAGGCACAGGTTTGAGGAAGGGCTTGTGGACCCAAAGGCACAGCTGGATTTCCAGGAATGTGGGGTAGCTTTCAGTGCACAAGGAGGGGGCATGAGGAAAATCGCTGGGCTGCCAGCTCTGGGAGGTCAGGAACCTGTGGAGCATCCCTACCCACTCCTGCCCTTCCTACCTGGGTCAGCAGTTCCTTGGTCAGGAAGCAGCTGCTCAAGAGCATCCATAAAGCTGCAGAGGTTTAGTTTGGGGGCTCCATTATGGTCCCAGCCCCAGGGACAGGAGGCTTCAGTCATTCCCTCTCACCCCAGCAGGTGAACCAGCCCCTCTGCCCTGTGCCCTCATCAGGAACCATGGCTGAGCCTGCTGCTCTGCCCACTGGGGCTGGAGGGCACATGCCCATGGCACCCCCTTGCCCCCCACTCGACAGCCAAGCTGCCCTCGTGCTTCCAGGCTCCTGCCCCCACAGAGGCTTCCTCAGCCTCGGAATTAGCCCTCGTTCCCAGTCTCTTCCCAGGTCCCTGATGCCCAGAGCTGTGCCAGCAGTAGGGGCAGAGCCATGTGCTCGCTGAGCATGGACTCTGTCTCTGAGCACAGGCTTTCTCTTTTGGTGGCACATTCTCCAAATTTCTCTGTGGAATTCTGTCACACGCATTTTGCTCTTTCTTTTGCTTTGGTTCTCATTTGTTTTAAACATCAGCAGAGGTGAGCCTGGGTCCCTTTGGCACCTCAGCCTTGTGCAGACAGTGCCGAGGCCGTGAAAGTGCCAGTGTTTTATACGCGTTTCCCATTGACACTGTGGGAAAGACCTTGCAACCCAAGTGCTCTGCCTTGATTGATTCATTTCATTACAGCCCTGAATTATTTGCAGAGGGAAATGACAAGGCTTTATTTTCTCGTGGTGCTTTATCTTTTTGCAAAATGCATCCAACAAAGCTGCTAATGGAAAAGCTTTTAACCTCGAGCGGAGTGTGATCCGTGTCCGTCCGGGTGAGGTGTGACGTGCACTGCTGACGAATGCCCCGGGCTGCAGCAACCTGCTGCCACCTTCACAGCCCTTCCCAGGTCACTGGGAAATGGACCAGCCAGCCCAGGGTGACAGACACAGCAGCAGGATGAACTGTTTGCTTGAAAAATTGAAGAGAACAGAAAGGACAGATCTATTTCCCTGCTTCAGAGGCAGGGACGCTTCGTGGTGGGTTCCAGAGAGACCAGGCAGCTGGAGGGATGGTGCTGGTTGTGCTCCATGACAAAATGAAAAACAGATTCCCAGGGACATGGGAGGAATTGTCAGGCAAAACTTCCCCTTCCCCTGGGATAGCGCACTGCCAGGTGCATTCTGTAGTATCAACACTTCTCCCCTGGTTACATCTTGTTGAGTATTACTTTTTAAGCCTACAGCATTTTCTAATGATGAAAGAGCAAGCTGGCTGGGCATTTGGGGAGAGAGATGCAGCTCTGAGGAAGAAGATAAAGAGCTTCTGCAAATATTTATGCACAGAAAATCGAAGGATTGGTAATGAACTTCATTTACAGAGGATTTGGATGTGTTTGTGTGGCTGAAGCAGGTGCAGGAAGGGGCAGCTGTTCACCACAGACTGAGCTGGTTTAGGGATTACCCACTGATGTGTCCAGGGGTGAGAGGAAAGAGGGGATGCTTTTGTGCTATTCCCTCCTTGTACAAGCCCGAGGGAATTGTTGGTGCTGGGCAGGTGAGTGTGCTTCGGGTGATGCTCCCAGGTGCCTCTGTCACAGCCATCAGTACCTCCCTGTGCTTGCCCACCACCTTTATTTAATCGTCTGTAATAGGAGGTGCCTGTGCTGTAACAGGGAGGTACTGATACCCTCTGCTCCTGCCCTGGGGGCTCCAGGCAGCCTTCACCAGCACAGGTAAGAAGCCTCTGCTCTTGGGCTTTCCATGGGGAAGGGGATGACCAGCTTGGGTACGGTGGTCACAGACCTGAGGGTGGGAGGGCTGGGCTCCATCCCTGTCTTGGAGAAGGGGAAGGAATGGAATGAGGATGAAGCTGTCTTTAGGTGGCCTTAAAGCCCTTTGGTGCTGCTCTAGGAGCAGGGAAGGCTCTTTGGTCACACCAACAGCTTGCAGCTGGACTTCATGTTTTAAGATGACCCCAAGCCCATTTTCACCCACAGTGTAAATTTGTTCCCTTCAGTGTTCTGTATTGTTCAGTGACCTACTTTACAGTGTTTTTTTAAAGTACTGGGAAAACTGCCAAAAAGTTAAGTCTTAATTTTTCTGCGGCCATCCCATTTGCTCCTGCTTGTCCATAAAGGAGCAGCAGGGGGTGAGTTTGTAGGCAGCGCTTGGTGTCCCCTGGGGAGCTCAGAGCAGCCTTGGCTCCACAGAGCCTGCCCAGGTTTTCCAACTTTTGGTTTTAAACGGGCTCCTGCTAACAAAATTCAAACTTTTAACTAATGGCTTGTTAAAGTCACTGTTTGGCACCTCAGTGCCTGTGACCCTTGGGGTGTGGGAATGCTGTGGTCGAGTCTCACAGGCTCTGCTCTGTACTGGATGTCTGTCCCTGCATCCATCTGTCCATTTGGAGCCGGCCATTGCCTCCAGGCTAGTTTTCCATGTTGGTTGCTGCAGTCTCTGTGACTGTTTTAAAGCAGAAATAAGTTGGGCTCGTCAGTCACATTAATTTTTCCTGGGTGCATGTAGTTACTTGGCGTTAGAAGGAAGGAAAAGAATTTTACTGAACGTGGCAATGAATCAGAGTTGTTTTCTGTAGCCATCTTTGAGTCCTGCTGGAAACATAAACGAGCAGTGGGAGGAGGTTGCGGGGCTGCAGTTCCAATTAGAGACCGTCTGCTCGAGTTCACGGGCTGCAGGTGATTTGTACAAAGCGCTGGCAGGGCTGTGGATGCCTCAGCTGGCTGGGGAGGGAAGGAGGTCAGCGCTCACCTGAAATATGCCTGTTATTAGCTGCGCCGCTCGCTGTTTCTGCAGGGCATCATTTAAAAACAATTTTTCTGAATTGCACCATCTGGAGGGAGGAAAAAAAAAAATCCATGAAGTATTTACATGAGGCTCGGTGCTCTCCCCACCTCAGCAGCACCATGTGCAGCTCCTGGGGCTCTGCCATTCTCAGATCCTGAATAAGGCATTGTGGGCCGGGCACGGGAACTGCCAGTGCTCCCAGGTGGGTGTGTGGGGAGCAGTGGTACCCTCAGCTGGGAAGGGGTGAGGTCTCCTTTCTTCCTGTTGCTCGGGCTCCCTTGTGCCTGCAGGTTTGTCCTGGCTGGGTGGCAGCTCGGGCAGAGGACACTGGGAGCTGGGTCTGACATAAGGATGCTCCTGTGGGAGAAGTGCTCCACGTGAGTGTGCCAGCTGGTCACCTCCCAGTACGTCAGGGATGGGGCTGAGGCTGGTTTGGTGGCAATGGGGGCTACTTGTGCATCCTTTTTTCTCAGTTGAGAAACCCGGTGCAGGAGCGCCACAGGTCTGTGACATTCCTGGTGCCGGCTCCCTGCCTGAGCAATCTGCTGGGTGGTTTGAAATGCCTCTTTCAGCTCTTGTCAAAATACCACTTTTGCTGCATTGTCCAGGATTTCAGTTTTGCTGGAGCTGTAGATAAACTGAAGGTGAACAGAGGGAGGATTTGAGAAAGGCCAAGCCCAGCTTTGCCTCTGCAGCCTCCCAGCACGATGTCTGACACCAGCTGGCAAACCCGTAAACACGGAACCCACAACTGTAATTATCCTTCTGAGAGCTGATCTCTGAGCTGTTAATTGGTGGTGAATTGCACCTTGAAAGCAAGTCAGGACGAAATGGCTTATCCTTCCCATTCCCCCCAGCCTGGGAACAGCAGCACTCCTCCCTGCAGCCTGGGCACATCGATCTGTCGCTTGTGTGGCCTCCCAGGAACAGGTCACACATCGGTGGTTGGTTTGCGCTGCCGGTGAGAAGGGAAACGCAGCCGTGTCCTTAGCAAGTGGATTCCTCCCTTTGGTTAAAAAAATAAAATGCACACATTTTCTGGTAAGCTGTTTGCTGCCGAGTTTTCTCGTGAGAATAAATTCGAACAGCTCCAGAGCAGGCACAGCAGTGCCCCTGGTATGTGATTAAGACTGGTATGGTCTGTGATGTCCCGACGGTGCCTCCAAGCCCTGCTCTTCTCAGGAGGCTCCTGCTGTAGAGAAGATGCTCTGCTGGCATTGTCTGCTCCCAAGTCACAGATCCTACCTCCTTGAATCCCATTTTGTGTGGGGGTGTCAGTACTGTGGGAGCCTTTGAATTCTGTGAGCTGAGGGGTTGTGTCTGGCATGTGTTTTCAGGCTTTATTCTGCAAGAGGAAGAAGCCAAGGGTGTCCTTGAATCCCAGAGATCCCACAAATCAGAGATTCTGCAAATCAAAGCACCTCTGTGGGTTTTCTTTCCTGTTCACTTGTAAAAGGAATAACTGGTGGTTTCTCAATCACTTCTAACCCTCTTGCTGTGTGCCCTGGGTCAATGAGCTCTGTGTTGACCTGTTGGGGTTCTCCCTCCACCCCCTCCTCCATCCTTTGGCCTCCACCTTCACGTGGAGCATCCGAATGTGTCTCTATGCAGGGTGGCTCTTCTGCTCTCTGTATGTGAACTATGAAAGATAAACTGAGGCCCCAGGAAAACAGGCTCCTTTGCTTGGGATTCCTCAGCCCTGTGATCCCAACAGTTGGATTTGGCCCCTGTGGTAGGGGTTGTCACTGTGTTGGTACCTGTTGGTACAAGGCTGGGTTTTAACAGACGTGTGGATGTGGCACCTTGGGATGTTGTTCAGTGGTGGCCTTGGCAGCGCTGGGGGAACAGTTGGGCTCGATGGTTTTAGAGGGCTTTTCCAACCTGAATGATTCTTTGACTGATTATTCTGCTTTTCAGTATCACTGTAATTGAGGGTGAGGAGATCATGAATTCAGCAGCAATTCTTCTGTTCTTCTTTTCCCATCTTTCTTCCGTAAAACCCCCTTGTTTAATGCCAGGTGCTCACGGCTGACCCTGCCAGAGCACCTGTGTGAGGCAGGACAGTGAGCTGGGGTTATTGCTCACAATTCCATTAGCTTGTGATTCCGGAGAGGGCTCGAGTGTGTGAGCAAGGAATGTACACAGGATAAGTGCTCCTTTGTTTCACTTGCAGGAAGATGTTCCCAAGAAGGAACAGCCTGGTATGCTCAGTGTTACCTGTGCTTTTCAGCTGATTGAATTTCATTGACCAGGTTAATATTGAGCCCTTGTGCAATTACTGGGAAAGAACGGAATATGATTTCTTTTTGCCTTGCTTTTGTGCTGTGGAGGAAGGTTTATATTTCAAATAGGCTTTTAATTGTGTGCAAGCAGGCTCTTATAAAAAAAAGCCCCTTTAATTTAAGGCAAGCTGGAAGAGCACAGTGAGGTTGTTCTCCAATTTTAATTTTTTTTTTTTTTTTAAATTCTTGGCCTTATGGCTGTTCAAAATGTAACTGTACAGATCCAGGTTTGTTTCAAAATGAGAATCCCTGCTCTCAGGTCTCAGCTGCCCTAGGAGGTTCTGTTTGCAGGCTAAGGGCAGGCTGGGCTGTGCGCAGAGCAGGGATTTGTGAGGAGGACAGGAGTTACTAAGCAGAGAAAGGGAAGGGGTTACTGAGGACTTTGATTCTGGGTACTCCCAGCTTATGAACTCTCCCAAAAAGGGTCTCAAACAGGGTCAGAAACCTGCTATTTTGGCATAGAATTAAATGGTGAATTTAAATGAAATCTTGGATATCTAATATCAATCCAAATATTTTCTGTGCTGAATCTGTTGCATTAAAAATAACAACAAACATGGAAATTAAAAACTACGGGATGTCTGTTTTGACACTTCTGACAGCATTTAATGACATGTTGTCGATGGGTTAGTTAAACGTGGTTTTAACACAGTACCATTTTCCAGGGGAAAACGGCTTTGGTGTAAACTCTCTGGGAATGTTTTCCCTCAGGCAGCTGAGTGGGTGGGTGGGTGAGCATTTCCTCCTGCCTGGGCACGGGGTGGTTGGGATGCTGCAGGAGGCTGGGATGTGGCGCCCAGGGGGTGAGACGCTGCCCTGCTGCTTTTCCAGGGAATCCTGGTGCCTCCTCACACTGCTGAGCTCATGTCAATGCTCACACAGCGACGGGTGCCTGGATCCCTCCTCAATAAACCCATCCGGCTGCAGCCAAAGTCGCTGTTCCCAGGGCTGGGTGATTATTTATGAGTCAGAGCAGTGAGGCAGGAGCTCTGGAGCAGAGCAGTAGTAAACAGGATCCTACAGTCTCTGAGAAAACTGCTGACTTACAGAATGCAGCACCTCCACCTCCCAAAAAAGCACCACTAATAGGTTTATTTTCACGTTGTTGTCTCTACACGGTTATGGCTGATGAATCACAGCAGGTTCAGCCCTGAAAATCACATTCAAACGCATGTGCTCACCCCAATGCAGGAATTTTAATTATCCTGGCTGCCTAAGCTTGGTTCCTGGTGTTTTAACATCAGCTTGTGTTTGTTTGAATGAGGTTTGGGCAGCACAACGGTTGAGTAAATAGGGTTCTTTTAATGCCACCACTGTTAATATCATCGGCACTTGTGATTGCAAATCTGTACAGTCAACAGCAGACCTCACCTGGGGAGCGCTGCCTCTTCCACCCCATACTCAGAGGAGACCTTTGCCTCCTCTCAGTGATGTACACCTGTCTGCTGCTTCTGTAGTATTGGTTAAATTTCAGCTGTCACTTGTTACATAATGTTTCACTTTTGCCTGTAATTTTCAAGGTCAGATGCAGGTTTTATTCGAACGAGCAGAAAGAGCCCACGGGGGAACCGGGGAGGTCCTGATGGAACGTGTGCATGATGTAACACGAGGATATCAAATAGATGGTTGCAGTAGTTGTCTGCCATGAGTGTTTTGGGAGGATTACATCAGAGCTAGGATTTTGCTCACGAGAGATGTGTTAAAAAGCTTGTCTGAATTCCAGTTGGCCGAGCTGTGTCTGTTGGTCAATGAGTTTTCTTATGTTAGCTCATCTTTAATGCCTTTATCTGCTCACTGGCTGTGTGGACAGGGCAGTTGGTTTCCTTTAAGTAAAGGGAAAGGAATGAAACCTGGCTGTGGGTTATTTGCCTTGACAACATGTAATTGTAAAACTGAGACAGGTTGGAATTCATCAGCAAAGAGTCATCATCTGCCAGTTCTACCTGATGTTTGCTGAAGTTTGGGGGTTTATCAAATCTGTCCTTGTTTTCCGGCTGATTGCTTCAATGTTTGAAAACTGTTGTGGCACTGAAGGCTTTGGACACCGGAGCTCCAGCACCATTGCCCTTGTTTCTCATTTGTGACTTAGTGGTCCTGTCCCTTTGCCACCCATCCAGGCTCTTCCCAAAAGTATGTCAAAGCCAGTGAAGGACAAGTTACGCAGAGCAATTTCTGGGTGGTTTCCAGCCACAGAGGCACGTGACACTGCACCGGCCTGGGGGAATCAGGAAACACAAAATGGGCAGTTTTGGTCCTGACTGGCTCAGGAACTGGGACAGGGTGGAAAGCTGGCTTGGGAAGCTGGGCTGGTGAGCTGGGCTCAACATGGGCTGTGAATTAGGTGTGGATGTACCCCTAAAGAGGCATTGGTTATTGCCAATGTCAGTGCAGCTGTAGCAGGACCTGGGGCTCTCTCCTGCACCAAAGGGGTCTTGGTGCTGAGCGCTGGGGGAGCTCCTGCAGAGCTCAGCCCGTGGCACTGCGGGGCTTTCCTGGGTGCTGGGGCAGAACTTTTGGTGTTAGTCATAACTAGCAGTGGTGGTTCAGAGGATTTGAGAGTTCACGTATCTGACAACATCCCTCTGTTTTTCCAGCTGTATGGCTACTTGGCCAGCTCTGTGGGAGCTGACTGACTGCAGAGCTTGAGGGGAGACAGTGATGAGTCTGCCTCCTGCCCGTCAGCTGTGGAGGAACAGTGGGATAGATGGAACTTGAGTTATTTCCAACAGTGACATTTTACTTTCTTGTGTGCAGTTGCCAAGGCAGCTTGGCAATTGTGGTAACATCTGCAGGGCTGGAATGCCCCAGACTTTCATGGTTTTCTCCCCCCTGTAGTTTTGATCTTGAGGAGCACCAAGGTAAAGTGACACGGGTGAGGTTGGAGGGGTGGGATGGGTTTGTGCTTGTGTGCTCATAGGAGCTCTGACTGAGAAATGTCTCCTGTGGGAATATGAAGGGTTAAAAATGCACAATAAATAACAGCAGAAAAATACTGGGCTCTGATATACTCTGCCAAAAGACCATGCTGTTTTCAGTCCCATGCAGCTGGCAGTTTTCTGTTTTCAATAACTTAAAAAGTAGAGCCATAGAATTTCAATCACCTTCCATCTTACCAAGAGCCTGACTCCTCCAGAATAACTCAGAGGAATTGACTCAACCATATTTTTCATGTTTTCCAAATGAGCAGTGCAATGCCATGAAAATTAGGAAATAGGCAACTGGGCCATCTCCACCCTTCAGAGAAGATGAAGGTAAAAGACACCTTCATTCTTCTCAATGTTTTTCCTCCCACACGGGTTGTAAAAGTGAGCATAGCACAGAGCAATTAATTGTGGAGAAAACCAATTCTTATGGCCTGTTAAAGGATGGAGAGCGAGTTCCTTTGATGGTAGCTCTGTAATCGGTAGTGTTACCTTCCTACTGTATCTCAGACCTTGAACTGATGTACACGAGAGATACAAAAATTAGAATAGCTTTTATTCTTTTGTATGTGACACAGGTGATCAATCCTCGGATTAAACAGAACTCTTAAATTTGAGTTTGTGCAGGTAAAGATCCGGTGAGGGAATTGCTACACATGTCAACCAGAGCAAAGAACTCCTGTTCTTACACTGAGAGCGAGGGCTGTAGAGCCTCGACTTTGTCCACATTTGATAAATCACTGATATTTTTTTAATTTTTTTTTTTTTAAGTGAAACTTCATCTTGTACTGGCTCCTTATCTGGAACTGTTCCTTCACTTGTGGAATTCTTTTGCTTTCCACACTCACAGTATAGAGAGATCCTCACTCCTGCATGTTGTCTGAAATAGTAGCAATGCATTGTCCAGAAAACAAAATTAAACCCCGCCTTCACCTCTTAGGTACCAGTCTTCTAAGTTAGATCCAACCCAGGGCCAGTTTCTGCATCTTTTTTTCACTCTATTTTATCTTCACTTGGTTCTTACACGTACTTAAATATTTTTTAAAAAGTCATAGTACACTAATTTCTTGATTCTGAATCCCAAGGCTCAAGTCTGTCCTCTGTCTTCAATCAAATGAATAATTATAATGAAAAGCAGAAAACAAAATATATATGACAGAGGTTATTTTCTGAAAAACAACCTTGTGTTTGGATGTTTTGATGAGAGGCATCTTGCAGCTCTCAAAGAATGGCCACATTTGCCATTACATCAAGTCTTCCAACCTTGCTGCCTTGTGTTCTCTTCGTTTGTCTGGAAAAGGAGATCTGGAAATTACATCCTGAACATGTTTAAAACATATGTCATGAAACAACCATCAGCTACTGTGACATTTATGCCTTAGCCAGCCAAATTAGCTGAGAGCACAAGCCTAGACACTAAGATAAACCCCACAAAAATAGGGTGTTTATGTGCAATACTCACCCATGGGCCGGGGAGGAGATCGTGGTGAACGTGCCTGTTGTGAGCAGTGAGAGGGTTAAGTCCGAGCTCACTAAACCCTTTTTAAGGCTGTGCTTGTAAAGCAGAGGAGGAATTCCGAGTCATATACTACTTGAGCTCATTTTAGCCCTGAGCCTTTCTTAAGGCAACCCATCGCTGTGTTCGGGAGTGCACACACTGGTCATTATGGAGGGATTTTAGGCTTCCCCAAGGAGGTGTGTGACTAATAGGAAGGTTAAAGTGCAGCTGGACTTGTCAGTCAAGTGAACAGGAGTCTTAGAAATCCTCTCATAAAGGAGAAAAAAGAAAGGGAGAAAACAGATGGAGCATGCAGTTTCCCACATCCATAAGGTACAATTCCTCCTCTTGGTGGATCGTTCTGTGTCAAGTATTCCGTGATTCCTGTGAAAGAAAGCATTGCAATTAGCATGACCAAAACTGCTTAAAGCAGCACGATGGCATCTGTATTGTTTTATGCTTTCTATGCCATACTAATGTAATAATGATTTTGAGTTTAGTTTAAGCATATTCCTGTTTACATTTTATATAACTGAAAGTTATTGATAGGCAACTGGTCTATTTTCGTTAGCCTGTAGTTGTGCCCAATAGCATTTAATGATTTTTCTCAACCAAAGACATAGCATTTAATGATTTTCTAACCCAGAGATGTTGCATCTCTTTTAAGGACTGTGGCACACAGAAAATTGTTAAATCATTTGCAATGAATTTTAGGACAGAAGTCTCTGGAAACAGGCCAAATAAGGATTATGAAAGCACACAGTTGTTTAACAGCAAACAGCACAAGTGACTTTACAATGGTGCATTAAATCAGTATTAATTTTCTATGTGTGGATATTTAACCAGATTCCTAAGGTCTTAATATGGGCCAACAGTTGGAGTGTAGGACACCCACGTGACAACCTGGCATTCAGCTGCCTGATGTCCTGCAGATCCAGGTGCCACCACAGGATTGGGAATGGGACCTCTGTCCGCTGCAGTGGCCAGAACTGCACGGGGTCAAACATCTGTTCCCTGCCTGGTGCTGAGCGCTGCTGCCCTGGGAAGTGGGAATGGGCATGGCAGGAGGTGGCCAGTGGGAGAGTCACTGTTCAGGGGGAATGGGAAGTTCCTGAAGCTTGATGGCCTTGGGACAACCTGTCCACGTTTTCAAGAGAACCAGGTTGCTTAGTTTTCCAGAGGGATGGATATCTCTTAATTTCAGCTTTTTTGCCCTGAATTAGTGACAGTAATGGTCTGTCTAAACAGCATATGGAGATGCATGAGCTCATTCAAATGCTGGGAAATTGATGGCTTAATTAGCTGCCAAGATCGCTCTGAGGGAATGCAGCCCAAGGTCTTGCTTCTTCTTTTGTTCTTCCTTTTGGCCACGTTCAGCACGACGGGCACATCCTTTGATCCTGTTTTATGGTAGATCAGTGTTTGCCAGAACAATATTTCTATAGCTCTTCAGAGGGTGCAATTGCTTTAGTGTGTTCCTTTCCGTGGGTGTTGACATCTCAATTTCTGTTCTCCCTTTTCCTGCCATAATGCCTCAGAAAGGGTGATGGGTGTAGGTTACAATACACAACCTGCATTCGAGTGGAGCGTTGGGATAATGTTCAGCGATGTTGTGGCACAACCTGAATTGTGTCTTACGTTGTGTAAGTGCTACTGAGCCATTGTGTGGCAGAAATGGCCTTTATGAAACATTTTCTTTATCAAGAGCTTCAAAGAAGCTTTTCAGTTGAGGTTGCAAGTCAGATCTTCAAACTTATTATTCTGAGAGGCTAAAAAATAGATGAGTTATAATATTCTGTCTTCTTGGGTCACTATGCAGTATTCGGCTTGGTAAGGAGGGAGATGCTTTTATCTCTTCTGAGGCTAAACCCAAAGCTTTTTTTGTAGTAGAAAAACAGTCACAATAGCATTGCAGTGAATTTTATTAAAAGCCCAAACAAATGTATTTGCATATGGTAAATATATTCTGCCTGCTCCATATACTACAGTGTCTGCTGAGCTGCTCTTATTAAAAATGGGTAGAAATGTGTAAGGACTACTTTAGATAGTTTAAAATATGAAAAAAAGCTGCTTCACATCAACTTAAAGGGTTTTTTTTCTTCAACTGGAATTGGCTGAAACTGTTTACTGAGTTTTGTGTGAAAACTTCCAACCTGTGAATTCTAAATTTCATAGTTCATTCATAGGTGGGAACCTAATTTGAGATCTGAGCAGTTCTGATCTGATTAGCAGGTCAGGTGCTCTTCCATTCCCGGAGGGAGAAGCAGAGCTCTCTGTGCTGGGTTTCAGTGAGTGTGCACACACGGGCATTGGTCTCCATGGGTGATCTGTGGTGAGTGTTTCTCTGATAAGTTGACATTTCTGTTGATGAGCTGTTCGCTGCAGTGTGTGTGGGAGTGCCTGTGCAAAGACACAGGAACACCCTACAAATTGTAGATTCCCAAAATGGTTTGGGCTGGAAGGGACCTGAGAGATCATCTCATTCCAGCCCCTGCCACGGGCAGGGACACCTTCCACTAGACCAGGTTGCTCCAAACCCTGACCAACCTGGTCTTGAACACTTCCAGGAACTGGGCATGTTTTTCTGACCCATTGGACAAGTTGTACAGAGTGGGAGGGCCGTTGAGCTGCCTCTCTCCTCCATATCCACATCAGTGAAATCACATCTTGATTTTAGGATTTCTGCCAGGATCCTCAGTTCCAGTTTCTCCCCACCTAATACAGAACAGAGAATGCCTTTTCCCGTTTATTACCCAGACCATTTCCTTGGCACTCCCAAGATTTTATCCAATGTGACTTGTTCTAACCTTTTGGAAATTGAAGTGATGGAAGATGCATCAGCAATTTTCAATCTTATTTCATTTCCAGGGGTGCCCATCAGCTGCTCAGCAGCGCAGTGAATGAGCTCACGGGGGCTCCTCTGTTACTCCTTGAAAGGAGCTGGATTTTGCTCAATGAGGCAGGTGGGAGAGAGGCAAGGTGAACTGAAGTTTACCTTTTTTCATACGTGTCTAACAGAATACGATTAAATATTAAAACTATGCAGTTAATTCTGCTGTATTTACCAAAAGAAGATTTTCTGAGGAGTGGTTGTTATGGAAACAGTAGCCCTCTGTCCTTCCACTTGGAAAGGATTTATTTTAAGGGAGCTAAAACCCTTTAAATATTCAGCAAGTATAAAAAGGTGAGATCATAATATTCATCTTACACATCCTCTGTGAAGCTTCAAAAACTTCCCTGATGATGCAAAGCAGGAAAGGCTCCAGAGCCTGTCTTTAATGTGGAAACGGGAAGAGACTCATAAATAAGGGAACTGGGACATTGATAAAGGGAAGTGAGGTTGCTTGAGTGGAGACACGTTACCATGTGGGAACCTGCCCAGGAGAACAAAGTGGGCATTAGCCTTCACTCAGGGGCCTGAACCCCCTGTTCCCCTCCCAGTGTTGTGTCCAACTGTCGTGACTTGCTGTGGGAAAAGAGCCTATTTATAAGGTTTCTGTGGGCCTCAGAGCTGAGAGGTGTGGGAATTTGGGTGGTGTGCTGAGAGCCTTTCCCTCATGCTGTTCAGCAGCTCCAGAGGGGGATCTCTGTGGGGTATGAGATGAATTCTGTGTTCAGTGAACCAGAATCAGCACAACCAGTGCCTTGGATGGCAACTGCAAACACTGTAATTTGCTGAACAATCACAAGTGTTAAAAAAAAAAAAGTTCCTAGACTAATGGCAAAATAACCCACCTGAAGCTGCAGCAGGAAAATTGTTCCCCTCAAGTATTTTCAAACTAAAAATCAAGCTTCAGCTTTGCTACATTCCTGTTTCTTTTGTGCTTGCTTTCAGAAAACATTCAGAGTACAGCTATAGGTTAGAGATTTATTATTTTTTTTTGCCACTGAAAATGAATTGTAACTTGAATTGGAATTTTCTATTTGTTAACCTTTCTTTGGCTACAGCACACGCACAGCTGTGTTGTGTTTCTGGCACTTCCCTGGTAGGGATTTCTTCAGATTTACAGGTTATAACATGGATAGAGCGAATCCGAGCATTATAATGAGGTACAAATCTAGAATTCCTTTTTGTTTTGTAACAAATCCGCAATGATTAACTGTACTGATCAACCATCAAGCTTTGGGTGGTGCTGTGGGCAGTGGGAGAAGGAATGTGGGAGCCTGTGCTGAGGGAGTGCAGCACTTCAGCACTGGCCTCCCCAGTCTGCCACTACCAGCCCTTGATGGAAACGGTGAAAACTAGGGGATCTTGGGTGAAAGGAGGAGATTTGACCTGGGAGGCAGCTGCCTGGATGCAGAACATCACCTTTATCGGGGCCCCACGCAGTGGTGGTGTTTCCACACTGGTGCAGGAACACTGATGGATGAGTGGGCTGACAAACTCCCAGTCCTGACAGCCTCTCCTGCTTCAATTCCATGGACTCTCCACTAACGTTGGAATCGCACATCGACTCCAATATTCTCCTATGTAAGCATTTTGATTGTAATTAAGAAAGACACTGCTCACAAACTCATCTTCTGAATTTAACTGGCAATATTTCATTGTGTGCCAGAAACAGTTTATTAAGCTTCCAGATCAAACAGGAGCTGACATAGGGACAGGAAATCAATGCTGCTTTAATTAATGTTTTGCTTTTGAGAAGGGGAGGAGTGAACATCACTTTCAGTGGGGAAAATTGAAATTCCTCTTTGAGATTGCTCCAAAAGCTTTTGGTAGAAGTCCAGCCATTATGGGCAGGGAGGTGCAGAGGAGGAAGACTCAATCCTGGCACCTGTGCCCTGGCTCTTCGTGTCCTGGGTGTGCTCTCTCCCCACAGGGGAAACTGTCAGGGCACCAGTGAGCAGGTGACCACGTAGAGCCACTGTGCCAACCTGTGCCTGTGGTTGGTTTGTGATTTCTTTTGTTTGGGTACAAACTAAGGCTGCAGGAACCATTAACGTGACTCCATGCACTTGGCCTCTGTTTCGCTGGTCCTTTGCAGCTTGTGAATGTCACCTGCAGAAAGTGGCTGCCTGGGCAGGGACAGGATTTCATTTCCACCTGAGCTGCCTCCTCAAGAGGTTTATACTGAGGTTTATCCTCTACATCAGAGACAATGACATTTGCGTGACTTTGAGGATTGTTGTCCTGTCAAATCCATTCTCTACATCTGTTAAACTATTTTTAAACACTGCCTTTTACTGTTCAGGCTGGATTTTAAGAGTTTGGGTATAGGAGCTTCCCCTGCAGCTGCTGGGTCCCAGATTCTTCCATTCTGGACACTCCCCACGTGGAATAAGGGAGTGCCAGTCCCTGTCCCCAGATGTTTCTCCCCTCTGCTGCAGTTCCCCCTGGGTGAGGACTGAGGCTCCCTGGATGGGTGCAGAGGTGGGGGACCTTCTCCAGAATGGAGAAGGACATTGGTGCTGTTTTTGGGGTGGCATTGGCTGCCCCTCCCCACCAGAGCTGTGTGTTTCCTTTTCCCTAAGCAGGAGGCTTTGGGTGACAGTGCCCTCAAGGAATAGCTTGGTCCTGTGCGCACACCTCCCTTCCACATGGCCTAGATGTATGTGGACCTGCAGCTGGAACTTGTCCCTACCCTTCCTCCTGTCCCAGCTCCATCAGTCCCTTTTTTCCCTGTGGCTGTTAATGGAGCTGCATGACAGCAGCTCTGCAGAAGTGCCATGTTCATAAAATCCATGTAATGCTGCTTTCTAAGATACTGAAAATACAAGAAATCTTCCTTGTCCAGGAAAGAGCAGTAATGAGAGGCCACAAGTGTTTATGTCAGGTGGGTTTTGGGCTGAGTGTTTTGGATCAGGGAGAGGAGCTTCATAATGAACTAAGAAGGTGAATTTATTGCCTGGATATTGGTGCCTGTTTTCTCCTGTGGTCTGGTGACAAATGACTTGCACTGAAATCCAGGATAACTGCTTTGGCTACTGCTGGGCTGATCGTCACAGGTGGTCAGCACTGGTAACTAAATTCCACCCTGAGATGCTGATTCTGCAGCCAACTGTGGAGTTTTACAGTCCATTTGTTAAAGTCCCTTTTAGAAACTCTCGAACAAACGTATTTTGCTTCTCTGCTTTGATCTATTTTTCATGAGAAATAAAATACAAATGTTATCCCTCTCCCCAAAGTAAAGGTGCTCAGAGAGAAGCTGTTTTAATCAGGAGAAAAAGTTTTAGAAACAAAGTTTTTTAAAAATGAAAGGTTTTTCTTTCCTTTCTTAAGAAGAGGGAATAGCAGGGCACAGAGAAGGTTGGCTGGGAGAGAGGAAACCAAACACCTCCAGACCAGTGAAACTGAACCTTTAATTGCTGTGTCTGCATTCTTTCCAAGACTGTTTCATGTTAAATTTTGAGGTGTGAGTCTGCTATAGCCCTCTCTGTAGGTGATAGTCAACAAGAAATAGAATTTTATTCCATGCGTTTTCAAAGTAATTTTGACCCTTTTTAAATTTTTTTTACTTATGTATGGCTAGGGGTCATTCCAATCTGGTTGGTTTTTTTTTGTATTTAAGTATGAAGTGAATTCATCATGAAATGGTTCAACACTTCCAATTATTTTAATGTGATGCTAGTTTTGACCTCATTGGATCAGAGCCTGGGAATTGAAAAGTAGCCGAGCCCTTTAATGACCCCCTTCCAAACCTCGTTCCGGGTGTTGCACGTGACTGCTCAGGCTAAAGAAGAGCTCACGGTATCAATTCACCCTGACAGCCTGTGTCTCTGATGCTTAATTTCATTAATAAAGGAACATTTGTGGAGAGCGTTCAGGATTGTGTGGGGCTGCTGCTGTGGGAGGAAGTTAATCATCTTGAAATAAATTATTGCTTCAGGGCATCTGGGGAGAGTGGCAGGAGGAGGAAGGTGTTTGGACACCAAGAGCCTGTCTCCACGTTCCCTCCTGGTGTGAGCATGGGGCTGGGGATGCAGTGCTGCCCTTGGTGTGGAAGTGCAAGGTACTATAAGTCTCCTCTGAGTGTGCCAAAATTTAGTAGTGAGATGGAGACTATCAATTTTGTCAAGGTTGGTGGTTGCCTTCTGTCTTTTTCTTTAGCTTTCCATTCTGTGCTCTGTCTACAGTCATATAGAAACTCCTGGATTGGCTGAATTCCTGACCATCTTCTTGGATTATAGATCCCAGAATGGTTTGCGTTGGAAGAGAACTTAAAGCTCATCTTGTTACCTCTCCTACCACAGGCAGGGACACCTTTCACCAGGCCAGGTTGCTGCAAACCCCATCCAACCTGGCCTTGAACACTGCCAGGGATGGGGCAGCCACAGCTTCTCTGGGCAACCTGTGCCAGGGCCTCAACACCCTCACAGGGAAGAATTTTGTAGTAGTTCTCTCTCCAACATACATAAAAAGCACAGAGCTCTGCATCTGCTCCTGGGACGTGGCTATTTCTGAAGGAGAAAGCACCTTGGGACAGGAATGGAGGTAGGAAGGATGAACCCAGCAGGGAACTGGAAGTTTGGTAGACAGCAAAAATAAATGTCTCAGTGGCAAAAGAGGAAAAATCCAGTAGGCTGATTGTGGGGTCTGCGAAGCCAGCAAGCGGGCAGGGTGGGAGGAAGCCTCAGCTGAGAATTATCTGCTTTTCTGCCCCTTTAGAAGGAAGAATTGCAGCCGAGTACATGATTTTAGCACCAGGGTGTAGTGTAGGGAGGTTTCCATCCAAGCATCTGATCCAGCCCTATTTGCTTTATGAGATCTGACAGGAACCCCACATAAAATCTGATGGCTTCAGGCAGGTGATTAGTGTAAGCACAGCATATAATTAGTGAAGATGTTTATCGTGCAAATTAATGGAAAGGAAACCTTTACTTGTGCACATTAAATTGAAGTGTTTGTGTGGGTATAGATGTGCAATGAATTCTTTTTTTATGTGTGTGCAGTGAATACCAGTTATATATATGGGCAATGAATTCAATTTCTTTATGTGCAGTGAATTCCAGTATCTTTTCCTGCCTGCCCTGGGGTGGGGATGCTCATCCTCCCCACGCTGCCGTGGGGTTGGATCTGCTCGCTGCTGTGATGAAGTGGCATTAGAATTCCCAGCACCTGTTTTCTGGTGATACAGTTATTCCAGTCCTGCTTTGCACCCCACAAGGCTTGTCCCTGTCCCCTCCTGCTCCATCCCCCCCTGCTCCGTCCTCGGGATGGTGGATCTTGGCGCTGTGATAAGGCTGTGGAGGAGCAAGTGCTGCTGATCTGAGCAGCACTCCCAGCTCTTCCACTCTGAGATTAAACTTTCAAGTATGCCCAAAGCTGTTTTTGTATTTTATCTTATTTTGTGTTAAAAAATGGGTGGGGGAAGGGAATTTGGAGGAATTGACGTGTGATGTGTGTTTATAATCCATTCAGGGGTTGACCCTTTTTATCTTGCGCATGCTTTGCCTTGGGAGGCAAGAATATTTTATTAGTTCTTAGGGTTTTATACACTTCCAAATAAAGTTGCTATACTGGAAAGCTGCTATCTGAGCACCCTGCTTATATCATCTCTTTTGAATGTTTGCTCCAGAAAAGGAATGTACTGAAAAAATGAAATTCAGAATGAAATGTAAGAGACATGGCAATAAACTCTTTGACCAGAAAAGAAGTTTTTTTAATTTCTCCATTCGCTGGTGATAAAGTCATACCCAAAATAACTGCACCAGACAGAATTTTGGCTGTGACTCAGAGAACTGCAGGGAACTCTCAGAAAAGTTGTAAGGATGTAGCTATTTCTGTTGATTTTTTTAGGATAATGGACTTGGAGGAAGACATGATGATAGAGCTGGATAAATAACTGAAAAAGCTTTGGGCACAGTTAGGTACAGAATTCTGAAACGGCGAGTCTGGTCTGTGTCCTAATGATCTTTTCTCTTTCTTCCTCCTCTTTCCAAGACTCTTCAGTCCTCTTCCATCTGCATCCTTACTTCCTCTAATTCTGTTTCCAGATTCCTTGGTTTCACAGTAGCTGCTGAGCACCCTGCAGTCACTTATCAGTCTGAGTTTGTAGGTAAGGTACCTCTTTAAAACCAGTTTTAGTCAGCAGAGCATGGTGTGCTCAGTCCTCATTGTCACAGATCGTGGTTCCTGAAGGGACCAGGGGGGTCACTGGGCAGTTCAGTGAATTAGCTCAGACATTCTCTTTGCATTTTGGAGCCTGGGGAATCTGAACTCGTCCTGCAGAAACTGACTGCAAATCAGTGGGCTCAGATGGATACAAAGGGCTCGGTGGGGAGGTGCAGGGAGGCAACTGCATCCCATCTGCTGATGCTGTGACAGCAGCTGCTGCGTTTCCACTGGCCCAGTAGTCCCTGGGGTGTTCACAGGGAACAGGGCAGGGGAAGACACGTAATATTGTGGCTGCAAATGAGTCCTGCAGGAGACACAGCACAGGCGGTGCTGGCTCTGGACACACAGATTCACTGGTGTCCAGCCATGCATGCCAGCTGACACCAGCACAGAGTGAGGCCCTTGAGGCCTTGCAGAAAACCAAGGCAACTTATCAGGCCTCCGGCCAATAGTCTTCCTTTGCCTAGTTCCCAAGAGTGAGCGTTTTCTTTTAAAAAACCCAAATTGGAAGTAGTAGCTCCACGTGGCTCCATCCCTTGCTGTGGAAGAGGCTCATCTCAGCTGGGCGTCACGTGGTCCCACGTGCTTTCTTCCCCTACTCTGTGTTCTCTGGAACTATAAATATAGTTTCCATGTCAGATGAGCTGCTCTGTTTTTCTGCCTGCTCTGTCCACCTGCCCCTCATCTGGCTGCTGCCCCAAGGCCTGCTTTCACACACCACTCCTGACTGAAGTGTGTTGTTCCCATTATGTTGCCTTTTTTTTTTTTTCTCAAGTAGAAGAGCTTCCTATTATGAAATCAGTGACTTAACTTTATGGATACTTTGTGGTATATGACAGGGAAGATACTCTGCTGTGAAGTCAGAACTGGGATGCAGGCTTGGTCTGCTGAGGATATGGCTTTTTTTCTGCTTTTTTCTGCTTTCATTCCTTTCTTTCTATCTCTCTTGTAATCATCTTGCCATGAAAGAGGTGTTATCCAGGATAGCTTTTCTCTTTTCACATTTTGGAAGGAGACTTGAGACAATGCTGTGTTTTGATGACTTTTTTCTGGTGTGCCATGGGGACCCTGGGGCTTCTGCTTCACTGGCTGCTTCTGGTCATGCTGACTTTGCTGCTGATAGCACTGGGGAAGAGCCCAGTGAAATCAGACACTGGACTGGGAATCCCTTCATTTTGTGAGCCTTTGTGCCCGTATTTTATCTCTAACAGCCACCACTGGGCACTGTCTCCTCCATGAAGTGCTGCCATAGCTTGGTGCGCACCAGCACAATGCTCTGCTGAGTCCTGCGTGTCTCTGGCCTTTGGGAAGTGTCAGCAGTGCCCTTGTGCCTCTGGGACTGCACTGCCGGAGGGAGATGCTCTGTGCTGCCTATCACAGATGCAGCTGGCAGGAATTTGGGTTCTTGGGTCCTCAGTCTGGTTGGCGTGTACCCCACGAGAACGCGATCTGCGTGTGCCCGTGCTGGCTGGGGCACTCTGAGCTGTGGGTCTGCAGCACCAGTGACAGCAAACAGCCCCCAGCAGCAAAGCCCAGCTGGCGTGTGAGGGAGGTGTCCCTGGGGAGCTGGTGCCTGGTCCCACCAGAGTCCCCCAGGCCCCGTGGGCACAGGGGTGGGCTGTTTTCCACCCGGCTGCACTGCTCTCGCCCTATTACATGGTCCCTTGCCTCTAAGCTTGAGTTATTGCCTACATGCATGGGTAGAGCCTTTGGAAAAAAACTAAGCATGTAATTAAGAGAGTCAGTGTATTTTACGGGGATAGTGACTAAAGGAAACAGCTTTTCACTTTAGGATTTGTGAGCGCCTGTCAAAAGAGATTTGTGGTGGAGGGAGGTCAGTTGGGAAAAGAGTTGCTGCCGGGGGAACGCTGACTTCCCTCTCAAATGGGTGTAATTGTGTTCATTGGAATTACAACTTTTTGCAGATGCCGTGCATATGGATGGGCTTGGTGTGCTCGGGGCAGGCACTGCCTGTGCAGCAAATCCGAGACCAAAAACCCCTGAAACCAAACCCACAGACCCTCCTGAGTAGAGGCAGAGTCACAAGCTCTGGTACCAGCTCTGACACTTGGTGTGAGAACAAATCTCCCCCGCTTGGAAGCGTGGGCTGGGAGCCTGGGGGATTGCAGGAGAGCGGGACATGCTGCGGCATTAGGAGGTCAGAGCACAGCAGCAGGGGCCACCTGGGGTCCAACAAATGGAGAAAGAGTAAGCACAGAAAGGCAGAGCATCACTGGTGATGTCTGTTCATGGCTGAGAGTAACCAGCAACACATGCAGGAAATCTGACACCATTCCCTGCTCCTTTCCTTGCACAAGGAGATCCATTGCTATTCCTGCTTCAGTCTCACCATTGCCCATTCTGCTGGTATTTTTCTCTAAAATGCTCTGACGTGTATTTAGGCTGATTTGATGTTGCTTTCCATAGGGGAATGTCACACCAAAGGATGGCTGGAGAGCAGAGCCTGGTGTCTGCCAGCTGCTCCCAGTAGCCTGCTGTGGTTTAAGATCTTCTGAAACAACTCCTGGGTCTTGAGTTGGTTTTCAGACCCTTGCACTGATTTTCTCTCCTTCACGTGCATTAACAAGTGCTATGAGGTTGTCAGGCCTTTGTATTTGCCTATAAGCAAACGAAGAAAGTGGCTGATTTAGGAATGAAGGAGATAAAGGAACTTTCAGGTCCTTTTGTGAAAGCCACATGAAAACAAGCAGCAGTGTCTGGTTTAAATCAAAAGTGGTGTTTATTTTTGAGCAGATTTGCTGACATTTATCTCCAATGGCAGACACAGATTAATAAAGACACATGGATGAAAAAAGACAGGGTAAAATAAGGGGTTTACTGAATGCTTGGGAGGTTGTGCTCTGCAAATACCCAAAGAAGTGGCATATTAATGTATCCTACCTGTTTTCCAGTAAGTCATTAGTCGCTTAAGTGAAGTTGTTCATGCCAGTTTTCCCTTTCATTAAATATTCATGTTTACTAATGGAAATTGTCTTGACAAATTGGTCAAACTGAGCAGCTCATGAATTTATGCTTTAGACTAAAAAAAAGTTGTTTTGGAACTCCCAGTGAGCTAAAGTAATGCTTAAAACCATTAACACTTCATTGATTTTATAATTAAAAAATTCCTAGAATAAATAGAGCATCTTTTAAATGTAGCATGGCTGTTTATCTCATTGCTTGGTATTAATATTCACATTTTTCCCCTGAAAATATCCATAAACTTCTGAAGATGCTTTTTATTGCCAAGCCTTTAGGATTCACTCCCTCCCCAGCTTTAACCAGTGGCCATTACTGTCGTTGTCTTCAAGGGGCTCTTTATTTTTGGTGTGATGCCCACCCAAGCGCCAGGGGGATGCAGAGAATTTGGGTGGCAGCCAGGACCTGTCCTGGAGAACTGACTCAGCTCTGTGAGCTGTGTGTGAGGAGCTGGGGGCTGACCGGGGCGATGAACCACGTTCATGGATGAGAACCCAGCTCAGGAGTGGGCAGCTGGATGACAGGATGAGATTGTGAAGGGGGAAGATGTGACCCCACATTTTGCTGTGCCTCTCCATTGCACGAGGGGAGCGGGGACGGGGAAGGAAAGGCCAGGATGGGACTCAACAAGCCAAACTGGGGATGTGCGACTGGCACGGACCCTGCGCGCCATGGGCAGCGGGGCTGTGGAAAAATTAAGGATTCAGCCCTAAAAAAGGCCCAAACCAACTCTTAGTGACCCTTAGATAACAGCAGGAAATCTACCTGGGGCTTGAATGTCTCTGGGAGCCCCTGGGTGTAGGGGTACGGGTACTCCATGGGGAATAATTTCACTGGGAAAACAACTGCTGGAGCTCAGGCAAAATTAACGTGGCCTGAGGCAGCAATAACAAGCATTAATTAATGGATCTCTGTCTCCTCGGAGCCTGTGTGTGTGGCCAAAGGCTTATGATGAAGTCAAATAGGGGTAATTTTTCACGGAGACTAATTTAGCCCATTAACCAATAGCCCATAACTAGTTTCATGGAAACTAACACTTGAATTCTCTGCCCCACAACTTGGCTCCTGGTGTGTCTTGAGGAGAGATAAGATCTTTTCAACAGACACCACAGCTTTTTCCTTTATTTTTGTTTTCAGCTTCTACTCATTTGATGATAGTCACGCTGCTACTTAAGCAAAGCAAACAAAATCTTGCAACCCAAGCACTGTGGTGTCCTTGTGTCAGTGCACGCTCAGACTTCACACTTTGCGCCTTGTGCACCTTCCCTGTGCATGTGGCTGGTGAGGGTGACCTGCTCCTGTGGAGCCAGTGGCTTCTGCTGAGGCAGGGAACAGGGGCTGCCAGCTCAGCTGCTGGTGCTCTTCTAGTGTGGAGCCTGGAATGACAGTTTATTTTGCAGTCATCTGGAGCAAACACGCCCTTGTTAGCCTTTCTGGGTACCCCACGAGACCCAGGAGTGCACTGAAAGGAGCTGGAGAAGCACAGGCAATGGGAGGGCAGAATGTGTGTCAGTGGCTTCACATTCCCTGGGATAAAGAGAGCATTCTGTCACCTTGGTATCGATCTGTTTTCTCTCCTAATTAGTTTTCATCTGACTATAAAATACATTCTAGTGGCAAGCTCTTGGAGCAGTAGCAAAGCCTTACCTGCCACAGGCTGTAACAAACTGTCACAGGAGTGTTTAAACAGCCCATTATTTGCTTTTAGAAGCCCAGGACTTGTTGGCCAATACAAGTGAAACCCACTGCACCAGCTGTTGTGAGAGGATGTGTAACTCCAGCACATCCACGTACCCCAGCTGCCCATATGGCCATGAGATTAATATCTCAAATGGGCAGGAAACTGGTTTTGAAAAAGATTTTACTTTGATTCTATGTAATGTGCTATTAGAGGACAGTCCATTTTGCAGGAGATGTGGACGAATATTGTTTAAGATATGTTCGTGGATATTTGATCAAATGGAAAACGTGAACTTGTTTTACTGGCATTTGATGTTTTCCAGATTTTTTTGTTTGTTTGTTTTCCAGATGAATTACTTTTTCCTTCAAACACTTCTGTCTAGATTGGTTGATGGAGATCTGCTGGATGTTCACAGCTTTTCCAAAGTTGCTGGCTCTGGCTATGTAACCTACCTAGGGGGGTTTTCAAGGCAAAAATGTCAAAATTAAGCCCAATATTAGGCTTTCATTTCTAGTACTTTACAACTGGGTTCATCAGGATTTAGTCTTTTTGATCAAGTCAGGAGGCTCAAGATCCCGCAAGGCTCAATATGTTCTTACTAACCAAATGCTCATTGGTGTTCTATTCCTACACATCATTCATAATCCCATGATTTGTCTTTGCTTCTTTCTTTCTTTCTTTCTATGGCTTTAGTTGATCTTTAGAGAAAGTGCTTTGCTGAGCTTAGTTTAATAACAACAAGCATTAAATAAAATATGCTCTGGATAGAAATGTGCCTCTGTTCAAAATCCAAGAAGATTTTATACAGATTTTCTCCTTTTTGCTGATATTTTCCTTTCAAAAGAAGGAAATTGTCCCTGGGAAAAGACGGAATAATCAAACCAGAGACTCCACACCGTGGAGGAGTCCATGGTAGGAAGCTGATGAGGTTGAAGTAGATGGCTCCTTAAAGCTGGGTGATGCGATCAAGTCAGGATGCTCACTGCCTGGGCTCTCCTGTTGATGTTCTGCAATTTATGGTGACTTAAGTTACCTAAATTAGGCACCTGCTCCCTCTCAACTGACCCCATAGGTACCTGAATGATGTCAGCCTGCTGCTGAGGAGTCTGTTTCAGAGATGGTTGGTGGCTTGGTTTGCATTATTCGGCTAAAATACCCATCCCTGCCAGTCCCCAGCAGCTCCAGCTTGTCCTTGGCTCCCTGATAACACCCAGCAGCTGCCACCTCCTGGACCTGCTCCACTGCTTCAAACTGGGTCTGAACTGAAACATGGTGATCAGACAGCTCATGTCCTGCTCCCTTGAGTGCTTTCCCCTGGTGGCTATAAGAGTTACTGTCTTTCAACAGTGACATGATCAACATTTAACTTAAAATATTAAAAAAAGAAAAAAACCACATGACAGTACAGGGTAAGAAAGGGGGAATTTCTCTCTGGATTGAGCCACTAAATGTCAGAGTTATGTAAAGACTTTATCTGGAATGAATCAGGACGAAAATGATATGAAATGTCTCAAATGCCATCTGCTTTCAGTTCAGTCAGTGCTTTGAGACAGCGAGAGAGGAGTTGGGGAAACAAGATCCAGGCTGTGGCTGAGGAAGGGCTGGGGACACAGTGCCCTTGGTGGGGCTCAGCACCGTGTCCTTGAGCCCAGCAGGTCTGGCTTGGCAATGGCAGGATGTGATTCTCCTTGGGTCCTATTTTGTCCTGTTTTGTTTCATTTCATTTGGGATTTTTTTTGTCTTTTAAGATGATAAGATGATCTTTGTTTCCACTAACAGTAGTTGACAACCTGAGCAACCTGGTCTAGTGGAAGGTGTCCCTGCTCATGGCAGGGAGGTGGAATGGGATGAGATTTAAGGTCCCTTCAAACCCAAACCATTCTGGGATTCCGTGATTTTGTGGTATTTAACAGCAGTTACACTTAAAAGTGGTCATAATTTGAGCAATGGAGTTGCCAGAAACCCCTTGGTAGCCGCTGGAGTCTGAACTGTGTACGCAGCGTTAGCGCTTTTAGCACCAGCACGGAGGCAACGCAGGTTCAGGTGCACGACTCGCAGGGTGGTGACTGGGGGGTCACTCACTTGCAGCCCCCGCTAACCAGGCAGTGCTGTGCCTCAGGAAATGGTATCTGAATCCGTGGCAGAACCGCTCTGTGCCACAGGGGATCGGCTTCATGGCTGGGGAGCGGTGGCACGTGCTCCAGCGCCCGGAGGAACGGCTGCCTCTCCCCGTGCTTAAGGATCATTATGCGCTGCTCTTTCATCCAGCAGAACTTTTATGTCTCACAAATTAAATTCCCGGGCAAAATAATTACATGGAAATGCTGCTGGGCTGTTATTCACAAGGGGCCAATTTTGTAGCCATTTGTTGGCATTTGAAAAGTCAAATTTCTTGCACTGTAACATATGCAACATATAGTTCAAAAACAGAACATGAAAGGCTCCAATCGAGTCAGCAGATGTAAATTTTGAAGAGAGCTGGACATCAGAGAAAAAAGAAATTATCCAAGTTAAGACGAATGAGCACTTGATTTCAGCTGTGCTTTGTGCCCCCGAGTGTCGCTGGGTTCCTGCAGTCTCACGATCCATCCTGACAAGTGTTTTTCTGGATGTATTTTCCAGCTAGAATCCTGCCTGTGCAGCTGGTTTAGGAGATGGGGCTCCCTCCGCTGCCCTCCCCAGAGGTGCAGCAGGATGCTCATCGCCAGCCTTATGGCTCACTGTTGCTATTGATGGGTAAAGAATGATTTTATATGTGGTTTTGTGTCCATAAGGATCACAATTAGAAATCATACCATATTAAGACCAGTAGTACCACTGTTTGGAGAACCAAGTGGTGTGTGTCTCCCTTGAAGTTTGCAGTCTCACAGGATTTTCCAGTAGTCTGAATTGGTATTCTGATTGAACAACTACCTGAGGAAAAACAGTCAATACCTTTCAGGTGAAAACAGTTTGGCCTCTGCTGGCCTATTTAAACTATTCCATCCTGCTCTGTAAAGCTTCAGAAATACACAGGGACCTGGCAAGACATGCTTGTCACTATTAACAATATATAACTTTGTTAGTACATGGGTATATGATATACCCAGTGTGATAATTCTGCATGGCATTGGTAGTTTTTCCTGCATTAATACAGGGTGATTCCCCTGCATGTGACCTGCAGAAGTAGCCAGAATTGGGACCCTCCAGCAATGTTCGGTTCCTGGTGGGTGGCAGCGTGGCCTTCACAGTCCCTGTGGGGTTTTTGTCAAGTTTCCCTTGGAAATCAGTGGATTTTTTGCTCCTGCAAATGTCTGGGTAGACGTTACACACCAGGATATTCCCTGACATGCTGTGACAGTCACCCCTCCGCTTTAGCAGCTGCTCCTGCTGTTGGGATGTGTGGGAGTTTTAGTGGCAGCTGATGCGTGAGAGACACAAGGATCTGGGGCTGTGGGATCCCCTGTGCCCCTGGTGAGGGGGTACCTGCCTGTGGTCCTGGCTTCTCCCATCCCAGTGCCCGCTGGAAGCACAGCAATTCCCACAGGCTGTTCCCCACTCCTGCTTTTGCCGTGTGTAAATGAAGATTAAGGAGCCATGTCTCTCCTTGTCTCTCACCTGATGCTATCTCCCCATAAAGTTTCTGTTAACGGGGACAACCCCACACACTCTCATTTTCTCTCATGGTGCTCCTAGAAAAACAATCAATATAAACCCCGTCGTCTCCGCGTATGGCAGATGACTAATGAGTTGTAATTGCTCCTCAGCCCTACAGGAAGCTGACTTCAGGAGGAGTTGAGGATTATCCAGCTGTATGTCCCTGGGAGGTTGTTATTGTAGGAAATTAATTAGTTTAGACCTATTAGAAATATAGAGGGAGAGCTGAGGGTTGGTAGGGCAGAGAGAGAGCAATGTGTTCGTTAAAAAATGGTAAAGACTGAGTGAAAGAGGTAATTTTAAGTTAAAATTGCTTCTTTCTCCTTTGGGGCTTTATTGTTCTGAAAATAAAATTCTATGCTGAAATGCTTTAAGGCAAACAGCTTTATTCTCTTCTCCTCCTGAACATGGTGCGTGTAGGTGGAGATGCAGGTGACCTGAGTGCCATCCTGCTGAGTCCATCCAGGATGAACAGAGTCCTCTTCCTGGCCCCCTCCCTGGCAGCTGAAGTGAGCAGACCCAGAGAGGAGACGCCAGGCAGATCCCTCCACATCCCTCCAAATAATCACCCACCTCCAGCTGGTTTCAGCTCTGGAAACTTGTGGTGCAAGACAAATCTTTTGCATTCAGTGTCCTGGTGGATTTGCCCTCCATTGCATTTGTCCAGCCTCCTTTACTTTTTATTAATGTAAAATCTAACTCTGCTTTCAGGTGGTTGGGATGGAATACAGCAGTTTGTTGTGGTGTTGGATAGGGAGCTCAGGGTGTAACTGAGTGAGGGTTTTCCTCGTGGCAGGAGCACCGTTATTCCCCAGGCTACGCTTAGCTGCCGGGTGTTGTCAGGGATAGAGAAATTTTAAAAATATTTGTTAAATTTGCTTTGCTCTTGCAGGCTGAATGCAGGTGGGCTACCAGCACTTGGCTCTGTGTGTGCTCCTGCAGGATTTCCTGGGGCAGGCTGCTCTTGTTGACTACAGAAAGTGACCACAGTTGTCCAGAAAGGGCAGCAGCCACAGGAATCACTGGGGCAGGAGCCCCTTCCCAGTGGAACCTTGTCTATACCCCATCCTTCCACCTGTAACACAGAACGTGTTTTCTGCTCTTGGGTGAGCAAAACACCATAAGTGTAAGTTTAGAAGGAAATTCTTCCCTGCAAGGTTGGTGAGGCCCTGGCACAGATTATCCAGAGAAGCTGTGGCTGCCTCATCCCTGGAAGTGTTTGAGGTCGGGTTGGACGGGGCTTGGAGTAAACTAGGATAGTGGAAGGTGTCCCTGCAAGGTGTGGGAATAAGATGATATTTAAGATCTCCTCTGACCCAAACATTCTATGATTCTATGTTTTGCCTTACTAATGAAAGTGCATGAAGGACCATGGAGCTTCTGCTCATCCATGCAGATTGTTGGGAAAATGTTGAAAAATATTAGTTATTATTTTTAAAGTGTGTGTATGTGTGACAGTGTATGTTCCCTAAGGAAAACGCTCTCCAAAATACTGAAACCCAGTGCTGCTGGTGAGTTTCCCGTATCATCCGTCAGTCAAAATCTGCTCCCTGATAGGGGTCATGCTGATGGGTTTCCACTATTCATGAAGGAACTCCTGCTTTAAGGAAAATCCCACCCGCTGAAAAATGGTACAGCATTGCCAAAATATTTCGACCCTGCATTTCTCATTCTGGCCAAGGTCAAGACCAGCACCATCCCATTTCTGTCTGGGCTGAGCAGTGACCTGGGCTCTCTCTCATCCTGCCCCTTGCTGGGTCCAGCCCCAGCCCTCGGCTCTGCCCTGGGCATCCCACAAAGCTGAACAGCAGCTGGTCCAACCTGCTCCCCGGGCACCCTTATCTCACTCTGCACACTGGAAGTGATCTACCTTCCAAGAGGGGCAAAGTAAGGACATGGAAGAGGGATCTCACTGGCACCAGCTGGTCAGTGAATCCAGCTCAGTTTTGTACTCTGTGGAAGCAACTTTCATTTTCATCCTTTAAATTATGAGGAGGAGAACTTGGGCAAATGCAAAATGTGGCCGGACAGGGCACTCAGGTGCCTGCTCCGAGTACAGTTGTGCCCAGAATAATAGGCTTTGGAATTGTTTATGTTTCTGTAGGAGATTTAGACCGCCCGCTCAGGAGGGGTTTATATCAGTGAGGGGGGAGAGGTAGTCCCTGAAATGGATTTTCATGCTCAGAGCTTCCAAACACAAGCACTGTGCAGCTTTCTGTTTGTTTTGCAAATCCTTATCATCCCACAGTTATTGCTTGTGAAGTGGAGCAAAAAATGAAACCCAGCGAGGGCTGAATGGCAGGAGTCTGGTACCTCTTCTGGCTTAGCTGTTGTGTTCTGGAAGGACACATGTGCCTCCAAAAGCCTTGGAAACGGATATCTGCACATAGTAATTAGTCTGCAAGTTTAGCTTTCTAGGAGCTCAGTGTAGTGCATTTCTGCCTGGTGTGAGTTGTTTACAGAGTCCTTGTTTCTTGGGGTCTTCAGAATGATTTCATATCTCAATATTTTATTTATGCAATAACAGAATTATCATAGAAATGCCGAATGGTTTGGATTAGAACGGACCTTAAAGCTCATCCAGTTCCAATCCCCTGCCCTAGGTTAGGAACCTTCCACTAGACCTGGTTGTTCCTAGCCCTGTCCAGCCTGGCCTTGAACACTTCCAGGGATGGGGCAGCCACAGCTTCTCTTGCCAGCCTCTGCCAGGGCCTTACCACCCTCACAGGGATGATTTTTTTCCTAATATCCCATCTAACCCTGCCCTCTTCTCTCTGTTTTTGATTTTCTTTGACTTATTTAATGTGGAAGATAGAGAAGCAGAAGTCTACTGCTTATTAAATGTCATGACAAAGCTCACCTGGTAAAGCTGAACTGAGGGGTGGAAGGAGTGGGGGTTGGTGTGTGAGTGACTTGAACTTGCCATCAAACACCCCTTATCTAATTGCTGTCCAAGAGCTGCAGCTTCTGTAGGCAGGTTCTCAGGCTTAGGTATAAAAAGAAGCTCCCAATCCACCTTGGCACAGGGGTGGTGAGTTGTGGGGTGCAGAGGGGTCCTGTCCTGGATGGCTGGTGCCCTGGGCTGAACTCCCACATCCCATCCTGCAGCGTGGCTGGTCTGGGCTCTGCTCGTGTGACTGCTCTTGGGCACCTGAGTTGGAGAGGTTTGAGTTGTGTCCTTTTCTCTTGTTTTGTGTGTGTGCAGCTGCAGGAGAGGGCAGGGAAGAGCCTTTGCAGAGCCTGGCAGAGGTGCACTGAGAGATAGCTCCAGTCCTGAAACTGGGCATTCTACAGTTATAAAAATAATATAAAAGTGGAAATAGGAAAACACGTCTTCTAAGTGAACACGTGATCTGCAAGGTTTTTTGGGTTTCTTATTTTCCCAGAATGTGTATTTTGGTTTTTGTTTCTTAGATGTGTTGGGTTAAAACCATTCTGTGGGTAATTGAATCATAATACATAATAACAGTACAATTTTACCAGCAGTTAAAGTTCCACCGTAGTGTCATTCTTGTCTGGAAATGTGCCTGAATGTTTTCCTCCCAGCTCTGTTTATTGCATTCCACCCAATTATGTGGCTTCTGCCTGCTCAGGGGACTGTGTTCTTCCTTCAGCCTCGACTGATGCCCCTCTTCATGGCCATGAGGAGGCACAGCACCACCAGGTTAAATTCTTCAAATAGTCCATATCAGACTTTCCAAATTAGGACATTCATATATGGACACTGCTTGGATGTTTGGAAAAAGATACATTTAGCAGGGGAGAGAAGAGGGTTTCTGCTCCCTCAGCTGACAAGGCTGCAGCCCTCATTAGGGAAAGAAGGAAGCTGAGATTCAGGTGCAATTCCAAAGCTCTAGTGTTTAGGAATGAGAAGAAAACACTAAATATTACCAGAAAAGCTTCCCAACTCCGCTGATTTGGCCTTGAAGGTTGGTTAGGTGTGTGTTTTTGGGAAGCTGTGGGTGGCACAGAGGAGGAGCCTTTGGGCTGCACAGGCCTGGGGCACTATTTCTCAGTGGAACAGCTCCTTTGCAGGACAAGGGGGATTGCTGGTTTTGCCAATAAAGGTTTCATTTGTCTAACAAAGGCAAAACGATATTCTGTTTATGAAGTGACTCAAGGCATCCATGGAGTACATGTAAATTGGCTTGAAAGTAGGTCAGCGTGGCTTTGCACAGAACAGTTTGATGTGTTTGTGTGTGAATTCAGCTCCAGAACTGTAAGTGCTTGCAGGGAGAGCGCTGTGCTGCACGGGCTCTTCGGCGTGATCGCTCGGCTTTAATCTCTCCAAGCTGGTGAGTCTGGGGAGAGCTTAATTAGAGTCAGTGGAAGTAATTCTGGAAAACACCGGTCTGTGGAATGCCTGGACTGCTCCTCGTGCTCTGGCCTGCCCAGCCCACCTCCTCCTCGCCATATGCTCGCTGCTGTTTGCTTGCCTGGTTGACAGCGGCACCGGAAAGTTAACCAGCTCTGGGAGGGATACTCTGTGTGAGGGGGTTAGGCTGAGCCTCAGCTCATGGTCACACGTTGTGGAGCACGGCCTGTCGGGGAGGCACTGGGCTGGGGAGCTGTTGGGGAGGGGCTCTGTGGGTCCACAAGACCCCCCTTGCAGGGACAGGGACCCTGTGGCTGGAGTGGCTGCTGTGCTGGAGGTTCCCCACTGCCGGTCCCCAGTGCCCTGTGCCTGCAGCTCTCTGACTGCAGTGTGGCCCCGCTGGATGAAGGCTCTGCCCACCACTCACAGTCCTGGAACAGCCATCTGCAGACAGTCCCATTCTGTGTTCAAGTCCTTTCCCAGTGCCAGGTCAGTTATCGTTCACTGAGTAGTGCAGTTGCAGGCAGCAAGGCTGAATGAAGAATGTTCACAGCCCCGTGTTCTCTGGCTTTGCATGTGGCTGCTGGTGCCCCAGGGAGACCCTGCTCAGCTCCAGGGCAGACTCAGGGGTCTGGCTGAGCCCTTGCTGGGGGCTCTTCACATCCCCGGCCCTTTAGGTGGTCCCTGGCCCCTCGAGTGTCTCACTTACCTTGGTGCCCCCAAAGCTGAGCTGAGGCTCCTGCTCTCAGAATCAGGCTGACGCTCGTGCTCTTGGAGGGGACAACATCCCACTCCAAGGCTTTGCCACTGACACTCTTTGATCCATGATGTTCTTGGTGCCTGGATTGTTGGTGGAGGTCCTTGAGCAAGGCACAAGCTGGACGATTGGTCTGAGAGTGGGAGGTGAGACTGAGTGAGGGAATGGGAACGCTGGTCCTGAGGGCAGGGGGCTGGGAACAGCAGCGTGGTGACAAATAGGAGTTCAGGCACAGAAGGTTTTTCTTTCTCTCAGACAAGGAAAAGATGAAAGGTGCACAGGGATGAAAGACTGAGAAGTGAGACTTCTCCAGCAACAGCACTGTTCACACAAAGAGCCTCAGACAGAAAAGCCTTTTTGCCCGCCCCTTCTCCCCCTTCATCTGCCAACACCAGGCAGTAAATTACCCTGCTCTTTCCTATCACTGGTTATTGAGTGGTTGGGTAAGATGGAGTCAAATTATTTGCATGTTCAAAGAGAGAAGATAAAACTAGACTGCAGCATATTTTATGGCTTTTATAAAATGTTGATGTATGTTGTTGAAGTAGATGGAAAGGCACTGCCAGTGCTCCAGGGCAGAGCTCCTCTCTGGGAACCTGCTGCTGAATTAATGTGAGCAAAGAGTCAGTAGAAAGCAGGAATGCGCAGTTAGAGTTGGAAAAATAAATGTTTTATATTTATATTTGGACTGCCAAGTAAGAAAGGCACCTGATAAAAGAAATCTGATTCTAGTGCAGCCTTAAGGTTGTATATTTAGCATTTATAACTCACATTTGGGCAGTTGCTCATTAGAAACCAGGAGGACAAAGTCTCAGGAAAACAGGATGAGCGGGAAAGGGAAGGAAAACAAACACAGTTCAAACAGTGGGGAGGTTTGAGTGTGCGTGTGAATTTTTAAGCTAAAGTTTTAAATGTGTTTTTCAAAGGACAAGGTTCTGCTGTGGGACTGACACCTTCTTAGTCTTGTTGTCAGCTGTCATCTGTAATTATTTCATGTGTCCATCTGCTCCAGGGCTGCTTTGTGCACAGACTGGGATGTCTGTGCCCCGCGCTGCTCCTGTGCAGGAGCACGTCAGCACTTCCAGCACAGTTACTCTGGACCTCACTCATGAAATGAGGAAAGCCAGGCATCGATAAAACAAATATCCCAATTTCCTCTGTATTAAGCACCCTAAATAAGCCCCAGGTGAGGATTAAGGTTTCTTCCTGCACCTTCAGCAGCAGGAACGCTGCCTCCTGTCACTGCTGGCCAGGTCTGTGTTTGTGGGATTCCGTGTCCTGCTGATGCCTGGCGCTAGTGGGACCCTCCTGACCACCCGCTCGGGTTGTGATGTGGGAAACAGGGACATCCTGACCCAAAAGTGAGATGGCAGCAAGGTCAGGGTGTCCTGGCAGGGCAGTCCTGCAGCTCCAGGACATCCAGCTCTGGTCTGGCCCAGGGGTGATGGACCAAGCCCTTACCCACAGCTGCCCAGTAAAAGCTCCTGAGCAAGCGAGTCTGGGTTCTGCTGTGGACTCAGCCCTAATCTGTCAGTGTTATTTGCACATCTGTGAGATGTGCCATGGCTCTGGGTCTGGAACCACTTCTTCCATTAAAAACCTACCTCAAGATACCTTGGGGTTTTTTTCCCTTTGCTTTTTGAGTGAGTTTGACATTTGTGGCTGATGTGCCTCAAGCTTCACTCGGGTTTTGGGGAAGCAAATTCTTGTGTCCCCGTACAGAGATTGCATCATGTTAGGATTCAACATATCTTCCCTGGATTGCAGCTGAGTGCTTATGGTGATATCAGGTAAAAGCTGCTTGACACCCTGCCAGTCTGGCAGGCATTTATGCTTTAAGATAGCTCTGTCTGTAAAAGCTTCACTTCAAGGTTGTGGTCTGTGATATTGCTTTGTGCTTTGAGGGGCAGGTGCCTAACAGAGCTACCAAGATAATTAGAGTGATGGAGCACCTCTGCTGCGAGGAAAGACAGAGAGAATTGGGATTATTCAGCCTGGAGAAGAGAAGCTTTGAGGTGACCTACTTGTGGCCTTCCAGTACCTGAAGAGGTACAAGAAAGGTGGAGAGAAACTATTTAGCAGGGCCTGGGGTGACAGGACAAGGGGGAATGGCTTCATGCTCCAGAGGTGGTTAGATGGGATATTGGGAAGAAATTCTTCCCTGTGAGGATGGTGAGGCTCTGGCACAGGTTGCCCAGAGGAGCTGTGGATGCTCTGTCCCTGGAAGTATTTAAGGCCAGGTTGGATGGGGCTTGCAGCAACTTAGTCCAGTGAAAGGTGAACATATAATGTAAGTATATTGTCATTATACAGGCACTTACATGCAGTTGCTTGCCTGTACATACAAATGATTATGTGTGCCTACAAATTCATGACAGCTGCAACATGCTTGTTTCAGGGAAGAAAAACTGGAATTTAAATGCTGAAGAAAATATGCAAATGCCTTAAAAAGAGGAAAAGCTCAAATTGCTTTGCAGGCTGAAAACAGCTGTGGAGCCCATGGTGCTTTTTTTACCCAGGCATACACAGGAGCCACCCAACCTGCTCTGCAGGAATTGTTAAGATAAATATCTCTTGGTTTTGTTTTCAGTTCTAAACTAACAGTCTCCCCATTTGCATATCTAAATTCTCCCGTGCTGTAGCAGGAATGTGGCTGCTGCCATGGGAGGCTGGTGTGAATTGCTGAGGATCTGCCACATTGCATTATGCATTTTTGTTGTTGTTTTAATGAATAAATTCCGGAGAAGGCAATCAGTAATTAGCTGCAATATGGCACGGTGTGGGAGTAGTGAGGAGATGTTAACTCGATCTGAAGGACCCATCTGTAGAACTTCCAGAACCGCAGCCCAGTCGTCACCATGCACTGGAGGGAACCTTTGGCAGCATTTCAGTGTGTTATTTGCAAAAAGGTTCCTCTGGAAGATAGGAATGAATCGGAAGCATGGGGATTCACTGTGATAGGCCTGCCACAGGTAGGTAACATGGGGACAAGAAGCAGCTCAGTGTGTTGGAGTCTGGGGTTTGAATAGATGAAAAAAATTCTGAGCATATGCTAAACTATTCTCCACATGAATAACAGTTTCTAATTTGCTCAACACATCTCTAATCAACCTGCCAGCTTCTCTTCATAATTAACATCTTTATTTTGTTGCTTTCTGGAGGTGGAATGTCTGTCCTGGGTTGGAGGACTCAGCCTCTTGGTTTCAGGTGTGAGAAGCAGAGCCAAGCTCAGGTGTGGGAGGATAACCAAGTGAGCATCTTGTCATTGGAGGATGTTCCAGGGGACCAGGAGAGCATCCTGTGATGGGAGGATGCTCTGGGGGACCAGGAGAGCATCCTGCTGGGGTGAGCCAGGCTCCCCTGGGGCACATCCCCACCTTGCCTATGCCAATGTATGCTCACACAGGGAGTCAGCAATGGACAGGGAGGGTAAGTTATGTTTGTTGGCTGATATGAGAAGTGAAGCTCTGTTTGGAAAATGTGTGCTAAACAGAGACTGGGCCTTTTAGTGTGAGTATTACTGCTTGAGTATAAATTATTACTGGTTGATGCAGCTTGTAAAAACTGCCCCATCTCAGCACTGTAGCACCACTAACACACATCGTGGTGTTTGGGTTCTTCTGATGAGGTGGGCAAGGGACCACAGGTATTGTGGCATCTTTGACAGTGAGCAGTTCCCCCTTGAGGGACATTTGTCTGCACAGGCTACCGCACATGGTCAGCTCTGAGATGTGGGTATGCAAACATGGCTTTTGTAAAAGCATTTCTCAGTGTATCATCATTATCCCTGTAAACTGAAATACACGAACTGTTCCTAGGTAATGTATTTTAAATCTCATTTTCAGAAAGCAAAATGTCCTGACAGGTGTGTTCTGTCCTGGTTATGGGACAGGGGTAAATTCCCGACCAGCAGAGGGTCCTTTTCCTGAGTTGTAACTCCATGTGTAAGATCCCAGAGAAGCAGGACACAGGCACATGCAGGGTGAAGGACAAGGCTGATCTGGCTTTATTGGTACAACATGGTGGGTTTATAAAGGCAGAAGAGGGGCAGTC
>JAWMRA010000028.1:17932676-18047978 GCA_035584735.1 Pseudotriccus pelzelni | reverse complement strand
CAGCAATTTCCCAGGTAGCCAGTCCTGCAGGGGCTGCCAGCATCTCTCCAGAGAGAGATGTCCTTGTCTCCAACAGTGTTCCTTGTCCCTGGCAGCTTCTCCAGCTGAGAGGTGAACCCCTGATTCTGGTGCAGGTGTGACCAGCCACGGGTGTGGGTGATGAGCAGGTGAGTGCTGCCCCAGAACCCTGGGACACCAGTCTAGTGGGGTACCAGCCTGACTGTGATGGCCAGGACCTTCCCAGCTTTGAGGGTGGGCACGTGCAATTTCCCTTGTGATCTTGAGGCCATTTAGCACACAGGGAGATGGGCAATTAGGAAAGTAACCATGCCTCAAGAGCTGGATTGCCCTGCCCTCCCATGGATGGCAGAGTGATACTGAGCTTTGTGCTGTAGAGCATCTCTGCCCCACAGCTCCTCCCAGTCCGTGCCCCTGGAATCCTGGCACAGCAGCCCACAGGAGTGTGAGCAGGTGGTGATGCTCTGGCTGGAGCCCCCCGGCAGCAACTGCTTCCCAACAGGCACAGCCCTGACCCACCTTGTCAGAGGCTGCAGCCACCTAGGACAGAACTGGAGAGCTGATGTGGGTGCAGCACAGGCAGAATTTCTTGGTGGGAACCCCCATCTTTGGTGTCCATCAGTCAGGGAGGAAACTTCCCACTCGCAGTCCCACCCCTGAGCTGCTTCACAGCAGAGGAACTGGCTGCATGAATTATCCCCAGAATACAAAAGTTATTTTCCTCCCCCAGCTCCTCCTGCCTCCATGACCTAGTTACCGGCTCAGCACATGCAGGAAGCCAGGGGAGGGAAAAACAGATTTCTATTTAATAAGAGAAGTTGATTACTATTTTAAGCCCCTTATCATGTAGAAGCATTTCAAGCTCAAACACCCCACTCATCTCTAACCGTGAGGTAACTATAAACGCTTCTCCTTCCCCACCCTGCAGTTTGACAGTACCGGAGTTTCAGGCAATTAAAATCCCTCCGTGTGTCTCCAGTGTACCTGCTGTAGTCGCTGTGTTCTCAGTACCTGTTCACACTTGAAACAGCAACTTATCTTGTTTGGAGGAGGCTTTATAGGTTGTTTTACCTAATTGGTGCGGGGTGAATATTTCAGATGGATAAATTTAATTAAACTAGAGCTGAGTTCTGTCTTGCTTTGGGACAGAGGCAAGGAAAGCTCCAGTGCTGGCAACCTGTGCAGATGAAATGCAGGTTCCTTTTCCTGTGCTTTAGAAGGAAGCTGCAGCCTTTCCATGAGCTCTCCCTGGGCAGGTTGCAAATATGCTGGAAATGCCAATCCTCGGCTTGAGAGGGTCGGGAAGTGCATCTCCTGAATGCTCAGATGTGGGGTGGGTGTGTGGCACTGCCATGGCTCCCGGGCACCCCAGTGCTGCCAGGGGAATGTGGGGGCTCTGCCACTGCTCTCTGAGACTGGGCAGCAGCTTTCAGGCGGCCCTGAGGAGTGCAGGGAAGGAGCTGAGATGAGCACTGGGGTCCTTTGGGAATAAGGGACTAAACTTTTAGAGGTCTTGCTCAGGCAGAGCTCCTAGACCTGCCCCAGTTCTAGCCCTCCTCTGAAAGCTTTGCAAACTGAGCTTGGTCTTCAGTTAAATGTGAGTGTAAAGTTCTTCCTTCCCTGGGACTTCAGCACTTGTCAAATGTGACCAATGCTTCATTTCTTGGTTAGAGGAGATATATTTTATGTTCAAGTATTCCCAGGTAGCGGGACCTTTACTGAGTTACACAAGGGCTTAGGCTGCAGTAAAACTTCAGACCCAGGCAGTTTGCACGGTGCAAACTGAGACCATCAGGGGTTTGGGGAGCTCTGAGAGTGCTGTGATGCTGCAGATCATTCTCCACATTTTTGCCAGCCTTGTCTTTGAGTGGCAAATTGGGCCTAGAAGGGAGGAAAGTGCACCTTAAATTGAACTTCTGTTTTCCTCTGGGTACTTAACAAAAGCTCATCGGGTGACGGCTGTGTTGCCACGGGACGACTGGAGTGTGTGGCAGCTTGGCTGATGGTTGGTCCCTGCTGAAGGTAGTGAGGATGAGCACCCACAGGCTTCAGCTGAGCTCATTCCCCTCCTGGGGAACAGCCCCCTGGGTGGGCAGTGCTGGGCCCCCAGCACAGCTGCAGACCCCCAGTCTCGGAGGAGCGCTCTGATGGATCATGGCAGCCTCGTGACCTGGAGATGCTCTCAGGGACAGGCAGCAGGTGATGATTGGGCACAGAAAGCCCAAATGGCAGCTGTGGTGCAACTTGAGCAGAGAACCTGTGCAAAGAAAACTGGGGAAAGGCCCTTCAGTCCCACAGCACTGCTCCTGTTGCCTTTTGTACTTCCCAGAGAAGCAGAGATTTCCAGTTGCTCTTGCTTTCCCGAGGGTGCTGCTGTGGATATTTATAACTGAATAAACATTTCTCCCCTGCAACCTCTATTTGTGTTTTGTTCTTTCCAGCAGCTGCACATCTGTTCCATCAGTGGTCATTCCATGTGGAGCAGAGAGCAGAGTCTCTCTCTGTGTCCGGTCAGAGATGGACAGCAGGATCCTGGACCAGGAGAAGGTAGATTGCATTTTTGCCATGTTGTCAGTGACACCATGGCTTGGGAGCTAGGACACAATGTACAAAATATGCCAAGGAATGAAGTGCTTTTGTTTATTTTCCAGTGCTCCCACCCATTACTTGGGATGAAATCTCTCCAACCCCCTTCCATAGAACCCCTCACCCCAGCAGCTCTCCTTGAAGAGGCTCACCTTTGGGAGCAGCATAAGACAGGAACCTCTGCCTGGAGAAAAGGGTTCTGTGCATCTGCCAGTGTGTGACACACTCAGCAAGTGACAGCAGGAACGGCTGGGATGCTTTTGGCATTTCCTGATGTGCTTTGAAAGCTGTGTACAAATTCAAATCAGAGAAAGCAACAGGCCCAGGTGCATGAAGCTAATTTTACATTACAATTTCATTCAGATAAATTATTCCTGTGAGTTCCTAATAAAAGCAGATGGTGGCTTGTGTCAGAATTAGTGAACAATTCTGATAACAGGAGCAGCTATTTTTAGTTTTGTGTTATTCCAGTTCAGCCTCACATCAAGTTGTATTAAACTTGGAGGATACAAATAGGATCCATGGGTATTCATTTGCTTCAAAGCATTCCAAAGCCATCTCCTCTGCTTGGCAGGGTGGGTGGGATGAGGGGGTGGCTGGGGACAGGTTATTTGTCAAGTCTCAAGCAGCACTTGTCATTTGGTGTGCTTGTAGCTGGTGTGGAAACGTTAATGAGGGGAGTGAGCTCAAGCCAAGTGACAAGCACAGAAAAAGGCCACCGAGGACATGGATTAAAGAGCCTTCCCTGCAGGAAACACCTCCCACCACTGGAGCAGTGGGTTGGGTATGCAGGAGGGTGGGTGGCAGCCCCAGGTGCTGGGAGGACTCAGTGGGGCAGATGAGCTCTGTGGAAGGAGGTGTTTGTTCCCTGTGTGTCAGCACTGTTCTTTGGACATGGCAGAAGCTGGAGCTGAAGCAGGAAACCCGAGAGGTTGAGGGATGAGTCCTGTGTCAGGAGGGATGGATGCTCAGAGGCACAGCACTGTCTGTCCTGTGTCCTTCCCAGTTGTCTTTGTTATAGAATCACAGAATGGTTTGCATTGAAAGGGAACTTAAGGCTCATCTCATTCCACCCCCCTGCCATGGGCAGGGACACCTTCCACTATCCCAGGTTGCTCCAAGCCCTGTCCAACGTGGCCTTGAACATTTCCAGGGATGGGGCAGCCACAGCTTCTCTGGGCAACCAGTGCCAGGGCCTCACCATCCTCACAGGGAAGAATTTCTTCCCAACATTTGATCTAACTCTGCCCTCTGGCAGTGTGAAACCATCCCCCTTTGTCCTTCCAATATATTCAACATATATTTGAATTTATTCCCATGCAATGTGAAGCCTTTCCAAGAGGAGTTCTCTGTGAGTGGTGGGCTCTGGGGTGCTGTGTGGGAAGCTTATCTTATGAAGTCCTGAGCTATTCTAGACTAGAACAGTTTTTTGGAAACTTCATTTCATCATTTCAACACTTACCATTTGGAATTATATTATAGAAAGTTTCATTTTCTCCCAAGGCAACTTAAATGAGGGAAAATGCAATGTAAACACAGAAAACCCCAGGTTTTTCCCCTTAGTTTAAAGCACAGAGAATAAGCTTTATAATGATTCTTGAGTTTTGTAAGGTTTTAATTTCACTGACACCCTCTTTCAAAATTTTAGATTTTATCAACTAATAGTCGCTTTGACATTAAGGGTGTTGCTACAAACAATTTAATATATTTCTACCAATTTTTGTCTTTGTGGAAAAAGTTTTATTTCAGCTCTCATTATCTGAAAGTGATTTGCAGAAAAACTGCTATTAGGAAAATGAGGCTGATGGCACTTGGGGTGAGCTGAGCATGCTGTTAAGCAAATCAGAAATTAGTGTAAATTTCTTTCATTTGACTTCATTTGCTACAGATAAAGTTTGATACTAATGAAAAAACTAGATTAAGCTATCCAATATATTGAGGAGTTTCTGTGCAATGAAACTGGAGTGGCAAGAGAAAACTTTTGGCTATTTTATTTTTCTGATCTAAATTGGAATAATTTTAATAGTTCTATTATCTCTTCAAACCAGGGTGAAATCTTGTCTGAGAAGAAATATGTGAAGCTGCTGCTGACTAGCACAATAGCAATAAATAAAAAATGCAGGAGGAGGAGAGTAAAAAATTCAGGAAGATATGAGACCCACCAAAAACTCTCCTGAGGAGTTGCTACTTGGAGGCTTCCTCAAAGGGGTTTGGTTGCAGCAGTAGTCTCCATCAGAACAATTTTGCCTCAGAAACCGATGTAGTGTTTACAAGGTAAATGATCATTTTTTATTTTCTCAAAGGCCTTTCGGTTCTGCTGTGTTAAGCCAGGAGTAAGCCCTGATAGATGTGTTGGACAGTGCTGCCCCAGCTCTGCTCTCTTCACCCAAAGCCAGCCAAAGTGACAGAAGGTTCATATGAGATCTGGTTTCTCTGATGAGGTCCTAAATATCTTGAATGCTCTGGGAACATCCTGGGGGGTTCTGAGGAGCAGCTGAGAAGCCTGGTGATTTCAGCAGGAGGGTGAGTACTTGGGAGATACATGGATGAGTAGTGCTAAAGTCCCAAATCACTCCTACAGCTGGACCTGAGAGAAGGGGAGTCTGTGTGGGAGGTGAGACAGGACACGTGGTTCAGAATGGGCTGAAAATAAAGCAGAAGACAAGGTTCATCTTCTGTATCTCCTCACCCAAAACAGCCAAGTGCTGAAGGCTTGCTTCACCTCAGTTTCCTTCCCATCCTCTCATTGGATGTGATCAAACAGGATTTCTTCCATTTCCTCCTTCAGTGTATAACAAAATGTACTTTGATTTGAGAATGGGATGCAATTTTAACTAGAATAGTGGAAAGCGTGTCACTCATTTAACAGTTGTAAAATTAGAAGGAAAGAAAACCCCTAAGAGACAGGAAAATAGCTGCTATTAAAGTGATAAAATAATCTTACTCTGCAATGGTGTTCTGCAGTTGAAGCAGCTCTCTGCAGCCGGTGTCTGTCAAACCCCATCAGGATGGAAGGTGACATTATGAAGTCTCCAGATATATTTTCATGTCGTTTAGCTGATTTGTGTCATTTGATAAATTGCATGTTTGTAAAATCAATGTTCCTCACTGCGTGTATTCTTGTGCTTTTGCAGTGCGGCAGTTCTGTGCTGGAGACAACAGCAGTGATTTGTAAGAGCTGTCACTTCATGAGATCTTACCCCCTTCTGATGAAAACCCTTGTTCATTGTCCAACTGACCTGGTATAAAAATTAATGACATCCATGAAGGTACATAAGGTGAGTCTTTAATTTTGCTTAATAACATCTCTGTTATTTTTTGAAATGTGAGATATATAAGAAGGAGAATGAAATCCTGGTGCGAGGTGAAGGCACAGGCTCTTGTTTTCTGACTTGCAGCACTTAAAGCAGGGAAGGTGTGTTAATTCCTGGTGTGATGGGCAGAGCTCAGGCCCAGAGTGCTTGAGCTGAGCAGGTCACAGGTGAGAGGACCCAGCCCAGACCTCACCCCATAGTGCTCCTCATCTCCTCCTGAGGCCGAGGACGGGTGACTGAGTTGAACCCGTGGGTCCAGGAAATATTAATCAGTGGTGAGATGGACCCACAGCTGTTGGGATGAGGTCTGGACTTGGGTTTGCAGGAAGGGACCCTGTGTTTGTGCCAGGCTCTCCGGTGCAGTGGAAAGTGGGCATTTAGGCACTGGCAGATGCCATAACTAATCCTGTGAAGGTTTAGATAAGCTTGTCAGATAAACTGGCTAGGAGAGGAAGTTTTAACAGTTCTATTTTAGCTCCAGGTGCAAACTAAAGTGGCTTTCCTGATGACCCAGCATAATGCCTGACTCATTTAGTAAAAAAATCCCCATAAAAATGCAGCTTAAAAGCAAATTCCTAAAGACTTGTATCAGGTATTGTGTTTTTGATCACAGATAACATGTATTAAGTAATAATAGTGTACAGCTCTGAGCTGGCTAATTTTCAACACACCAGTGATGGAAGAAGGATTTTAACGGCATCACTTGAGCTATGCTGCATAAAGACCACAGCTACTGAAGAAAAAATCTATCCATTTAAATAGCCCAAATGAATAGATTTGGTCCCTCATTGTAATTTAACTCAAGTTTTCAAATGTGTCTTTGTTATTCCAAAAAGGGAGAACAGTATGAATAACTCCGAAATGTGACATTGCATAATTAAACATATTTCTGGCTGTATCCATCTATCTAGCTGTCTATCAAACCCCGCAGCTTTCCTTCCCTGGAACAGCAGAAGGCTGGCAGTGCTTTCCACGCCAACGTGTTGGAAACCTTGGCTGGTCCCCGGCGATTGTAAGCTGGTGGGTGGGAGGTAAGGCACAACAAATTTGGTACTGTGGCTCTACTGCCAGAGAACTGAAGAAGACGAAGTTTGTCAGCCCACTTTTGGGGAAAATAACCTAAAGATATTTAGAAGAAGTGAATTCAAATTCATCATCCTGACCTGACTCTTGCAGGGAGGCATTTCCCATCCCTACAGCCAAGCTCTCCCATCGGCTGTTTGGTCTGCAGTATCAAGGATATAAATCAAATCCATATGATGAAGGCAAATCACATGGGAAACACAGACTTTCAGAGCGATTTTAATGGTAGGTTAAATTCTGGTTCTAAGACTGAGAGTTGGAAGAAAGTACAACGTAATTCTGGATTACAGGTGTTGAGTGCAGAGCAGTTGCACTTGTCTCTCCATGTACATCCCTTGTCACTCCCTGGTGGGGCCCTGCTCACTCACCATGCCAGGTCTGGGGAGATGGAGGTAATTCAAGGAGCAGATAAAATGGTTAAAGCTGAGGTAAATTCAAGGAGCAGATAAAATGGTTAAAGCTGAGGTAGGATTTGTGGGGAAATGCAAAAGAATTAAGTATGTACTGCCTGGCTAAACAGTAACTTAAGGGGAGGTACAGCTCTTTATGAGCATTTCAGGGCTACAAATACCAAGCACTGGAAGGTCCATTCAGCATGTCCCAGGCAGAATTGCTGAGAGTAACGAGATGATACTCAGAAAAAGTCAATTTTCAAATGCTGGTGATCAGGTTTATTTATAAGGGAAAACCAAACTCTAACAGCATGGAGATGACAGAGATGCCTGAGATCTGTGAAGACCCCTTTTAGTCTTTGGTTTCTCAATTCCCAGAGTCTTTCCATGGAGACCGTGCACATCATCCAGAAAGGTGGCCAGCTCTCCCTTCCCTGGCAGAACAGGAATTCTGAGTTAGATCTGCCTGCACAAGGACTCCAGCAGACTGAAAGGTTGTAGTGGATTTAGTCTGACTTTTTTTTTCTGAAGCCAGTGGGATTTTTCATTGAATTCCAAGGCTCTTGAATTAAACCTCTTATGACAACCTCCCTTAACAGCAGCAGCGGTTTGGATTTCTCCCCTCTCTCTTTCCTTAAATCTCTTCCTGCCCACAGAGGAGCCCTGCTGCACTTTTCCTGGGAACCCTTCTGATGTATCCAGGCCATTGCTGGTGCTGAGACTCCACTCTGAGTGCCCAGGTGCACTGGAGGACGTGGGCAAATGCCGCAGCATCACCCTCCCCATAGGCAGGAGCAGTGTCCTGGCTGCCAGGCTGGGCCTGGGAAATGGCTGAGCAAGAGAAGATCTGCACTGTAAGAGAGGGGGCCAGCAGGGCAGAACAAAGTTTCTGCTGGAAACAGCTCTACACAGCTGATTTTTTAATGTATTTCTGTTGTCTTTACAAAAATGAAGCTCCAGGTAGTGATCCTGCATCTGACAGAATTATCAGTAAATGACTTTGCTTCCAGGGTTTTGGTGCCATTTTTCCTGAGCTGCCTGTAAAATGGACGGTGAATCTTTTCACGTCCAGCTCGAGGTGCTGAGATCCAAATCTGTTCTGGAAGTAGTCTCTCTGACAGGCCTTTTATTGGCAATGGAGCTGTTTAAATGAAAAGCCCGTGAAGGAGATGAACCGGCTGCCCCGCGTGATGCCAAGCGGGAGCTGACGGATTCTGCACGGACAACCAGGCGACCCCTCTGCCATCCACCCTCATTATGCTCCTGTCAGATGTTCAATTAGAGTGACAGGGTCCCAAATTCCCAAAGATCTCTGTTTAGTCTTAGAAGATTAAAGGGTGGCAACTCTTTTCAATATGATTATCATCATTATCTCTGGGAGATTTTATACTTCAGAAGTCAAAGTCATAATAGCCCAGCTCACTGCAATTATTTGCAAATTGCCTTAATGTATTTTCCAAAAGCTCTTTTGGCACTTTGCAATTTATTTATTTGCTAAGCCAATAACACATTAAAATGCTAAAATGTCTCAGAATCTCTGTGAAGCCAGTCTGGTGGAAACTTGCATGGAATTTGCCACTGTCCCCTTTACCCACCAGTAACATCATTTTTTTTGTCATTGTTGAACACAACTTGAAGAATTCCTTTATTTTTTTTTTCTCTTTTTGAAATTGAAGGGAATTTGTCAATGTAACATTAGCTCCCTATGCTGATGGAAATGCTTGTAAAAACATAGACTTAAACCAACTTAAGAAAATATTAAGACGTGCAAAAACTTTCCGTTTCTCAAAAAATGCAATTTTTTTTTTTTTTTAGAGGCGTATTTTAAAGTGGAATTCCTGAGGTACCAAGGAATGGAAGTAGCCCACTGTCAGGAAGCAGTGTAGGGGTGACTCTCCAGTGGACTCTAGTTTCTCTCTTCCAGAAGCCAAGAGTCTCAGGAGAGCAACCTGGGTGGTTTTGGGCAGAGCTGGTGAATGCGGCTATTTGGATCCCAGCCACATCTATTCCTTATTCTTGTCCTTAATGGTGAGTAGAGAGTAAGGGACAATGTGCCCTGTGCATTAAATTGAAACTAACCCAAATAGCTTCTAAAACACGCTCAGCCAATTGTTCAAGAGTAATTTACAGACCAAGAGTTACGGTGCAATAATTGTGAATAATGAGGAAACCACGGCAAAAATGGTAAATAGCTTGCAGACATTTTAGGAACAGAAAATGAGGCTAAATTCATTGAATAAATTAATTGCTATGGATTATTCTCTCAGCTTTAATCTGCTGCCTGCTGAAAAAAGTCTGTGCAAATGGCAAAGCTGTTCCACAGCTTTCGTTTAGAAATGGGGCTGCTTCGTGCTGAATAGAAGAGAAGCTGAAAGGGGGGTTGCTGTGTTATAATAATGTATCTTGCTTGTAACACAATTTTCACCTTCATAGTTTTACCTGCCCTTTGGGATGGGGCAGTTTTATAATCTCGTTTTATTAGTGAGCAGCAGATGGAGAGCCTGCAGGGAGGAGAGGTGGTTTTTCCCCAAGGCCACACATTGTCTCTTCGGCAGAATCCAAGTTGGAGTTTGGGATTTTGCAGTCCCTGGCTGATGCTTGCAATATTTTTCTGTTTGAAGACTTCTCCTTCCTGCAAAAACATCCATACTGGGGGATGAACAAAACAACCCTGAGCAGATTTGAGGCTTCGCCAGTGAAAACGTAGAGAAAAAGAAGGAATGAGGAACCACATCCCCCAGCCTATTTTAGAAGATCAGTTCTAGTGAAGAGGAATTATATTTTAAGAACTGGACAGATTGTCTCAGATTTACTATCTTAGAGGACAGCAGTGAAGGTGAACCATTTTTCTGTCAGGATTACGATTATCTGACAGGGTCTTACTGTTCCAGGAGAAATGACCCTGATTTAGAAAAGATCTGTTCATTTGTAAGCAGCTGTTGCTTTTTAATAGCACAGCACTTTCTTACTGCTATTAGTAGTAATAAAAATAAAACTAAGGCCCGTGTCTTTACTTGCAAGAAATTTGTGATTTAAAATGAAGCTTGGAGAGCCTTGTAGATCAATCCTGAGATTTTATGAGCTGCCGGTTGTGATTTACGTGGACGTGAGGCCACAAAACCTTCCCAGGTTGTGTGCACAAGCTGTTTGTCAGGTCTTAGCTCCTGGCAGCCTTTTCCTCCCGCCTCGAGCTGGCGTGGCCTTGTGCCTGAATGGGGCATCCTTGAGCTGGAAGTGTCTGGTGACAGCTTAGGACAAGCTCTTTGCTCTTAATGGGGCTCAGAGTAGTGTGACTTGGCTCAGATTTGTGCACTGTGAAGCCAATCCTTTGAGGAAGCTTTTAGCGTTCCTCCCTGTGCTGGGTCTGCCATCCCCTCGTGCCGTGATTTAGAGCCGGGCAGTCCCTGCACAGCGGCACTACACAAATCCGTAAGTCCTTCCCCATTTAGCTCCCAGTCCAAAGTGAGCTGAAGTGCAGCTGCTGGCGGAGCTGTGAGGCCAAGCTGCTGCCGGGGAGTTTTGCTGAGCGGAGCACAGTTCCCACATCTGGCTTTCAGTTTATCAAAATAGATTTTTCCCCTCCATTTGATAAAGTTTAATAGAGCAGAACAGAACTCCAACTGTTACCACTGACCATAGAGTGAGACGCGGGGAGATGCAGTTACCCCAGGCACGGGAAGCTCAGCAGAGGAACCCGAGCTCTCTCTGTGCCCTGGTTTGCTGCCTGGTGAGAGGAGGAAGGGGCTCCACACCCCATTGATGCCCTGCACACTCTGACCCCCTGGTGTGGGAAGCCTTGGTGTGTGAGAAGCACGTCCCGTGCTCTGCACGTGTACAGGCATTGGCATTGGTTTGCTGTTACCAGAGACTCTTCATTCTCCTTTGCTGTTTCAAACATGAGCTGAGAATCAAAATTTCTGCCTTCCCTTGAAACCACACCAGCATAAAGATATCAAAATACATGTCTTTTCCGGATGTGCCTGAAGCCATAAAATGGTTTGTATACAAGATCAAAATAAATAAATCAGAGTCCTTTTCTCCACGATTGGGAAGGTTAAAGCTCCAGCAGCAATGGCAGCAACGCATCGCGCTCCATTTTGCAGACGTAATGTCACTCTTTTATTTTAATATACAATGTAGTTCTCCCTAAATTACGTTTTCTTCTTTTAATTTACTTGCATGCAAACGATGGCAATGACATAAATCATCTTATGGAGGTTGCTGGGTTATTTGCATTTCAGAGGTTGGTTTTAATGTTGTATTAGAAAGGAATTTGCAATTGAGAAGCTCTGGGAGGCATTAACTTGTTGTGAATGGTGGTTCTCCAAAGGTGATGAATGACGTTCATTTGGCTTAGGACAAACAGCCTCAAGTTTGTGTCTTTCTAAAAAAACTTGTCAGAGGCAAAGGCTGAAAGCCAGTGAACGATGCTTTCATCTCGGGAATTAATTCCTCTTGGAAAAGCAGCATATTGGGATGAGCATTTGGTCCCTGAAGTCAGGCTGCTCGGCACTGTTCCTGCAATGAACATCTGCCCTGGGGAGGTCGGGTCACTCACTCTCTGCCTTGCCAAAAAGGAGGTGGTTGAAGAAGTTCATGGCCTGGAGGGTGGTTTGAGGAGCTGTTCTGGAGAGGAGGATCCTTGTGGGGGTCTTACCGGTGTTGCTGCCTGGGCTTGGTGCTGTTCTTCATTACAGCCCTTGTTTAATGGCACCTGACAGAGGGCAACTTGGAAGCCTGGAGGGCTTTAATGAGTCTTCAGATGTTTATTTTCTGCTAAGAAATGTAATGAGAAGCTGTATCTTAAATTCAGTACAGCATGGAATGCACAGGGAGTGAAACAGCAGAGTAAAACACATTTTATTAGAGATGAACTGAGGCTGCACATGAAAGAACTCTTTAAATATCTGACATGTTAAATGCATTATGTTCCCTTCAGGAGAGAAGGAGTCAAAGGGACAGGGATGATGAACTGTGCTCATTAACCTGACTTGGTGGAGATGGGAGCGGTATTGACGCCGAGGCTGTGCAGATTCAAACGCATTTACTGCCGGCATGGAATTGGAGCCTTGCTCGGGCAAAATATGGAATTGCTTCACCCATTAATGCAAGGTCTGCAGGTGAGCACAGGTCAGGAGCTGAAAGCAAAGCAGTGAAACACACCCTCAGCAGTGGGGACTGGACAGCTTCAAAGCCAACCTTGCTGCAAGGTACCTGCTGAATTCAGGAGTGAGAGGGACCTGCTGGGGGAGCAAGTCCATCTGCTGTCAAACAGGCACGTATCCACAGCTCTCTAAAAATGCAGAGAATATGCTTATTGCTTCATAATCAGAGAATCCCAGAATGGTCTGGGTTGGAAGGGACCTTAAAGATCAACTTCTGCTCCGTCCCCCCTTGCCATGGGCAAGGACACCTTCCACTAGACCAGGTTGCTCCAAGTCCTGTCCAGCCTGGTCTTGAACATTTCCAGGACAGGGCAGCCACAGCTTCTTTGGGCAACTGGGGGCTCGTCTGGTTTTATTGTGTATCAAAGGATTTCATGTTGGAGAAGTTTGTTGGAGGGAGTGTCATTGTCTGTTCTAAGCAAGAGCAGGCATGTCACGCTCAAAGCTGGAGGAACTCAGCAGTGTCTGAATACACCGGGCATATTTTAGACAAAAGCTCAATATTCTACATGTCTTAATATTCTACATGTCATTGGTTATCTCCAAAAGTGATTCACAAGGTTGTCACAAAGAAAAGGATTTTGAAATTTGTTGAAGGCAAACCTGAACACCGCGAGTACTAATGTCAAAACCATCTGTCTATATGCTCAGGGAGGCGAAGAACAACATGCCTCACCCTATAAGCCAGTGCCCACCTCTGTTCTGCCATAGCCATGTAGTTCATGGGTTATCTTAGAGCATTCACAGAGATGCAGGTGTTATTTTCCTGTCTTTCTAACTTATTTTTAAGGTAGAATTAATATTCACTGAATTGACGTCGATACGTTTTTGTACTTTCTGTTGCCTGGGGCTGCTGCACTTCAGTCTTTGATCTGATCAGCTCTTGCAAACTCAGCTGGTTGTGGGTTGGCCAGCGCTTGGATGAGAGAGTTCATAGGAATTTCATGTTGCTGTGAGGAATTGCTTGTGACTGAAGATGGCACTTTCTGCGATGAGTCAATTCTGAACAAATACCCCAGTGTGGAACGAGGGAACGCCACCAGCTCCATCCTCAGGGGTTGCGTAAAATGCAGCCGTACGATCTGATTTCCAACAGCTGCAGAACGGATGTCCCGGCCAACATCAAAGGTGGGATCAATCCTGCACTCATATCTCTCCCAGAGAATCTGTCATTTTCGCTCCCTAACTCCCACTGGAAAAGTGGCACAGTGGAACTTGACTTTATAGGAAATAGGAATTTACAGTGATTATTTAAAGTATTAATATGAGTATATTTTATTCTAATGCAATGAGAAAGGGGTTGTTATCCACCTAGTTTCACCTTTTCAATTTACACTAAACTGTGAAGCTGCTTGAAAGTCATCTGCCTCTGGGTTGTACTTAGAAGTGTGTTGAAAGAAAGAAGTTACAGCTTATGAGATCCAGTATTTATTAGGGAAGAATTTCTTCCCTGTGAGGATGGTGAGGCCCTGGCCCAGGTTGCCCAGAGAAGCTGTGGCTGCCCCAACCCTGGAAGTGTCCAAGGCCAGGTTGGATGGGGCTTGGAACAACCTGGTCTAGTGGAAGGTGTCCCTGCCCATGGCAGGGGAGAATGAAATGGGATGAGCTTTAATGTCCCTTCCAACCCAAACCATTCTACAGTTCTTTCATTTCAGTCTCATTCCAGTCAAGCCAATGTCCTGAAAGAAATTGGATGTGGCTTCATGCCTTTTTAGCAACAGTATAGCTAAGTAATTGCCAAACTAGAGTTTAGCTGCATGGACTGGAAGGAGCTCAACACCACGTTCTGTAGAATCCTCCCTCTCTGGAGAGGGGTTGTGATGCACCTCAGCACAGAGGTGCCGGGGGCTGGATCCTTGAGCAGCTTGGAGAGAGACGTGGGAGTGCCCGTCCCAGGGGAGCAGCCTCCTGTGCCATGAGGTGTCCCTGTGTTAAGGTGGAAAGGAACTGCGGAGAGCTGGTCATGAGGGTTAAAGCTCCGTGGGACTCTTCCTGCAGCGCTCTGCACGTGTTGTCTCGTTTGCCATTAGCAAGTGACCCGGTAATCACTCACATGAGCAATCCGTTGGCATCAGTGGGACTAGAGCTGCATCGTTGTAATTTAGCAAATAACTATCGAGTCTTTGAGTGTGGAAATGGTTCTAATTGATGTGGAAATGGAAGGCGTTTCTCCTCATTCATTAAAGGAAACATGGTGTGAATTATCACTTACTTAACATATGCAGGAAAAGGCAGACTTTAAGCGGCACAGCTCAGTAAAAGGAAGGAATCTTTTCTCTGCGTGAGCACACAGATTTTTCCCTATTTTCAGCTTAATGAAATGCTGGGCGCCTGAAATATCTGTGAGATTTGAAAGTGGTACCGGTTGCCTGAAGAGAACTTGGGGGTTGTTTTTAGAGCTTTTAAAACAGTTTAATACTGCTTTCTGTTTATTTAGCTGGCTTACAGCAGAGTGGGGAGACAGTGAAACCGTGTCCCTCGGTGTCCCCGCGGATCGCAGGCGTTCAAGAGGGGCTGAGCCCTGTGGTGGGGACAGGGACCCAGGCTGAGGCTCCCCTGGAGTGGGGAGAGTGGTCTTGGAGTGAGATGGGGAAGAGCTGAGAGACTGGTTTGGGTTTCTCGTTTCCCCTGGGATGATGGAGAGCCCACCCCGCGAAGGGCAAACCCCGATGAGGTACCGGCTGAGTTACAAAGTGTTGAGTGGGCTGGGGAAGCAACAAATGGCTATCTTATAAGGAAGAAAAGGGATGAAACAAGCAAAAACCAGATCAACATGTTTATCAACACACATGGCACAGCTTCTCTGAAGCCCAGTGTTTGTTTGTTTTGGTAGCAGTGCTGGAACGGTGCTTTTGTCTCTCTCCCCCTTTATTCCTGCTGTTAAATACACAGTAAAATCTTTCTTAATTAGGAAAACAGAAGTTTCAAAGAGAAGACTGTTTCCTTGTCAAGGCATTCTCCCACACTTGGGAGATGGATGCCTTTTTGGTAAATCTCTGATTTTTTTTGGAAAAATTGTGTTGCAGCTGCAAGTCCTGCATAATCTCCTGAGGAGCGAGGGTAGAGAGCTTAAAAAGAAATCCCTGTAGTAACACAGGGAGAAACACAACCTGATAACTCCTGACAGATTGATGGCTTCTTCCTTCATCTAAATCTTTATAGATTAGTACGTCTGTTTTCTTTTCATGGATGTGTTTGTTAGCACTACATCATCTAACCTAATCTGTATGGGAAGTTATTTATCTAAGAGCTGTGGGGCATTTATACCATTCACTTGTCACCAAGAATAATGGAGAGGACAGGTAAGATAATTCCAACTGTATTAAGGGTTGAGAGACAACTGTATGTGTTTTGATAATGGGACACTCAGAGTGAAGGATCTGAAATGTTTTTGTAACATATTTGCTGAAAACAGACATTTTAAATAGTTTTTTTTTTTATTTTTCCTTTTACTCCTCTCTTTCACTGTTAAATGAGGGCATCTGGGACTGCTCTGGTACAAAGAGACATCAATAACCACTTTGGGGTCATCCAAGGGACTTGAGGGGGAAAGATGTGAGGGTGCCTGAAGGTCTCCTGTCCTCAGTGGTTTGCTTCAAGCAATCCCAAATTGTGGGTTCCCAGTTCCCTCCCTCTTGTAAACAGAAAACATTATTGAATACGGTGAGGGGTCTTTAGGCACGGTCAGCACTGGGGAGTGATGCAGCATTTCCAGTAGCAAAGGTGAGTGAGAACTGACCAGGGACTTAGTTCCAGCCCTTCCGAACTGGCTGGTCTCCAAAGCTCTCTCCTGATCCCTAGCCTGTGGCAGCCCCTGTTGCAGGCCAGCCTCTGTTAGAAAACTGTTATTTTGTATTCAGGCACCAAAGCAGCCTTTCCTGCTGTCCTGCTGCTCTGCCAGATGTTCTCCATTTTCTTCCTGTGCACTGATTTCTCCTTTCTAAGCATCACTGTAACGCCTTCACCGCATTTCATCTCACTGATTTCACAGCACTCCCACCAGCGTCAAGAGCACTTTGAATTCTGGTCCCGTCCTCCAGAGCTCTCACAATCACTCCCAGCTTGCTGTCACCCACAGATTGTATCAGTGTCTTCTCCGGTCCAGCCCAGAGGGTAAGAAGGAGCCAGGGGCATACTGAGGGTCTGCACTTCATCTGGCCCCTCATCCTCACAGGGGATGACAAGAACTACTCTTGGGCTGGTGATGTACCTTATGACAATTTTATTTCAGTTGTGCTTTTCCAGTTTAACTCGTGACAGTGTTCAAGGACTGGTGTCCAAACCTGGCTCACAGCGACATGTTGTGTCTTACATGGCCTTGGTCAGGGTCCTTTGCCCTCCAGTACCTTCTCTCCCTCCCCATGCCCTCCACTTCCCTGACCAAATTCTCCTTAAGTTTAACTTTATATTTTATTATTTATTCTTGAGAAATTTATAAACTTATGCTGTTCTGTCTCCTGGGCCACCATCTAATCTTCTAGGCGATGACAACTTGATTGGTGAATAATAGATTCCAGTCTCTTCCCAGCTGCTGAAGGGAGCTATAACTTCTAAATGCATCCCTAAAGATGGAACAGAGCTCGTCCTTCTCCAGGGGTTTGTCTTTAATCAGCCCAGTTGTCTTTTCTGTGTTGAAAACTTCTTTTCATTGTAATACAAAAAACCAACAAATCAAACAAAAAACCAAAACCAAACCAAAAAAACCCACAACCCACCAAACCTGGAAATGAGCCATTTACCTTGTATTAGTGTGTAGATTAGGTGCCCAGCGTTTTGGGTGCTGCAAAAATCCTGTAAGTGGTATTTCCTATACTGGAAAACTTTAATATTAAGCAGGCAAGGTAGTCAACTGAAAGGACTGAAAACAGTCACACAAGGGGATTAACTGGATTGCTGAGGCATAGATCAGTGTCATGATGGAGATTAAAAGTCAGTCTCTCTGAAATCCAGAACAAAACTTTGCCGTTTCTCTGATGGCATTTTTTTGATGGACTGTGGAAAATACAGAAAAATGAAACTGGTCCCTTGAAAACTTTCCAAGATGAAGAATAACATGAAACATGATTTTATCATTTCAAAGATGGGGATTTTAAAAATCCACTAAAATACCAATAAGAACTCTCAGAACAGAATTTTTTTTGTTATTCTGTTTTTATACTTTCAGTGCAGAAAGTAGCTACTGATATACTTGTCTCATAATGTTAGCGAAAAAAAATACTTGGAGAAAGCTGAATTTCATCTTCCTCCATTACTGTGGATACAAGCAAAAAGTGGTTATGAATCACTTTTCCTTGATAGAAAGAATTTATTTGTCCATTTATTTTACTGGAGTGTCTGCTGGAATTGAAGTTCTTGATTAATGACCTACCGAAGGTAGCACTGGAGAAATTGGCTTTTGTAACTGTGGGGAAACTCTGTGGAGCTGCAAGGGGTTGTGTGTAACAGGGATCCCCACCAGGGCTGGGGGTACAAGCTGTGCAAACACTCCCGGGCAGGACATCCTGTGGAGACAAGGGTCACTTGCTGCCAAGCAAAAGCAGCTCCTGCCAGCGATGGATGTGGAAATGTGTCAGGTAAAGTTGTTCAACAACCCAGTTGTCAGAAATAATCATTACAGTACTTCTGCTAGAAATATAAACAGAGCCAGTTTATGTGGAGGTCGTCGCTACCATTATTTCCCAGAAACTCCTCTCTCTAACAAAATAATGGAGCTGGTACTGTCCAAACTTTTAGATAAAAATAAAATAGAGGCCAGGAGGATCTGGCAGGTGACAGTGCAGTGGATTTTGAGCATGCTCACCCCAAGCTGTTGTGCCTGTCCCCCCAGTACCCTCCTGCACCTGGCTGCCACTGTTTCATTTTACCTCCATCCTCATTTTGTTTTTTTTCTTTTTTCCTTGCACAGCCTATCCTTTACCATTCAGGGTATAAATTCTCCGTTCTGCTGTTTCCTGACCTGCCCCTTACACTCACAGTCACAAAATGCGACAATGCCAGACAGCCGCTTCCCTCCCATCCACGCGCCCTTCTGCCTACGGAGCCGGGGTACTCCTTAAATAGCACCGTTTTCCTGCCTGAGTGGGTTTTCTGACATTAGCAGCCTTTTCAGGAGTGCTGCTACACTTTATAAATCATACATCATCCGACTGTTTGTCGTACACAGATTCTAACACCCTCGTTTGTCAGCGTGGCTCTTCCTCAGCCCGCCCTGGGCACGTCACTCAAGGGGCCGAGGGCAGGAGGGGATTTGTTTTTACTTACTGCCTCACTCTTTCTCTCTCCTCTCTTTATCTGTTACATCATTACCAGTATTACAAGGTGGTAAAAATAAAGTCTTATCTGCCTGGCAGATTTTACCGAAATTGGTGAATGTATTTTTGTGCAGAAAAAGAGAAAGGTGTTCAAATAAATGAAATGTTTGTGCTGCTCTTGCAGAAGCTCAGCGTCTGGTGAGCGGCATCCTTTGAGATCCATGGGTTTATCTGAAAGCTACTCGCACAGGTGCTTCCCAAATGTGGCCAGATGAAGGCAAGTGTGACCTACCTGCTGGAGGATGAGGCTCCCCCTCGGCACTGATCATGTTCCTCAGCCCTGTGCTCCAGCCCACGGCCGCTCGCTGCAGCCGGAGGCGAGGGCTGACCCAGAAAGCAGGGACGAGGTGGTGGAAAATTTGCATAACGTGCAAAAAAGTGCTGAAATTTCTCCTCTGCAGCCTGAGCTCGTTACTGCACCTGCAGTTTGGTGGCCAAGCGCTGCCTCCTGGGCTCCCAGAAGACCTGAGTGTGGACCTGGGGCAAGGTGGGGGGCCAGGATGGGGTCTTGGGGAGGGACACCCACAGCAGTGTTTCTGGGTTTAAATATTCCCCTTCTCAGGCTGCCATCCTACAGGAGAGAAGAAAGTGTTTCTCTGCAGAAACCCTTTCTGCGGATGGTATTCACCTGACAAGCCAATTTGCCATTGAAAAAAGGTCTTGACCTTTAAAAATTAATTGGTTCTGTAAGTTTGCTGGAAGTTGTTCCCCAAGTCCTGGGCCAGCTGAGTCCATTGGGATCTTTCCTTTGACCTGAGTAGGAGTTCAACCAAATCTTCCATCACAAAAATAACTGGAATCAATACTCAGACTCCATCCTAGAGAATGGAAAGTGTGATCATGTGGTAACTGCAATTTTCACTCCTGATCTACTTTTTACATCGTCAGAACTGATGAAGCATTTTATGGGAGAAAAGAGAAAAACTAACAAATCAGGGAGTATTCCCCCAGGCTGATGAGTGCATGTGGTGTGATAAACTGCTGTTATTAACCTCAGCTGGGGGCAAATAATGGCTTCAGCGAAGAAAAAAAGGCCCTGAAAACAACCCCCAACCTCCTGGAAAATTTTTTTAAGCATAAAAGCAAAATGATGGCAGTTGTTCCATGAAACTTTTGTGTGTAATGGTCCTAAATACTGCCAGGCACTGAACGAGGTTTTGGGTGCAATTACTTTTCTATATTAAAACCAGCACAACACACTAAAGCATTAAAATGAAGATATTTACAGTAAGTAACAAGTTGCTCATTTGCATGTCTGTGCTGGCAGAGCAGCTGCAGCACGGCTGTCCAGGAGAGGTACTTATGGGATGTTGCCATGGCTGGGCATGTATAATAAATTTAATTTTAAATCGATTTACAGTATCAATAATGAAGCACCTCTTAATGGAGTTTCGACTGGTCAAGTGTCAAGGCAGATTGCACAGCCTGGAGAGAAAGAAGAACAAGTCCTCTCACTGCGTAAGTTTGTTGCAGATCATGAATAAATCATTCTTTCTTGTTGGCAACCGTTTCATACTGCCCTAAGATTTCTGAAGTAACTTCCTTCTAACTTAACTTGTACCTGAAGTTTCAAAGCAGTCTCATCCTCTAAAGAAAAAACACCTAATTTATGTGCTGCTCTCAACTTGAGCGGAATAACAGAATACTAGAATCTAGAACTGTAAAATCATTTTGGTTGAAAAGGATCTTTAAGGTCCTTTAAAGTCCAAGTGTTAACTATTGGGGCCCCTTTGTTTGGTCTGTGCACAGACTGGATGGAGGTTTGTGCTCATGTCTGAGATCTCTCATTCACCTTCCCAGCTGAGCTGCAATTGCATTTCAAGGCCATGGGAAAATGACTTTTGCTGCTCCTTCCATTTCATATTCATTCATCATTTCCATATGGTAACTACACAACTACGGAGAGTTGTGCCATGTGTTATTCAGTGCAGCCACACAGAAAGCTGCTAAAGTTAAAAATCGATTTCTTTTTTTTCTCAGAACCAGAAACTAGGAGCTGTTTCTTGTCACGCCTCAAGAGAGTGAAAAGTAGCACTGGCTCAGACCTGTAGGCTGCAGTTTTCCCGTTCCTCATATGTCCTTGAGATTTCAGAAAGTTTTCTTGCTCATATTGAATTGAAAGTGTGAGGTTTTGAAGATTTCCTTGGGAAAACAAACCAAAAATGGTGGTCAGTGTAGAGCCAGTGACTCCTACTGTGAGGTCATGAGTATGTTTCTGTAAGTTGATTCTTTTTTTGTTTGGTAGCAGCCAGCCTGGTTGTCAGGAGCTGTGTGACACCGGTGCCACATGGTGGAAGTCTGGCCTGGATTTGGCATTTCCCTGCCATGTCTTGGAGTTGAGCAGAACTGGCTGCCAAATTCCAGTACTGTGGAGGATGCTCTGTCTGGCTGAGGGCTGTGCTGGTTGCTGGGTGATGCTGAAGGGCTCGAGCTCAGTGTCAGTGAACACTCAGATGTTCATTGATGTGTCTCTGCTGTCCTTGCCCATGAGCAGGTCTCTTCTTGAGTCACGTGTGCTCCTCCAGCTTAGAGGGAAAGTGATTGTGAGTGAAAGCACTTGTGACTTGTAAACATGACAGTTTGGGACATTTCAGTTAAGGAGTTTGTTTTTCCCCAGCTGTTAGGCTGTCTACCAGCTGAGCCTGATTCTGGATCCCTCTCCTGGATCCCTGGAAGTGCTTCTTCCAGGGAGGTGAAAATAGGAGCAGAGTTTGGGTGTGTGTGGAGCAGAATCGTCACCACCCCTGAGTGTTGTTTCCAGCTCTCCATCACACTGGTATGGGGTGCACAGGTGGTGTTCTCCTCATTCCCAGGGTATCTGCAGGAACAAGTCTCCATCCAACTTCTGCTTCAGTAGGAAAGTTTATTTGAGCAGGTCTGAATTGCTTGATCAGGGTAATGCTTTGGAGACCTGCAGTAATTTAAACAGTGTATTTTCAGAGCTGACACTAAATCTATGGAAATCAATTATTTCAGAAAGCACTTTTTTTTTTTTCCATTGCAGAACAGGCGAGCGCCCAACTTCCAGCAGTCCCTGCTGAGTGATGGCATCAGGCAGCTCTCTTTTGACCAGGAGCAGCAGCAGAGTTCAGAGGCTGCTGAAGTGGAGCCAGGGCATCTGCCCAGCACTGGCAACCAGCCATGCTGGGGGGTGGCCACGCAAATGATGCCGGTGCCACCACAAGTCTGATGGCCTTGGTGCCGGGCACCTGCCAGGAAGGAATCTGGTCCAAAACCAAGTTGGAGGTAAGCCCAGGGATGTCTGCGAAGGGGACCAGCTGTGGTGAAGTATTTTCCAATCTCAATAAAGTTTGTAGGCTGACTGGGAGTTTTAAAATAGAGACGCTTTTCCGCTGAAGAAGAGGCAATGGGAACAAAGGTAGGGAGTAGTGACAACAAAACGTGGGTGGTGAGTGTTTGTCGTGAGTTTCCAACAGAGCAGCTTCTCCCTGCACCACCCTGCTCTGGGATTCCAATCTTGCACGTACAGCTGAGATTCCTGCCGGGGAGGAGGAGAAAGGAGGAGGTGGAAGATGAGGAATGGGCTTGGCAGTGCTGGGTTAGCGGTTGGAATCCATCATCCTAAAGGTCTTTTCCAGCCTAAACCAATTCTACGATTCTCTGGCTGCCCCGTGCTCGGAGCAGAGTCTGGCAGCACCAAGCACTCACTTTCTAAACCAGAAGGTTTCTCACTCGCACTGTGTGGGAGTTCAGCTCTCCCAGAGTATTCACTGGTGGTGGCATCTCTGAATTCCTGAGTGGGTTCTGGGGCTGGCACCCCATGAGAACAGGCTGGATTGCACTTACAGATCAGCACTGCTGTGGGACCCAGCATGGTGACAAATGCTCTGCAAAACAAGGATAGGCAAAGGCAGAAAATACAGAGGAAAAAATACATTTACATTTTTTACTTGGAGGAGCAAAATAAACATGGGAATGATTCCCAGGAGAAGAGCTTGTTGTGGTGTTGATGTAAAGCTGCAGAGGGATGCCTGTGTGGTATTTGCAGAAACATGCCACTCTCACCTTCTCTGGTGCATATTGCTTGGGCACCCCAGGCTCAGTTGTCCCAAACTGGCCAAGTACTTAAACTTTTTCTAATATTTTGGGGTCGAGAAAAGATTAAACATGGGGAAACAGGTTTCAGTTGCTTGGTTGTTTTTTTTGGTGGTATCTCAACAACAAATGTAACATCCTTGGGTTTACTGAAAAAGCAATTTACGATGTTTCCACTGAACCATTTCAGCCAGCTTTGCTGTGCAGGATGGCTCTTCATGGTGTCTGTGTTGCCAAGGTAACTTGGTGAGAATGGGATGGCAGATGTGGTCCATACATTCCAGGGTGAACTCCTGTGCTGGAGGACTCAGTACTCAAACCTGCCTCCCTGTATTCTACTTTTTGTTTTGTTGTGTCTTCAGTGCAGTCATTTAATACAGGCAATTATGAGAAAACTCACTCGGGAAAGGTTAAACTTGATGAACTGGGGAATGGTTGTGACTTTTGGCATTGACTTGATGAGCATGTTCCAGCTACTTATTGGTGGGAAACTTGCAGATTCCATACTTTTCAATCCAAAGCACATTTCTGTCTCTTCTTTGATTAGTGATGTTCACCTTGGGGTCAGAACGTGGAGAGAAAATAATCAGTCAAACTGAGTTCAGACAGGTGATGGGGATGGGTGTGAGCAAGGTTTTAGAGCAGAATCAGGGAGGGAGGAGGGGGATGAGGGAGGCGGGAATTCAAGGCTAAGCCAGTATTATCCTTTTGTCACCTCATTTTCCAGGTAATGAAAAAGACCCCTTAAAGTGCTGAGGTGCCACAGGCTGCTGAAGGTGCTGATTTATTTGCTCCATTCTTTGAGGCACAAACATAAAGTTGTTGGGTTTGGCACCCTTTGGTGCCCACTTGCATTAAAACAGTTGGGACCAGATCTTGGGAAATGTGGTTCACATGTGGGATCAGAGCTGAGAAGAGCAGGAGTTGTCGTGGTGAGGGATTGGGTTGTCACAGCCATTAATGTGTGATCACTGCCGGGAGTGAGAGAGACAACCCTGCTGTGGTCCGGCGATCTCCAAAAGCAATAAAAGATGTTGTTAACATGTGAAAGGTAATGCTCCCCTGTATGCATTCCTGATCTGTTTAATCAGGCAGACACCATAAAGGCACGAGTTACTGGGAATTGCATCCTTAGGCACATGGTGCCATCGTAGAAATTTACTGTGCATCATATATTGTCCCTAGTTAAACTCTAACTTTGTGAAGTGGAGCTGAATTATAGAGGAAAGAGGATTTTACGTTCAGAAGAAATGCCTTTAGTCCCTGATCTGTTCTTGACCATGCCAGTTCCATGTGGAATTTGGATGAGTTCTTTAATCTGTAATTTGAAAAGGTGGAGTAATAATTCTGACTTTAGTATAATATAAAATGTAATTAATTTCTATTTCCAAAGCATTTTTGCATCTTCAGAGGGCTGTTCCTTAAAATTGTGTATCTTTGCTCATTTTTATTGCATAAGCAATGCAGAGAATAATACCAAATGTTATTTATTGATGCATTTTAATACCAAAAATGTAAATTCGCTTTCACATTTGCAATGTTTTTCATTTGTTTCCCTCGAACCTTCAGACAGATGTTTTTGATTATAAAAGCTAAAGGCCTAAATTTCTCTGGCCTCAATAGAATTTGTAAATTTATCTGTACCTGGGTGCCAAATAAGAGCTATGACAGTGGCAGGAATTCAGCCAACAAGTCCCCAGCACTTCTGAAAATCAGATTATATAGGATACATTAAGTTAGACGGTAAACAACCAGCAGTGCTGGGGAAGGCAGCACCTCGTAGTGCTGACAGCAGCACGTCCTTCCTCGTGGGGCTCCACGTTGCTCTCCTGGTGGGGTTGTACATCCGCATCCCACACCCTGCATCCCTGGGCCGGAGCTCCAGGCAGGCACTGCCCATCCCATCCATGTCACAGCACTTACAGTACATGATGTGCCTGACTAGGGGGGAGCAGACACTTCATCTCCTCCCTCCTTTTTGGAAGGCCCACGCTGTCAGTCCTGTGCTATCCTGCTTTATTTGTTTGTTCAAGAAATTTCTTTGTTCAAAGAAAAGAAGGTTAATGGCCTGGTGTGCAAATGATCTAACACAGAAGGTTCTCTCCCATCCCATCTTGCTTTATATCTAGGAAATCCAAATGACTGCAGTTTGCGCAGCAGAACTCAGCAGGTGATTCAGTGCAGGAGTTCCTAAAACCCTTTGTCACACCTGGAAAAGCAACAAGGTCCTGCTGTGGGATGGGGGTGCAGGAGCTCACGGGGCCATGAATCCTGAGGATTTGCAGTTAATTACTGACCCCTCGTTTGCATTATATCACACTGTCCTCGTCTGTAACTTGTGAACAATATCTTTGTTAGACCAAGTTACAAGAGATGAAATTAAGTCAATAGGTAGAGATTGCCCAAACTCAGATTCCTGCAGACACAGACAAGCTCCTGGATGAAAAATGCCCAGAACTACCTGGCCATGGCTGATAACTTGGGCTGACCACGGAGGGCAGGGCTTGACAAGTTAACCTGCACTGCTGTCAGCAGAGTCAAGTGTCTGAGTTAAAGACTGTGGGTTTGGACAATTTTTATTGCCTTGGATATTCGCTTTTGGTCTATCAATTCTCAAGAGCAAAAGACGTGCTTTGGCTCTCAAAATCTCTGTGTTTGGAACTTTTTCTATTTGCCAAAGGACTTGAGGTCCAACTGGAATGAGATAAAATTGAATCATATTAATGCAGAGGAGTTAAAATCGAAAGGAGGTTGTTTGTCACGGAGAAATGTTAAGGAAAACTTGAAAGCCTGAGCGGATACTCAGATAAAGACCCTGTTTGCTGTGCCAGTGCAAGGTGACCCTCTCCACAGTGTGTGTTCTCACAAGCACAGTGCACTGGGGCATCAGCAAGTCACACACAAATTCCTGCCCAAATTAAACTGAGACAACCCAACACCCTCTGCCTTCCCAGAGCTGCTGCTGTGGCTGGGGGTGCCGTGGGGGCCTGGACCCGGGTTTTTGCTCTAATATGATTTCTATTGCTTCTAATTAGGCAGCACAGAGCAGATTGCACACTGGGAGAAAGGATAAACAGCTCCAGGAACTCTGTTCTCCCAGCTCTGGCTGTGCCCTGGGATATTGCAAAGCCACAGGGCTTTTGGCTGGAGACCAGTGGGGCTGTGTAAGGTCAGGCTGAAGGTCTGTCCCACAGTGGCCTGACTTAAAAATGGGCATTAAGGCACATCTAAGGGAGAAGCTGAGGATAAAGTGGTTCTTACTCAACTTCCACACCCCATATCTACCCCACTGCATCCATTGGCACAAGTTTTTCCAGAATTCTGCCTGCTTGTTTTCTGAACACACTCACACTTTGTGTCTTTTCAAAGCATTCTGTGGCAAAATCGATTACATCTACTTCCTTTTGTTGGTTTTAGAACGGCTAAGGTAATTTATTGTTATGTTCCTTGTTCTTGTGGTAGGTGAAGGATTTGGTTTTTTCCTGTTCACATTTACTCTGCCATTCTTAATTTTACAAACTTCATTGTTCCCTCCCCACTCTACACACAAAATGATGATATACAGCTCACATGGCTTTTGCATGTGATAAGCCATCAAATATTAAAATAGGAAAAACATCCCCATAAGCTATAGCATCAAAAAAAAATCCCCAGCTGAAAAATACTGGAGATTTGCACTGACTCCAGCTATTTTGGCCAAACAGCTCAGCCTCTGGGCAGATTTACACCTGCAATTACAGAAATAGATCTCCCCGTGTGCAGGCTGTTTGGAAAAATAAAAAGCAACCCTTGATCTCCCCAGCAGCCAGGCTGTGCCTGTGCTGAGGGGCAGGGGCTGGAAATGCTGGGCACGGGAGTCCTTTGCCTCAGACGTGGGGCTGTGGAAAGCTGCCACAGGAAGAAATGAGCAGCACTGACCATGATTAATATGAAATAACTAATTGGAGCAAACCTCTGGAGAGAGAGGTAAGGATTAGAGATAAGAGAAGCACAAATCTTTCTGTTTGTTCTTTTTAAATGAAAGACTCCTAGTGATGAAATTCCTCCCTATTGGTATTCCAGGTGGGGACTTTCCTCCTGCGTGTTGTTCACAGACATTTTGAAGGGTGACCTTTCAAGTCTCTTAATGGATATGCCAAATACCCAAATATCAATTGTTTCTTTTAATGAAACATTGGTCCTGCTCCACTTTTCCTGATGGGCAGAGGATGTTCCAGCCTGCTTGCTGCCAGCTGTTCCTGCAACGTGCCCCCGAGCAGCACAGCTGGGCTGTGCTTGTGGCGCCCCAGCATTCAGGAGCTGTCACATTCCCAGGAAAAGGGATCGTCATGGAAATGTTTTCTTTGAAAATGATGGTTATGAGCACCTGAGCGTGTGCTTGTCTGTTCGGATTAGATTCAGTGAGGTGAGAAAATGCTTGGCTGCCCGAAGAAGACTTTTAGCTTTAATTTTTTCCCTACTTCAGTGCAAAACCAAAGACTTTTCAGTGTTTGGAAAGACACAGAAGGCTCAAAAGGGGGCTATTTTCTGGTGAGGAGGATGGTTGAGCCTGTGGTGGGAGGCCTGTTGTCCCACCCCTCATGGCAGCTGGGCATGGCAGACCTGGGTGCAGCACGGAGTTTCTCTGAGTCTCTCGGGTTTGATCAATACTTTCATCCAGTGGCCAGAAAAAAAACCCTCCAGTTGAAAATGTAGTTGAAACAGCTTTATTCTCACAAGTGTTTCCACTATAATGAATCATCCTTTTGAGGCAGGAACAAATGATCTGCAATGTCTTTGCTGGTGCCACTGTAAGTTCCCCAGAGCAGAGGCTGGTTTGTGCCTGCAGTCCCCAGACCCAGCTCTGGTCCCTTGGCTCCTGCCCAGGAATCTGCAGGTGAGCTGCTGTGGGGCAAATCAAGAAACCAACAGAAGGTATTTAAATGGGATCTAACTCTTTTTTCCTATTTTTTTTTTTTTCAAATAACCCATGATAGTGTAAGCTCAATCCTGCAGCACACAGCACAGGTGGGGAGCAGCATCCCCCCTTGGAAGCCAGTACTTTTAGGTGCAATAAAACCAAAAAAAGTACACTCAGAATGCCCAGGTTCAGAGCATTTTGGCCAGTTTCCCGAGTAAAGGGAGCTAGTTGATTCTTAATTACATATGGGGAGAGAAATAGATTTTTCAGCCCACTGGAAATTTGAGAGTCCTGGTGAGAATCTGGTAGAAATGCAGAAGCAGTTTTGGAGTGGTGTGGCTCAGCAGGTCCTGCCTCTCGGGGTCCTGTGGCATATCCATGCTTTATTCTGAGCCAGAAGAGCTGGGAAGGGCTGGAAGCACCCTGCTTCAGATGCAGCACTTTGATTAATCCTTCCATTCCTGCCAGGGCTGGTCTCAGGACTATCCTGTCGTGGGTATGATACAGGCATGGGAACACACCACCAGTACACTGTAAATGCAGATAATTTTCTACAGCCTGGAGCAAATGCAGTTTGACAGAAAAAAAAGAGATTTGTTGCAGGGTCCAGACAGTCATACCCTGAATTACAGCTAGTGCCAAATGTGAAATGCAGAAACGCCCTCATGCTCATTGGCAGTGCTGGTCCCCCCCAGCTCCTACTGTGAGGAATATTCAGGGATTGCTGAAGCACTTCAGCTTCAGAGGATAAAATGGTTGAGCCTCCCTGATCATAGAGAACATCTCTAGTTACCAACCAGAGAAACATACTTCAAACAAAAATGTGTGTTTACTCCGAAGGGAAAGAAGCCTGGGTGGTGGGGGAGTGAGAATCATTCTTTACTTTTCTCTGAAAAATAAAATAGCCCATTTGTACATTGATTTATCAGGCTTATCCCAACTGTCTTCCAGTCAGGATTCACAATCCTCACTTTTTGTTTCTCTACATGCTCCAGCACACAGATGTGGCTTTCAGAGTGGAAATCAATACATCTGCAGGACGCCTCCGGTGCTAGCAGAGTCCACGGCTTCTTTGATTAAACTCTACTAAAGCATAATTATCTGGAACGCCTTGCCATTTCCTTGGCACTGCTCACACAGCTTTCCAACCAGGAAGCATTTTGTCAGGGCATTAGAGCCCCACACAACACATGCTGGAGAGAGAAAATTACCATCCTCGGGACAAGAAAACGTTTATGTAACATCCAGCTTCAGCAGCCAAGAGGAAAGGAGCCCTGTATTTGAAAGTTGCCCCTAGTTCTGGGGGCAAACCCAGCTTCCTCTAGGCATTCCTGCTGGAGACCACGATTATGGGCTTTGCTGGTGCTCCTGCACAGCCCCATGAGGGTGAAGGCAAGGGGAGGACTTGAACTGCTACAACATCCCAGGTCCTGCTCAGGAAGAGATCTTCTAGGATGTGCAGGGACAGCTGCCGCAGCCTCTGCTGGGGAGGCTGTGGTCCTGTCCCAAGGCTGAGCACTCCCTCCTGAGCCCAGCCCAGGTTCCCTGGTGCCAGCAGGTGCTCCTGCCCGGGTACCTCATGGCTGCCCTGCTCTGTCACTCCCGTTCACGCAATATGGTCCTAGTAACAAAACAATTGTCAATGTGACATTATCCTCTGGCAATCCAGGCTCAGGCTTCCTCCAACAGGGAACAGAAGGAGAACTGTCATGTTAACATTTCAGCTGACTCCAACCTTCCCCTTTTCTCTTCTTTTCCAGGGCTGTGTGTAAAATCCGCCTCTTCTCCCTTGCCCTGCCAGATGAAGCTGCAGCTCAACACTTCTCTGGTATGTGCAAACCCCTGCGCTTCTCCGAGGGCTTGAGTCACCCAACAGCAGCGTAAAACCCGCTGCAGCGGGTGAGTCAGGATGATTGCCGTGGGCTTCAAAGGAGGTGGTTCAGTCCTACAGGGCTGTGCCAGATCAAAATCGTTATTTTGAAAGATTTCTCTCTCTGCAGAGTGGGCCGATGCTGGCCAGGTGCCAACAGCCTTGTTTCAGCCCCTTCTTTCCTTTTCGGATGATAGGTATGATCAGAGCTCGAGACGTGACTTGTTCTGTGACAAAGGGATGAAGGATGATTAGTGGATACAGGAGGGAAAATTTCCATACAAGCAAATTTCCACAGTTACAGAGCACAGTGAGTATTGCTTTTGCTGCTCTACTCCAGATCACTCGTATCCAGGTGTAATGTTGTGCCCTCTGCTCTCAAACACAGCGAGGAGAGGGTTTTCAGGGACCCACCCTGTAGGTGCCCTCCTTGGCCCCTCTCCCAGCAGTGGTGCCACATTCTCAGCTGGGTGTCTGGGGATTCACACTGAGCGAGGTCAGGTCCTTCCCGTGTCTATGTTGCCTGTTCCAGTAAGAGATTCTCCAGAGATCAGGTTTTGTTTGTTTGTTTGTTTGTTTTTCTTGGGTGAACAACCCAAGCATTGCCACCTGAGAAAGGCTTGAAATTCCTGGTGTCACTTGGGGCCACTTGGGAGCAAGGGAAGATTGCTGCCAGCACCCTCCAGGGGATCTCAACGCCTCATGGAAGCTGAGATGGGAAGATATCAAAAATCACTCTGTTTCCAAGCAATGAAGATATTCTTAGGCTCCCTTGTATTGCCAGTTAGAGAAGAAAATAACAGAGCTTGTCCCTTATACCAGCCATGAGCCAGCTCAGGTCTGCTGCAGAAAACCCTCAGCAGCTTCCAGCAGAAGATGAGGCTCAGCACCCAGCCAGGGAAGGCAGGAGCTGTAGTTCCCCAGCCTGGGCACTGGGGACATGCTTCGACCCACATTCCTGCTCCCTCCAGGGAGCCTGCAGTGGTTTTTCCTGAGTTTTGGGAAATCATATTACTCTGCTTTTATTCTGCGAGGCTTTAAAGCAATTCTGCACTATAGCTCAGTACATCCACTGCAGCTTCTGGAGTCTGGACTCCCCTGAATATGGTTAATGAGAAATCTTAATGGTCAGTCACTCCAGCCTGCTGGGGGTTTAGGCTTTATTGAAAAGGGATATAAACAATCCTATAACCAGCAAAATGAACTAATGGCCTTTTGCATCTGTATTTCACTGCACAGCATGCACAGGGGCCTCTTTCCTGCCAAGGTTCACTCATTCCTTGTGGACATTCACTAAGTGAGGCTTCAAAACCTGAGAGTCCTGGGGAGAGAGGGGAGTAGAGCCAAAAGCAGAACTCAGGACTCACTTCAGAATGCTGAAAGAAAATTTGTAATGCTGATTTTGCCTTTGTGGGTTTTTCCAAATGACCAGCACTGACAGAAATAGTAAGTAATTAATGCAATAATGGCTTGCTCAGGACCTGGCTTTTGCAACTTGCAATGCAGCGAGAGTCAAGGTGCTGACAACAACTCATGGAGTCTGAGGATTGCTCGAGTTGCTTCTCTCTCTTTCTGATCATACAAACAATTGCACATGGACAATTGGGCCAACACAGATATACTGTCTACCATGGGTACAATGACCCAGGGCCCAGTGTCTCCTCCTGGGATGGATTAAATACTCTGTTTTCCTCCCCAGGTCAGTTCACGTGTGACACGTTCTCTGTGTCCCTGCAGCTGCAGAGAGCAGAGCCAGCCAGGAAAGCTCAGGTAGTGCTCTGCATCCCAGCTCCTCCACTGCAGCCCTGCCTGTGGCCTTCACTTCTTGTGTTTGCAAACATTTCCCAGGGTCGGTTTGTTGGTTTCTTAAAGTTCTTCTCATACAAGTGCTTGGGAAGTTGTTTTCTTTGTACCAGGAGCTGTGTCTGTATACAAATGCTGGAGCTGTACCCAAATAAGGCTGTCTCTAACACCTCTGTTACAAAACATGCCATAAAACCAGCAAACAGGGAACACTGTGGGACCTGTACTGTGGGCACATCCCCTCTGGCTGCAGCTGTGCTGGGGGAGCTCCCTGCCCTTGCCCAGCTGTGATCATTGCTTGATTCGCAGAGCTGGGGGTCATCATTTCTAACCTCTGTCATCCAGTAGGAACTTACTAAGCCAAGAGCTGTAGTTTAAATGGCATGAGGCAAGGCAGGTTTGTTTGTTTGCTCCCTGGACTACATTCAGTGTCTGGGGCAGCTCTGTGGGTAGTTTTGGACAAGCAATGAAGATGAGCAGGTCGAGTGCACTGGGGCTGCTGATTCCCTCAGCTGGTGTGAGCCCAGCTATAAAGAAAGCTGGTCTGTGTGCTGGGTGATTCTTGTAACTATAGAAGAGCGGAAGAGAAACCTTAAGGATCTGAGGACAGACTCTAGCGAAGGTATGTGGAGACAGCCAAGATAAGAACTCTGTAAGAACTGCTTATGGAAAGGGAGAATTTAATCTGGTGTGTGATGTGAGATACAGCTGCTCCAGTTCAATAATCCATAGATCTTGTTTTGGAGGATATTTGTGTGTTGTAGGAGGTAACTCAGCAAGATCTGAACAGGAGCTGTAGTTAATCAGCCAAGACCAAATGAGCCGTCGTATGGTCTCTGCTGATCCCATGGGTCAGGGACCCCACTGGTCCAGCTGAGGTGGGAGAGCATTCTGTGTGTGTCACCCTGTAGTGTGGGTGACCAGAGCCTGGTGGGGATGCTGATGGTGATGCTTGATGGCACTGCCAGCAGCCTGGGCCCTCAGGAACCCTTCTCTCCAGCACAACCTAAACCTCTCAAAGGTGGTTCCTGCCTTTGTTCAGAATGTGCATTTTAGAAATATTTTCTTGTCTCTTCCTTTGACCTCAGTGCTCGGCCAAGCATCATTTTAGGAAACGTCTTGTTGTGTTTGGGATATTCAGTGCTTTAGTAGTTTGCTTCTTGGCCTTTTCTCGACCCTTTTCTCTTGGGTGGGTGTTATTCGGGGAGAAATTGCCATTCCCTTTTCCCCAATTTCTCTATCCATAAACACAGTAAATGGCGACAAGCTCTGGTAATTCTCCTTAAAAGCCCTTGAGTACTGAAGTGAGCCCCCGGATAACAGATTGAAAAGGCAACAATTAGGAGAGAAGAGTGAGGAACAAAGGGGATGTAAACAAGTCCCTGCTGTGAGAGTTAGAGCAGCCAGTGAAAGCATCAGGCACAGAGAGCACTGATGCAAGAGGCTGGTGGTTTTTGAAAGTTTTTGAAATATAAGCTTAATAAACATTAGAAATCATCTTTAGCCACAAGCCAGGTTTCTCCACTCTCAATGTTATTTTTTGGCATTGGAGCCTGGCCCAGATCCTTCATTCAGAGCAAGACAAACTCTCCTAATCCTTGTTTATAGCTTGGGAGAGACGGTACTTTGTGGTGGTTATATTTGTGAGAGATTATTGGTTTGGTCTGTGTGCTTTCAGATGCTGTTCTTTGCTCATTACGGACAGTCAGGGACGATTACAGCAATGGGAATATTCACAGCAACTAATTCCAATGTCCTTCCACTTACCAGTGGTGAACTTTCTTATGGCCAAGTAAAAATCTTTGAAGTATCACTGAGAAGTGTTTTACAGCTCCATGTAGTAGGCAGAGCTCTCCGTAGCTGAAGTTACAGAGGAATTTCAAACAGAAATGTATGTTTTATTAGGACAGTGCCCCTACAGCATCTGCTGACACCTGTGGGTGTCCCTAAGTCTGCTGTTGCTGGTGGGGGGGAATCGTGGGGGTGTCCTGAGCAGCAGCAGTGGTTCCCAGTGGTCCAGTGCCCTGGGTATTGTGCTTGCCCTGTTTCAAATACTGAGCATCCTTTCACTTCCTGAGTTAATATCCATATACTATTACCAAATTTTTGTTAAATATGGTCCCTGTTGAGAAAACAGTGTGTGTGGGGGGGGGTGTATGGGGACCCACATGGCTGATCCACTGTTTCCCTTGGCGTTTGTAAAGCTCTGCTTGTGGCGCTGAAGCTCAACACAGGAGTATTGCAAAAGAGTTCTGTGGCTCTGGAAGCAAAAGAAAACCATTTCTGTTCTTAGAAGCCCTCTTTTCTGACAGTGTTCAGGTTCATGAACTCTGACCACTAGGCCAAACCTGGAGAAGGAAGGGACAGAGCCTGGTGTATTATGGCAAAAATATGCTCTTTTTCAGCACTGAAATTCTACACTCCTGAAAGTCCTGGAAGTCTATTTTTGCCACTTGTTTTGGAAGAGATTTTGGGCGTTTAAATGGCTTATGTGGGCAGTTTTCCAGAGGGCAGGAAAATGGCAGTGACACAAAATGTCACATGTGGTTCTGGACACAGGCCTTGTAAACCCAGTGTTTTGTCCAGAAAGACTGAGAGACTGGACATCCTGGTGGACATCAAGCTGGACATGAGCCTGCAGAGTGCTCTTGGTGCAAAAGACTGGTTAACCAGTTTGTTGTGTCATCCAGCTGAGAGGAGAGAGAGAGCTGAGTCCAGTGGAAAGCCTTTTATGCAAGGACTGTGCTTTTGTATTGATTTTGTAAAGCATCAGTTAATATATGAATAATAGGCGGGTGTTTATTCTTAAAAGGGCCAGACTGTTCTGCCAGGAAAAGCAGGATTCGTAACAGCCTTGAGATATTTTTCTCATTTTGTTCACAATATAAATGATACCTGAATTAATATTCATGTTGGAATAAAATCAGAGGGGGCCTTAGTAGTAAACCAGTAAACAATGCAAGGAAAAATGGCTTTTTATGGTTGCATAAAGATGCAAAATGACAGGGGGATTGGGAGCTTGTTTTCTTCTGTCACATCTCCCAAGAAACCAGGGCGAGTGTTCTGCGCTTGTGTTTTATTTTGCCTTTGCCCAGGGACATTAATTATCCTCGAAGAGCGCACTGGGTGACAGAGCCGTGCGTTCCCATGCGGAACAGGGGACAGTTACGGGGTAATGAAACCGATCACAGGGAGGGCCGGTTGTGAAGTGATCAAAGCCCAGGGTTGGCTGTGCCAGAGCGCTGCTGGCCTTTTGACATGTGGGACTAACAGAGCACGGGCTGGGTGAGGCTGGAAAGCATCAAATGATTCATTTACTGAAATGCGGAATATTCACTGTACTGTCTGGGGATGGTTGGTGCTGCAGAATAATGGCCTGGCCTTTTCTTCCATGTGTTTGATGTCTTCCTCTCCTTTTCCTACTGAATTAGCAATATCATGCCAGGAAGCAAAGATTCCTTGTGTAAGAAGCACTGGTGCTTTATTGAGCAACCTGGAGAATCCCTGGGAAGTTACCCCAACTGGCTCTTATACCAACTATGAACTAAGTTGATGAGTGCCACCCCTCCCATTCCTTTGTGTGAAAATAAGGGATGTTCCCGGATTAATTACAATTGAACTCTGTTTGTGCAGAGCAAACAGCTCTGAGCAGCTCTGCATTTGCTGTTAAAGCAATAATCCTTAAAAAGAAAGGCATTTTACAGCAATTAATGCAAAGTGAACAAGGATTGTTCTTCCAACTGGTCAGTAATTATCACGAAGTACTACTTGAAAGGTCATTATCACTATTAGGAGCCTGGATTTTGATTATTAATTGTGTCATCTGTCCTTGGACTTTAGCGATCAGTGCAGCAGCTTGATGTTGTTGCAGCTTGTTTATCCCATTCTTCTCAGGCAGTTATGATGCACCTATAGAATCCCAGACTGGTTTGGGTTGGAGGGGATCTTACAAACCATCCAGTTCCACCCCCCTGCCATTGGCAGGGACAACTTCCACTAGACCAGGTTGCTCCAAGCCCCGTCCAACTTGGCCTTGAACACTTCCAGGGATGGCGCAGCCACAGCTACCCTGGGCAACCTGTTAACTCCTTCCAGTAACACACCTTCTGGGTGTCACTCAGCAACTCTCCCATGGCCACTGGTTTATTGAAGATGACCATATGCATTTTTAGATTGGGAAAGATGACCTGAAGGACTGGGAGGAATAGGCAATTCCCTGTTTTCCCCTCTCTACTTCATTCTCCCTTAAAGATCCCTTTATGATGGGGGACTAGGATAGGAACAAGTGTCCAGGGTGCGATCTGTGCACAGCTCTTGTGGGGATTCAGGTTATTTTGCTCATTCACAAAGTTGAGGATAGCCCAAAAACCTGCCTTTTCTTGCTTCTGCCTTGAGGTATCACCCCAGTGTCTTGTTCTTTCTTCCCTTCACTTGGGAGCCAATTAACACCCCCCAAGATACAAACTGAAAGTAAAAATTGTAGCTTAGATGAATCCACCCATACAGCTAATAAAAGATCTGGTTGCTGCTTTTTAACTTGGTTGCAAAAAAACAAGAAAAAAAGAAAAAGGAAGAAATTGATGGACACTGAAGGAGTTTGTCATGTGGGCACACAAGAAATCTACTGAGCCCTTTCAGAGGAGAAGCAGATGAAGACACTGGTACTTGTGCTGTGCACTAATAGACACATGTATAGGGGCAAGGCACAGGACAGAGCCATTTCTGCTCCACAGAAATTTGATGATGGGTTTCACGGGTGCACTAAGCAGCAAAAGCCACACTTGCAATTAATTCCAGCTCATAAACTCCAGTGTTGCAGAAAACTGCTGGAGACACACAGGGATGAAACAAAACTTCTTTGGGGTTTGCAAGAAAAGTAGCAACGGCAAGAAAAGCGGAAAACAGCTGTGACTGCCAGGAAATGATAAAGCATCAACATCAAGATGCATCACAGCACAAAAGTCAGTTACTCAATAATTTTCTGGCACATGCAGCGAGTGGCTGAATAGCTGGAGAGGTGCCACTTCCAACACTCCGTGTGTGAGTAGCTGTCAGCAGTTCAGTGAACATCAATCTACTAATTTCTTATAATTTGAAATGCGTTGGCACACTCCTGGGCACTGCTGGAGTGGCAGCTATTCAACCTGTGATTTTGGGCTGGGGGCAGTGGGAGCACAGGGCACTGCTGGTACTGCTGCCATTGGAGCACTGGGAGCCAGAGCCCATTTGGTCTCTGCACCAGCATTGAGTCTTCAACTGCACAGAGATGGAGGGGGGGGGACACACCTGGTTGGTGTTTGAGAGACGTTTCCTACTGGCTTAAATTCAGAACACCTGTGGTTCAAAAGTTCCTGATCTTTCAGGATGTCACTGATCAATCTCTGCTGCATGTCTTGCTGAGTCAGCACAAGTGGGATTAACTGGTGTTCTGGAAGGGCTGTGGTGTGTTGGGATGCTCTCCATAGCCTGGGTCTTGGTTGCCAGGTCTTGGCTTTCAGACCAGGAGGAGCTCTGCACATCAGGGGTGATGCTGACAAACTTCTGCAGTACATGAGTTTAAGTTTCCAAACAAAACTGTGCCATAACTGACAGAGTGACTCCAAAATCCCAGTGCCTTGTTCCCACCTCGATGGACATGGCCTCTGGCAGTTGGCTTTAGCAGTAACTCTTTGCTTGATTGTGGCAGAACATTCTCACTGTTACCAGGTGGGCAAGGAGGGCAACACCTTTTCTGCTGCTTTTGGTGTGACGCTATTGTAGCTACACTGGGGAAAGAAAGGGTTCCTTCAGGAAGCTGGGAGAAAGAATCCCTCGGGTTTGGGTGGGCGCAACAGAAGCCAATGTTTCCTTCATAGCAGATGTCCCTTTAACTGCTCTGAAATTTACTTAATTTTCATCTTATGGGATTTACAGTTTTGGAATTAATTCCCCAGTGTGCACTCTCATTGTCAGAAACCGAGATGGAAAAAAAAAAAAGCCCCACACTGATAGGAGAGCTGAGAGGGGAAAAAAACCCCACTGACTACTAAAAAACTGACTGCCAGTTCTGCCTGTGATGTCTAGTCTGCTCAGAGTTAATATTTTTTCACCTTATTTTCTTAAAAATATGACTGTTATTTTTTCCCCTGGCTTCATGAAACCAATTTGCATCTGAGATGTATTTTCTGGGACCTCGGCAGTGATGGGACTTGCATTGCCTTTCCAAACAGAGCACCATATGCTTCCTTCTGTGTGTGTTTGCTGCCTCCAAAACCCTCCCAGATAATCTCCCTGGCTGAGTACATGACAAAGCACCAGAAAGGCGTTAGCACACAAATGCTGACACTCCTACAAAAGGAGAGAAGTGATAAATGCTTTACTGTGTAAAGAAAAAGATAAGGATGTATTTTGGGAACCAAGCTGACGCTTGCAATACCTGTGAGTATTTTTATCTTGAGATCAGGAATGTAAGGAAAGGTAGATAGAGACTATCATTAAATCTGCATTGGTTTATTTAAAAAACAAACACTGTATCTGACTTTCAAAGTGCCTCTTATCAGAGATGCAAAGGAATTGCAGTGCGGTTTTCAAATGCACCTGAAGATGAGGGGCCTTATTTCCTTTCACACATAGTTAGCAAGAGTTAGTCCCAGATAAAACCTGCAGCTCCTCACTTTAGAAGTGGGTATTTTTGTTTTTCAGTTAAGCAAGTAATGACAATTTCAGAGAATAGACACTATTCAGCCATGCTGGAAAAACCCCACCACACCTGAGAAATGGCTTAGTAAGAAAAATGTTTTTCAGAAAACCTGCCTGGCTGCACTGATCCCTTTTCTGTGGCTTTAGGACTGTCTGTCCTGTTTGGGGGTGCTATGTGGATTTGGTGATGTCTGTCTGGATCTCCTGCCTGCCAACACCGGCTGGAAACATGATGTAGGTAAACATTTTGATCAGCTTTGGTTTAAATGGAGCAGCTGCTGCAGGGACAGTTCTCCCCGTGGTCCCTGGTCATGCTGTGCTCCAGCCAGGACAGGGACAGCTGGTCCATCTGACACTGAAGGCTCTGCTGTTGGCCCAGGGACTCAAGCTCACTTTCCCCAGACTCCCAGGAAGTGCTTATCGTGGATACACACGGACGTGCCAACAGCGTGCTTGGAGAGCGATCCTGCAGTTGCTTTGCCCATCTCCTGCATCGCGCAGCTCCACCTGCCTCTGCTCCATCCTACCCGGGAAGGTTTGGGGGACCGCTGAACAATGGCAACGTTGCTCAATCCATCAACATTACGGAAGCAAATTATGATAAATTACCTTTTGTGCCCCCACTGGGAAGGTTTCACAATGATCATTAACCCTCAGAAAGACTTGTGCTTCCTGTGGAGGTCTAATGATTGCATTCCGAGCTCCCAGATAAATCACAGGCTGGGTGGCAGGAGGGCCCTGTCACTGGCAGCAGGGGCAAGGATTCCTCACAGGTGGTGGTATTACTTTGTTAAATCCTGCAAAAGGGATAAACATCACCTGAAGTCTGGCAAGCTACCACAAAGAACACTTGGGTGCTAATCTTCGTTGACAGCAGGTGGGGCTGCACAGTGCGGTGCTGCTTCTCTGCTGGCTGGTTGGTCCTTCGCTAATTATCAGAGCACAGAGATTTCCCTCCTTCATTCATTCTGCTCAGCTTCTCATCAGGATCGTTTATCTCTTACAGGGACACTTTCTGTGCCTGTTAGGAGCAAGGGCCATGGTTTTACATTTGTAATCCGTGGGTTCTCGCTTCCAATTTGCCTCCTACCGCCGTTCGTTCCTGCATTTGTGTTTATATGAGTGATACAAGGTAAAGCTGCCCTCCAGCTCTTCCCTTGGAGCCAGAAGCCTTTTCCTAATAAGCTGATTCTGTAGTGTCTGTCACTCCTTTTCCAAGCTGCCCCTGGTTCTGACTTGTTGTGGATTATCTGTGGATAGATGTGTCATAGAATCATGAAATTGTTTAGGTGGGAAAAGCCCTTTGTCAAATCCAACCGTTGCCCCAGCACTGCCAAGGCCACCACTAAAACATGTCCCATAGTGCCACATCTTCATGTTTCTTAAATCCCTCCAGGGAAGGTGATTCCACCACTGCCCTGAGCAGTCTCTGCCGGGACTTGGCAGTCCTTTCAATGAAGGAAATTATCCTAATATCTCCTTGAAATTGTCCATCTGTACATGCACAGGGGCACTGATGGGATCACCCTGGTAACCGGAGCATCTTTACCCAGCACAGAGCTGCCTCCAGCCTGGCAGCTAAAATAGCCAGGATGGCAAACTGTGCTGCGCTCAGAGTTCTGGTGGGCAGAGGAAACAGCTGCCTGTGTGAGAACCGAAAACAAAACCTGGGCAACATGTCATTTAGAAGTGCTCTTATGGCTCCTCTGCCTTGACAACAGTGCGTTTCATCCCTCGCTCCTGACAGAGCCCTGCACGGGCAGTGCTTCCCGGCAGCTGCTTCCCTGGCTCTTTGCAGAGCCACTCGTAGCAACAAGGACACTAATGGGTTTTGTGTTTCTGTAATAGGAACATCATAGCTGTGAGGAGAGGAACAGCGATGCAAGAACAGTCATGTTCTTAGAAGTAGACAATTATGTTGGATGCTCCTGTTTCCATAAAAAAACAGTGGCAGCTTAGCCAGGAGGTGTAAAAGTTCTGAGTTCGGAAGTTTGCTTCATTAACGAATAGCCCTAAAACCTCCCTGAGAAGGAAATAACTTAGACTTCAGACAAATTTGAAATAGTTTGACTTTCAAATTAATTTTATTGTTGTTTCGGAAGGGTCAGGATGCACAGAAATACCCAAATACAATTTTCTCCAAACCAAACGCTTTGGTATTCCTGAGTGCTTAAAGAGAGGGTTTGCAAACATTCACAACAATCAGGTCTGTAAGCACCAGGCATGCTAATGAGGTGAAAATTCCCTGAAACAATAGGTCAGTCTAACTATTAACTATTTCAAATTCTGGGGATGTGAAGCATAATCTGCCTTGAGTGCAAAGGGTGCTCCCGGGAAATCCCTGGATTCCCCTGGGGGGTGGGGGGGGCAAGTGCTGATGTTTTTTTCTGTGACATTCGGTGCCTCAAAGTTAACGATCTGTTTTCTGTGTGTGCAGCTGGATACCATTAAATAAAGGGGGTAGGTCTGTAACTGGGATGTGTCGTTCCCCTTGCTGAGTTGTTGAAACGAACTCCATGTAATCGGATCCCTTTTTGGGCTGACTTTCATGTATGTATTTAAATATCTTTTATGAACAATGCTATGATTATTTTGCTTTCTGAATAGAATGATGGGTCGAGTGAAATGATCCCAGCAATGCCAGCCAGCTCCAAGGTAAGTTGATATTCCCCTCTCTAGTACTGGGCTGCCTCTTTATTCCAGGATCTCCAGTTAGAAGCTGCTCGTTACCTCCAGTTACCTTTATAAAACATGAAAGAGTCACCTGGTTTCATAAAAATATATATACCCACAAATATTTATAGATATGTTTTAAGCTATATGAGAGGTGTGTGTATTTATGCACACCGATGCCCTTGGGGAGGAAACAGCCTGTTCTGCTCTGCCTCTGCGGCTCTCGAAGGGTCACTACTTGACACCTGAGCAGAGCACATAGTGAAGCACCAGGACTTGACCACACCCTTCTTTGTAGCAAAATAAAAACCCGGAGGCAGCCTGTAATCAAATACCTGTGGAACAGGTAAGTGGGCTCTACTGCCCAGTGCCAATGTGAGGAGCAGAGGAGCAGCTGCTGTTTTGCTGGACTACAGAGTGTCCCCTCCGTAGAGCTCTTTCCTGGCACTGGCCTTGGAAGTAAAACTGGCCACAGAGCCAGAGCTGCCAATGCAGAGATTTGGGATGCAGATTTCAGTATTCTGTTCCCCAGAAGCTGAAGAGCTGGGAAGAGAAAGGGAGTTTTCTACTGCCTTAAATCTTTGCAGAGCTTTTCCCCCTTACTTATGTGCTGCAGAGTGATGGTGAGTAAATAGCCCTACAGAGCTCCAAGTGCTGTGTAATGCACTGGGTGCCCAAATGGATCTGTATCCCCTCTGACAGTCCCTTCCCTGCAGGGAACTGCTGAGTGCTTGGGGAAGGGATCATAAATTCTTGCTGGAGGCTGATGGCCCTGGCTCTGCCTTCCTGAGGACAGCAGTTCTGTGAGCTCAGGAGGATCCTGCCTGCTCTAGGTCAGTTCCTAACTAAGAAGGTAACAGGGCTAACAGTAAGGGGTGGGTGAAAAACAGTGCAAAACAAGATAAAACACATACTTTTCTCCAGTGTGAGAGTTTTAGCACTTCTCTCTAATGCTGCCACAAACACTGCTGGGCAGCAGCACCTGCCCTCCTTGCCCTGTCCCAGGTAAGTGCCACTTGGCAGGGTGCTGAGATGTCCTGCTAATTGCAGCCTCTCCATGTGGAGCTGAGTGTGAAGCAGTTGAGATGGGGGACAATGACGACCCCACTGATGGCATTTTCTGTTCAAGTTTTGGGTTTCTTTGGGTTTTCAGGCTTGACTCTTCCTTAAAGCTGACCTTTCTACTCCAGGCTCCTCCATCCTTTTTATCAGTGGTGCTCCTCTGATTGAGCTGTTGCTGACTCATGTCAGTGGGAAAAGAGAAAACTATTGGAGCCCTTCAGTGTTTTGCCTGCTTGAAGTTCCTGGAAACCCTGATCAGTGCATCCATTTCGTTATAATGTAACATCAAGAGTTGTTTTTTTTCTGGAGATATATTTTACTCAGTGTCCTCAATTTTATTAATGAATTAAATGCTTTTGCTGGGTCATTGTGCTCCTGTTGGGATGCTGTTAGAAGCACAGGGAAGCATCTTTGAGATGTGCAGGGCTCCAGTGGAATGTGCTTGGGGTGTCACATCCACCCCTCAGTGCAGCCTCTGCTGGGCTGCAGCCCCTCGGTCCTCAGAGCGTTTATCCAAGGGCAGACATGAGTCACGGTCACTTCCTCTTGGCACAAGGACATTTAGGAAGATAATAGGTGGGAAAAATAACAGTTGATCCTGAGGCTGAAACTGGAAGCCGTTTCTGAATATAAATTAGCATGTGACCTCAAATTGTCCTGGTTCCTGTCTGCTTGGCAGCGCCTCTCCTTGCCTGAGTCCAGCCTATGTTTTTCCTTTGTCCCTCTGTCACTTCCACATTGGGACCCTCTTATTTGCCCAATTACTGGCACAAACCTGTGCTTACCTGTGCAAGACAATGCAGCTTGTCTGAAAATGGTTGCTCTTCATCCTGCTCTGTAGGGACAGGAAAATCCCACGTTAATTCTGCAGGGGTTGGCTCTGGGCTTCCCTCCCTTTTCACTGGGCATGGACAGCCTGTTTCTGCAATGGAGTCCCTGTTTTGAGCTTATTCCCTCAAATCTCTTCCAAAGCCAGAGAAAAATGAACTTTTCATATTTAAATACTGTCAGAGTTGGAGAGCTTGTAGTACCCATACCAGATCCCTCAGCTGCTGGTGCAGCAGTTTCTTGGTGCTGCCAGCTGGTCCAAAGGGGGATGGGGACCAGCTCATCCAACTGGAGCTTTGTTTCAGCAGTCAGGGTGGGACGAGTGCGAGGGCTTGGCAGCACTTGTGCTTGTGTCACCGAGTCCTTCGCCTGCAGAGAAGCAGGACAGTTTGATTTTATACACACAAATTATCTGGGGAGGTACTATAAAAATACAGTAAAACTGCCTGGCTGGCTGAGGATACCTGCCAAGGCCTGGGATTCTCTCTGTTTGCTGGAATGCAGCTGAGGGGTGGTGCAAAAAGCATCACTGCAGAAGGGTCTGGACTTTTGCTGTCAATTTCTACCGTTGCTTGGTGTTTAATAGTGGGAGTCCAGCTCCCCCCTCTCCTGTCACTGGGGATCAGGAGGAATTTCAGTGAGGCCGTTGTGCTGGTGCGGTACAAGCAGAGTGTCAGTGCAATCAAACAGTCACAATGGCCCTGCTTAATCAGAGTGTACAGTTTATTTTTTACACAGTAAATTTGCTATGATCTAGGTCAGTGCTTGCAATACCGAATTCCCCTTCCAGAGCTGTTTGTTACACCGCCACAAACCCAAAGCTCACAAGGGCTCTCATACTTCCAGGTTGTAGGGTGTCCCTGGCCACGCTGAGTTTTGGCACTCTGCTCTCTGGGAGAAAAAAAAGCTTGGATTTATTTTTCTGGCTTAGCCTTGCTGTCCATCACTTTGCAAAGCTCAGAGTACCAAGTTTGCTTTTTTCCCCACAAATTTCGTTAATCATGAACTGCCTTTTGCTTCGAGTAAGAAGGTCGCAAGGAGAGCTGTGGTCAATAAGCACAGGCCAAAGGAGTAACTAGGAATATTGATTGGAAATAAAGGCCTGGTATAATAAACTGCTGTCTGGAAGGAAGGCTAAATGCACAGGGAGGGCCCTGGTCTGCTATTCCCGTGGGCTTTCAGAAGTGAGTAAGAAATTATTTTTTCTTATTTTTTAATTTTATTGAATCACTTGGTGGCAATAACTTACCAAATTTCCTGTCATTGTAATGCTCCAGCCTCTAAAAGTAGGACTTGACAGGTTTTTTTCCACCCTCAGGCTTGGTTCAGAGCACCAGCCTGGTGTGCTCATGTGCTGCTGTTTGTCCTCGCCTACTTTCATATTAATTTGATGTGTCATGATAAAAATGGGGTGACTGAACAGTTTCAATTCTTGGCAAACTGGGTTTAATGGAGTTGGTGAGGAAAGCAAGCAGTAAAATTTGCTTCCTCCAGCAAGACTTGGCGTGGCCCTGGTTTGTCAGGTTGGATTCCTCAGTGCCAAGTCACATTAAGTGATGCCTCAGGACAGGTCTGAGCTGTGGCTGCACGACATCGGAGCTGCAGAGAGTCCTGCAAGGTACTGCTGCCGAAATTCAGTGTGGTGAAATGCTCTGTGGTCACACTCGCTGTGAGACTGGTGGCTATGGCTGTAAATGCATACCTAGATTTCCTAGGGAATGCAGTAACAGGTCCTGGGCAGTTCACCAGTGCAGTCCCCAGAACCACACCCTGTCCTGAAACAGCTCGTGGCCAATACTGATGGGATTGTTGCTTACTATTGTAATTTAATTTTATGCATATCTGCTCAATGTTTCCAAAAAGGTGTCATGGCAGTGAGTTATGGGCTCTATTTCTTATGGCTTCTCTATTTTTTCTGCAAAACCATATGGCACCTTATTTACTAACGAGTGTTACGAATAATTAAAACCAAGTTGCAACTCTCGAAAAAGGTGACCAGAGCAGAGGGAGTGAGCTCCTGACCTTGCTTCCTTGCAAAGGGAGTGTTGGAGCTTCACTGTCCATCTCCCTGCTTTTATACCTGGAAAGATTGTAAAGGCTCATGAGCAGATTTTTGAGAGCCACTGCAGCCAGGGCACTGAGGGCCTCCATTACTGTTGTGCTCTCATGGCTGATCTATTATTACAACCTCTTGCACTTTGTGCAAACCAATTAAAATGAATAAGTGTACTCTGATCTAATATTCAAGTCACTTTTTGGCACGCAATCATTCATCATAAATGCACATAAAACTAGAATTCAATTAATCAGCTCATACAAAGAACCTGTCTCTTGCTATTTTTTCCTAGTACATTTTTTTTTCTCTGAATAAAAATGTAATTGTCAGTGCAAAATATCAAACGAGAGCCACATAACAAATAACTATGGATTTGTAATTAAACCCAATAAAGCCTAAGATGGAATATAAAAGGCAGAGACCTAAAATCCAATTAAAACTTATTATAAGAAATACAATGCCAGGATTTTTTTTCAGGCGGAGAGCAGCATGCTCTGGTTGGTAACAAAACACCGGTATTGGATTTGATAATGAAGCCCGAAGAATGATTCTGGGAGTGTGGAGCAAAGAGCTAATGGCAAGAGCAGACAGTGACATACGAGGGAGGCGCAGGAATGGCCCCGTTATCTGCTGCTGTAATCAAAGGCTGGTTATGGCTATTTCCCCTCCTGTCTATGGGAGCACTTGACTCAGAAGAAACAAGTTATTAATTCTTGTTTCCCAGGATGGCAGATGGTATTACTTGCATTTGTGTTTAGGTGAGGAGAGAGATTCATTTTTGAAGAGCTTTGGCCATTATTGCAGGACAGTGGAGTGGTGGGTGCCCACCCTCAGGTGAGGGGTGTGGGGGCTATGCCGAGCTGGGTGGGCAGGACACACTGCAGAGGGGAGAAGGCAGTGTCTCCTCATGATCAGGGTCGTGCTTCCAGCTGCAGCAAAGCCCATCCTGTCACCCTGCCTGCCACAGCAGGTAAGAAGGGAGCAGTGTTGGGTGAGCGATCCAGCCCCGTTGTGCTTGCTGCCCAGAGAGAGAGGAGTGACAGCTGGGGGCTGCTCTGGAACCTGAGCTCTTTCTCCAGACCCAGGACTCAGCCTCCTCCGGGGAGCACAGGAGAGCCTGGACTGAGCCCTGCTTCCTTTGGAGCAGACACACCATCCCAACCCCACCGGTACTCCAACCTCCTTCACAGTGGAAGTGCTGTACCTGGGAATTTTTCCTGTTCTCCCAGCTCTCCAGTTATTAGTGAAATAAACATTCACCCAAGCAAAAGGAGGGAGAGATTTTCTGGTGGTTAGAGCTGATCAGAGAGAGGAAAGCCCTTTTTTCCTCAAAGAATATTGTGAGTTTTTGAGAAGGAACTTCATCCCTCTTCATGCAACAGGTCGATGCTCTGGTGTTTGACCCGCAGTTTGTACTCACTTCTCCTGAGCCCAAGAAGTACCTGAAGGACCAAATCCATTTGACTGGGTCACTGCCTGGGAGAGGGGAGCAGAAGGTTCACTCCTGAGCACCTCAGAGGCTGATCCATCCTGCTGGTGACGCCAAGGTGCCTCCAGGAGCAGCCGGTGCTCTGTGGGCTCACTGCTGCCCTGTGAACCATATCTGTCAGTGCCCTGTGTACCCACTGATTGATCCTGGATGCTATTTGCCTCTTGAGGTTATTTATCACGGCCGGAAACATCACAGAGGTTTGATCTCCCAGCCCTCATTGCTTTCATCCTCCTGTGCATGCCTGGCTGGGGACATCAGGGCTGGGAAGGGATCAGCACTGTTGGCCAAGGGAGGACCTTCACCGTGGTGAGCAGCCTGAGGGGGAGAGATGTCACTGCTGCCTCTGGAAAAGAGCTAAAATAAGAAGCCTTTGACCTCATCTGACACTGACTTTACATGCTGGCCTGACTGTAATTGTTATTTCTCAAATAGAAATGGTTACAAATATAAATTGTGGTGTTGGATTTTTTTTCTTTCATTTTGTTCCCAGTCAGAAAGCTTCTTAGACATGGAAAATAAACGCTTGAAGTTAACCTACTCTGAAAACAACTGGACTTTGGCTTAAAATGGAGAAAAAATAGACTAGATTTTTCTTCCCGGATTTCTCATTGTTGCAAAATAACTGTAATTATTCCCTTTTTTTTTTTTGTTATTGAGTTCTTCCATTGTGCAACATGTAATTCTCTTAACTAGCAGAGTATGCCCGGCCTTTCATTTCACCCTGACCCTACTCTTTCGTAAAAATTTGATTATAGTCACAATTCCCGTGTGCCTGTTTTTCGTCTTTGTAGCATTAATGGCCTATTGAATAATTCCCAGCTGCTTTGTTTATCCCTTTTCTTTTGCTGATGGTTGTCACTAGTTTTGCAGCTTGGTGTTTCTTCACCTCCATGTGACTCTTGTGTGGATGAGCCCGAGCAGAGCTGGAACATCATCCGAGCACAGGATGTGCTGCTGCCCTTGACTTGCCTGGCTCTCATCCCTGTCTCAGCACCCAACACCCCTCCCAGACCTCACCCTTTGTTCCCCCTGGTGGTGAGGACTCCCTGGAGGGAGAACCCTCGGCCTTTATGCACTTTATGGGGAAGCTGCATAAGGCAAAAGGCATTAACGGGTTAAATACTGAAATCTTCTGCAGCCAAGATTTGAGACATTTTTTCAAAACAGCTCCTTTGTGACTGTAAGTGTCTGAAGTGGTTTTGAGCTCCTTGGGAAGCGCAGCCACTCACGGTGTGACCTTCGAGCGAGCAGGAAAGGATGAACAGTCACGGACACCACAGACGACTCCAGTAGCTCTTAGGAAATCCTTCATTAGGATTCAGATATGATATAATATAATCTCTCTTTTTCAGCTGTTATTAACAACAGCTGTAACAAAGCTGTAGGGGAATGAGGTGGTTCTTCTCAGCAGCTGAAGAGTCAGTCACCTGAAATAAGAGAAGGAACAAGATTCCAGTCTGTGTGCTGAATTCAGGATGGGAAGAATACACTGTCTTTGGTATTTTATTATTGAAATAAAATACTGAGCACTTGGCCTAGGGACTGTCAAGCACAGTTATTTAACATATTAAGTGGCAAATAAGAAGTATTAAAATTGTGTGGTGTAAACAGCAGCAAGCAGTAATTTTAGGTAGAGATTGAATGCCAGTGTTCAGCTGTTTGTGTCTTACAGCCACATCCATCCTGAGATGTCTTCTGCTGCCTATTAATTCACTTACCACATAACTCCTGTCTCAGAACTCTGACCCTCATTTAGCAGCTTTAACCCCAGCCCATTTCCCTGGTAGTTAATAACGTTCCTGTGCAGGTGCTCGTGACGTGTGATCCATCCTCGCTCCGCAGGCTCTTTAACAATTAACAGCATTAACAACACTCTCAATATCATGTCGGTGGCTCAGTCATCACTGAGGTTCTGTGCTGGGGCTGTAATTGAAACCATCTGTTTGAAGGTTTCTATTCTCTGTGTCTTGCTGGTGGAGCTGCCATCTCCTCCTCCCAGTGTCAAGCAGAGCTGATGGAGAATTTTTTCCCTATATCCCACCTAATCCTGCTATCTGTCAGTGGGAAGCCATTCCCCCTTGTCCTGTCCCTCCAGGCCCTTGTCCGAAGTCCCTCTCCAACTCTCTTGGATCCCCTTTAGCCACTGGAAGGGGCTCTAAAGTCTCCCTGGAGCCTTCTCTTCCCCAGACTGAACAGACCCATTTCTCGCAGCCTGTCTCCATAGGACAAGTATTTGGGTGCTCAGCAGGGACTCCATCGTGCTGCGTTCTGATGACTCCCACTCTGGGAAGCATGAATTCTCCACAGCCAGGCTGAGGAGGTGATGGGCACGTGCCTGTCTGAGGGGTTATTATGAAGTCACCCCCAACACCATGCAGATGACTTTGCCTTCAACTGGTTGCACCACTGAAAATAAGAAGCTTTAGAGGGAATCCATTTCTCAGCTGTCTTCAACATGGAGGGCAGTGCCTGTCTCCTTCCTCACAGGTACCAAAGGCTTTCTCAGGGAAGTCTACAGCTGGTTGTGGAGTTGGGAATGACTGTTTGGGAGCAGGGGCCAGCCTGGCCTTGGCACCTTGTGCGGGACACCTGGGGGTGCCCCTTGTGTGAGGGGGTGATGTTCTGCCCTCCCGTGGGAGATTCATTTTAGCTTCACCCCCCAGCCAGCATCCACTGCTGGCATCACTGCACAGGCTCCCTAGACCCTGCAGAATTATGCACATGAGCTGCTTCTGAAATTAGCTGCACATGTTTATATTAACATGCAAATAAAGCAGCTTCAAATAAACCAAAATCTGAAAATGCCTCTTCATTAGGTTTGGGTTTATGGCATAATTGATTTGGGGGGGCTGCGCGTGGCTGGCGCCGGCTCTGATTACCTTCCTGACGCTGAAGGGATCTGCAACAATCACACTGATAACAACCCATTAAACATATTCAATTAAATTACTGGTAATTCTGAAATGGCTCAATATTGCACATGGGTTCGTTTAATTTTTATGTAAATTCTGTCTCTGATTTTGCGAAGTCTTAATAGTTTAACAGCAGATTAGGCTAAATTATTTTAATTGAATTTTATGTGAATTTTTTCCTTCTGCCTTTAAGGAACATATTCATAAGGATTTTTCTTTTGGATGTTGTGCACAGAGAGAAATGGATGCTGGTGCTGGCTCTTCCAGCTTCACTTTAGACCACCATAGTTTAGGTAAATCAAAATGTTTTTCTTTTCACATGGGACATTCAAATCAGGAAGATAAATGCTGGCTTTGGAAATGGAAGTAGAGGAGAGCAAAGGAGGGATCAAATCTGGGGACACTTTTTTGTGAGGGTGAATACTCTGAGGGTTTGGGCTGTTTTTTATCTCCCTCAGGTGGATTTTTGCATTGTTGAGACTTAGATCAGAATTCCTTATTTATTAGTACCTTTTATTCAGTATTTATTATTTAGGTGACATGTTGGAACCATTTCTCACTGACCCCTTGCTTAGAAATAGCATCTAAATGACACCTAAAGATTGGCATTGCCAGGATTCATCTCCATGGGTTCCACTCTGTGTTCCCACATGGACACCAAATCTGTGCCTTGTGTGGCAGCACTGGCTGGTGCAGCCCATGTTGTGACACCCGTGTGGAGCCACCAGGACGGGGACATGTGGCATTCAGGGATGGTGATGTGATTTATTCTCTTTGGTTCCATAAGCTCTGCTTTCTGTTTATTTGTGTCTCTCTTTTCCTGTAATTATTCTGTTAGTACAATATTTTAAATGTCTTAACAAACAACAAAAAAAAAAAGTCAGGGGATTTCTCCTTGTGTAAGTGTGCCAACAGTAATCATTGCTACGTCTGGAACAATTGGAATAAAAGATGTGTCTTGCTTCTAATGATCCCTCATTTGTATTAAAGTAATTTCTGCAGTTATTTCAACTAATGCTTATCTGCTATGTTGGATTCTGGAATCCAAGTATGCGTGGAAAAGGCTGAGCTGTTCTGCTCTGCTCCCCGTGGCACTGTCAGTCCAGAGCCTGAGAGCACTGTGTGCTTACAAAGGTCATTTCAGGTACCTGGGGGTACCTGTAGTGGAAATGAACAGTGGAAATTACACAGATCCAAGATCCGAATCCACCTGACCCCAGAGAAGGCACCTGAACCCCTGGCCGTGGATGTCTCCTTTTTTTGCCTTTTTCTTCTCTTCTTTACAAAAGAAGCAGCAGCCTCAAGTTGCACTAGAGAAAATTTACATTAGGTATTAGGAACAAAAATTTCACAGAAAGGGCTGTTAAGCATTGGAAGGAGCTGTCCAGGGAAGTGGTGGAGTCACCATCCCTGGAGGTGTTCAAAAAATGTGTGGATGTGACACACATTTCAATTTAGTGGTGAACATGTAGTAGTGCTGCGCTGACAGTTGGTAGTTGAATTTGATGGAGCAGGTGCAGAAGGTGGTGGGACACCCTTTCCTACCCTTCAGTCCCACCTCTCAGGCGCAGTTTACCCTTACACAGTGACAACTGGACATTTCTGTGATCATTTTTTGTCCAGAAGGCAGCTGGGATGTCACTTGGCTGAACTGGGGGGGTTTGGAATGATGATGTTAAATGACCTCACTTATCAACCACTTTCACTGTGAAATCAGATGTTTGTGTAGTGCTACCACCCTAACAGGGCTTAAGCCATAGCTTTGAAATGGTTTTATAAATGCTCCTGAATTAGTCAATGTAAAAAGGGCCCAATTAGCTTAATTGACGAATGAATCAGTCCAATTGGTGACACCTGTCATTGTGAGCGAACCAATGAGGGCAGGGGAGGGCCTGGCAGTGCTGGGAAGGGTATAAAGGGGCTCCATGGGCTAAGGGGGTTCCTGCAGCTCATGGGCATTTGTGGAGATGCACAAGTTTTTAAAGCCCTTAGCCCAAGAAAAACTTTGCTATTTGAGGTTTGCTTCTTTTAAGCATGTCTATTTTCAAGAGACGTTTAGATACCAGAACACAGTTATTTTTAGATCCATTTAGGAGCATGTTTTTATGAGGCTCCTGTTTCCCAGCTCCATTAACAAGCTTTCTGGGGAAGCCGCTGCGTCCCAGCGCTCCCTGAAGACGTTCCTGAGAGCCTGGTAGTGTAAAGCTCTGGAAACAAGCAGATGAGACCGTGAGTCATGACTGCTGTCCTAATGCACTGCAAAGTGATCAGTGGTGATGGGTAATTTGGGTGTATTTCAGTGAAGAGCCTCAGGAATATTCGTGAGCTTGGGGCTGAGTGATCTGTGCAATCCCAGGTACCAAAGATCTACTAATTCATTCAAACCAGTGATTTGTACTTTGGGTGGCTGGAATTGCAAGCAACCATCTGAGGAAAAATAGGTTTGAGGTATATTCAGATAATATTTTGAATGTGAAATATGTCCCAATACAATTCTTGTTTTAAAAAGAGAAAAATAAGACTTCTAAAATTGGACAAACGGAGTCACATTAAGCAGAATATTTCCAAATGTTCTAGCCAAGTGAAGTCAGAATTTGGTTATTTTTCCTCAAAGAAATAAATTTAGATTTAAATGAATTCAAAACATTAGTTGTAGACTTGTTTTACTTGGGAAATCTTCTACAGACTTTGGACAGAATGATTTGTTTCAGATGTTGCTGTATCCTGTCTGGCTCAGTCGCACAGTCTCAGGTTCTGTGCCTCAGTTTCCCCTCAGGGAGGCATTTGGTAGCTCTGAAGCTCTGTGGGCTGCAGGGCTGTCAGTGGGACTGGGACAGGGGTACGAGGAGGGGCAGGCTGTCAGAGGGACAGGGACAGGAGCCTGGTGGGGGGGGGCAGTCCCTGTCACTCACTTCTCCTCTCGACCATGAGAGAGGGACCAGGGACTGTGCAGCTCCTGCCTTAGCGACTTCAAAGTCTTAATTAGCACGGCAGTAGAGAGGATTTTCCTTGTCTGATGAGAAAGTTGTTTGGCTTTTGTGTTTACTGTTGTTTGGCACAAATCCCCTTCCTGTGGTGTTGCTTTTTTAGCTCCCAATACACCCCTTGAGTGGCTGTTGGTGCGGTGCTGGGAGGTCTGGGGCAGCTGAGCAGGACAGAAGTCTTCAAAACCCTTAAATAGATGTCTAATCTAGATAAATAATATTTATTTATATTTTTAATGGAAGAAGATGAAATCTGAGCTCTCCATATTCCTCATGTCCCAGACTGGAGTTGTCTATGGACAGGGATTCTCTGATTTCCTGCTCACCACTGTCCTTGGACACAATGCTGTTCTTTGGGGATGGTACAAAAAAAGGTCTAATTTTTTTTTCTTTAAACATAAGATGCAGCCATGTGGGGCCTTGTAAAGGATGTTGATGGGTCATCAGGAGAATTTACTTGAGTAACTGTGAAAGGCAACTGCAGCCCTCGGCCCCAGTGCTTCCAGCTTGGGATCATAAAGCCAAAGGCATCGGGTAGCTTATGTGTATCTGAATGTCTTTAAGGCTCTCCTGTGACCTTTAGGGGTTGGCCAGTCCTAATTGCTGCTTAATTTGATTATCCATCATCATGGGCACAGGGCTGCCCTAGTAATGGGTGGCTGGAGCTGTGGCCAAGCCTCAGGTTCTTTGTGTTACCTGATAAATGGTCAATCCTGTGCCTGGCACAGGGGCTGGGAGGGGGCTGGAGGCTCTTAATTCAGCTTGGCATTTTCAGAAGGAGTTGTGAGCAAACCTTTGGAAAACTTGACTCGAGTCTCCTGCTTTGCAGTCTTTGGTCCTGTGCAGGGCAGGAGATCAGGGGGGATGAGCCCGTGGGGTCTCTGACTGTGAAGATCCCCCTCCAGCTGGGCAAGGCTGGGGCACCAGCGGGTCTCAATATTTCATACACTGGCAGAGGTGAGGTGGCAAACTTAGGGGAGAAAGGAAAACGTAGGCAAACACAGGTGCTTCAGGAGGAATGTTCCGAAGTTACGTTTTTAAAAATAAATGTGAAAATATGTAAACTAACTTTGCAAAACTCAACAAGCTGCAAAGATTATCAGCTGGACAGGAAAAAAACTGACTTTACTCCAACAATGATTAAAAGGTAAAATGTGAGCACCAAAAGAAATGGGGATTTGGAAACATGATGAATATGGAAATTAATGGGGTTTTTGTTATGTTTTCCCTTTTCCTGTTCAAGAAGCACATCAGTATGGAAAGCTGTTAGACTGTGGAAGCTTATGCTGAATGCTAAGTCCCTGATACCTGAGGTGATTGGCAGGGGCTGGATGTGTCACTAGAATGAAGAGAGGTCATGAAAGCACGTTGGGAGGGAGTTCAGCTATTGGTTGGTTTGAGTGTGATATTTAGATGGCTCTTGTGTTTGCTGGGCTTTTTGTTGCAATCTTCTTTTGTTGTGTGTGGGGGTTTTTTTGTGTTTTTTTTTTTGTTGTTTGCTTTTCAGTTATTTTTTCAAGCACTAATTAGAGAATTAGGAACACTCACCTCCCACGCATCAATTTGTCATGTTCTGCTTTGCCACAGTAATTTCAATAACGGGTTTTGTAATCTCCCTGTGATGCAGAGTCAGTTTAACACAGACACACCTAAAGCAGAAATGTGTTCATTTTATTACAAATTCTCAACTGAAAATGAGGAAAACACAGTGAAGTGTGCACATGAACTTGCTTACAAATAGAAATACCCTTCCTACAGTTGTATTGGAGTGGGGTTGTTTCTTGGAAAGAGTTAATTTTTGTACCTCACTATTTCTGAGGGTTTGGGGTGAGCAGAAAGGAGGGGTAAGAGGTGTCCCCAAGGGTGAAGCTGTGCTCCCTCACTGGGAGAGGTTTCCTAGTTTCTAAATCTGTATCCATTAAATCTGAAAGTATTTTCAGCAGCTCGATGTAAAGGGATCTTTGCTGACAATTCTTTATTAAATTATACATACAGATACCAATGTGCAGAATAGGCTCAGTGTGAGGGGTAAGAGTGATGCACAGCCAAATGTGGTTCACCATTTGCTTAGTCTTTATGTTTTATGTCAGAGCCTTTTAATATAATTTAATTTTGCTATTAGTTTCTAAAACCTGCCGTGTCTGAAATCCCACATATTAAGAAGGCCTGTTTAATGATGATATATCCAATCTTTTCTCCCTTTGTGATATTAATTCTTGAAAATGAAAATTAAAAAGAAGCAATGAATGTTATTTCAGTGAATTTACTGGAAGCAATTAAACTACAAACACATTTTTTATGACTGCAGAGTGTAGCCAGTATTCAGAAACATAATTTTTTCCCTCTGCTGACTATATTTTTCCCTTCAAGCAAAAGTTGAAATTATCTATAGAAATTATGGTCTTTTTCAGAGATTTTGTCCTTATCTAATTGAACATTGCTTTTGTACTTGTATCTTGCACAGTGTTAAATCCCATCTTCCAAGCCTGAAAACCTTCTGTAGGTGTGGAGGTCATTAATTTTAATTCAATGGAACTTTTCTACACTTTCTAGAAAATGAGAATTTGTCTCAGTGAGTTTCATTAAATAAACAGAGCAAATTAAAATTTATAATACAGATCTGTAATGGATGAGAATCATCTCATGAAATGCCATTTAGCTGGAAGCAGGAACAGTCTTGGCTGCATGGAGTGAGGGGTGCTCAGTGCAGAGTTATGGAAAATTCTGGATAACAAGGAAAGATGAGAACCTGTTGGAATGAATCCAGAGGAGGACACAAAAATGATATGAAGGCTGGAGCCCCTCTGCTCTGGAGACAGGCTGAGAGACCTGAGGTTGTTCAGCCAGGATCAGAGAAGGTTGTGGGGAGATCTTAGAGCCCCTTCCAGCGCCTAAGGGGGCTCCAAGAGAGAAGGAGAGGGATTTTGGGCAAGGGCTTGGAGGGACAGGACAAGGGGGAATGGCTTCCAACTGCCAGAGAGCAGGGTTAGATGGGATATTGGGAAGAAATTCTTCTCTGGGAGGGTGTTAAGGCTCTGGCACGGGTTGCCCAGAGAAGCTGTGGCTGAAAAGCTCTGGTGCAAATTTATTCATGTAATTTGAATCGTTCCTCTTTAGACTTGCACATGCTGTTTTCTTTCCAGTTGCTGGGATGTGTTTTATGGATCAGCGACTCATTTCCAATGCCGCTGTTCCAAAGGTGCAGGGGATGCTGGCAGGGGTTGTGCAAGCGTTAAATTCGGTCCATTGGCCCAGCGCTGACAAGCCCCACGTCGTTCAGTTTGTTCAGGATAAACTAGATGGTCCTTCCTCTCCTGTTGTTGTTTCCGTCCCTTCAGCCATTCTAAGGCTGATTTCTCTGCCTAATGGATCCTCTTACACCTCTTTTGTCCGCTGAGGTTTTTGATGGCTGTGAAAATCAAAGCATTGAAATATCCGGGATTGGATTAGCACTTCAGAGGCTGCCTTCCAGTAAAGTCTGTGTCTCCATTGCCAACGATCCTTTTACTCCAGACTGGCAGGGAATAGCTCCTCTAAGTAGTTCCTTTGCACTTTGTCTTTGGCATGCCTGGTTTATTTGATTAATAATACACTGGACTACACGCAAATTCTTTCCCACTGGAAATTCTTAAATATCCTTCATATAGCACAGTATTTGGGAAGGGGTCACTCTTACTGCTCAGTGAGGGGACAGGCAGCAAATGCTTTGCCAGTACGAAAGGATGAAGTCTGTTGGTCCCTTTACTTTGGCCTGTTTAGGTTTGAAAAATATCTATAGTTCAGTCTTTTTCTAAGTCAACTCTGAAATTCCCCATAAAAGAAACAAGCTGGTACAACTGAAACAGCTCAATGTCATCATGGAATTTTTTTAGTAATGACGTTGCTATTCCTGGAAAATAAATGGACCCCTCAGCACCTTTGCTGTGGGTGACATCGGAGGCAACATCTGTAATTCTGCACCTCCTCTGGCGTCGTTCCGGAATTGCTGAACCAGCTCCCGGCAAAAGCAGCCTTGTATCAGCAGCTTGATATTTATATCTTGGCAGGGAGCATGTGTTTGCCAGGATCATTTGTCTCTAAAGAACAATAGCTGTAGTACATGGAAATACATTTTCTACCCTTCTCCTTCGCCCCCGTTACTGATGTCACCTGAGCCGGCTGTCTCGCTGCCACCTCACTTTCCATGGCAGTGCCTATTTTTACAACTTCTTTTCGTTAAGATGGAGAAAAAAAATACGTGTTTTTTTTCAGCTGAGCAAAAGGCAAAACAGTCCTTTGCAGCCTTAGGGCAAGCCTGTGTGGATTCCTCTTTGGGTGGAGGGGATTGACCTCCATAACGGGGGCAGCGGGCACTGCTCAGCCCTGAGGGGCACAATGAGGTGTTGGGAAATATCCATTTCTCAATGACTGAGCCCAGACCTCCTGTGCCAGGCAGAGTCCCACATGGCAGGAGATCACAGAATCATCAAGTTAGGAAAAGACCTCCAAGATCATAGAGTCCACCCTTTGACTGACCACCACCTTGTCAGCTGTACCAGAGCCTAACCCTTGCCTTCCAGCTGGGTTACAAGAGTTTGATTCCCTTTTTTCAGTAGAACAAAATTTGAAAATAATTAAACTGTGATTTTGTTGAATGAAAATTATAATTTGAAAATGCCAAAACAAACTGGTTTGAGTTTGTGAAAGATTTTTAATGTTAATTTAGAAAATATTTTGATCAACTAGAATTTGATTGATTTGATTTATTGGTTCTGGGGTTTTTTTGATGTAGGAAGAGACAGAAAGTTTCAACTCAGTTATTGACTGACTTCCAGTTAGAATTTCACATTTTAATGCTAGAGATCTATAAGCATGTCCAAACACTTTACTTGCAACAGGTAAATTTTGGAATTTATTCTCATAGACAAAAAAGAATTGGTTGACTAGAATCCAGTTATATAGTGTTAGTTTATTTTTTGTCTGAGTTTAGTTTGACCCACTCCACAGCTGATCTGCTCTGTAAAGTCTTGCTTTGTCTGCCATGAGAACAATTGCTCCACAGCAGAAATGGTTAATGAGAAACAGTCAACTGTCAATAATCAGTAATCACAACATTTTAGAAATGCAGATTCGTTTCTCTACAACTGAAGTAATTTTATGTAGAGCAGTTTAAACCACATCAGAAAGGAAAATAGAAAAACTATGAAACTGGGAGAAAATGAATTTTTCCAAGGTGACTTCTGAGTTTTGGCTGAGGTGGCTGAGAGTCTGCCTGGACCTTTGATTAAATAGATTCAGCTTCAGGGAAAGTGAATCTTGAGGAGCAAAATTAGTTCATGTTGTAAATAAGAGAGTTCTTTGTAAAAGTGGAACAGTCAAAATCATCAAACAAAGGGTGAAAACAAGAGTTACCACTGAACCAAGCAATGTAAAGGTCTGCCTGGAGCTTGGGGAAGTGGATGGAATGTGCATGGCCCTTGAGGGTCCATCCAGCTGAGCATGGGGGTCTGTCACTGGTGTTATCCCCAGTCTGAACTGAATCCCACTGGGAAGCAGGAGTGAAATCACCACATGCTTGTCTGTACAATTGCTGTGTGTAACTTAGCAGGGATGTCTCAATGCCTTTCAAAGTGGCATCTCACTTATGGGGGAAAAAAATGGAATAGAAAACAAGCCAGAGGTCTGCTGCAGTGTGTCAAAGTGTTTTATAGCACCAAAGGAAACGATACGACAACCCTGAAACAGTCTGACAGCTGGGAGAAATGGGCAGCCAGGAGCAGCTTGTGCTCTGCTGGAGTGATGCACTGTGCTGCCTTGGAAAACACATCAGTTCTGGCATCCAAAGGGGCTCCACAGGGTACAGTTGGGTTTGCAGCTGGGACAGCTGAGAAGGTTTTTTTTCCCCTCCAAGTTCATGTGGTTTGGGGTTTTAGGCTGGGTTTTGTGAGGGAGCAGTTGCTTCAGGTGGCCTTCCCTCCAGGACACTTCTCACTGCTTGCAGCACCAGGTTGTTGAATGGCTTTGGAAATCATGGGAAGGTAAAATGATTTTGGAAAGGGATCACCAGAAAGGTTAAAAAGTTGGTATTATGCAAAATGAGACTCTCTGTCTTGTTACATCTAGTGTGTAGAAAACAAGCTGCCCTGTGCTGTGCCTGGGGAGGAGGAGATTTCCTTACTGGATGGTCTGTCCATGGTGTGGTGGGTCTCTCAGGAGCTGTGTGCATCAGGCAGGAGCTGAGACCGGGAAAGCTATTGGAAAATCAGATTTTCTGTAGGAAAGGCATGGGACAGGTGGGGAGCAAAGAACTCTGCATCCAAGGTTGTGGACTCCCTATCCCTGGAAGTGTTCAGGGCCTGGTTGGACGGGGCTTGGAGCAACCTGGTCTAGTGGAAGGTGTCCCTGCCCACCACAGGGGGTGGAATGAGATGAGCTTTAAGGTCTCTTCCAGCTCAAATCAGTCTATGGAGAAAAGCCAGTCTGGCACAATCTTTAGTGTGTCAAGCTGGCAATAGTGGGGAGAACAATTGGTCTTTATTTTGAGATAATTAAGTCATTAATTTTGCTTAGTTTTAGTATTTAGATATGCAGAAACCCGGGGGCAGCCTTCCTCATATTGTTTGAAGAGGAATTACAGGTTTTTGGCCTCTTAAAAATGCTTCTGTAGATTTGGGCAGATTCATTTTGGCATGACTCTATTAACTTACAAGTGTTATTATCAAGAGTACCAAAGTGCCAGCAAGCTGTGTGTGACAACGAGCCAGGGATGTACAACAGAAGTGATTAAGGAGCTTGAAGAACTTAGAGGGAAAGATTAAAAGAACAAAATGTTTAAATTGGATAAACAGCGACTAAGAGCGGCTGCGATAATCAGCTGCTGGTGTGTGAGGGGTGCGAGTGCCAAGAACATAATTTTAAAATGGATTTAGCCAGAAGTAGTGGGATAAACTGCAAGAGGTAGCTGAGACTTTTTTTTTTCTTTTTAATGCTTAGACCTATTAGAGAACAGTTACAGCCAGTAAGGAGCCCTGCACAGAGTTGAGGCACAGCTGAGATGCAGGGGTATTTTACTCTTCATCCAATGGTCTCAGCCTGCTCCTCACAGTAAATTCTGTGGTGGCTGCTATTAATGTTCCTTCAGGTGAACTCTTTCCCAGTACAACCTCAGAGGCTGCAGCTCTGCACAGACACCTGTTGAGGTGAATGGAGCTTTGAGTCCCTGCAGCTGCTGTTTTATGCTGTTATGCCGTTTTATGTTAAAGCACAAAAAATCCTGTGCCAAAAGAGCATTGTGATATTCATAGGAGGGTGATGATTAATGGAAAATTGCCAAGCTGGACTAAAATATCAATTTCTACTGATCTGATATACAGTAGTCACCATAAAACAGCAGTGTGGAGGGCAGAGGGATGTTTTATGGCACCTGAGAAATGACATGAATGCTCTGGTGGAAAGCTATTAAACCAGGGGGGGAGGGAATACCCACAATGCCCATAAATACTGGTTGGTCTGACTTCATGGGTTACCCAATAACATCAGCACAAGATATATTCGGTACATATAGCGTGGCCAGAACATCCTTCCTGTAGATTGGCTGAAGCAGCAGCAGTTGGCTCTCGCTTCCTTGGCACCTGCTCTGGTGCAGCGAGAGGCTGCTGGTATTTTAACCAGTGTTTTCAATAAAAGGGGACATTCTTGGCCTGGGATCAACCTGGTTCCTCTGCAGAGTGTAGGGTAAAAGACATTTGTCTCTGTGTGACAACCAAGCACTTTATAACTCCAGCAGGCAGAGAGGTAACACCATTTGGCAAATAAACTTTTATTGCTTGGTGTGTGTTCAGAGCACTCTAGAAAAATGTCTTTGACAGGTTGGTAGCGGAGCAGAGAGGCTTCAAACTGTTGCTTTGAGGCAAAGTGGGGAGGGGAGAATTTGTATGGATTTATAGCTCTTAGGGAGGGCTTTTCCAGAGACCTGGATCTATCCATGGGCCCACAGGCTCTTTCAGAAATATTTTTCAGCCAGAACAAGTCTGTCAGGAACATTATGGGGCCTTCCAAAAGCCTCTAAGTAAGTGATAGACTCCATCAGAGGCAGGAAAACCCCTTGTGGCTTTGCTAGTGGAAATGTATTGATGGCGTTTCTTCATTCAGATGCCTTCCCAAGGTGTTCCCATGCTGGGAGCTGGGCTCCATCAAACCCAGGCAGCAGCTGGTGGGAGCTGCTGACTGTTCATCTCCCACAGACTCCAAGTGGGATCTGGGAGCTCTGAGATGATGTAGGCAGGGGATGTGTTAAGCTCCCAGACACATCAGTGTAGTTACACTCTGCTACCAAAGAGACAGTTTTGTTGGGCCAGTTTGGTGCTTTTTCTCCACCCCTGGTGTGGTTTGAGCCTTAGCACTGAGCAGTGCCCTGTGCTGTTATTTTCTGTAGCCACTGGCTCTCCCTGGCCTAGGGAGTGTCTCTGTGGGGTTAACACTTATGGGGTAACCTCCCACTCATATGCACAAGCCCAATTACATGGCCTAGCGCCTGGGAAGGGAGCTGGGACACTGGGAATGGGCTGCGTGGGGTGAAGGCTGTGCCTGGGTGTCCGTGGGGTGCATATCTAATTACTAATCTAATTACTGTGCCTGCTGCAAAGTTTATGGAATTCTGTCCTGTGGGGTCAGGGAGCTCAAACAAATAAGATCTCCAGACCCAGAGGGATCAGCGTATTCCACAACGCCATAATCAATTTGGAGAATGACTTTTTGCTGCAGCTCCAATTTGGGTCTTCAAATGGTGGTGTGGTTAATAGGATTTCCCATGTGCTGGGCGATTCCTGAGCCCATCCATGCTGTTGTTTGACATGCAAAGTGCAATGTTGTCTTTTTATTAGCAGGGCTGCCTGGCTGGCAGAGCTCCGTACGAGTGCTGGGGATAGACAACTTAAAAGCAAATTGTAATCGGAATTCTGAGCAGGGTGAGATGAGAATTAGCTGCCTGTCTAGTGCTTTTCTGTTTATCTCCAAATGTCAGCACTCTGCACTGCAAGTTTTGATAGGAAGGCATCTGCTGTTCCCGCCTGGAGAATTAGTGAAGGAGAGAATGAGGATGTGGGGAGGGAGAGGGCTAATTGAATCAGGCTGCAGCATCAATGGCTGTGGAATATGCTCATTGCAAGTCCAAAGTAGTAACGACATTTAAGGGCAGCAGGAATCACAGAATTGCTGCATATGCTGGGTTGGATGGGACCCAGAAGGATCACAGAGTCCAATACTCAGCCCTGCACAGAGCCATCCTCACGTACCTATCATCCAAATGCTTCTTGAACTCTGCCAGGCTTGGCGCTGTGACCGCTGCCCTGGTGAGCCTGTCCCAGTGCCCAACCACCCTCAGGGGGAAGAATCTTTTTCTAATATCTAACCTAAGCCTCCCCTGACACAATTTCAGCCCATTCCCTTGGGTGCTGTCACTGGTCACCACAGAGAAGAGATCAGTGCCTGTTCTTCTTCTGCCCCTCAGAAAGAACTTGTGGAGTCACTCCCGCTGATTTGCAAAGCCACTCCTCATAGGAAGACCTGTATTGCCAAATGCCTGGGACAGGCTGAAGATAGGGATTTCTGCACTTTAAATCAGAGCAGGGAAAGCAACTGGCTGATGGACCTTACATCCACCTTCCAGCCCTGAGCTCAAAGCTGCCTTCTGGAATGATCAGCCACCAGCAGGTGTTGGAGCAGGAGGCGATGGCATTGCTGTCCATCACTGATTCTTCCTGTGAGCATCACTATGCCTTACATCAGAAATGATGTGTTTATACATGTTCTGTGTGAGATTAAATGTGATGTCAGCAGCCTCACAAGCTCCCAAACGCGTGAAGTCACAATTTCACAGCTGCTACTCTGGGAAAACTTTTGGTTCAGCATGTTTGCTCTTCCCTGGCAGATGCGCTGTTGGAAGTGGGCATTGAGTCTCCAGTCTTTTAACCCAAACCCAAGAATTTGTGTTGAATAATCCAGTACAGTCATTGGATGTGGTGTAGGAAGCTGTGACTGTCACCCTGCTGTAGACCCTGCGGTGGTCCCACGGCTTGGCCACACATGGCACCTGGACACGGCTGTTGTCACTCGTCTGCCCCAGCAAGGGCAGGACAAGCAGCTCCAGACCTGCTGTCCGAGAGTTTTCACGGGATTTTCTTGCTGTTGTCACACACACAAACCTCATTCCTCTGCCTGTGGCTTTTCAATCCCCGCTCCCAGTGGGCTGTTTTATTTTTAATGCCTGTTCAATGCTGGAATTTTCTCCCAGGCTTTGCCATCCCTGGTCCCACACCAGTGGTGCTATTTTTACTAGGAGCTGAGAAATGCCAGCACAGCACTGAAAATTTTATCATGCCAACTGTGCAGCTGTATCTGCTCAGATCTTTATTGCGTCACTGAGCTTCAGCTCGGACTGCTCTTTGCTGGCTTTGTATTTCATTATTTACAACACACGTTTTCTGACCCCAAATCATCATCTCTCTCAGTTCTCTCAAGTCAGAAAACTGCTCTGAGCCCTGCTGGAGCGTGGCAGGTGATGCCCAGACTGGGGGATGTCTTACCCACCTCTCCTCTCCCTGTGCTAGTGAATCCTGCAGTGATTTGTGTGGTTACACTTCTGTGCTGAGCAGCTCATGTAAAAACTCCCAGTATCACCTCTGGTGTGTTACCTACACAGCCCTCTGTACCCGAGGCCCCTGTGACTCGTTGTCACAGCAGTTGGAGTGTCTCTCCCTGTTGCCCCGTGGCTGTGCCAGTTGTGGTGCCGCACAGCTCCACGCAGAGCCCACCAGTGGCTGTCCCTGTCCTGACTCCCACCATCTGTTCCAGAATTATCTGTTCTCTCCTTGTTTTCCCGTTGCTTTTGCTGCTGGTGTACAGCCCTGTGATCAGCACTCCCTGGGGAGTGCTTGCTGCTCTCTCCACCTTCCTCTCACCTTCTCTAGTACCAATATTTCTGTCTTGGCAGCCAAAAAAGGAAAGACCAAATAGAAAGCAACTTTTTCCTCTAAAGTCTCTTCAAGAACCTGTGACGTGAGCTGAAAATATAACAGCAAGAAGGTTGAGTGATTGTGTAACTGGGTGAGGGGAAGTATCAGGTAAGAGGCAGAAAGGACTGTGTTACGGATGCTTGGGAGGTGGAAGCTGATGGCAAACCCGAGCTGTGTCCCACTGCAAATTCACAGAATCCCAGAACAACTTGGGTTGGAAAAAACCTTAAAACTCACCTTGCTCCATGCCCTGCCATAGGCAGGGACACCTTCCACTATCCCAGGTTGCTCCAAGCCCTGTCCAACCTGGACCTGAACATTTCCAGGGATGGAGCAGCCACAGCTTCTCTGGGTAACCTGTGCCAGATTGGAAGAATTTCTTTCAATTATCCAATCCAGACCTACTCTCTTTCAGTTTGAAGCTATTCCCCCTTGTTTCCTCACCACAGTTTCTGATGCTGAGTCCCCCTCTGGCTTCCTTGTAGGTCCGTTCAGATAGTCAAAGGGGCTGTAAGGTTTCTATTCAACCTTCTCCAAACTGAACTTTCCTAGGACATTTTCCACACCTGGAGCACAGTGTGAGCTTGTCCCAGGCAGAAAGGGACCATGCTGATCTCCTCTTTTTAAGGTTGTCTATATAAAAGTTATTTTTACGATCATTTTGAAGGATATCTGTACAAAAGATATTTTTATCATTTTATAGCTCATTTGCATTCTGTTCTCACTACAAGCACTATGCAGAATCAAGGCTCAGACAGTCCTTGCTTCTCGGAGCTTTCAGTCTAAATGGAGAAGAAATATTAGGCCTTTCTCCCACAAATGGGTTTATAAGATAACTGTAATACCGAAAACAGCTGCCTATAAAATCAGCATCAACCTGTTTTCTTGCCAGGGCAGCTACTTGTAATTTTTCCAAGTTGGAATATTAATGGCAGTGAAGGAGGGAGAGGGAACTAGGGACATTTTTATTCCATTAATTATATTATTTATATATTTTGTTTCTTATGCATCATCCTGTGGCAGAGCTGCTTTCCAGGAAGCATTACCTGAGTGCTGACAAAAGGTACCACCACTTTGCTGTGGCTCTGATACCTGTGGAGGCAACTGTGGGTCTTCCTGGAGGAGTGCTGAGCTCTGGAGAATGCAATGGAGACACTCCCTGAGTAAAGGGAGTTATTTCATCAGGTGATCGAGTGTAAATATGATGAAAATGTTGGTGAGGAGTTAAATTCTGGTGCATATGTGCAACCTGCGGAACGTACTTGTCGTGAGACTGATTTATTACAAAGTTCTCATGGAAAGAAGGCACAAACATGAGGGATGAGGGGCTGCTGGGTTCTCCTCATGTGTATCACAGACAAGTGTCCGTCTATAATGATTAATTAGTGGTACTAAAAACTGAAGAAGGAAGAGTTTGGGGAATTGTTTTTTGGTTTTTTTTTGGTTTTGTTTTTTTTTTTTTAAGAAATAAGACTAAAAGAGATCTTTGCCAAAATTAAGAGGAATAAATTAAAAGGTCAGGATTAAAAGCTGTGTTTTGGAAATGTTTATAGCAGGAATTTCTCATCCAGGAGGTAAAAAGAAAAAACAAACCACCCAAAACAAACTCTGTTGGTATTCTCATCTCACTGCAGTGAGTGGGAAGAGCCGTGGTCTCATCCAGCACGAGGGAAGAGCAGCTCACAGATACCAGTTGTTGTAAAACCACAGGATCCTTTGCATGAAAGTGCTGGGTGATGTTGGAGGTCTTGGGTCTGTCCCTGTCCTCAGTATAGATGGGTTTGGTTCATCATCTCACCCAGTGGGAACTGTGCTCACCTTCACCTGCCCATGGTGTCACCTGTGTGTGTTTCCCTCCTGCCTGTCCTGACTCCCTCTCGCTGAAAGGGGGGCAATTAAACATCAGCTTCCTGAGGGGCTTTTATCCTCTTGAGGTTTGAATAACGGGGTTTGATCTTGCTCGGTGGGACCTGACCTCCTCGTGAACTAAACATCTGGGATACAGCACAGGCTGGTGAGAGAATTAATTGCATCCCTGTGAGGACTGTGGGCTCTCAGGAGCAATGGGAGGAGCAGCAGTTCCTGTCTACCAGGAGCATCAGCTCCTTCTGCACCACAAGTTCATATCCCCCTTTTTCTTTCTTTCTTCCTCTCCCCTGGCAGCAGCATGGAAGGATGAGGGAACAGGAAAACCCTGAATGCTAATCTCCTTCCCCCCCCCTTGCCCTTAGATACATGTTTCAGAAATGATTTGTTTCTGTACAAATCCTGGGTTTTATACCTTTTTATTAAACAAAACCTCCAAATAAATTTCAGCTGCTTTCCTGCCTGCCTAATCCTCATGTTTTCGTACAGATAAATCCTGTATAATTAGCTGCAGCTTGGGAAGCCTGTAGTGCCTGACAGGAATGAAATGAAATATCTCCTCCAGCAGCAGTGAGTGTGTGTGTGCGTGTGGGGGGGTCCAGCAGCCTTTGTCCCACAAGGTGTCAGTGCCAGCCCTGGCTAAAGTGGTTCCCACCAGCTCCTTTGAACTGCTCCAGCCCTGCAGCAGAACCTTTGCCTTGGACTTTTCAGGAGGAGCAGGGTGTTGAAACTGGTGGGATTTGAAAACATCAGAAACCTTGAATTTCCACCCGACTAGAAAAGTGTTCACTGCTTGCCCCCTTCTATATGCAGCTCCCTCAGGGGGTTCACATGCAGGAAAAACTGAATCCCACCGGCTTGGATGTGATGATGAAACAGGCATTTTAGGTCATGAGAGGTAAAATACAGTTCCTGTTTTCTGTAAAATTTTACAGCAATATTTGAAATAAGTGAATTGAGTGCTTCATCCATCAGACATCTCTGTAAAATTAAGAAATCCTGCAAAAACACATTAGCTTGGTTTTGCATGGCAGGATGTGGAGAGCTTGGGCAGGGACATTCACTGGACAAGGCCTGAACTGTGAAATACATTTTTAACAGATTTTTGAAATGAAATGTGGGGTTATTCATCTTCCATGTTGCATTATTGTATTTTTATTTTAAATAATTAATGCTTAAATTGATATTTCGTCTTTAAACTGAATACTTAGCAGAGAGTTTATGGGTTTTCATTGCAAATCACAGAGTTAAGATGTCAATCACTCAAATTCATTCAGCTGTGGATCCTATGAAACAATGACAGGGACTTTGGTGGTGCAGCATTCTGAGTTTTTTGTGTTTCATGTAGACAGGGACTTGTTTTACTTTTGGTAAATACGTGCAATATTTTTCAGATGTTTCACAGATGTTTCTAAACTCTTGGAGGGCAGGCAGAAGAGGGTTCCTGCTGGGTAAGTGTCTGGACTCACGGTGTTAACAGCAACAGCACTGGCAAGGGGTTATATTTTTAAGGGGGAACTTCATGTTGAATTATGTTATATGCTAAACCAGGATGCAGAGTCAGCCTGTTTCAGCTCATAGCTTTGTCCTGCCTTGTCCCCATGGATCAGTACGTTGGCACAGGGGCAGTATCACTGCAGAATGGACGAGCAAGGAGTGTTATCCATCAGCCCACTCAGGGGTTTTTCTGCTGGCACCATAAACAGGGTCTGGAAAAAGAGTTTAAAATGAGCAGCCTTGTGCTCTGTTCATGGTCTGAGCTCTGTGCAGTGCCATCAGAGAATGGTTTGGGTTTGAAGGGACCTTAAAGACCATCTTGTTCCACCCCCCTGCCCTCTGCTGCTGGAAGGGACATGTTCCACTAGACCAGGTTGTTAATGCCTGATCCAACCTGGCCTTCTGTCTCAATAATGGACACAGCTGAATTCTCACATCAGTTGGAGCTCTGCATGGGATGGTCACTGGCATTTAAATGTTTGTTTCTTTTGCTGGTTTCTGCCATAACTGGACAGTCCTTCTCCCCTTCTTCAATAGTGGGAGACTTGCGGTTGATATAAAGAAAGTAAAAGAAAAGGAAAATTGGTAGGACTGTTTTAAACTGCAGAACTACCCTGATCCAAGCACACATCAAAGCTTTCAGGCATCAAACCAGTCCTGTCCAGGGTTCATCAGAACATTTCCACTTCAAACTATGTAAGTTTAGTCTTTTCAAGGAAATTCTGTCTCATCTAGATATACACACGTATATAAAAGAAAAAAGTGAAGAAGGACTTGAGAATCAAACACGTCATTTTTTGTTTATGGAGCACGAAGGATCATGTCAGGCTTGTCATTCAGGCAGCTCTTTGTAAGCCCAAACCCTCTCTCTGTAAAGAACATCCACAGTCTCATGACTCACTTCCCTCTGGCATCTCTGCATCCATGACCTGCTCCTTTGTCCTCTGAAGGTGCTCACAGCAAGCTGGGTCTTCCCAAAGTTCTCTGCACCCACATCATGGCAGCAGCAGGACAGAAGAGGTAAGAGAAGGTTCATCCTGGGAGTTTGGAATGAAAGTACAAACATGAACCAGTTTTCTGGACCTTTTCTCAAAAGCAGCTGAGGAGACAAACATCCCTGAATTCTGCATTAATGCTGCCGGTGCATACATGGATTTTACTTACTCTGTGCCCAAGACGGGTTAAAAACTGTTCTGTGCCTTCTTTTGAGCTTTGATTGAGTTGATAATGAAAAGTCTCAGAAAAAAATGAATTTCTTGGGAAGGGACTGTGTGAGTGAATGTACGGAGCTCAGCTGGTATTTAATTTTGCTATGCAGCCACACTGGGTATGAGAGCTCAGGCTTCACAGAGAAACCGGGAATTCTATTATATTAAGAACATGGCAGAGAGACTGATAACATTATCAGAAAGATGAAACTTTTGCAAATGCTATTAGCCCTTGCCTTCCTTTCCCCAAATGTGAAAATGAATGATGAGAGGAGGACAAAGCCTATATCCTCTCAGACTCTTTCCTTTGGGTTTGATTTGGTTTCTCTGTCATGATGGCCATGACTTCTGCCTGATTAAGAGTTCAGGCAATAAACTCAATCGTACCTTGAACATGAGAGGAAACCAGGTTATTTAACCACCCTTCACCTGTATCTCACTCTGAGGTTTGTGAGGGACTGGTTAATAACTCCACTGGTGTGAGCTGCTCCATCCTTTCCCTTTGTGCAGCCTCTTTGCAGCTCCACATTTCTAGACATCTGGACAGGGGGTTTTTAGAAGAACAATCTTGAAGAAATAATGTAGGTCACTTGGCTTGTTCAGGTGGAAGAGACTGAGGTCAGACCTCACCAGAGTCTGCAGCTTTGCCACGAGGGGCAGCTCCGATCTCTGCTCTGTGTGACCAGTGACAGGACCCCAGGGAACAGCTGGAGCTGTGTCAGGGGAGGGTTAGGTTGGATATCAGGAAAAGGTTCTTCCCCCAGAGGGTGGTCGGGTACTGAACAGGCTCCCCAGGGCAGTGGTCACAGCACCAAGGCTGCCAGAGCTCAAGGACTGTTTGAACAATGCTCTCAGGATTGTTGGGGTGTCCTGTGCAGGGCCAGAAGTTGGACTGGATGATCCTTGTGGGTCCCTTCCAGCTCAGGATATTCTGTGATTCTGTGTAAATGATGGTGAACACTGTAGGGGTGCTGGATTGTCAGTTGGACTTGGTGGTCTTGGAAGTCTTTCCCAACCTTGGTTTTGTGTTGATTCTATGACTCTGTTTAGGAATGTGGGATTTTCTTGTTTAGTGCGTGTAAGCAGATGACTTGTGTGTTCTCAGGTATTTTATTCATGATTTCTGTGTGCTAATGCTCAGAAAAAAATACTGCTGTTTTTCCTTTACCACTGTGTTCACATCTGATGATTCTGCTACAGTGCTCTCTCAGCAATCCAGGAACAGCAGCAGAGAGGAGGGGATGCTAAACCTTTAAAACGAAGCTGAACAAAAAGTGAATTTATTCCAGCAATAATTACTTTCTGTATGCAGAGATAAGCTGCCAAAATAACAAGCCTGTGATTTGAAATGCTGGCTTCCCTCCTATGAAGAACTGTTGGGCTAATCCTCAGCTGGAGTAAGAAATACCAGAATTCCTTAGGAGTGACAGTGCTGTGGCACCTCCCATCAGCTGAGCATGTGACCCCATCTTGTTCAGGGCATAATGAAATGCATCAGTGCAGATTTCTGGAAAGCCCAGAACCTGTCAGTTTGCAACAACTCCCTGAAAGCTTCTCCATGAAGACACAGTAATTTATGCAACCACCACAGTGGGACCTTGTTGATTTTTCAAAAAAAAAGGCAAGAAAAACCAGTGCCAGTGGCTCTGGCACCACTGAGCTGTGAGCTGTGAGGGAATTGGCTGAGCAGCAGATTATTAGGGAAGCAAATCAGAAATGTAATAAGCTGTGTACATTCAGTGTTCCCAGGCAATTGGAGCATTTCTGCTGTGAGGAAAGGCTAAGGGAACTGGCCTTTTTTAGCCTTGAGAGGAGAGGATTTCTGGGGGAACTGGGTACAGCCTTCCAGTGACTGTGAAGAGGTCGAAGACAAAGCCAGGCACTGTGCTCTGATGCACAGAGGGAGAAGAAGTGATGAAAGCCAGAATGTGAAAGAGAGGAGGTTTTAGAGGAACAGAGTTTGGCTATGGGGATGACTGAAGGGTGGCCTAGGGGCTTCTGGAGTCTCAGCTGTTGGTGGTTGTCAAGACCCAACTGCCCCAAGTGCCTGCTCAGAACTCAGCATCGACCCTTCCCTGAGCAGAAGGTGGCTGGACCAGAGGTTTTCAAAGGTTCCCTCTGGCCCAAACAACTTGGTGACTGTCCTGCCCACTGGAGGAAATAGAAAGATTTCTTCTGACTTCCATCAACCCTGCATCAAGCTCATGGCATTATTCTTCTGCTCTCTGATTTTGTGTCCATGTAAATTCTCTATATTCACTTTGACGTGGAGCAGGACCAAGAGCTTGACATGAGACGTTAAACGTGACATTGCACAAATCCTTAAGGTCCAAGGCTGCACGAGAGTTTTCACAGAAAAAATCTGTATTCAGTGTAAATATGACTGAATTCTATGTGGATTGGAGAGAAGAAAACATCATCTCCCCCAGGCACAATTTCTCCACTGAGAAGGGGCTTCACTGGCTTTTGAACTCAGACAAGGTCAGTGACTGATTTCCATGTTATTCTAAACACACAGAACTTTAAAGATGGGCTATTATGTTTTGATAATAATTCAGCTGCTCTTATCAGGCACTAAACTCCTGAGGATCCTCCTTTGTGCAAATTATGTCCTGGTGCTTTGAAACACACCTGTGCATGAGCTGGCAGGACGCATGATCCGAATGCTCCATCCCTGTGCAGACCTCCCTGCAGGAACAGATGTCTAAAGCACAGGCTGGCATCGCTCACCAGGTCATTAGAGACACAAAAATTCCAGTGTAATCTAAATTATTTTTAAAAATGCCCACTGCATTGCACAGAATGTGAGCGAGGAGCTTTTTATTTTTTTCCTAACACACAAATCCTTTGCGTAAAAATGAGTTGAAAATACCCAGCGATGCGTGGAGCAGAAATAAAAGAATTTGTGTTTTGCTGCCCTGCTTACATACATCTCCTGGCAGTAATTGAATGTATCATTCCCAGGAGGGAAGAGGAGCAACTCACCTGCTGGAACTCCTGCATTAATTGGCATGAATATTGAGAGTCTCTTGGGAAAAGATGTTAGGGGTGGGGTTGGTTTTGGTCAGAAATAAATGAGTGAAGAATTGCAAATACATAGTGCTTAAAAAGACTGAAATCCCAAAGTCAAAGGCTGTGACAGGACAATTACAGCAGATGTTTTTCTAACAGATACCTGGTGCTGATTTATGTGGGGTGTGTGCCCACTGTTCCCTCTGCCAGGAAATGGGAAAAGGCACAGAGACATTTTTAATCCTTGTGGATGATATTTCTCCATGCTCTCCTGTTTTTCCAATTATAAATGCTGCTGAGCCTCCTGGCTTTGCCGTGCAGCCTCTTACACCCTTTGAATGTTTCCACTTTAAGGAAAGCAAATTTAAAGAAAAATTTCTTTGGTCTGTTCTTTTGATACAGTTTTTGCTAGTGGAAATCTCTGACCTTGACTCATAGCCAGGAAAGCCCAATGAACCTAAAAACTGTCAGTAAATTTATGTGGGATGGGAACTTTTTCATTTGAATTGTGAGCAGTTCAGTCACAAGTTTAGCGACCGGGTGAGAGGAAATGGCCTCAAGCTGTGCCAGGGGAGATTCGGGCTGGACATCAGGAAGAATTTCTTCATGGAAAGGGTTGTCAGGCATTGGAAGGGGCTGCCCAGGGAGGTGGTGGAGTCCCCATCCCTGGAGGTGTTCGAGGAATGACTGGACGTGGCACTCAGTGCTCTGATCTGGGTAACGAGGTGGGGATGGATCACAGGTTGGACTCGGTGATCTTGGAGCTCTTTTCCAGCCTCAAAGTGTCTGTGATTCTGGTCTTTCTCCCGAGAGAAGGAAGTCCAGGCAGTGCTCTCCGCTCTGAGTCCTTTGTGGAATATCGACACAGAGGAACCGGGCAGCTGGTGGGGCTGTGCTCCTCCTGCCACGTGCCTTGGCAGCTGTGAGATCATTATGAAGACTCAACAAAGATAAATGATCTTCTCAGCCTGAAATAGTGATCAAGCCGTTATGTTTACACCTTTGTTTCCAGTGCAGCCTCCCACAGGGCTCCGTGGGGCTCTGTGCTGTGGCTCAGAGCTGTGCTTGGTGTGGCCGATGGGCTGATTCGGTGCCGGGTTTACAGCTCTGCCAGTGCCGGCTTTAATTTGAATGCTCTGCGGTACATTCCAGGGCTGCTCTGCTCCAGCCTATTAATATTCTTTATGAACACGATGGCAGTATTAATTTTTTCAGAAATTCTAACTCCAGGAGTGCAATAAAAAGGCAATTATGGAGCTCGCGGATACAGATTCCCCACCCCGGAATATCATTTCTGTGGTGGATTGCAGCCATGTAACTGTGATTATGATGATAGAATATAAAATAAATCCAATCCAGAATGTGTAACTGCAGCTCCTGGAATTGTTGTTGAGGAATTTAAGCAGATTGCTTTGCAAAATCTTGTGGTTACTTTCATCAGCTTTTATTTTGCTTATTAGTGTTAGGTTAGTTCAGTAATTCTTCAAGAGAGCTCCAACCACATATGCAGTGCTGATTCCAGGAATACTTCTGATCTTTTTATCAGCAAAATACCGAATTGAATCTCAGAGAAAGTTTACTGTTTTCTTTGTGCAAATGTTATAATCATCTAATCCTTTATTAAAAACTTATTTAATGTGTATCATTTCAGATGTTAAGTGTTAAATCATAACTTTTTTTTAGTTTAATTTATATAATGTTTATAGAGTACCTGTGTATAATATGCTTCAACTGAAAGCAGGTTTTTGCACCACAAAAAAAAAAAAAAAAAAGAAGCAGAACTTTATACTTTAGTTAATTTTATGGCTTTCACAAAAAAACACAGTTTGATAACTGGCAGCTGAAGATCTGGAACATTATCTTTACCACATGGATTTATAACTTCTTCAATGTTTAGATCTTCTCTTGTAGCTGTGCTTCAGCAGTTTTTAATGGCGTAATCGATGAAAGAGATAAACTAAGTGCAGAAAAATGCATCATTGATTTTTGTGATAGACTTTATTCTTCCCATTCCAACAGATTATGTCTGCTCATGGGTAGAACAGGTCAAGAACTTTGTGGGAAAATTGATTCTATTGGAATGTGCTGGTTAACAGGAACAGAAAAGAGTCACAAAAATTGGCCTGTCCTGAAAAACTTGGTTTTTCTGGCATGTCACCCTGGTGAGCAACTTGAGCCTCCAGCATTGCATGGGGAACCTCAGGGGTTTCACAGCTGAGAAAGGTAAAGGGACGGGTTTAACTTCATGCACAGGTCCAAGGTCCATTCCTCATCCAGGAAACATCAAAACACTGGGCCAGCCTCAAGCATGACCTTCTTATTTCTGTTTCGTGGGAAGTAAAAGTGATTTCAAACTAGATTGGCACAAAAATGAATCTCAAATGTTTAAAAGTTGCTTAAATCAGAGTCAGAGAGATGGTTTATCGGTTTGTTTACAGTCCAAGTCTATGGAGGCTGAAGGCAAACAGAGCAGGAGTTGGGCAAGGAGCTGCTGTGGCAGCTGGAGCTGAACAAAAACATTATAATTTTGGAGAGTTTTAAATATTAGGAAGTGGAGTTTGTTGTCTTTGAGAGTGAATTCCATCTCCCTAGACAGACAGCATGAGCACAGAGAACTGCCTGCAGTGCCCTGGATTTAGGGGGGCTGCACAGCTCCATCGTTATGCCCTGTGAGGAAAAACAGTCATGGCCAAACCACCCCAGTGCTGTGGAGGGCCTGGCCAGTGAATCCGGCCACCCTGTGACATGAGGGGCTCGTCCACGGTGTTCTCCTTCTGTCCCACGTGGGACTTGAGGGGCACGGGGAGGGCTGAGCTGACTCTCTAAGCTGTGGAGTTATCTCACTCTGTGTAAGAAGTTTTGCTGATTATGTATGTTCAGACAGTAAGCTGATGGTGGCTGTCACTTATTTACTGGTTTAAAGATGCATTTTGGAGACCCTGAGAGAAAACTGACTGCTCTGACTAGCGGGAGCCCCACGCTTGGTAATAGGATTTGAAAGTCATCCATCTCCTCATGAGTACTGAGCGTGCCACTGGCTCCTTCCCTCCGCTCCAGCTTCCTGGATGTGCTCTCAGCATGAATAAATGATGGGCAAGAGATTAAATATCCCTTTGATGAAGTTGGGGACAGGAGCTTTGAAATAAGTGTGAGTCGATCTGAGCACGCTCTCGTACTTCCTGGAGTGAATTAGGTGCTATTTTCTGGTTGCCTTTGATTCTAATAATGCTTAGTCAAATATTAAGTAGACTGTTAACTGGGGAATAGCATAAGGAGTTTAATCTTGTCAGATCAGTTCTGGAGAGAGCTAAGTATTTGTGGACTTTATGGTTCCTGCATAATTTATTACAAAGTCGTATTTTATGTGTCTGTCTCTTACACAGGTTCCATCTCCAACAGAACCCACTGTGGGGGCAAAGGGACAGCTTTAGTCCTCAGGCGTAGGAGTTTGTGCCTTCAGGAAGCCCTGGCTTGTTCTTTATTTACTGTCAGACCCAAGCTGGTTTCAGAGCTGCCTGAGGAGGGGTCAGTCAGTTTAAGGGCCAGAGACTACATTTATTCCACACCAACAAACTCTCCCTCAACCCACATGGTCAGAGTCACACACACGTGCAAGTTCACAAAGTCTGAAACTGAAGCAGAAATAGTCTCTTCCCTTTTCTATTTCCATTTTAACAGGAACAAAATGGTGAGAATAACAACATCAAAAAAAAAAAAAAAAGGAGGAGGGAAACTGAGACCCATAAGGAAGAAAAATAAAGGAAAAAAGGAATTAGTTTGTTCCAAATGTTGTGCCAGAGTTGTTGGTTTTTCTGTAAAGAAACTTGCTTTTACATATTTCTGCAGGATAAGTCTCTGGGGGAGGAGAAGATGCAGAGCCAGTGCTGTGGAATAATTGGAGGCAGAGAGATGGGATGCAGGAGACCGGGAAGCACTGCCTGGATGATGTGCTCAGGTTATCAGTGCAGGCGGTTCCAGTGGAGGGGAGGGAGATGTGTGAGTGAATGAACGAATGAATGTCATTTGGCATTTGCACTAGGGATGAAACATTAAAGTACAGACCAGCAGTAGATCCCCCGAGGCAGAACCTGCCTCCTCCCCCCTCCACGTGCTCTCCAGTTTCCAGACAGGGTGGTTCTCAGTAATGACCCTGCAGGCCCTTCTGCCTCAGTTACCTGTGCCAGGATGGGAGATTCTGCCCTGATTAATGTGCCAAATGATTCTTGCTCTCACTACAGTGCAATGTGACCCCTGCTCACCCTGGAATAGGATGTTTCTGTCATCTTTCCCTCCTCTCCTCTAACAGCAATCTCTGTCTGCTGCCTGATGGATAATGTGGATGTCCATTCACATTCTGGCTACAGCACAATGACTTGTGCTTGACAGATCTCCTTATATCATAGATCATCCAGGCTAAAATTTACATAGGCTTGGATTAAAAGCCATTAAACAGAAGACTTACATTCCATGTGGTTTCAGGTAGGCAAACCCCTCTCCTTATGTCTCTCTGTTTTTCAAAGATAATGTAATACCAGCAAATTGGAGAAATGTAATAAAATCCAATCAACTTAATCAGGGTTGTCAAAGACTGTGGTTGGAAATCATAATCCAGATTTCCACAAAGCAGATGAGCCACAGCTGGTCTGAAAACCTTTCAAGCCAATATTGTTTCTCCTCATGAAATTTCATTATTCCTGGAGCGACACTCTCCATTTTTTGAAGCCTACATTAGTAATTGAGTACTGGTACAGACGCTGGCAAAGCGAACACGCACCGAATGAAAACCCTGACAGACAGACATGGAGGGAGGTTTCTTCTCCACTGTCACCTCTCAAAGGTGTTATTCTCCTCCTGCATGGAGAGACATCATGCCAGGGATTTGACAGGTCCCCTGGGCATGGTCTCTGGAGGGGACATGGAGCAGCGAAGGCAATCTGTGCGCAGTGGGCAAACTATGAGTACGCATGTCCTTGCAAAATGGTCCAATTAAATCCACTCAGGGAAACTTCTACATGACCCAGGTATCTGAGCATGATAATCCAACAGATAACGAAGCTATTCTTCATCACTTACTGCTTCTAACATTGCCCAACTTAACCTTGGGAGGACCTATCCCTTGCAAATTCTGCATCATATCTGATCTTTCGGGGTTTGTGTCCCTCCTGAGTGCTCCTCCAGCCTTGGCAATGACCCCTCACACCTGCAAGGTTACCTGTGCCACAGAGGTGGTTGTTTTTATAAAAGAAAAAAAAAACCAAAACCAAAAAAGTGCGCTTTTTTCCTGCTTTTTTAAAAAAATAAATGTTTAGAGTTAGGTCTGTCAGTTACCAAAGAGATATTCCTGTTTGCTTAAAATCCCATTGCTCACTCCCATTGCATTCTTATCAGAAAGAGCTGGAGATTCTGCAGGGAAAGAAATCATTTATCCATCCTGCTGGCCAGCCTGCCTTGTTCTGAAAGGGGCACTGTGAATTTAGCTTTGTTTTCCCAAACTACATTTGGGACCATGTACAAATTCTACAAAATTTAGCTTATCTTGAATATGTCATCAGCATCCTAATTCTATATATGTTCTTATAACGGGATCTCACTGGAGGGCTTCCCGTTAACTGCATTTGCAATGCTTCTTCCTTAGTACTTCAAACCACACTCTGTCTGTGCCTGTCCATCACTGAGGTGGAGCAGCAAAAGGGCTATCATATGGAAAATGTCTCACAGGTTGCATATTTAAACACTTTTTGGATGTATTTTCAGGAATAATGTGGAAAATGTGGAAGCGAGTGGAGAGAGTCTGTAAAAATGAGACTGGTTTCACCACAGCGAGCAAATGGCTTCAGGCATCTGTGGATTGACTCAGTTAGCAAAACCAGGTGAGTGTTCAGGCACAAAACCTGCCTTCAAGGATGGGATTGGAACAGTGTACTTGTGGGAAAGCATCCATTGAGCTGATGTGTCTTCTCTTAAGGTCTTCAGTACCTTTGTGTCATGATATCTGCACTAATGACACCAGATTAGAGAAGTACCTGAGCAGGAATTTGTGCTGCTGATGGGTAATTGCTCTCCAGCTGCAGCAGTTCCTTCCTCATCTTTATTTGTGTCAGAGCAGCCACATATTTCTCCTCTTTCTAGGGAGCCAACAGATCTGCTTAATTATTCCATTGCTGTACAGATAATAAAGGGATGAAGCTAGGCAGGTACCTTGTACTTTTGGAAGTCTGTACGCTAATGAGATTTTCTGCATGGGCAATTTTGGGAAAGTTGTGTTTCTGTGCTCAGCTTCAGAAGGCAGGCAAAACCTTCTCTTGATGTTCCACCTGGGAGTTGACTCAAAGCCTTGAGTTGAAAGGTTTCCAAGGAAAATGTAAATATACAGAAATGGAAGTGTTTATCAAGGGTGTCTTCAAGTCCGCGTTGACCAGCACATGGGTGCAAATCCTGAGAGATGGAGCCATTCTTGCCCACTAGAAATGCCTCTGTGGCAGCCGCTCCTGGGCAGTGACTGACTCTGGCTGCCAGAGCCAGGGCTGCTCTGGAAGGTCAGCACTGACCCACATGTGGTAAAAACCCACCCCTGCATTCCTAATAAATAGAAAACCATAAGATTTATTCAAGAAATGAGCTGGAATAGGGAGGAAGGGTCTTTGTTCTGTTCTCTTTTGGCTCCTCTGTTCAGGAAGCTGTGGGAGAGCAGAAGGAGCTGTAAATTGCACGAGGGCTGTCCAGGGAAGGGACAGGAGAGATAAAGTGTCTCTGCACGGGGCACATCGGCTGCATCCACCTGCTCAGGGCCATGCTCAAATGAGGTACCTGTGTGGCACTTCTTCCCGGTACATCTCTCACCCGGGGTTCGTCCCTTCCAGGCAAACACAGCCCATGATGCTTCTGCTGACAGAGAACAATTTCAGCCCCATCTGTTCGAGCAGCAAGAGACCTTTCTGATCACTCTGGAAGTCAGCAAGAGGTACTTGTATGTTTTGTTCTTTTTCCTTTCTTTTCCTTGCCCACTGTAGGTTTATGTTTTGTTTAAACTGTGCAGGTTTTTTCTTGCCTGTCCTCCAGTTTTCTGGTTTTTGTGCTCTTCCATCTCACACAGTGACTGAGTCCTGTTTACCTGTTCTGGCCCTCACCTCTTTGTTCTTCCCTTTCTATTGCAGAAGAATTGGATTACATATTTTGTCTGAAGGTTTGTGGTTTTCAGCAATTTCTCTTTTTTTGTCTTTCTGCAGGATTTTTCTCTCAGCTTTCCAGTAGCTCTTCATCAAATATGATTAATCTGGGCTTGATTCTTTGGCTACTTTCCTCACTTACTCCATCATGGGATTGAAACACATTTATTGCAGTATTGGGGTGGGAGGAACTTTTGTTATTGTTTATGGTTTACCTGTTCTTAGGAGAAAACGCTTTCATCTCCAGCATCATCAGACTTTTATAAACATTAACTGTGTTAATGAGAGTGAGAAAAGAAATTGCATTTGTGCCAACAGTGGGAACAAAATCTGTAATTTCTCCATTAGTCGATCAGGTTTGCTCATGTAAACAACGTGATTAAATTTGTCTGTGTGCATCGTGCTATATGAATAATAATGATAATTAAAAAACCATGCAAGGCCCAAGGATAACAAGATTGTGTTAGGGAAGAGCTGGGGGGGCGATGGCAGTACTGGAACAAACAAAGACACACTGAATTCATTACTGCCAGAGCCAGCCTGGCCATCAGTGCTGGGGGGGGCACTCAAGGGTGGACGGTGACTGCGGCCCCAAAACTGAACTTTCACCACCCTCACCTCTGTGGGGCTGTGTGACAAGGAATGTAGGGTCTGAGAAAGGAGTAAAAGCTGTATCTGAATGGACAATTCTCATGTGCAAGGCGATTTTAAAGAAGTGAAAAGCGTTGGATTTGAAGCCTGCTTCTTCTTTAACACATCCCTAAATGATTTTCAGAGCAAGGGTTTTCAACATTGTGTTGATGGGCAAAGAAAATGGTCACTGAGTTCATTGTGGTAACCCTTAGATAAGACTGTGGAAGGGATTTTGTTGTTATGAGATTCCTGTGCGGAACAAAGATTTTGACTGCTCTGTAGCAGTTTCCAAAAGATGTGCTATACGATGTCTGAGTAACTCTGGTAATGTGTCAGCCTGGTTTAGACCACTGTGAAATGGTTGTCATATATTTCTGTGACCTCTGCTAAAGGCAGAATTCCCTGGATATTGCCCAAGACCTCATGGGATGAGCTTGATATTCCCTGTCTCTCCTGGGTGTGGCTGGACTCACATGAGGCTGGTGCAAGGCAGGTGGAGAGTGTGGTTCTGGGTACCTCAACACCCCGGTGAGCCTCTTAAAACAAGGTCCATGGTGGCCAGATGGAGTCCTCCCTGGGTTCTGATAGTTCTGCTGAGCACAGACATAAACTGGGAATAAACTGGAAATGCACCAAATGGAATCATTCACAGGCTACACTCAATTACAGATATAGTCAGTGCTTTGGCTCAGGCAGATGAGCAGCTGGTACAGGAGTTCAGCAAAGTTCCTTCCAGTTTGAATTTAGAGATAAAGTCACTGGATCACAGGGAACTCAAAGGTGTGTTTTTTCAGCCCTTCTCTGGGTTCACTGACATCTCCAGCACACATTAATGACAGCGGGCTCTGAGCTCTTGTGTGAAAAAAACAGCTTTAAATAAAAAAGTGAGAAGAGTATGAAATTATGGCAATGTAGCATTGAAACATTACGGAAATTGGTGGATATTTGCAGTGGTATAATTTACCTAGTGTTGTGTGATCTGATAATAGCTTTATTGCCATTATGGAAAAGGAAAACAGAACCATAAGTTGATGCTGCTTTATCCTTATTTATTCCCATGAGACTCCCTAGACTGTAAAAAGCCTGAGATGCAAATGTGACTGTACATGATTTAAGGGCACATGGATCAGGAGAAATCGATGAGAGGCTCATCAAGTGCTCTAAGCCCATCTGTGCCTGCTCTGTGCTGGAGCCTGTGGAATAGGAATAAGGCTGCAGGCATTAAGTATTTCCCAGTCAGCACCAACAAGTAAAGGTTCCATGTGTAGCTGCCTGGCCACAGCACTCACAGTCACTCTTGTAGGATCTAACAGACCTGCCAAAAGCAGTTCTACTCACATGCTTGAGAGTCTGTATGATGAAGGTTCATAGTTCCTCCAGGAAGGAAATACCCACCCAGCTGCTCCCTCATGGCTTGTTTTTCTTAAGGATGTTTGAGTAAATAATATTATTTATTTAGAAATACAAAACCCCGGAGATGCTTGAGGGTTTGCTACACTGTTCAGTATTGAGATTTTTATCAGAATTCTTCTTGAACTCCATAATAAAAGATAGGAGAAGTGCCAGATGGACCCTGAAATACTGTAGGTTTGGGATGTTAGTGAAAGCCTGTAGAAGGTTTAAGAAGTCTGTTACATTCATGCTGTGAGGAGGCACCTTCCTGGTAGGGGCTGCAACACACTCAAATCCAAATCTTCAAAGATAATTATAAGTCCTACTGAGCAAGTATTAAACATACAAATAGCTAAAAGTTGGGACCTCAGTCTTTAATTGTGAACGTAAGAAGATTACTGTGATGGTGTGAGATTAACAGTGCTGCATCTTGAGTAATTAATGTCAGACTGGAGCCCAGTCTGTCTCTCTTGCCTGGGGATGATGTCAGGCACCATCTCTCTCTTATGTGGAAAACATGATGTGTGAGCAGGGTCCTTTTGATTCTTTTAGTTCTTCCTTCTCAGGAGTGTCCAGGATTGCTGTGTCAGTGTGGCCAGAGGAGTGAGAAGGCTTTCCCCAGAGATTCACAGCTCTGGGACAGATACCCCAAAACCTCTTTATTTCTCCCATTTGTCACCTTGTCCTACTTTAATTGCGTCTTCCATCCAATAGTCATGGCTGCTGAACCCACCTCTCCAAAGGGTGTCGACCCTATTCTTGGTTTTGTGGCATCATTTGTTGCCCAGAGAATCTGTGGCTGCCCCATCCCTGGAAGTGTTCAAGGCCATGTTGGATGGGGCTTGGAACAACCTGGTCTGGTGGAAACTGTCCCTGCCCATGGCAGAGGGGTGGAACAAGATGGGCTTTAAGGTCCATTCCAACCCAAACCATCCTGTGATTCTGTGACTGGAGCTGAAAGGAGGGGATGACCCTGGACTGGTGATGGGTGTACTGCTGTCCGTTGGTGTTGGGTTTTGTACCCTCTTATCCTCTGATCTGTGAGGCAGCTTAGCAAATCTCCACAGCAACCCCATGTGTACCATAAAATTGTGAATTATCTTGTTTAGAAGAGGTTCATTAGGAAGATTAATGAGGTATTATTTTTCCCTCATTCAATGTCGTGATACAGAGGGGACACAGTAATTTTCCCAGCTGTGCACAGCAGCGATTGCTCCTCTCCAGGGTCCCGGCATCGCTGCGTTGTCATCACTTAAACTGCTCAATCTTTGGAAGTGTGATTTGTCAGCTTAATTAGCCCTAAAGGAAGCACTTGTTTTAAAATGAGACAACAGTTTTGTTTTTCCCTGAAAAGGACATAATGTTCTTAGCAGCAGCAACTTGTTTAAATAAAAGGGCTTTTAAGCTGAGTTTTATATGAGCCCTAAGAATAATTTTTAAATTTTTCCCCACTCTGAAGTTTCCAGCTTGCCCATACCCTTTCCCTGGTGAGCCACCAGCCTCATCAGTGTCACATCAGAGCAATGACATGGTGCTGCAGTGGGTCAGACACCATCACACAGCAGGGAAAGGTGAGACGTCTTCATCAAGAAGAATGGGGTAAGCTGGGAATAGTCCTGCTCCCCAGAGCTCATTTCCACAGAATCATTTAGGTTGGAAAAGACCTCCAAGACTATCGAGTCCAATCTGTGACAGATCACCACCCTGTCAACCAGACCAGAGCACGGAGTGCTGGCCACATCCAGTCATTTCTTGAACATCTCCAGGGATGGTGATTTCAGCTGTGATGTTTCTGTCCTTGTTTTATATCAGAAGAATTCAGAATTTATTTTACTAGTTTTCCAGGAAAAAAAGTTCAGAAGGAGGCTTGGAAAAAGCCACAGAAAGTCCTCATTGGGTAAGTCTGATGTTCTGTGTTTGCCCCAGACGTACGTGGCTACAAAAATCATGTTAGACTAAAAACAGCTGTTGAGGTTTTAGTTAAAATTAAAACATGTGGAAGCTGTATAAGGGCTAGAACTTGATGAGCACCAATAACCAGATCTGTAGCCCTATTGCCAACCTAAGGGTAGGATATTCAATAGTTTCTTCTTCAGGAAATGATTATATGGTCTTTAAAAAACCACAAAAACTATCTTTAAAAAACCAGTTCTACCTGAATGTTCTATTTCAGTCAAGAAAATGTCTCCTCACTTTCAGGAGCTGGTCTGTAATTGTGATCCCAGCCATGTATCTTTTCGTCATTTATTATTATTCAGACTGTGTGTAACAATTGAGTTTCAGTTAGGGGTTTTTATGGTGTGCTTAAAAATAACAGGTTTTCAACTGAGATTGCTGGTCTGTGTTTTCTGTCCTAAGCAATTATTTGCCAAGTTAGAACTCTTGTAAATTAATATGCCATTTTCCAATCGCACCAGTGGAGGCTGTTTTTGGCATGTGTAGGAGGGAGAAGGGCTAACTGCGTGCTGGTTCAGGAGGATGCTCTTCAAATGTGAATGATCAGCAGGAGAAAAATCAAATTCCTTTATCTCAGTGCTGTGGGAATCATGATTGCTTGTTCTGAGTGGGAAGGGGGAGGAAGGAAGGATGGGGGAGGCAGGAGTGCAGTGTCCTCACAGCACTCTGGCTTCCAGGGTGGTGGGCCAGGATTTGACAGCAGAGCAGAACAGAAGAAGTCATAACAACCCTTGAGCAACTGGTCTTTGGTCTCACCAGGAGAAGGTTGATTTGGCCTGTTATAGACCACTATGGCTGAGCTCTGGAGCTTTAGCCAGATGGTCTGGCACACTCAGGGTTGGGTTTCTCTTCTTCCTCTTTTTTTTTTTAACTCCTCACTTTTTTTTCCTCCTCCTTTTTCCCCTCCTCTCTTTTCCTTCCTCTTGTTTCCTCCCCTCCTCTTTTTCTTCTTTTCTTTCTGTGTATCAGGCCCCACAAAGCCCAGCTCCCCGTGCCAGTGGCTCTGCCACAAAGGTCCTTTTCAGCCTCCCTCAGAGACAAGCCCAGCCAAGGCTCCTGCTCTGCCCAGCAGGTGTTATGGAAGGACTCTGCGCTGCCAGTTCATTGCAATTTTCATCAGTTCTCCTTATCATCGTGCTATTAATTGCTTTAATGATGCATTCATTTACATTGGAAATATGATACCAGTGAAATTTAATGTAAAAAATCAATAACTCTTTAACACATTATTGCTACATCTACACGTGTCACCATATTCATCTCCTGTGCTGGAGAAGCAGTTGGCTTCAGTTTCGTGTCCATAGATCTTTGTTAGAAGGCAGTTGTTTGTTGGGTAATCATGAAAGGAGAGTTATAGAGTCACCACTTTCTTTCTTTTGAGACCGTGGCCCCAGGTCATATGGATTCTTCTCTCTGGGCCAGGCAAGGCTGAAGAGTACCCAGGTAATATTCATTCTTTATGTTTTTGTTCAAAGAGAAAATGCCGTTTACGTGTTCATGAGGTTGGTTGCAATTCCATCTTATCCTAGTCTGTGGGAAACAATAAGCCACCAAACTTTTAATTAGTATCCACAGTTCTGGGACACAGCCCAGGAATTCCATCAGTAAAGCAGCACACCTGGATATTAAGCCTGTTCCTGCTGTTGTACTTCAATAACCAACATCAGCTCTGGCTCAGTGTCTGCCCGACTCTGCTCTGGCACCAAGGGACCAACTGAGACGTGTCAGATGGTGTGACTGAAGGTTTGACATCACTCTGGTTTCTGTGTGGATGTGTGTGTGTGTGCGTGTGTGCACACAGACGTACACGAGCAGCACGATGTTTTGTATTTCTCGGCAGGACAGATGGGAGAAGGAGCAACAGTGACTACTGGAAACCATCCAAATGCTTAAATGAGAAGTGAGCTGGAGAAAGAATGTTTCTGAAAATGCATTTATTCCTTGGTGGGTAAAATACACTCATTACTGGTGTCTTCCCATGCATCAGTTGCTATAGTCTTTAATTAAATTATCCCTGACTGGTATCCAGCCACAGTCTCTCAGACAGAGCCTTGTGCTGCCCAGCAGGAATCCCAACAAGCTGCAGGGACTGTCCCTGTGGTCTGCAGGGTGGCAGGTCCATCCCGGACACACCAGCAGCACAACTGGATGCAGAAAAGTCTGTGCATTTCCCAATCACCACCCAAGACATCATTAGCTGCTCCAGGCTGGCAGGTGTGTCCTGGCTGAGCATGGAAACGGTGCTCCTCATTTGAGCTGTTGCCTCAGGAGGAGAGAGTGTAGCTCTGGATTTCCGCCAGTGACACAAAAAATAGCTGATTTTCACACTGCACAAAACCCTGTGACACAGGTCTCTGTGCAAACAGGAAGGTCATGGGGGCCATCTGCAGTACGAGGCTACAAATCAAAGACAGCGGCTTCTTGGGGGGTGAGTTCTGTTTTGAGACTGCGTTAGTGTCTGCAAGCTCTTGCAAAATACTGTGATTTTTATATATTTTTGGTTTTATTTCAATTTTTTACAACATAAAAATAACAGCAACTTGGTATGATAAAACTGGGTAAAAATTTAGAAGACACTATCTTAACCACCATGTGAGGCTTCTGCTTCTTCTTTTTTCCTTCCCCTGTGTCTGAGATTGGGAGCTAGCACTGGATTCACAGTAGTTATTGAACTTACTTGAACCAGTCCCTGCTTGAACAGCTCTGCTTCTGATGCTCCTTCGAGCAGCGTGCTGAACCAAAGGGTCCTCCAACAGCAGGCACTGGCACAAGCCTTGTCTCCACAGAGTCCCCCAAGGAGCATCACTCTGATGTGGGAGTTTCCCAAATTCAAGGAAATCCCTGTGGTAACACAGATAAATTGCAGGTCCCAGCTCACTTCCATGCAAGCGGGAAGGAGACATCACAGGGCAGCAGGAGCCAGGGCTGGGCTGTAATGGAGCCTCTCCCAGCACAGCCACCACCTGTGTCTCCAGGCCGTTACCAACAGTTGTGCTGGTACCTGATGGATGTTCCTGTCCCCTCTCCCCTTTCCCATGTTTCTGCAGGTGCCTGTCCAGCTCCAGTCCTGCTATGGCCAATGCCATCGGTGACCTCTCCAGGTGTCTCCCCCATCCCCTTAGAGCTCTCTTCTAAAGAACCAGCGTGTTATGGGCAAGATATGACACAAGGTATGTGCTCAGGTATGATGGGTTTAGGGAAGAAGAGGTTAAGAAAAAAATCTTTTTTCCAGATAATATAATTTTTTTAGGAGATCTTATTTTCCTAATTTTTTTTTTTTTTTTATACTTCAGGAAAAAGTACGTTCATATCTGCAACAATTAAAACCTTGTTGTTCCACACACTGCATTTTCTAGATTCCCCATCCAACTGCTCAAGCTCCAAAGTTCTCAAGAGATCCTTTGGGGGTGTACCCTATTGCCAGGCATCAACTCCCACTCCAAGTTCCCAAAGCTCTAACCACACTAACAATGCTAAGGATGATTCCATATTGATAATCCTGCCCTCACCAACGTGCAGAGCTTTTCATTTTCATTGTGCTGTACGTACATTAACTAATAAATCTCCGCAGAATCCCAGTGAGAGTGGTAAGTGCTGTTATTCTTGTTTTATGGATGGCAAAATGAGATACGGGGAGGTTAATAGCAAGTCTAATTGGACAATAATTACCCACTTACCACACTGAAAATTAAGAAATAATCCTCCCATTGTCATTACATCAGCAGAACAAGGCGAGAGCAGTGTTCACATCCTCCCCATCCCACCATTTAGCCAAACAGCTTACACGCAAATGGAAGTAAAGGGAGCACAAGAGCAGATAAATAAATTGTTCTTTCCTTGTTTAACATCTATTTTGCACCACTGAGTCACTCAGGAAAGAAGAAAATTATTAAATTTCCTCTGTAATCTATTAGGACATGACAAAACAAAGTCAAGCTCCATTTGTAGAACATCTTTTGGAAAAGAAGTGGAAGAATTAGGATTTAATTACTGCTATGGACTGGTTTAACTTCATTTTTCTGGGAAGGAAAAAAAATGCAGCCTAAAAATATCTGACTTAAGAAAGACCGGTATTCTGATGATTGTGCTTTCCTTAATGTTTGGTCTTTCCCAAGCAATTAAGACAATTACACCAATGACACCTACTGTATTAATCTAAATATCGGGTCTTCGGTGACTCAATTCCCAACATGAATTTTTCTTCCAAGTCAGCACTTCAAAAGCTGTTTTGATACTCAAATCTCAATGTTATGAATGAAAGAAAATCGTAAGACACGTTGGAGAAAATGTTTTATTTCATTTTGGGTTAGCATTTGAATTTAAGTCTTCTTTTTCTTTCCAGTTTTCAAACCAAAACACCTCTTTGGAAGATGACAGTTAAAAATCCATTTGTAATGAAAAGGACTGATTTAAGATTCCCGTGGGAAAGGAGAAATTCAGCTTGAATTCTGATTTCAGTGGATGAGCACAAGGACCTACTTGCACACATACTGAACATGAGCCAAGCCCTGGCTGTGCAGTGGGAGAGCTCTCCAGTAAATCTTTAAGTCATTCCAGGTGATGTGACAGCAAAACGGTTCTAACGATTTTCTTCGGTGACTCCATCTAATCCATAATGGAACAGATTGGAGGAACCTGATCTCGGGCACATCTGGCTGCTTAATGGGCTGCAGCAAATTACAGGGGTTGTGTCTTCTGCTGGGATTCGTCTCTCCAGGGGTCTGGGAGGGTGGCCAGCAGCTTCTGATGCTGCTCCTCCACCTCAGGCTGGAGGGGATGTCCTTCCATCCCATATGGGGAAGGAGTGGAGTGGTCCAGCCTCATGCTCAGGCTCTGTGGCTTGGGCTTCCACTGAGAGTGTGACATCCATCGTGGTAGATGCTTCAAGTGTTGAGGTGTTACTCTACTGAAATTGAGCTTCAAAGAGCTGCACCAAACCAAATTGTGAAAATCACCTTCATCAGAATCCCAGAATGGTTTGGGTTGGAAGGGACTTGACCAATCATTTGGTTCCAGCACCCTGCTGTGGGCTGAGACACCTTCCACTAGACCAGGTTGCTCCAAGCCTGTCCAACCTGGCCTTGGACACTTCCAGGGATGGGGCAGCCACAGCTTCTCTGGGCAACCTGGGCCAGGGCCTCACCACCCTCACAGGGAAGAATTTCTTCCCAGTATCCCATCTAACCCTGCCCTCTATCAGTGTGAAGCCATTCCCTCTTGTCTTACATGTAAGGGAAGAGTTAATAAAAACAGTGATTATAAAAATTCAGACTCTCTAAGTATTGTAGAGTTTTTTTAAACTTTATCACTGAATAATTTGAAAATGTGGGTCAAGTCCTAAAACCTCTTTTTAAACCCTAAATGCTTTCAAGCAGTTTTACCTGAAGGAACTGCTCTGTCAGACTCCCAGATGGGTGGGAATAGCTGCTCACAAGTAGAAAAAACTGGCTGCATATGCAGCTGAGATTTCTGGTACAGCACTTACGGAACTAAAGCAACAGGATAATGTTGCCTAAATAGTGCTGTTTGTGTAGGTGTTTTGTGATCAGTACCAGAGAATTTATTGTGGAATGAAACTTGTGCAATTCAAAAGAAACAGAAAAGTATTTTCCAGATTTTTTCAGAAGTCTGTAACATCCAGTACAAAATCATCATCTTTATCTAGTTGTGAATTCTGTAGCACAAATGTAACTTTTGATTAAATTCCATAAACCTGATCGATAAATCTGCAGAGATTTAGTATTTGCAATTAAATTCTGTAAAGCTGCTCCCTAAGTACACAAACTGGGAGCTCAGAAAGGAGCTCTGCCTCTTGATACATCATTTTTTGCCGTGAATGCTTTTCCTAATGAAAAATGATGGCAAACAAAAATAGATTTTCTGTCATGGGGGTAATTGTTCTTTTTCTTAGTGCACTCCAAATATTTCTGTAAAGCATCATCTACTCTTTAAACACACATTGTAGAACATCAATGGAAGTCGATACCTTTTGTCAATGAGTAAAATATTAAAAGTAATGAGCTGACCGGTTTCTTATTTAGCTATTGATCCTGCTTCTCTCTTGGTTTGTTTTCCTGAAACATGCAAAGTTAGGGATTTGGTTTTAGAATCAGATAGAACAGCCCAGGCTGGAAGGGACCTCACAAAATCATCTGGTGCAATGTACTGCGGGAAGGGAGCCCAGATGAGAGTCTGGCACCGAGTCCACTTACCTCTTGAACCCTCCATGGCCCTGGGGAGGTTGTTGTAGTGACCGTTGTTGTCATGGCAAAAAAAAAAAGAATTCTTAAATTGAGATGAAATTTCTCCCAGTGAAACTTGTACCCCTTGTCCCTTGTCTTCCCCACGTGACCACAGGGTTTCATTGTGTGAAACCCAAGTGGCAGGGGATGAGGGGATGAAATGTGTAAGAGCTGTTTCAGCATTCTCGTCGCGATCCAAGCAATTATTCCAGCTGTTTTGCTGACCCAGAAGCTCCCAGCAGAGTTTATTCTGGTCAGCTGTAAACAAAGCCGTGCACTTCTACTTAACAAATCACTTTGCTTCTTTCTGAAGGTCAGGATGGAGAACACTGAGCACCTGAGATAAGTGGGAGCTGATGCCAGTGCCCAGTGCTTCCCAGTGCCCTGCTTAATTCTCTGGCAGCTGCCCCAGCTTTCCTCCAGGGACCTTCTTCCCTCTTCGTGGTATGTTAGAGGATGCAATTTTTGTTCAAATTGTGTTTCTGATGAGTGTGTTTGGTTCAAGCAAAGGTTATCAAGTTGCACTTTTATATCTGGGTCTGCCACTCTGCTGAGGCTGCGTGCTGGGGAACATGGCCCCTGTGCAGCCCATGCAGCTGGATGTGCCTCATGATGAGACACGAGGTCTGTCCTCTTGTGGGACACTTTATGCACACCCATCCCCTGGGATAAGGCTGGAATCAACAGATGGGAGTGTCGCACAAGCCTGAAGGTGCCTGGCATGGGGTTGGGATGGGGCATGGACGGTGGGAGCAGTGGGAAGCTCTGCCATGCTGGGCCAACTTCATGGCCATGGTGGGCACTGCTCCACTGTGCTTTCACTCTGCACTCAAAAGGGTTTATTCCATGGCTGTCTTGACAGGTGAATTAAATTATTCTTAGATTGTCTTATGCAAAACAATCAATGCACTTCTTGAAAGGTAGGAGCTCCTACGGATTTTATTTACATTGTTGTTGCTTTTAGTGGAAAATTCGTAGTTTTGGTGTATAGATTTTAATTAGGACTGAAAATAACCTTTCAAAGATACAACTAGGGTTGGATGGAAAAATTCATTTTTGTGAGTCTGAACTGCCTGTTTCAGTAATTCTGATGATTAAAAATTGAGCTGGATATTGAAGATAATATATTAAATAAACAACAGAGTATTTTAAGTTATGTTCAGTGCTGTTATGAGTAAATTAAATAAATGGATGGCACAGGAGTGAAAGGAAGAGAAGCAATGTTGTACCTTCAGACCTGCTTTCTGAAGGCTGAACTGTACAATTCACCATTAAATAACCTAATCTGATGTGCTGTTGGAAATGTTTCTGAATTGGTGCTGCTCAGAGAACACACATTTCTATGGAAATAAAATTTCTTTCCCAGAAGGGCTGTCAGGCACTGGCACAAGCTGCCCAGGACAGTGGTGGAGTCACCATCCTGGACAGATTTAAAGTGTGAATGTGGCACCGGGGTTCATGAGTTAGTGGTGGCATTGGCAGTGCTGGGGGAAGGGTTGGACTCCAAGGTCTTGGAGGACTTTTCCAGCCTCCACAACTCCATGATTCTCATAAGCTGTTACCTGTTGCCCTCAATTATTCTCAGGTTATCGAGTTCAGTTCAACAGCTCAAATGTCATGAGCTGAGAAGAGGGAGGGGAAAGCTCGAAGTCCACAAAGGGCAAAAAGAAGTTTAAGAGGTTCAATGGGCTGAGTGGCCCCATGGGCAGCGAGTGTGGCTGCTTGGCTGCACCAGGACATGAAGGATGTTGTCACTGCAGGATGGGGGATGGAATTCCTCTGGAATGCTTTCCACAGGAATGCCCTCTGTGCCTGTGGAAGGTCTGTAAAAACAGGCTTGTAAACATCTGACAAAAACACACCTTTCTAATCAACGTTGAAATGCACCCTTCCCAGAATTTGGGAGTATTGGTTCTGGCACTGGTTCAAGCCTGTCTCTTATCGAGTGATTGATTTCTTTATTTCTCTTGCGCCTGCCACCCCTCAAGAACGTGATGGAGTTAAATCTAAAGAACCTTAAAGGCACAGTGATTTTGTCAGGGAAGTCAGTGAGGATTCCTGGGTGGAGGAGGATCTGCATAAAGGCAGGGCAGGGCTGTGCCCCAAGCTGCGAATCTGCAGAACAAAATCATCTGGAAAGTGTAATTTCTTCAGTTCATTTGAGAGGCTGGGCTGGGGATGTTGGACTATGAGGGATGGGATAGTGACCCAAGGGGGGTTTATGCAGGGATACCCCTTTGCTGTGGAATGTCAGTGCTCAGTGACTGGTCGTTGCCTGGATCCCACTGGCAGCAGTCAGTTCCTGCCGCTGAACTCCAGAAACCCATTTTCTGTTTTTATGAGAGAATGAAGTGTAGAGCGAACCCGCTGTCTCTGGCAGGGCATTTCCATATCCTTAAACTGGATTATACAGTATGTAATGTGCATTTCTTGCTCATTCTTTCCTCCTTAGTCCACCGAGCTCAGGCTTCCAGCCGAGAGCTGCTGAGTGCTGGGGCAGAGGAGAGGACGATGTGCTGCTGAGGTTGAACAGGTGACACCATTACCCCTCAGTCAGCATTTACCCCAGAGTTTCTGTATTTCAGCTACACTATCTAAGGCTGAAATTGCTTTTGTGATGAGCAGAGTATCCCAAGAGAAGGCAGCAGGACAAGTGGCAACTGGCAGCGTTTTTTCCCTTGTGCCAAGAACCCGAATGCGAAAGCAGGTGCTGCCACAGCGGCTGCACAGGGAGGGTGAGCAGCAGTTGGCAAAGCACAGATTCCTCAGAAGCAGAGAAAAAAATCACAAGCATCCAAAATGCCACTGGGAAAAGCTGGAAAAGCACTGTTTTCTTTATGAACAAGACAATTTTACCACCGTTTTTCCAATAACTCGTGTGTTGGGCTGTTGTTCATTGTTGTTGCTCTCAGAAAGGACGAGCTGTTGCCTGGCACTATCTGCTCAGGCACAGGGACATTATCTTGCCTTGCAGCCTGCATGGCATTTTCCTGGAGCAGACTAATTAAAAAGGGCTAGTTCCTCCCTGTTATTTACATATATAACAAGTTTGTTTCCTCTCTGCATTCTTTTAATTCTTCCCAAATTTAACCATCTGTGGTTGTGGGCTGGTGGCTGACAGTGGTGTCCAGAGCCATGAGCAGGTGGTGGGAAGGGCCAGAAATAACCAAATGGTGGGTAATTCAGCACAAAATCATTTTCTCATGGTCAACATGCCATTAAGTTCTTAAGTTTAAGGTGTTTGGAAAAACTGCAGTAAACGCAGTTAAAATGATGGTTATCTCACCAGAAAGTAATTAGCTATCCTTTTTTTCTTCCCCCCCTTTGTTGATTTTATCAAAAGTTTTATGCTTTCATAAACTGGGATTATTCTTATACCTCACAAGAACTAGAAATGCTTTTTGATTGAATTTTGTTATTATTTAGGTCAAGACTTTCAGTCAAGCAAAACTGTTGTGAAGCCCAGGGTGTGATTTGGGATTAACCCTTTTCCTCCTCAACTCACAGTAGCTGCTGTTCCCACCCCAGGAGCCCTCGGCCAGCCTGGACCTGCTCCAGAAGCACAGAAACCAGTTCAGACAGATGTTGCTGCAAGGAGTCCAGAAACATCCCATGGACAGAAGGGATAAGGGCAAGGTTACTATTTGGAGAGTTTGGACTCCTTCCCATCTTCTGCCAAGGTAAATTGTCTCCTAATGTCGCAGAAACTTTCATATCCTCAGCAGAAACAGCGTGTGAGGTGGGGGAGTTATTGACAGTTTAGCAGTGATAGAGCAGGAGAGGGAGTAAATGTTAAGTGCGCTTTACTATACAACAAATTTTCTGTATATGGCATCCCAATACATCAAGAAATTTTGCTTGCTTCTGGCCAGGAAAATGTCATTCATTTCACTATTCATATTACTTGGAAAAAATAAGCACAGTGCTCATGCTTGTTTACACCCTCACAGCTCGCTGGGAAAAGGCTGATTTCCCACCCTTCACTCACACAGTTCTGCTCTTTCCATATCAGAGCTGCTGTACCTGTGGGGGCTCTCGGAGCCGTGTGAGAGCTCAGCCCAAATGATGCAGGACCAGAACGCGTCTCCTTCCCATTGTGTCCAGTTACCCTTTGCATTGCTGACAAAAATAACACATAAACACTCGAACCAAGGTCCTTCTTATCCTTCTTGTGCAGAGGAGGTTGTTGAAGGGGTTGCTCAGTTTGGGCAGGTTGCAGCTCTGTTCCTGCAGACCGAGCACATGCTGCCCACGCGGTGGGGCCTCCATCTGCTGCCCAGCCCACCCACCCCAGCCCACCCACGGGCCAGCAGCCCACCTGCCGAGTGACAGAGCAGCAGGGAGGACTTCAGACAGCTTTTAGACCTTCGGTACAAGCTCCACAACCACACAGCCAGACACAGATCCTCTCTGTGGCACTGAGAGGAGGGACAGGGAGCCCAGCAGTACCACTTCGCCTCTTGGAAGGGCAGTGTGAGGTCTGTGCTCTGCCTTCAGGATTAAAGTTTTCCTCCTGAAAACTGCTTATGAAATCACAGGCAGAAGATGTGCACATACTGCCTATAAACGCTGCCCTGACACCATCCAGTGGCACACAAATCAGAATAGCAGATGATTTTGTAGCCTGTGCCTTTCCCTGTGCCTCACTCACCCTGACACACGTATAAAGTCTGTGTTCCCCAGTCTCAGCCAAATCCAGAGTCTGTCTTTCAAAATCCTCAGGAGAAATCTGTTACCTTATTTTTATATCTGCCCAACCTCCTCCTCACCAGGGGTTGGGTTCATCCCACAGCACCAGGCTCTGCTCTGTGGAAGTAAACCAAGACAAGCCACGTGCATGGCTGAGGACTGTAATAAATCAAACACAATCTCCTCTCTAGGAACACTTTCCCAGACATGTCTCCAATGCCCCAAACCCTGTGGGATGAGGGCACCTGTGAGTACCTTTGGCTGTGACAGAAGTGCTCATCTTTTGAGACATGGTCCCTATGGAAGGTGTGAGGAGAGCTGGGGAGTGTAATGTGGCTGATAAGGTTTACTCATGGACTTTACTCTTTTTGAGTGTTGCTGGCAATTACTGGAGTGAGATAAAAGTGTTCCAGGAAGAGTGAAGCAGGAGGGAAAAAACAACCACCTCCAAGCATGCAGAGGAGTATCTTGGTTTTACAGATGCACATAGCATCGATCAAAATGCCACCTGCACACCCTGGCTGATACCTGGAATTACACAGTTCCCTTGAGCTTACAGGATGCATAAAATACACATTTAATGAAGCAGGCTCTGTCTGTGGATCCAAGACACTGAAAAAGTGGAGCATAGGATATATATGCCCAACGCCTGTTCACAACAGGGTAAAAGGGATTCGTCACAGCAAGTAGCTTTAATTTTTATGACTTAGTCAATAGAGTTCTAAAGTGTTCAAACTAAGTTCAGATGCTCCTCAGGAGTCTTTTTGGGGATACGCAGGTCCTTGTAGCGTATTTAGTAATGCCAGGCAGGCTAAGGACAAATGTTGGAAAACTTTAGAGGTGTCTGCATGGAATCAAATCACAGACTGGTTTGGGTTGGAAGGGACCTTAAAGCTCACCCAGTTCCACTCCCCTGTGCTGGGCAGAGACACCTCCCACTAGACCAGTTTGCTCCATGCCCCGTCCAACCTGACCCAACGAACCTCTGCATTGGCTGCTCGGAGCCCAGAGGATGAGGTCAGCCTGTCTGAGCTGCTCAGTGTGCATCTGTTCTTCACAAACCCGAGGGCTGAGGTGGAAAAAATTGAAATAAAGAATAGGCTATTTTTATTTCAGTATGCATCAAATCCTGGTTTTATAACTTATTAATGATAAATTGATCTCAGGAGATATTAACTCTGTATTTACAGAGTGTTTAGACATGCTGGGGGCTGTTTTAAATGTACCAGCTGCTCAGTGCTGATTTAAGTACACAGATGTTCTTATTAGCATAACATTCAAATTCGATGCCCTTCTTATCTGCATCCTGTCAATGCACAAAAACAACGGCACCAGCAGCCCAGGAGCTCCACGCAGGAAAAGCCTTTTCTCCCCCCTGGGACCTCCCCACGGGCTGCATCCCATCACACCTCAGTGCCAACAGGTGGGATGCCAGCACGGGATAGCGCAGGGTAGTGGTGATGGAGAGAGGGGGCTTCTTAGAGATGAGTTGGTGAACCCACGTGAGCTCAAGGCTGAATAGCCCTTGTAAACCAAAATGTAAACCAAATGTAAATGTAATGTAAACCAAATGTAAACCAAATGTAAACCAAATGTAAACCAAAATGTAAACCAAATGTAAATGTAAACCAAAACCAGGGATGACCCTCCGCTTGGCTCTGTTTGGCTGTGCTCGGCGCTGTTTGCCGGTTGCTGCTTCTGCGCTTTCCTTTGTGCTGATTTTTAACAGCCCCGTGCTTGCTTTTTGTTTGCGAGAGATGAGCTGTGATGGGCAGAAATGTCAGTGGTCTTTGAACCGAAGGAATGGCAGGTAATGACAACAAATTGGTGTCTGGCTCCGCGAATTGCACTTTACAGGAAAGTGCCTGACTCACAATTCAGGATGGAATATGGCAGAGCTGGAAAGGGCAAATCCATCCCGGAATGACTCTGCTGGCGTGTTGCGATGTGCAGAGAGGTGTGCTGTCTTTGGGGTGACAAAGCAGCAGGAACCTCTTGCAGCTCTTTTGAATCATCTAGGAATTTTTTCTCTTCAAAGGTAAAAAAGTTCATTGAAGTTTTCTTGCTTTGTTGGGTCTTTTAAATACACTTCCTGTTGCTGACCAGGGTGGAAATGACCCCATCTGTGACATGGTTGTAAACCAAAGGTTATCCCAGGGGGTGTAAGTAACACTCTTTTCCAAAGAGGGAACAGAAGTGTCAGAAGAATGTACATGATTTTCCACATATATATTTTTGTGCTTCATTTCTCCTTGCAGCAGCTTGGAGCAACCCCTCACAGCACCCACCTTTTGATATCCCATGATTTCAGACTGTGCCTCAGTGCTCAAGGGACCAGGCAAGGAAAGGAACGTAGAAAGGGAAGCTGTTTGGTGGTCACTTGCTCCCCCATAAGAAACATCCAGCAGTCCAGTAGAAATACAGAGTAATGACAACAGAAGAACTCGAAATCGCTTCAAAGTCAAATTCATATCTTGAGAAACATGAGGAAAAATGTTACAAAGGAAATATCAAAGGCTCAAGAAGGATTTTCCGAGGCACTTTGTTACCGAAGTTGTTACTACCCTCCCGCAGAGGCAATCAAGACTAATGGGGACATTAGCACAGCCCAGGACTACACATCAAAAGAGTCCCTGGAGCAAATAACACCCAGTAACTGGAGCATCACTGGCACCGCGCTCCAAACCACCCCCCTCTGCCTCAGAAATGAGTAAAAGGGTCGTAAACAGCAGAGAGAAAATTTTTGCCTGGTGACTGCAAATAAGCACCCAGCAGAGCTGTTAAAAGTTGCTTGCTGAAGAGAAAAATATGATTCTTCCAGTTTTATGGGCCATGTTCAGATAGCTCTTACTCCTGCGCCATAAATCCAATTTTCACATAGATTAAATGGAAAGGCAGCAGAGGCTCTGCTGAATAATGCACGCACTGTCATGGATCTGTGGTGTGAGATGCACAAATCGATCCTCCCCCATGCTCATGCGTGGCTCCAGCGATGCTGCAGCGCTCCCACCTCGGTGCCTGTCTTCAGAGTGGTACCTCTGGGCATGAGCAGTGCCACCAACATCCTCATAGACCTTCGCCTGTGGTCCTCCTTGGATCATTTATCTAAATTTTAAAACTTTTTGAAAAAAAGTTATGGTAGAGTTTAAGCTAAGAAGAGGTGGCTTCAGGAATACTCGATTCCTCTGAAAGGATGCTCAGAGGAGCTGCATGAAGTACGGCCACCACAGTGTCCAAGGGAGGAGGAAGGCAGATAAATGCAGCTCAAGTGTGGAATTTGCTATCTATTTAGTGTGTCTGTGCACTGCTGGCAGCAGCTCTCAGTGTGCTGTAGTGGAGTCACCGTCCTTGGAAGTGTTCAAAGAAGGAGTAGATGTGGCACTTTGTGAAGATGGGTCAAAGGTTGGACATAATGATCTTGGAGGTCATTTCCAACCTCAGAGATTCTGGGATTCTGTGCTTAAGCTCAGCTCTTGTGAGAAGCTGAAGCTCCTCCCAGGAGCAGTGGCTGCACTGGTGGGAAATTGCTGGTATCACAGAAAGTGCTTTCTCCAGGTGTAGCATTAAGCACTGGTTCCCTTCTCCTAAAACAGCGTCCTGTTTGGTCTCTGGAGGTTTGCTGACATGGCTATAATCGTGAATGACAGAGCTTTGGGAATACTGTGGCTATGAACTACGTTGTGGAACCGGTGCCACACAAAGCGTGCTGTGTGCCCTGCTTAATGCTGAGCACAAAGGAATGCCACTGGCTGTGGTGTCTCTCAACAACCAACACAAGTTCGCTGATGCAGTGAGGTTCTCTGAGGTTGCTCATTGCTATATTTAGATCAAAGGGAAAGCCCAAATCTCTAACCAAGTGCTGCTTGATAGATGTAAGAGATTGCATCATGTGTGGGGCAGCACCTCAGTTACGCTCAGCCAATGTTTCTGTGTTTTACTTAATTTTGGTTTCATCCTTCCAGTGTTGCAGATATTTAGGGAGCAAGGCCGGCTTTCCATGTCTGTGTCCGTTAGTGAGTATTTGAGGGGCCTCTCTGAGGACACTGCTCAGTGTAAACCCAATCCTCCTCTCATCCATCTGCACTGGGGTTCGACTCATCTGTTGTTCTGCATCATTGGCACTGCTCTGCATTTCTGCATTTCTGTACTGGGGGTAGTTTTGTACCGATTTGTTCTTGCTCCAGTCGCTGATCCTCTTGTGCTTTGCTGTGTGTGAGTACCCCAGGGAGCACTGCCTTTCGGCTTGTTTCATTGTTTCAAATGCTTCAGGAGAGGGCTTAAAAAGTCATTATTCACATCTACATGCTGAAATTAGGCTCCTCATACCAATGTGAAGAACAAAATCTCAGGTGTGTTGAATTCTCTGAGTTTTGGGGTTTCCTCTGGCTCCACATGGACCAGGAGTCCTCCCAGCACTGCCATCCCCTTGTTCTTCAGCCGTTTGTACTTGTTGGTGTCTCTGTTAGTGAATTCTAGTCGGTCAGAGCTGAACCTTGATCACAGCAGTCACTGCTCACTGAACTGCTATTGCCCAGTGATACATTTCTTTTGCAAAAGTGAGTGATTAACAGTCTCAATGCCTCACACTTCCCATCACTGACCTAATCCCGAGGGAGCATCTGCAGTATAACCCCCAAATTAGGAATTGTTCTGGCAGCCCTTTTTGAGGTGAAGGAAGGTCTGTGTGGGGACATTTGCCAGACACAGTGACAGCGCTCGTGGAGCCCTTGGACGAGTTCCTTGTGTCCTGATTCCCAGAGCTGACAGGGGTGCCTGGCAGGAGGAGCTGTGGGGGCTCTAGACCTGCTCACCTGTAGCCATTTATGCAGGTAACAGTTTCAGCTGGATGTTGACATCTGGAATCACCTTTGTGGGGACACTTGCAAAGAGTTGTGTTTTCTCACGGTGACACAGCTGTGGTGCTCTGTGGGTGTTGTCTGATTGCAATTCAGTGCAGGGACTAAGAGGCAGCCCTAAACCTGTTGTGGTTGTGCTGTGGTTCTTCTCATCTTCTCCCTGCTCACTTCATTCCTTCTATTCCCACCCAGCCCAGCACTGCCACCAGCCCCTTTCTCACCTGAGCAGGTTTAACTCCATGTCTGTCAGTGATCTCTCTGACCAGGATTGCTCCAACTTCCCTCTAATTGTGCCACCTCAAGCAACAGAGGGATTTCCATAACTCCAGGAGAAGCTGCTTATTATTTTCCATTATTTCCCAACCAATTTGTTGTCAGCTCAGTTTCCAGCAGCCCGAGTGCTGGACGGCTTCATGCAACTTTAATGAGGCACAAGGTAAGTGGAAATACAATGCAGAGAGGAGGTCAGCAAAATCCCTTCATCAATTAAATAAGATGGAATGACTTTAATTTTGGTGAGGGCATGTTATCTGTCTGGAAATGCACCTCACTGCCAGTTCAGCCCAGAAGTGACACATGGCCTGCATGTAGGTGCTTCTCTGGAAAGATAAAGGTCCCATCTTGTCTGTGACAGAACATTTCATTTCAGATGAGACTGACAGTCTCTGAGCTCCCCTGACACATGGATTTGTGAATTCCAGGTGAAGTCAGTGTGCTTGGAAGTGAGTGATGCAGCCTTGTATTTCTGAGTGGCAGAGAAAGTATTATGTGAGTGTTGAGAATAATTAATACTTGTAATTCTCTGCGAGACCTTTAATCTATTTGCCACAAAATATGCTACAAAACAGGGAGCTTTAGGTGGTTTTTTTTTTCTCTTTGAGTGAGGAAACTGAGACGGACAAAGAGGTGAAGGATCTGCCTGTCCTCCCAGCTCTGACCCAGCACCTCTGGAGCACCCTGGGCCTGGCTGGGGTGGTTGTTTTGTCCATCTTGTCCTCAGGAAAGTGCTCTGTTATGCACTGATTTGCTGTTTACCTCACTCCAGGCAGACAAGCCCTCCCTCTCCCCTGCTGTACTCAAAGCAGGACGTAACTGGCTAAGCAGACCCCCCAGCCCACCCTCCCTCTGCCTTCAGCTGCTCCACTGAAGGGGTTAATTTGTTTAAACCGCGGTTGTTCTCATGAGTTATAGGCTGAGTCCTGCCAATGGAGTGGAAAAGTGATTTAATTTTCCAGTTCCAGCATGGCAGATGTGTGTGTGGGAGGGCTGTGAGAAAAAAGGGGGGGTTGTTGTTGTTTGTAAGGTGACCAAAATCTGGTCCACCAGATTTAATCTAACCTCCTTCCAGCCTGCTGAGCCGGTGATGGCTGACATGGTGCTGCTCTCGTGGTGGGATGCACAGCAGGGTGGGGGTGATGGGACACGTGTGGGGTCCCACAGCCGGTGGTCTGTGCTTGGGGTCGATGAGCTGAAGGGCAGAGGAACAGGGCTGACGTGAGAACAGCACTCGGGAGAGGGCTGGTGTGAGAGCAACTCTCAGCTGCTCTGACCCTGCTTGGGGTCTCCCAGAGGCCCCATCCCTTCTCAACCTTGCTGCAGAACTGGCTCATCCCACTGCCCTCCCTGTGTGTAGGCACATCTTGGTGCCTCATGCCTTGTGCCTCTCCAGGCTGTGGGGATTTGCACATTATTTGACTTGAAATGTGTCTTGCTTTAACACTCAGTCATATGCTGTGAAGGTCAGAGACCTGCCTTGAGCTTGGCCTAACAGGTGAAAAGCTGTGATAAAAAAATCCAGTGTTGGAAAGCTTTTCCGCTTCCCTCTATCTGCACAGGTGAAATGCAGAGTGCTGGGCAGGAGCTGGAGGAAAGCTAGATTTTATTTTGGTCTTTATTTATTTTATTTTTTTATCCTTTTCTTTCTGTTGTCCTATTAGAATAATCTGTTATTAATAGATACTAATAGATAATATTAATAGATAATAATCCTATTAGAATAATTAGAATTATTCCGCATGAAACACAATCTTCACAAACATCATCTTCCTTTACTCTAACAAGTTAGTCTCTGCTTTGGATTTATTTGAAGGAATTGTGAGGCAATGTGGAGCAGTCTTCGTGTGATGTCTAACAGACGTTTCTTTACCATGTGCAAATGGAAATTCATCACAAACATGATGCAACAGCAAAGGATGCAAATGTATGGCCACAGTAAACGGGAAGTCAGTTCAGCAAAGAGAAGCATGGCGTATTTGTTGGGAACTGAGGCGGTGAGGTGTCTGCAAACATCAGATGGGAACCACATTAATTCATTGCACAGGGGGTTCATCACTATATTTTGGTAAAGGTGCTGCTCTGAGTCATAACTTAGGGATTCCTGCCCAAACCTGCTCCATCCTCACAGCAAACAGGAGTACACAGCGGGACCCGAGCAGCAGCAGGTGGCAAGAGAGGATAACCTGGTTTGGAAATGCTGGGAAAGATGCTGATCACTGGTTTGGGGTTACAGATTAAAGCGTAACTTGAGGCCATGGGTCTGGAGACTCACATCCTGCTCCATCGGGTTGGAGATGTCCCGGCACAGGACACAGAGCCTTTGTGTTCAGCTGCCTCGATCCACACAGGAAAGCGAAAGGGGATATGCTGTTAAGGTTTGCCTCATTTCTGTCTGTAACGCACTTTAAAATCTCCACAGGTCCATTTGGAATAGTGTGCTGAAGGTCCATGGTAGTACACACGGTCCCTGAGAGAGCTGCTCTCTCATGGTCAGTGTCTGCTCTGTGAGCCCCCTGAGCCAGCCCCTGGTGCTCTGCACTGGGGGGGTTTGGTTGATCCCCACACCATATCTCTGTGATATGATGGTTGGCAAGGTCATTGTGTATTCGGGTTTTTTCTTTAAATCAGCACATGAACTACTCTTGTACCATTGCTACATCCAAAACTGCCAGTCAGAGTTCTGAGGTTGTTTTTGAAGAGGTGTTTTTTTTTCTCTGTCCCTTTTAACCTTCTCTGGTTTTGCAAATTAAAAGAAGCTTTCCCACCAGATTCAATTTCTATTTCAAATAAGTGGCGTTTATGCTGGGAAAAAACTCTTCAAACCGCTCAGGAATTGAGCAGTAAATCAATGGCAGAACCAGTTAGTGATGCTGAGAAACTCAAATAGCCATGGATTGATTGGAAGTTTTTTGGGATGACACACGAATGGAAACCACACCTTTTGGGTTCAAATCTCTGGACATTTGTCTCTGAGAAGCTGGTCCTGCCTGGATCTTTCTGGATCTTTTCTGGGCTGGCTCAGAGCGTGGACAGGCCCTCCCAAGAAGACAGCAGTACATTGTGCTCTGACACTCTCCCCAGTTCAGTGGCTATTTAAGCCCAGTCCAGATTTTCAGCACCAGATAAAGTCCCACTGACAGCTTGTCTCCATCCCTGACATGAAACATTCATTGCCATGAAACAGGTAGGAACCTTCCTGGTTTTAGGTCGGAGCTTATTCATGAGTAATATATTTATGTAGAAACAGAGCATGTGGAAAGCAGCTGTTGGGTGCTCTGAGTGACAGCTTCCAGCCTCAAGAGAACTAAGTATTTGGGGCTGAAGCTCTACAAGGAGACACATCGTTGGAAATCAGGAGTAAATGAAGCATTAAGAAGGAATCAGCAGCTGGGCACGGACCTGCACCATCCCTGAGAAGTGAGGCTGTGCCCTGGACACCGGCAGCCTTTTTTCTCTTCCTTCCTTTCCCTTTTTTTGGCTCTACGTGCAGCCCTTGCAGGCAGTGAGAGGGGAGCAGTGGCACAGGGATCTGAGTCTCCAGTCTGTTGGTGCGACGTGTGGGTTTCCCAGTGGAGAAAGCACCGCAATGTATCTTAAGTATTTTTAGGGTAAAAGGACCATTGAGCAAAGATGAACCATTCTGGAGTGTTAACGCCGCGTGAAAAGGCATCGTTATCCTTGGCAAGTGCTGCTTGCTGTCGGCAGCAACCTGTTATTTGAGTTTATTTGTTTTTGTTAAATGAGGGGTACATTTCCATGCAGTACATTTTAAGTGTTAACCCGAGGAATGGGATCTATTTCAGGGACTCAGGGGCCATTACCTTGGTTGCCTGTCTCATTAACACCTCCTGCTCATCACTCCATCCTTTTTCATTCTGAAGCTTCTTTGGAGGGGTTGACACCCCATATTTGTAGTTTAGGCATTAACAGCAACACGGTTTCCTTTAAGTACCTCACTTAGGAGCAGGATATGGAAACGATCCAATTAATCATCTACGATTTCTTGCAAGCACATTAGAATGAGATCACAGTGTTCATGCAAAGGAAATACTTTTCAAGGCCATTTTCTTGAATAGTCTCATTGCTGTCACATCCTAACTCTCCTGTACCTGGTGCTTCACTCTCAGATTTCTCCTGTTCCTAGTCCCATACCTCAGTTAATCCTTCTTCCCTGCAGGAGCCCTGAAATGCCATCTCCTGTGCTGGCTAAACATGTCTGGTTTGTGATTAATCTGCCTCATGCCTGAGCTCTGAACCCATTTAAACAGCCTCAGCAGCCGGGGACTTCCTATGAGGTTTTCCATTTTCTTTTCTTATTTACTGTAGAAAATTGCTGATGGGAGAAAAGCCGAAGTTCCCCTTTGGCTCACTGCCCACAGCTTGAAGGGATAGCTGAGGTCCATCTGGCTGAGACAGGAAGGCAGAAACAAGAAGGGGAAGATGAGAGTGAGAACATCTGGATGTTGGTCCCAAGGTATCCCTGTTAACAGACTGAAGCACTGAAATACCGAACCCACCACATCAAGACATCCTGGTGCATGTGGCCCCTTGCTGAAAAAGAGGGATGGAAGGAGAGGAAGGAGGAAAAACATTGATTCTATAGGATTCTGTAGAATAATAACTGATGTTAGTTATAATAATAACCCAGCAACCAGGTGCAGCAACTTTAGAGTTGTTAGAGTCCTCTGGAGTCAGGGAATGCTAGTGCAGGTTTCCATCCTGCTCAGCCTGTCTCAGTAACCTTGGCAAGGCTCTTCACGTGACTCTGCTCTTATCCTAAAATCAGCAAGGTTGGAAATGACCTCTAAGATTAAGGAGTCCAACCATCCTGCAACCGTCCTCTTCACCCATAAGAGGCCGGGGCTACCTCACTGTCCCTTCACTGGGTGGTGCTCAGGAGGTGCAGTTACTCACACACCCCCCAGTGCAATGATCTTATATAGAAGTTTTCTCCACTGAAATACTTGGAGGTGACTTAAAAAGCAAATACATAATTTTTTATGGCAGGATGTGTTTATCACCATGTCTCAGCAGTATCTCATGACGTGAGGAACAGTTATAAAAGCACTTTGAGCTTATTTGACAGTAAATGTTTTGTGGCCATTCTCTGGTTTTTTTCCCCTTGTATTTTAAACTGCTGAGCTGTGTCATCAGTATTTATGAGCATCCAAATCCAGCACGGTGCACACAGCTGTGCTAGGGAGGAGGGAGGAGATGGTGCCTGCCCAAGAGTGGGATCTGGAGCGGGTGTGAGGACACAGAGGGGGTGTGGGGTCTGTAAGGTATGTAGGGGTCCAGAGGGGACACAGGGCAGGGGCTGCTCAGTGCTGCTCAGGCCATACCAGCTGATTCCACATTCCATGGCAGAATTCCACCCGGATGCCCCAAGAGAAGGAAGGCTGCAGGATCAGGTGCAATAGAGCAGCTAACTTTCAAACACTGTAAGTTTTCAAGTGGGCAGGACGGAGTAGATTGCCTTGGAATTCAATTCTGTTATAGAAAAGCAGCGTTTGTGAAGAGCTTTAACTTGGGTCCCTCCACAAGCAGGCTCTGACCAGCACCAGAGCAGTGTCTCATGGGGTACAAGGGAGCAATAAGTTCTATATTGATGCTGAGCAAAATATAGTATCTGCTGCTTTTTCCTCTGTGTAGGAAGGTCCTTGCTGCATGGTAACATGCTGCCAATTCTGAATAATTCAACTAGCCAAAGGCACTTCTAGATACAGGTGTGTGTGCTTCAGACTTGCACCCCTTCCTGAGATCCCCCTCCTCAGTCCTGGTACCCCTCAAACCTTCTCCCCCCTTCATGAGGATGTGGTGCACAACTATTAAATGATGAAGCTTTGCCTCCTTCAGCCTGTGATTAATTAGCTGTGCTTTTACCCCAGAGAGCCAATTAAAAGAAAAGCCTGTGCAATCCTACAAAAGAGCATGAAAGTAAACATGGGAGACTTGTCACGAGCTGCTCCTGCTCCGTGTCACCACGAACCGGGCTCGGCTGCTCCTGCTAGTTGAGAGTAATTGAACCAGGTGCTGTATTAATATTTATAAGTCCTCACTAACCCATAATGTGATCTCCTCCTGGAAATGCTGCATGTGGAGTACTTTCTGTGACTGGCTCTCGAGTGCCCTCCACCCTCCCCTGCTCCTGGCACATGGTTTGCACATTTGCCAGTGGAATTTCGTGTTACTCATAACTTGCTTTTTATATCTCAAAATGTCTGAAGAGGGATATCAATGGCCCTTTATTCCCCAGGTCTGGCCAGAGAGGGCTGCTCTCTAAAAAGGAAACTCAAACAATCTTAATAGTAATAAATAATGCTATAATAATATTATATTAATTATCATAATAGTACAATAATAAACACTGTTAAGTGACTTGGAGGACACCCTGAGTCCAGCACAGGCTTGCTGAGCTATCATGTCTGTGGGATTCGGCTCTGCTGGTGCCAGGGGGGAAAAGAGTCTTGTCATCGTGTTCTTGGGTTTTCCATGAGTGACCTCACTGGGGAGCATTTCTGACTGAAAACAGCCAGGAACAAAACCCTCCATGGCAGCCTCACGCTCGGCACGGCCGCAGCTCCCGCTCCACCTCGGTATTCCACTGGTGTCACCGTCTGTAAGCGCTTGCCAGTCCCTTCCCACCCGCCGTTCCTGGCCGTTGGCTGCCTCTGAGCTGTGTAATTGAGACAGAGAGCTTTGTGTGCACACACGAGACGCTGCCTCCTGTCCTCGCCCTCCCCCGGACCCGCTGGCACGTGCCCTGCTGGCACGTGTCGTGTCCCTGGCCGTGGCCGTGGCCGCCTCATCCCGCCGCTTGTCTGCTGGCAGTGGCGTCACAGATTATTTCACAGTTGGGTTGGATGGGCATAAGGACAGGAGGATAATGAAAGGTGAATATTGTAATGGCTTTGCACGTCAATTCGTACCAAATTCCGCGAGGAATGATGGATAACTGTAGGAATGGGTTGCAATAACCCAGGTGCTCATTTAGCAGGATACAGTAGTGTGACTTTGAACCCCGTGACCCTTTTCCATTGAAATGTCAGTGATCCAAGTATTTTTATTGCTTTTTTTCTGCTGGCAGACTCCGAAGCCAAAGGAACCACTGTGAAGTCTCATCTGACCTCTTGAAAACACAGGGACAAAATACTCCTGAGCCAAACTCACCATGAACTGAATGATGTGCTGCAGGATACAGGATCTAGCAGGGGCTGCTCTACCTCCCTGGGGCACCAGGAGATACTGTGGAATGGGAACATGGATTGTTTTTTCATCGACAGTTTCAGCAAACGAATAGATTAGAATCTGACCTCTGGAGACAGATGGACAGCAATATGAGAAAGCATCCATTGAGAGGCTCGAAGAGTAGCACAGGTGTGTGACAGTGTCTTGCCTCGGGCATATTTTGAGGCGTTTTACAGTTTATTTTTTTGTGGCAGTAGGATTTGAGTGTCACACAGGTGTGACTGCAGCTTACCCCATGCCATGCTGCCTTCTGGTCATCCAGGTACCAGCAAATAGAGGGAAAATAACAGAGCTTGCAGAACAGTGGTTTCCAAATGGTTGCTCAGGATTCTAAATAATTAGGTCTAGGAATTACAGCAAGGAATGGCATGCCAAAGTGCCGTGGAAGAGCTGGGCAAAATGGTTTTAATGAAACAGGGAAAATCTATTGATCTAACCTTGAAGAGTGAGGCTTCCTACAGCAGCCTTCTGCTTAAAGGCCTCGCTCAAACCAGTAAACAGGAGAGACTGGTGTTGATGGTGAGGTCTCACTGATTGTACTTCCCAGGAAAGGCACCCTTTGGACAAAGGGAGAATTCTGTGTGGAAATGCTCAGAGAAGTGAATGCAAGAGAATAAAAACATGAATTCAGCTAACCTGGCACTAAGCCCTATTTTGACTCTCCTAAATTGAACCAAGGTCCCTTTGGTTCTGAAATAATTTTAAAGATTTAATGATTTGGTTAATTGTTTTGGCCTGATTGATAATGCACAATTAGTTGGGAATTTAAACTCCACAGATAGCAGGTTGTCTTTTTTTTTTTGGTGAAACATTTTTGTTTTAGTTCTGTGTACACCAGGAATCATCACATGGATGCAGGGATATTGAGAGCCAGAGGGAAATCATCCTGCTGGAGATTGCGGTAGAGTAAAAAAAAAATTTAAAATCCACATTGATTATATATTTTCTTATTGCTCTGAGCTATGGGAGATACTGATGGGATGGGCAGCTGGAGGGGTTCCACACCCACTGTCAGGGGTTCTTCCTGAGAATGGTGTGGGTCAGGGCCATCCTGGCTGTTTTAATCTTGGAGAGGTATTTGCTTATCCTCGGGGAGAACTGTGCTCAAGGAAGCACAGACTTCATCTGCTCTTGGTTTGGTCTTCCTGGCCTTGTGCTTGCCCTCCTGGTGCTGCACCAGCTCAGATCAAACACACCAGAACGTTCTTTGGGCTGCAAGTGAACTTGTCTTTTCTCCCATGGGTGTCCACTGGCAGCAATAGCCAGAAAGTTTCTTCCTACATAAAGCCAAAGTCCAGGTGAGGAGACTTGTTCTGCCTGTGTGTGGATAAACCAGGAGAGCCCGAGCTCCGTTGCCAGCCCCATCCTGGCAGATCTCACCAGCTTCCCATCTGCAGCAGAGACCAGCAGCATGCTGCTCTACGTGGGCAGAGTGACCTAGGCAGACATTCCCCAGCATAGAGAGAACAATTCTCTTCCTTTCTCAGGCAGTGTTTTAAGTATTAGCAACCATGGAAACTGGGATAGCGATGCAACCCGTGCGCTGTGCCTTCGGCTTGACACAATTATCTTTGCAGAACAGTCGTGTTAAAAATAAACACAACTTGCACCAGATTCCTCAGCCACCTCTCTCTGTGCTCCACAGACCTGCCCAAGGGTTGATGCTTGGATGAGGCCAGGCAATGGGTTGGTGGTGATGACACATCTATAATTTTTATGGCGATGTATTGCCTTGCTAAAACATCTGGAATAAATGTTTGCTCTCATAACTCTGGCCCTAGATCAGTAATAATTCCAAGCTGACTGATAAGAGTGCATCAACCACTGACAGCAGAGGCCACCTGGGACATCAAGAATTTCACTTTGGAAATCCTATGTGAGATCAGCTGAGGGCAGTGGTCAGAGACCCAAGCCTGCCAGAGTTCAAGAAGTGTTTGGTCACTGCTGTCAGGCACACTGTGAGACTGTTGGAGCTGTTCTATGCAGGGCCAGGAGTTGGACTCGATGATCCTCGTGGGTCCTTTTGCACTCAGGATATTCTATGATTCTGTGAGGGTGCACAGGTTGTAAGCTGTATCTTGAAATAATTGCTAGGAGCAAGTTTAACAAGAAAAAAAGGATTTGGATACTTCATTTTGTCAATGAATATACTGTGATTTAAGACTCAGAATAGTTTGGATTTGACATCTCTGCCTCACATCAGTTTATACTCTGCAAGAGATGGCAGAATGTGGGGGGAAATTGCTATCAAAGGGGTCTTATTTAACATCAGACATTCCTCAGGAGTTTGTGCATTTGGGACTGACCAGTGCTCACACTCAGTGCTGGGCATGTACTGTAAGCCCCATGTGATTTTCTCCGGTGTAGCATTGTGCTGAATTCCTCCTCCATCTCCAGCAGATGAGCAGGATTGAAAAGAGCTCCGTCAGATACTCCTCCAGTTGTGTTTGCAAGCTCAGCACGTCGGGCTACTGAGCTCTGCCAGGATCAGGCCACTGAGAAACTCACAGTGGAAAATACCACAGAGCACAGACTAACACAGCCCAAAACGTTCCTGAAGCACCACGCTCTCAGAGCCAGACCCACAGCGACTCCCACGAGTGAGCTCAGCCCAGCTGGCTGCAGAGGGACAGGAGAAATGAGCTGCCCAGGTAGGTGGTGGTTAAAGGAAAAACTGCACATGGCACTCAGTGCTCTGGTCTGATTGACAAGGTGGGGATTAGTCACAGGTTGACGTGATCATCTTGGAGGTCTTTTCCAACCTAATGATACTGTAATTCTGGGGGGACTACCCTGTGTACCACATTTTTCTTGTCAGAGAAGCAATTTAAACATTGAGCAATTCAATCATCAAGGAAAAGCATGTGGAAGAGGGGAAGAAAATCTGACTCAGGAAATATAAATTTTTTCCCTTTGTCTTTTTTAGTGAAGGTTGTGGAAATCAAGGGAAGGCTTAGATGGCAGGCACTTAACCACTAAAGATTTTTGCAAGAGTCATTTCCACAAATGTCTTACAGCCCATCTATAGATCTGGAGTCTGTGCTTTTAATGGACTGACAAATGTACACTAACCCCAGATGACTGTTGCTTCATTGCTTGGCTATCCAGATAAGAGGAATGCTTTCCTTTGATTGAGATCTTAAATCAATTGTTCCTTTACCCAGTGGCTGGTGGTTATTATCTAAAAAGAAGATAAAGTTCAGATGGTAAATTGTTAATATTGTAAGAAAAATGTCTGTTGTGTCCTGCTTAAAGTTTCCTGTCTAGATGAAATACATTCTCCTATAATATTTAGGATTGTGTGTAATCCATCAGAGCCCACACTGTATCAGTGGCTGTATTTGCTTGTTCTGGCTCTGCACTATCAGGTTTTGCTTTGCAGCTGTGTGAAATCTGCCTGCATGAAGCATCCAACAGCTTTGGGGAGCAGAGCTGAGGTCTCCAGGGCTCTCTGGCTGGGCTGGGTGTCCCCTGGACAAGGTATGAGCTGCTGGGAAGCTGGGCAAGACCCTCCCACAGTAACAGGAAAGCAGTGAGTTATGCCACAGCAGATCCCCTTGTCCTGCCCCAAAATATCAGGGACTGTGCTGCTGCCAGCATGGAGATGGAAAAAATCCCAAAGAGGTCACTTGCTTCACTCCTACCTGTCCCTGCCATGTCACCCGCACTGGTGACACATGGAGGGAGAAGGGAGCAGGGGCTGGGGGTTACAGGTGTGGGATGGAGCATCCAGAGTTGTTCCACCTCAGTCATGTCAGTGTTTGGCAGCACCAAGCACACACCAGGCAGGTGAACAGCCCTGGTGTGATCCTGGGCATTCACATCCCTCCGCTACAGCTTCTCCCAGTGTTAGGTTCTTTGCCATGTTGTGCGGTCTGTGGTGGCCCCTGGACCACCCTTTGCTCTTGAGCCACCAGCACTTTGAAAAGGGGGAGGGGGTCCTTCAATTTCTTCCTGGGATTATTCATTCATTATTCATTGCCTTTTCAAGTTCCATGACTACAGTAACCGATGAAAACCATTTGGATGTTCTTCCTTTATATCATTGTTACCACAGATACCGACTCAAAACACATCGTCTCACATTTGCTTCCCAAATGAGCACCAGCTGTAATTCCTCATCTACTCACTTTGATTTAGTTGGGGTGCTAATATTTCACACCCCTTTGCTGTTGAATTTTCACCTCTTGTCATTGAGAGAAATAGTTCTGTTGTTTTCTAGTGGTGACTCATGTTGCACCTTATGAACTTTACCTACTCTCAGGGTCGTTCTCACTGACAAATTGCTGTAGGCTGCTCCACTAATTATTTGTCCATAGGAAGAGGCATATCCTTTATTGAAGGTATCCTAAGAATAAAACACTCTCAGTATTAAAATGTCTGGGCTATCACTGGAAGATTAAATACTTACCCTTTTGACCAGTTCCTGCCAGTCCTTGAGAAGCAGAGATCTAGAAATATGTTCTAAATTTGACTCCATGAAAGCTGTTAGAGAAGGTGTATAATTAACACAAATGCATATAATTAATTCTGATACACTCTTATTTTCATTTCATTTTTGTCTATCAGATCTGACAGTGATCACCAAGGAAACTAAAATACGCTGGTTCTTCACATTCCCAGGAAAGCTGAGTTAAGATCCTCCTGGTTCAGTGTTCTTCACTCGAGGCAAGGACAAGCAGCATCAGGTGTTCCCAGGTAATGGCTCTCCTGGTTGTTTCTCTCTTGGGTTTTGAGCCATCTCAAGCCCCCACTGTGATTTCTGACACTGCTGTTGAAAGGTGTCTTCCAGCACCACCAACCTGTGGGACTGAAGGAGGCAGAGTAGGAGTCCCAGTGTCTTTCCCTGGCCAGGAGACTGGCACAGGTACCAACAGTATCCAAACCAGGGCTCTGCTGCTGCTGGTGTCTTTGGTCTGCCACAGCAAATGTGCACAGGAGCTGGTAGCTGAACTGCACTTGTGCTCCCACATGCTCAGCCTGAGCACACACAGGTTTGGCTGCTGGGAAACACAAGGGGAACACCCCGAATCTAAAACATGTTCACTAAGAGAAGAGCTCAGTGAAGTAAAGGAAACCCTAGTTCCATCAAAATCAATAGCAAAACTGAAGGAAAGCTCACAAACTGGGATTTGGCCCCAAATTTGGTAAGGGAGCAAAAAAGAGTGAAGAAATTGTGCCTTGGCAGGTCCCACTTACTGCAGCCACAGAGCCCAACCCCACAGAGGGAGGCTGGATCCTTCTCCTCCTGTGCCTCTGTTGGTTCAGAGTCACAGACCTGACACCAAACACAATCCCAGTTCCCACACTGCCCTCTCAAACCTGTTTTATTTCTCGTCTCCTTAACCCAGATTTGTGGCGGTGTCAGCTGCTGCTGCTGTGACAGATGCTGAGAGAGGCTGGCAATATTTTTGGTGTGAAAAGCAGTACTTCTTTGCTGACAAGCTGTTAAAGAAAAGATTTACTGTTATGGGGCTGTTTCCCCTCTGGGTCATTTTCGAGAGGGAATAACTTTGGCTCTGTCGGTTGAGGACGTGCAGGGGCAGAGAACCAGGGGACACACAGACACCAGAGCCCTCGGGGAAGGACAGTGTCCCATGTCCTCACACAGGGAATTCAGAGCAGTGGCTGGTCCTGAACTGAAGATCCGTTCACTCCGAGTTTCTTTTTGGTTTTGCTGCACTGATGAGACCCTGCTCTAGGTTTGGTTCTGCCTGAGAGGTGAAGTGGTGGCTGTGAGTAGGTCCCAGAAAGGCAGAGTAGGAGGGAGCACAACCAGCTCATGTGGGGCACAGCCGGTTTCTCCTCATCCTCTTCCTCCTCCCGCCCTGTGGAGTGAAGCATCTGGAAATGCCCTTCCCACCAGCCTCTGTGGCCTCTGATGCTCTGACATATTAGTAGAGGGGCTCTGGGACTTGCTCAGGGATCGGTACCCAATTGGTGGGACGGAGTGGGATGCAGGGGGTGCCCGCTGCTCTGGGCACAGAGGGAACAAGCACAGGCCAGCATCACATGCTCCCTCTCCTGACAGCCCTGGCTCTTCCTGGGGCAAGTGCCCTGGTCTGGGATGGGTCAAATACACACATCATTCTGCTGAAGTTCAAGGGATCTTGAGTGTACCCGCACTTATACCTTTTCTACATCAGTGCTGTCATGAGCAGTTTCATCAAGTTCCCTCCAGCTGAGACAGATCAGCACCGCTCCAGGACTCATTTTTCCTTCCCAGCATGGCTGATGGTTGTGTACCCATGGCTGTCAGTGCCCATGTCCCCCAGCAGCCTTTGCCTGGGATCTCCTCATTTGTCTTCCACACGAGCACATGTTGACTGTTCCCATTGCTCTCACTGATGTGATGGACGGCGTGTGGTTAATGTGCGGCCAGAGTGAGTTTGGGAGTAAATGCCACTCCATGGGAATCAGTCTGATGTCCTGTTCCATGATCCCTCCTCCAAACAGCCTTTTCTTTTAGTAGAGCTTATACTACACAGTCTGTGCTTTTCCTGCTTTGGGAATAACTAGATGACAGTTGTCAATCCATGCCGTCTCCCCGACATTGAATAAGTAGCTTTTTTTCTTCAAAGACACTTTGGGGACTTTGAACGATTTTTTTGACTGTTAAGAGAATTCACAGAGCTCCAATAACAGCTTTGTAAATATTCACCTACAATGTGTTTCCCCCCTCTACTGCATTCCTGATTTCTTTTCTATTGACAGGGATCAACAGTGGCCTGTGTGAGGAAACAGATAAATGTATATCCAGCTAACGAGGGGTAAGTGGCTCTTCAGAACAAGTTGGCCTCACAAATTCCCACTTCTTTCTGAATTTTTTTATTTTTTCACTAAATATTCAGCTATGCATGTTATATCCCTCACCTTGAATGTATCTGAACTCTCCAACCTCTCTTCCATGTGCTTTCAGTGTTTTGCAATGTCAGATGTTTCTCACAGCTGTAAAAGAAATTATCTTTTATACTTCTTTAAAGGAAAAGCAATTTAGAGCATTTACATCTGCAGAAGCAGTAGCTCCTCGAGGAGCCCAGCACCCAAGGGGAGTTTGTTTTTGTGCCACTATTGGGCGATATCAAAGGCAGCATTGGGGTAGTTAATGATTCCCTCTTCATGGCAGCCTTTAAATTTTTGTGTAGTGCCTTTATTATTCACACCAATCTGTCTTTCAGATCATCTTCCATAGACACTCCAGATTAAATTTTCGTCATTATCATGATAGCACTGGATGAATAAGTGGCACATCTGTTCATGAAGTGCTTTATTATCTGTTCTGATGAGGTTTTGGATGAATAGCAGGATGACTTAAATATGGAGCAGAGAAGCACATACAGGTTTATGCATAATCTTAAATTCATGACCAGTAGTGCTAACTCAAGGCATCTGATTTTATACAGAAGAGGTAATTATTAATTAGTGATATTGGCCAATCTATCATGAGGGCCAACTTAATGAAGGGACAAGACGAGACAGAGCAGACCTGCCTGTGAAACAGCACAGATAAAGCCCCACACATTGTTAAACTGGTTCTTGTTCCATCACAGCAAAGGGAAACTCCATAAATATTTTATAAACACACCATTCTGGCCATGTAAAACCAAACTGCACCAATAAATCTATTTATCCAGAACTTATTTCCTAATCTCTTACAGCTGCATCACTTACAAAGGAGGACGCTGATCATTTGTCTGTCAAAGAGACAAAAGGGCTGAATTTTCCACACCCGGCTGGTAGTGGAGGGTTTCCATGAACACTCCCAACAGCAAAGCACACACGATCCCATTCACCTTCAGGGCTGGTTGTCTCACAAGGAGACAGAACCCTCAGGGGCAGCCCAGGATGGACACAGCAGCCAAGGTTTTCCAGCTGTGGGTTCAGGTTCCCTTTTAAAGGGGATATTTTTCTTGTCACACACCAAACTTTGCTTGAAGTCCTGGGGAAGGTGCCCCAGGCCCAGTAAAAGAACTCTGCTCCACTCAGGTGCATTGAACAGTGTGATGCCCAAGATCACAGAATACCAGAATAGTTCGGGTCAAAGGGACCTTAAAGCTCACCTCATTCCACCTCCTGCCATGGGCAGGAACACCTTCCACTAGAACAAATTCTCCCAATCCCCATCCAATCTGGCCTTGAACACTTCCATGGATAGGGCAGGCATCCACAGCTTCTGTGGGAAACCTGTGCCAGGGCCTTACCACCCTCCCAGGGAAGAACTTCTTCCCAATATTTGTTCCGACCCCGCCCTCTGTCAGTGGGAAGCCATTCCCCCGTGTCCTGCCACACCAGGCCCTTGTCCAAGGTCCCTCTCCATCTCTCTTCTAGGTCCCTTCAACATTATATGATGAGGCACACTACTGACCGCCTGCAGATGAGGTAAAACAAAGCATCAGATTCCTGTATGTTCTTGAAATCTTTATTTTGAGGATATAAAATACGAACCTGTGTCAGAGGGAGGAGTTGCATCTCGAGTTCCAAGTGACAAATCCCTGGGGTGCAGGGGCTGTCAGGGGGTACAAGGTTACAGGAACAATCAATGAAATTGCAACCTTGTACCCCAGGGTTGTTAATCCATGGTTATGGAAATAAAGTACCATCAAAACTGCTGCAAAACTGGAGGGTTACAGGATGCCCAATTTGGGCACATGACAGCAACACTCAATCACGGTATTCTGACAGGTTCTGTTTATGGAAAATAAAAATCACAAACTTCTACTGTGGTTGCCTGGATAATAGGATAACTGTTAAGGTTATTTGTCAGCTGTTATGGAAGGACTAATCTGGGATACTGTACAGTGCCTCAGAAGGCTGAAATCCCCAGGGCAGAACAGGTGATGTGGCAAACTCCAGGATTCTCATTATTCCTGTGGCCTCTACCAAGCAAAGTGCTCAACAGGTGAGTGATTCTTGTGGAATTTAGTGGGAATTTTACACAGGAGGAGGGCACAGCAACACGTGGGTACAGGATGAGGTCTGAGCTGCAGCTGCCACACGATGCCGGAGTTTGCATTTAATAGAGAAAAAACTTATAATCTAATCCATTTTGATGGTCTTTTGCTGTCTAGAGCTATGTGGAAATATTTAACTTCCATCTCAAAATACATAAGGAAAGTTAATTTAATATATCACTTAAAGAACAGGTCATTATATGCTCAACTCTCTGCCTTATTAAGGCATTAAGAGCTTAATTTCGGGCTTGAGCTGGGATCTGGGAGAGCAGAGCTGTTCCCAGCCTCCAGGTTCAGGCCTGCAGAATCTTGCAATTAAAAAATAGTAGTATTTCATTAAATAATATTAATTGAATAATGGCACTTTCAAAAACACTGCAGAAAAATGCAGTTTGCCCCAAATTGTACTCACGCCACCCTGTTGCTTACAGGTTTTTGAGATGCTTTCTTTCCTTACTGATTTCCCAGATTGTTACAAAATATCTTTACTATGGCTTTCCTGCAGAAGTAGGATTCAAACCTAAATTGCTGTTGTAGGAATTTTAAATATTTAAAAAAAGTTCTGTACAGCTCAGCTTCAGACCATTGTTTTTGAGATCTGCCACAGTGGCAGATACCACATGGAACATTTTTGTCTCCTTCTGAAGATAGTATCAATCACGTCTGTTCCTGACAAGCCCTGAGGAGAAGAACATTTATCAGTACCTATTAGAACAGTCTAAAAAAAATTCTAGAAATGACATTTCCCAGCGAGGGTATGATCTGGTTGGAAAATAGCAGAAGCTTGATGCTTTCCCTCAAAAATTCTGTGCTGCCTCCTTATATAGCTGCTGTCATCACACCCTCCCCACACCTCATTCCTCTTATTTCAGGAGATCCTTTTTATATATTTTCACGTCAATCCCATGGGGGAAGATTCCAAAATGGGAGTGAGCAGGAGGCCAGACCCTGTTCAGTCGGCCCAAAACCTCCCCAAAGCGCTGAGCCTACAACTTTCTGTTGGCTCCTGCCCCTCAGTTCCCAAACTAAGCAACGTCTGCTGCAGGGATTTGAGGGAAGTGTGAGAGTGGTGAGGCCCTGGCACAGGTTGCCCAGAGAAGCTGTGGCTGCCCCATCCCTGGAAGTGTCCAAGGCCA
>JAWMRA010000028.1:17853905-17932584 GCA_035584735.1 Pseudotriccus pelzelni | reverse complement strand
GGTTGCCCAGAGAAGCTGTGGCTGCCCCATCCCTGGAAGTGTCCAAGGCCAGGTTGGATGGGGCTTGGAGCAACCTGACCTAGTGGAAGGTGTTGCTGCCCATGGAACTGGATGAGCTTTAAAACCATCCTGGGGTTCTACAGCATAGTGAGGAACATCATCAGGCAGCGTTTCCCTTTTCCTCTCTTTCAGGGCCAGACCCAGCCAGGGAGTTCCTGTCCTGGCACTGGTGACATTCTTTCTTCAGAAGCAAGCAGAGGTGTGGGCACTCTTCATCCATCGGCATGTCTTCTCTCCAGCAGACACTGTATCCCCCAAGAACTGTCCAGAACTTTATACGCTTAAATTTGACACCACATACTTTCAGCTGTAACAGTAAAATCAGTGGGACCATTAAAGCAGATTATGCACTAATAATTATGCAAATATTCCTTCAGTGAAACTATAAAAATCTCATGAAGATTTAGTACATGGCTATTACGGGTTAGAGGAATATGTGGGAAATGAAAATGAAGATTGTCATTAACTTTAAGGAGTTAGGGGAATTTTTTTGCTATCCTTTAAATACATGATATGGGACATCTTTGCAGGCTTAACCTGGAAGAGATGATTAGTTATGATAGTACTAAAATACCGCTGCAGGATGGAAATTTGGTCTGCCTGGAGACATGGTTGCTGGAAAAGAGAACTCACCTGCTCTGTCCTTTTAGAAAGAACTTTAACACAGTGTTAGGGCACTTATAAAATGCAGAATAACATTTGTATTCCTAACAGGTAGATCTAAAGGGAATATCCATCCTCCTTTTTCAGGGCATAGATCAGTGGTTGGCAGAAATTACACAGGGGTTTGACCTCTCCAATGCCCTTGGATTCATTCAGCTGTGGCTGGAGGAGCAGCAGCCTTGCGGTGGCTCCGAGTAGAGGGTGGAGCAAAGAACCCACAAGCCAGAGTACCGGTGTTTGCACTATGGTTGTGGCTGTGAAGTGATAAAATATTGAATGAAGAGACCACCCAAAGGAGAAAATTTAATTTACTGAGGTTGGGTTCAGCATCCTGGTCCTAATGTAGCACTTTGTTCTCAATTAACTTTAAACCTGAAGAAACCTTGGGAGTTGTAGACACCACAGTGACAGAAGGGTCTTCAGAGCTGATGGATCTATCCCAGTAGGAAAAAAAAAAACCCAAGCTATTTTTCGTTATGATTAATTCTTCTTTGGGTACACTGAAGCCAGAAAACTAAGTGCATTTTACTGGCCCTGGTGGGGTGCCCAGCTCTGATCCAGCTTCTTCCTGCCCAGTGCAGTGCCTGAGGGAGTGAGGAGCCTGCAGCACCTTCAGACAAGGGGCCAGGATGGGATAAGCAATGTGCTCCCCCAGGACAGTCTGGGTGGGCATCCAGGATGCTTGGCTGTTCATTCAGGATGTTTCTGCTGTCCATCCAGGATGCTTCAGCCCTCCACTTACTCCAAGGAGATCAGTAGCAGAGGTAAGGATGCTGCAGAGGTGATTGGGTGCATTCCTGACAGTTCAAAGCAGAGGAAAAGCTGTCACTGCTCTCCCCATCATCAGGTCCCCGTGGTACCACACGCAGCAGCAGCCACCATTCCCTGGTACCATTCCAGGGACAGGGAGAGGGAGCTGTGCTCACTCGTGTTTTGTTTGCTGGGGAGGCACTGTTGTACAGCCACAATTGAGCTGCCACTTTTGAGTTCTGCTTTGTTACCTGGGTTTATTCCTTATTCACAGTGCTGGGAAAAAAAACCCCATGTGACAGGGCAGAAATAAGCGCCAAAACACTGCACTGTGACGTGGGGCAGCACCAGCAGCACCACAATAGATAAGGGCTTACTGGCCAACACAGCTCACCCTAGACACAGAGGGAGGTTTCATGTATGACACAAAGACATGAGCAATTAAAATATATGAAATTATGAGGGGAAATCTTCAGCCTTTTGTGTTGGCTACAAGCTGCAAAATGTCTGAAGAGGCTGGTGAGGAGTGGAATGATTTCTATAGATAATTAAATCAATATATTAGGTTTGTGGACAGTTGAAAAAGCTGCATGGAAATGTAGTGACAAATGTGGTGGTAGCTGTGTGTGGGATAATTCAGGTGAACGGAACATTCCTGAGCAGGATACAAAGCTGGAGGGAAAGGGGAGACATTGGGGCAGAGTGAAGGTATGGCTGGAGAATCTGGACATCTACATTTTAGGGGGCTCAGTCCTGTGGTCACTGTAATCAGGGGCAGGTTTTCCCTTAAATAACAATTTTACCATGAAAGAAGAGAGCAGCAGTGGTGGGTGCAGGGGCACAAGCAGCAGGGGCAGGGGCAACAGTGGTGGGTGCAGGCATCGGCCTCTCTCCCTACCCTCTCCCCGAGCCTGGCCATCAGGGTTGAAATGATGGGTGAACACATCCAGGCCAACACTGCTGTTAATTGAGGGGTTATTGGAGACATTATTTTTACCCCTTCTATTACTGCCTATGTGGGCACTGACCTTCACTGTCGCCCACCCCGGGCTGCACATCACATCTCACTGTGTCACTCAGCACTGGCAGCTGTCCCTGTGTCGTGACGACAGAGCTCAGCCCTGCCTGCATCCTCTGCATTCCCCATCCTTTTACCTAAAGCTGTACCACTCCAGCCCCTGATCTCCTCAGCTCTCACAGGTTTGATTGGATTAATTCATTAGGCAGAAAGCCAGGGAGAGACCTGGTTGCAACAGGAAAAAGTGAGTTTCTCTTTCACAAGGCCCTGTCACAAACAGTTATCCCACCCCCCCAGCAGAGGCTGCCCCAGAACCTCTTACACCTGCTTCTACCTGTCTATCTTTCCATCACACACCACCAACAGCACATCAGGAAAGCTCCATGGTTGTTCTCAGGGCTTGTGATAAGACAGAAAGTATCTTATGACCAAGAGAAGAAGGATTCAGATGTAATGGTTCTAATGAATAATTATAGATATTTTATATTGTATTTTATATTCCTAATGATATATTATAGGTCAAGATTTGTTCATTTGGGCTAATAATGAAAAAAAAAAGCTCACAGCTACATGAGTAGTGCCATTGATGTTAGCACTGGTAATATCACTAAACTATACACTATTCCCAACACATTATGTTAAAATTGCACATATAAGATGTCTTTATTGGATTTTAAAAATAATTAGGGTAGTTTAATAACAATTTCAAGTAACAGAGGCAAGCTCATAGAGAAAACAGAACCCACGTTTTGGCTGAGTGTCCCTGAGCGCCAGCACCATCCAAATGTCCTGGACAGGGGCCAGGCCAGAGTGGGGGCAGGCGGAACTTGGGGTTAATGTCTGGACTGAATGAAAAGGAAGAAAACCCTGGATTTCTCTAGGAGGTTCAGCCAAGGGCATCATTGGTGCCATCAGCATGTACAGTCCATCACCCACGTGGTGCCCTTTACCTGCCACTGCTCATCTGCTGGATCTTATCTGCATTTTATATCAGCTCATAAAGAGGGAATTGGGAGACGGACACAGTGATGTTGGAGTGAGATGTACTGAAATAACCCTAGCCCCATGCAGAGGAGGGAGGGTGTCCCTTTGCCCCTGGCGGTCGATGGGGGTGGCACAGCTCCCGGGGACAGCAGTCTCCACAACCCGGCTCCTTTCCCGGCCCTCCCATCAGAGCAGCCGGGGAACATCGCCTCTCCTGGCAGCCCTTCTCCCCGGGACAGCTCAGCCCTGCCCGTGGCCCTGTCCCATTAGCACGAAGCTCTGATCCCCAGTGATGTGACTGCCTGGATTTCAGGGCTCTAGAAGAGGTCTGGGATGTCAGAGCAAAGGCGGGAACAGCCCCATCGCCTTCTGTTCCGCAGCTCAGCAAATCCAGCTGCTAAAATACATTTACACTGAAGTGTGCTAGAGGACTTTTGACAGCCCAGCACTGTCTAAGGCTGGAAGGCTTCAGCAAACGCTTCCCAGGCAGTTCAAGGGGTTAAATTCCAAGCAGAGTGTCTGCCCAAATTCCTTCTGCTCTCCCAGCTCTATTTCATGGGTAAATGGCTGCTCGCAGATATTGACTTCCCAGTTCAGTCAGCACTAAGTCTCGAAATCAGGAATGTTTTGCTTCAGTAAAGGCTAAATAAAAAGTGTTAAAGGGTTTAGATGTGGCAGCCCAACATGGCACAGGCACACCTGACTGGGAATTTGGTAAGAGGAGGTGCTTTTAGTACCTCCTGGCTGCTTTTGCTGGGATCCCTGGGGCAAAATAACCCTAAGAGCTGTGCCTCGTTTTCTCCTCCCATTAAATGGGCACAATAATAAAAATACATCTGGAAAGATGCAAAATTTATGCCGTGGAGAGGATGTTTATAGTATTAATGGTTTTAGTGATTTTTTAACGAGTCTCTGATGAACCTATTTTTCTCAAGCTTTTCTTTGGGAGGCAACTCATTAACATGCAGTGTAATTGCTGCAAGTTTTGTTTTTCTTGCTGTGTTTTAAAAATCCTGAGCGTTTTGGGATAATTTTTGAGCCATTTGTGATATTTGTGTCATCACAGCCCTGTTTCATGACTCAGGATCGCACCAACAGCCTGGTACAGCTCAGGGCTCACCAAGAGATGGCGACGAGCATGCGGCTCCTCTTCCCGCAGACCTCAGGGGACATTTGCTCATCCACTGCATTTAAATGGGCGATGGTCTCTCTTCGGAGGGGACACCAGGGATTGATGTGCTGGGGAAGAGAGGCCAAGGGCTCTGCAGCTTCTGTCACAGGTACCAACTCTCTGTACTCAAGTGCCCTCGAGGGGCTCAGTCTGGGTCACACAGATGATGCCAAGTGCCTTTTTTTGTCTTTGGTTGATTTTTATTTATCAATAAAACAATACTACAAAACATGGGAAACATCTGCATTAAATACAGACCTGCTGATACTGTGCCAGTTTTTAACCTGCTGTATTTACAGAGCTCTCCCTACAAGACACCTCGGCAGCAGCAGCGCGGGGGCGGAGGCACCACCAGTTCCCGGCTCTCGGCAGCAGCAGCGGGAGAGAACAGTCGAGAGAGAAGTGAGTATCCGGTGCTCTCTGCCCTCACCTGACACTATCTCGTTGTCCCAGTTCCCTGCAGACGGTTTCCTTGTCGCCCTGCCTCGGGACAGAGGGAAGAGGCCAGAGGATGGAGGGGTTTGCGTCCCAGGCACTGCTGTCCCACCCACATCCTGGCTGACAGTGGAGGAATCTTCTCTCCTGGATACCTCTGAACAAGCTGCTGAGCTCCTTGTTTGCTCCGGTTTTAGGGCACAATAATAATTTAGTCTCATTCCTGTCAAGCCCAGAATGACCTGCAGGGTCACACGTGCCCGAGCATCGTGTCAGGTGGGAATGGCCCAGGTCAGAGAGCAGAAGGGGTGACACAGGGACTGACCACAGCCTTCCCCACCCCACACCTCCTCCAGAGACTGACCACAGCCCTCCCAAACCCCACACCTCCTCCAGAGACTGACCACAGCCCTCCCAATCCCCACACCTCCTCCAGAGACTGACCACAGCCCTCCCACACCCCACACCTCCTCCACAGATGCCAGGCATGGGGACAGCTTGTCATTTTGGGGGGTTGGGGGTTACCTCTGGGGAGGGGTGGCCTCTCCTCTGAAAAGGCTTTGGAAAGCAAGGAGTTTACTCTTCCCACCCGGACTCACCCTTGTGGCTTATGGCGGCACCTGGCATAAAGCAAGCCCAGCCCAAACCTGGTGCTGCCCACTCTGCTCCCAGGCCAGAATCACTGTAACTCCAGCAGCAAGAAAAAGAAATATGTGTGTGTGTGTGTATATATATTTCTATATATAAGCTCCTTTAATTATATAGTTGTAAGGCAGATTAAAATCATTTTCTGGTATCACCTGGTATCAAAGGGAATCTCTCCTATTTTCCATGCACATCATCCAGTGCTGCGTAGGGGAGGTAATTAAATCCTCAGTAATTATTGTGCAGGTGTTCTAACCCGAACACCCACTACTCTTTCACATCTGCCCTGACATGAAAAGAAGACAAGACAGTGCTCAGAAGTGCTCAGAATAGCAAAATTCAGCTTCCTGCCCTAGAATGAGTGTGGGAAGCAGCAGAGCTGAGCTGCTTCTCAGAGCTAAAGGGGTGTCCTGCTGGAGAGAAGACCTTGCCACCCATACTGGGGGTCTCAGCTGCTCCCCATGTGTTGCCTCCTGTGTGGAGAGATGGAGCATGAGGGACAACCCCAGCCAGGAGTAACAGAGCTACAGACCCCTGGATTTGCTCAGGAACAGCAGCAGAACTGTCTCCTTGGTTCACCCTGCCCTCTCCCCCAGCTCCTTGGCTCCAGACAAGGTGGGGTTGGTCCAGGAGAAACTCACTTGAGAGCTGTAAAGGGGTTTAGGGACACTGGCCCAGCTGCAGGTGTGGCCCTGAGGCAGAAGGCAAGTGCCTCCTACAGAGTCCTCTGCCAGGATAGGGATAGTGCCAGCATCACCTGGCTCGTGGTGCTGCCAGAGCCAGGCTGGTATGCCTGGAGAGGTATGCCCGGAGAGCAGCCGCCTCACCATCTGAGGAGACACAGCTTCCAACACGCTTTGCCTTCCATATGCTTGTGCAGACACTGCAACATCCAAATCCCTGCTACAGGGAAGCACCATATGGGGAAAATGCTGCAAAGATGGATCTTTCACCTTCTCCCAGGAAGGGGCTGTTGGAAAGGGCTTCCTCTGAACCACAGCCAAGTACCACAGATTAAAAATAATAATAAACCCGATCACCCCTGGATCCTCAGCCCCACAAGTGAGCCATCAACTGGTTTTCTGGCTTTTTCAGCCCCAGCTTGCCTACAGTGATGCTTCCCAATTCCAGCCGTGCAGGTATGACTGGGAGCATTGGGAACTGGGCCACCCGTGTGGCAGAGGCAGCAGGACAGAGCCCTGATTGCTCCTAGAGAGCTGTGCTGATGGAAGGAAGATCATGGAATCACAGAATGGCCTGGATGGGAAAGGATCTTAAAGCCCATCTCATTCTAGGGACACCTTCCACTAGACCAGGTTGTTCCAATCCCCATCCAACCTGGCCTTGAGCATTTCCGGGGATGGGCCAGGATACAGCAATAACCCCAAATTGTGAGTCTGCTGTACCAAGAACAGCCATGCTGGGGCAGAACAGCTCCTTTCCACATCCTTTCCCCCTTTTATCTTTGCAGCAGCTACTGCAGGAAGGTGAAGCCTGCACTGCTGGGCACCATTCCCCAGGGACCTGCCTGGGAGGGGTGACTGGTGATCAGTGCTGGAAAAAGGCCACAGCTGGCTGCCTCTCCATGTCCCAAAGAGATATCCTGCCTTTCCCTCCATATCCTTCTCCTCTTGTCATGCCCTGCACCTTCTCCACTTGTGACTCAGCTGCTGGCTGGGATGAAGCCACCCCTTGCCAAGGCATCTTTAAAATGACAAAGGATAAAGTATTTTCAGAAACCCTCTGGCAGGTAACCCCTGATGCTGCAATGGCTTCTCCAGCTGCTGGGGCCAGGACTTTCAAATTACAGTATCATAAAATCTCTGTGCAAGACAGGGAGGGAGAAGAACTTTCCCCTGTGATCACTGAACTGTTATTTTCAGCCCAACCCAGAAATAAATGAGGAAAAATACCCACCACTTACACAGGAGAATAATGCCCAGCTGGGAACGAGGGAAGGGGTTACAAGGCCTGATGTTAAATCCCTGTGGGCAAGAAAGTCTGGTTGGATCTCTGGATGTATTCCTGTGTGTGTATGTGACAGTTCAAGGATACCAACTTATTTCTTGTCTGTGCTTTTACAGTGTATATTCACTGCTTTATTTGAATGGCAAGACACAAATTGGCTGCAGTTTTCAGTCACCCAGCGCCCCGACACCGGTGTTTTGCTCCCCCCATGCAGGGTCTGACACCCACCCTGCACACGGAGCAGCTCCTCACTCATCATCCCCCGAACCAAAGGCCAGCTCTGCTTCCAGCAGCAATGCCAGAGCAGAAGGCAGCAGCAACACCTTCACTTCCCACCTCCTAGCCTCTAAAAATGGCATTTTTAGCACTTGTACCACAGCGACCCGGAAGGTGCCATTGCGTGAACGACCCCACACAGTCACAGCTGTGACTTCATTTTTTCCAAGACCTCTCTCTTTTCTGGTGTTCTTTGCACCAGGGAAATACAGCAGGCTAAAAGCTACAAGATTTTTTTTTTTTTTTTTTTTTTTACATACCACAGTAGAAACAGTTACCGAGTTATATTTGTCAGAGTCACAGTAGTTTATGCATATTTGCTATTCACAGACTGCAGAATATTGCCAATAACCTCACTGGTGGGGACTGACAACACGGATACATGCATTCAGGTGAGACCATTAGCAAGGATGTCTATACTGTATTAAGCACATTCATTTTTTTTAAACACCTTCCAGTAAAATCGATTCCTTTAAATTTGTAGTTAAAACTCTTTTTTTTTTTTCCACAGTTACGCACAAAAGAACCTGTAAACAGTTTGACATTACACTTATGTACAAGTGAACCACGTTGGAAAGTCGAGAGGTAATTCAGTGGGTGCCACTTAATCTACATCAATGTGCAACAGACTGACTCAGCCTCAGCGAAGTCATTAAGTGCTGTATGAGGTCCGAAAATGTAACGTAAGCAAGGCCCCGAGAGATCACAACGTCACCAAACCCCCTCTGCACCCCGTGTTGGCTGGGACAATATTGCACTGGCAGCACCTGCTCCTCTGTACAACCCCAAATGCCTGGGAGGGACCTGGTCCTGCCACCTCCCTGGGGCTGGGGATGGCCAGAGGGGACCACAAAGGGGCCCCAGGGAGGACATCATCCCCCTCAACTCCAACGCCCACCCGTTCAGCCAGCTGGACCCTGCCACCCTCCTGCTTCACCTCAGTAAGTTTTGTCTGTGTAACTCTGAATTCTGCTTTTTCGTGTTTGCTTTAGCATTGCTATAGTTTAAAATCTGCAATATCCTATTTATAAACGGATTTTTTAGCTAAGTGACATTGATGCCAAGAAAAATAAAGAATGTCTTTTTATAATATAAATAATTTAAAAGTGCTTTTTCTTTTTTTTTTCTTTTTTTTTTTTTTTTTTTTGTTCTTTTACTATTAATCTACAAAACCCCGTTGGGGCATAAACTATCCATAAGACTGGACAATTATTTTGTACCATGATACACATGGGGCCTTATGCATAAAGTACTCTGAAAGTCCATACTTGCAGTGGTGGGAAGGGCTTTGGGGAGGGTAAGGAACAGGAAAGTTTCCTCCAGCCTTTCTAGGGCTGGGAGATCAGACTGGGACACAGCTGAAGGGCTTGGTTATGTGATGGCCATTTCCAATAAACCCCAACCTTGTCTTCTCCTTCAGCCCGCAATTTGAAAACGAAATTAATAAATGGACTCACCAAACCAGAATTAAAACCCAAAAATGTTCTCCAGAGAGCTGTGAAGCCTCTGGACAGCGTGTGCAGATGGTAAAATAATTTGGTCCCTGTGGGTCTGTGTAAACTGACACATTCTCCCTGTGTCTCCCCCTGATGCTCTGAGTCCTGCTCAGGCGTCTCAAGGTGTTTGGGCACATAACAAACCCCTTGGAAACTGGGAATTCTGCCCGTGAGAGGTGGAAGCTGATATTTGCAGACTGGCTGTGCCACACCATCCCCAAAAAACTGGACCTGTGCCACACGAGCAATGTACATGGATGTGAATGTTCTTACTCATCCTCCCTGGGGCAAGTGCCCATTTTTCTTGAGAAAAGGTGTTTTAGGGGAGACTCAGTCCCACCGAAGTCAAGGTAAGTTTTTCAGTTAGTTTCAACAGAACTTATATGTGGTCTTTGTTAGGTGTGGAAAGTAGCTTAAAGTCCAGTTTGCCCCCCAGATAATTTAGAAAGAATGAAGTACTCTGTGAACTGAGTTTAATTTTGGCTTGCTACCAAAACTGTCCTAGGGAGAGACACGGGTTCTCTCACTGAAACGAAGTAGAATTGAGCAGAATATATTTTAGAGCCCAAAACCCAGCTGCCTCTCTGGCAATCTCATTCCAGTTTCCTTTTCTCCTCTGAAATACCTCATCTCCATTCTTCCCTTCATGGCCCCATTTCCCTGCACAGCCCCAGGGAAAAATCCTGGAAGGAGGAAGGTGCTGGACACACCGAGCATGGGCTGCATTCCCGTCCTCCTGCTGAGCTGGACATAGGCTTTGGGGTACCACTTTGACACCCACCTATTGCAGGGATTTCCTGTTCCTGGGAACAGTGAGAGGTGCCCACCCCAGAGGTGAGTGGGAGCAACCTTGCCAAGAAGGTATTGGCACCTGCCTTTCACCCCAAGGAGTGTGATTGTATCTATCCAGCTATATGGAAATATGTATAGTTTTGTGTCTCTATATGTCCACTGTATTATTTTTGGGAATAAGTATTCCAGAGTTTATGTCACCCCTCCTGCCACCATCCTGGTGCCTGCAGAAGGTTTGGTTGCTCTTTTCCGAGCCACTGCCACACACAGCTGAACTACGGGGCCATCATGGAGCAGCATTTTTCATTCCCCTCGTCCCTGTTTCTAGCTGCCCACTTTTTTTCCACACATTGCTGGATGCTCCCATCCCCTGCCCCTGCTCCAGTGGTGGCAGAATGAGGTGCCCCAAAGGTGGCTCTTTGAGGGGGTGGCATGGGACAGTGGTGGTGCAGAGAGAGCAGTGAGTGAGGAGGGAGAGAAGGGGAGCTCTGGGCAGCCTCCACACAGCTCTGACTCCGCCAGGGAGGAGTGACAACCCTCCCACCACCACCCAGGACTCCTGTGTTCCACTTACAGCCCACCAGTCACTGCGAGCTGCACAAAACCTGGCAGCACAGCCCCAGCTCTACATAAGCCACTTATAAAACAACCACACATGTAGTCAGACCAGAACAAGGTCCCTTAGTAACACAGCAGAACACACATGAACACACACACAGGAGCCCCACGTCTGGGCACTGCCCTCCTCCTGCCTCATCTCAAATTGGGTTTCCCAGCAGGTTCAGCCTGCCTGTGATTATTGAAGTTTAAGACCTTTATTTCTGTATCACTGGAGAGTAATAACCATTTCATCTCAAACTGGAGACATGAAGGCCACATAAATCAAGCCCACTTGGGCGCATTTCATTTGGTCTAATTTTTCCACAGTTATTAATCATTGAGCAATCCCGTGTCCCCTGAATATCAGCCTGGGAACACACACACACACACACATCCAATGCCTGTTCTTCCACTCTGGCACATGCAGTTTACAGCCAAATATTTGTGATATTAAAGAGAGACTTGGAAAGATCTGGGTTGAAAGGACAAGATTTTAGCTCCAGTCTGCTGCCGAGGAATCAGGGTGACCTGTCCCCAACTCCATCCTCTACTGGAAATCCTGAGGAGAGCCCTAGCTGTTCCCCAGTTTTTCTTGCTTGGTGCCAGCGCAGGGGGACAAGATGTGGGAAACGCTGAGCAGGAAAAGAAAACTGTAATAAACTAACCACGACATAACTAAGCAGGGTCAAATCTGTGGATCTTGTGCAAAACGTTGATTTCTGTGGGAAAATGTGCCTTTTGAGCCTGTAAGTGGAGGGTGGCACAACAGCCAGGCATGAACTCCAGCATGAGGGAATGTCTTAAAACCTGACCTTGTTCTAAAGAACAATCCTGCTAAGCTCAGAGTTTCCTCACTGAGCATTTCCCAGCCCAGAGCCTCTCCTTCCCAATCCTTGGTAACAACGTGGCATGCCAGCTGTAAGGAATGGCACCTTCTCCACGTACAATCTCCACAAAGGTGATGACCAGCTGCCACATCCAAGCCCTGTTCTCCAGTGACCTGGAGGTGTATTGCTGGGAGAGTTTCCCTCTCCCCACAGCCAGCTCATGCTTATAGATTCCGCTGGACAAGTATTGCTTCCTATTTTTTGCTGGTAAAATGTGCATCCTCACCAAAACACACCTGTGTGCTTGTAAAGACCTTGCAGTTCTCTACCAAACCCTTCTGTGCCTGCCTGGCACGATGGAACCCCACAGGAACTAACATTCCGTCTTGCTGGAACTGCACAAGGATCACAGAGAGAACCAGTGCAGACAAGACAGCATCTCCCACAGCAGTCTCTGGAATTTAGTAGGGCGGAAGCCCTCGAACTTGCAGGTTGCTAAATAAGTCAGAATCCAAGTGCTCTGTGCTACCAGCACTGTCACTGTCTGTAGTTTTTTTCTATGTACATAAAATCTCCTTCCTGTGCCTTTAGAAAATGAAAAATTTATCCCAAATCCTCAAGCTGCCTCGGTCCCCGATATGGCCAACACAGGCTATCTGGAGCAATTAAGTTTTCCATCACTCTCTGTGGTTTCCTACCCTGGCAGCCTGAGCCCCCTGAGCTGAGCCACCCCAGCGTTGCCCTGCTTCAAGTTTGGCTCATCCCACACCTTTGCCATCTGCCAACCCCCTGATGCTCTCCAGTCTGTGCTGCCATGCTCAGGCCTCACCCAGCCTTGCCACTTCTGCACCCCACAGACCCATCTGCTCCCTTTCCCCGTGCTCCCACGCTCCGTGGGTCAGTGCGGGACCAGCCTTTCCCACGGCTCCCAGGGTGGGACGGCACACGTGGTGCAGTTTGCTGGCTGTCCCACCACGGGATCTGTGGGACGGGACGCAGGGACCACCTGGGGTTGTACTTTCCATGCTGGATGTGACACAGTGCCTCTGTCCCTGCCAGCTGGGATAGACACTCCTGGCACTTGTGTCTGGCATCCACAGGAACTAGCACAGCCACTCCACACACAGCCGTGGAACCAGCCCTACAGCTTTCCAGCTGGGATCAGTACACCTTTAACCCACTGGCACTGGAGAGCCTTGAGGAACACAAGAGGTGAGGGGAGGACACAAAGGGACAAGATCATCCAGAACAAATGGGAGTACTTTGCTGATGGTAACAAAGAACCACAGACTGCACCCTGGTCTCCACTGAAACGCATTTACAGTGTCTCAGAACCGGGGTAGGGACAGGGAGAGAGAGCAGGGGAGAGACAGTGAGATGGATTTCTACTGTTCAGCCCTCAAAGACCTGGAGAAGAAACAGAACAGCCACAGACGGCTAAAAAATGCTCTTTTCTGAGAAAGTGCAGTTATGAGGAGAGAGCCAGAAAATCTTTAAGCAATATATATTGATATATATATATAGATATATATATACATATATATATACACAGAGATATATATACACACATATATATATGCACATATATATATATACACATGCTTAAACTGCCACGGCAGAGCTTGGGGCTTTGCCCTGTGCATCTCCCTCCAAACAGATGAGCTCCGAGGAGGACACAGAGGGCACGGAGCTCACATCCCCCCGACCTGTCTGTTCCCAGGCCATGCTCCACGGCACCAGCAGCCACATGCAACCATCCCTTGGCATGGGTCTGGTTGTGCCCTTAAGGTTTTCAGCTTGTGTAAGACTCCGAGTTTACAAACGAAAGCGTTTGTCATTGTGCTTCCAGGACTGCAAAAAATATCATTACCCTACGACTAGAAATGTTAAGGTGAAATAGGCAAATTAGGCAGTACTAGAGATGGGTTTTGGTTTTGGTGACCTAACAAATAATTATTACCGGGAATTATTTTTGTATCACTTAGGATCTGTCTCTAATGTAGCAAGGTCGTGTGCTCTCCCCACCCCGAGCCTAAAGGTGGTACTTCCGCAGCAGTTCAGATTGCCAGGGGTGTTTCCTCTCGGGAAACCTGTCTGGGATTTTGATTTTGAGGAAATCCTGGATACATTTTTCCAGCTCCTCCTCAATGGAGAGCTTCTCCTTCACTGCTTTTTTCTTGCTGGAGTTGGACTCCCGGGAGCCGGAGGTGAGAGTCCGGAGCAGGTCGCTCTTCCTGCGGATCTCGGACTGCTGCAGCAGCTGCACGGGGCCCTTCTTGGCCGGCCGGTCCAGAGTCTGTATGTTGGTCTGGCGCGTGACGGGGCCGCAGATGACGGTCTCCTGGGGGGAGCTGGCCTCAGACTGGCTGTCGCAGCTCGACGTCGACAGCTCGTTGCAGGACGTGCCGCTCTCGCCCTCCTTGTCGCCTTTGCCGTTCTTGCAGCAGCAGTCGCAGTGGGACGAGGACCACCGGGAGGGCTCACCTGCAAGAGGAACAGAGAGTGCCTGGGGTGACAAACAGCTCCAGACTCCCACCCACACTCAGGACAGGCTGCTCAGCCCTGCTGGGACCGCAGGGGCCAGGATGGACACAGGCAGTTGGTGCCGCAGGAATCCTTGCAGGGAAATTCCCTGAACATCACCACAAACTGCCAGCAAACCCTCCACCCAGTCCCAAGCTAGAGCTGATTCCTATTAGCCTGGAACTCCTCCATCCACCCTGCTGGCATGTGCTGCTTGATATCTCATGTGGGTCTGAAAATTTTCTGACATCCTCAGTGAGAAATCACCTCTCAAGGATCCATGTTTAACCTGAGTGAGTGACCACGGACAGAGCACCCAGTTTCTCCAGACACGATTTCTTCCCTGAGGCTCAATAGCTGAGCCAGCTGGGGCTGCCAGATGGTGCAGCCAGCATTGCCAACCTCTGTCCTGGTGGCATCACACCCCAGCATCCCCTTCCCCTCCCCAAACCCGACGCTGTACATGTCCCACCTCCCCCAGAGCAGCCTCCCCACACACAGGGGCCTGGTCACACACAGACCAAAGGCTTTGGGGAAACACAGTCCTTCATTTGCATGACCTCGGTGATGGAACCCCAGGACAGCAACTATTTCCTGATTCATGCAGCGCAGGGATGGAATTTTTGTTTTTCAGCTGGAACCCTGCCCAGCCGCAGTAATCCATGACAAAGGGGAGAGCTGGCACTGCTAACAACTGCTCCCTGACCACACCGCAGTCATCACGGAGATAAATGTCATTTGGAAGGATCCATCTTCCCACTAAAATGGAATTACCATTCCCAGCTCATGCAGAGCAGCAACATCATCCAGACCAAGAGAAGCATTGCTAAGCTTTGCAACATCACTGCAGGTCCTGGTCTCACCCATGACCCAGAGTCCCACTGCAGCCCCGTCCCCAGGGTCCCACCACAGGGTTGAGGGGTCTCTTACACAGGGACAAGGGGCAGGGGACAGGATGGTCTGGTCAGAGCCACAGCACTGCCCCGGGGTTTGCAGCAGTGACACACAGTGCCAGGGTCATTCACAGCCCTGCCAGGGCTCTCCAGTGGAGCACTGGGACGTGAGGCCAACGGGAAAACCTCCTCACACCACGAACAGAGGGGACAGTTTGGTGTCACCACTTCAGACACAGATTCTCATCAAAAAATGGGGGGGAAAAAAGAAAAATAAAACTGCCAATTTGCAGCTCCTGAGCCCAGGGAGTGGAGCCTGGAGTAAGGGGCCTGCGAGCTCATGGTGGTTACAAAGCCACTGACAGTCACTGCCCTGCTCTTCTGTGTCTCCATCTTTTCTCAGCTGGGAACACAAAGCACGTAATTTACAGGAACAGGCAGAAAAACAAAGTCACCAAGCCTCCTCATCTCCTCCTTCCTCTTCCTTGTCAATGATGAAAGAGTCTCTCAGTCTGTGAGCTGTGGGGCTACATCTAATTTACAGACTCGCTTCAATTCTGTCCTGTATCTTGTCTTAAAACAGTCAATAATGGCTAAATTGAAGATTTTTATCATTTGCTGGGCTTGGACAAAGGCACCATGTACTGAGCCCGTGTAAAACCCTGGTCACGCGTGCTCTGAGAACGCTTCCAGGAGCTGTGTGGATTCCAGCTCCTTATTGCAGCTGACATTCCAGCTCCGTGAGGGTTTTTCTGATGGCCGCTCCCTGCCAGGGCTGGCTCCGGAGCTCTGCCCTTCCCAAACACAGAGTGAGTGATTCCAGCGAGCAGCCACCACTGCTTGGAAGGCAAAATCAATCAGGTGGAAGCAGCGAGTGTTTTTGTGGCCAGCCCTGGGGAACAGATTGGTGTGGGAAGGGAGAGTCTCCATCCCAGCAGCTCCTGCTCACCCCCTATGAGCACTTTTGCTCTTCTCACCTGTAAATCACTGATTTTCCCCACGCTGCCTCTGTGCATTTAAGAACAGCAGTGAATCCTAACAGAGGAAACACATTTGACAAGCAGCAGTGCTGCCACCAGCTCATGTTTTCCCTCTGGACACCGTCTCCCTCCTTCCTGGTGGACAGCAGGACCAAGCTCGTGGCAGCAGCGTGAGGGGTGCTTGCCTGCCCCAACACCAGAGTGATTTGTTCCTGCTGCCCTCACTGCTGACCCCTCACACCAAACCGAATGAAGTCTGAGAAACAGTGAAAAATGAGCTGGGAGGGAGAAGGTTATTGCTCAGGTCAGTTCCCCTTAGTGCCGTGTAACTTCCTCCCACCTCCCACTGCCGGCTCTGAGTGTGGCACTTCTCCGTGCCCTCCTGACAGCTTCCCAACCAATTCATAGGGACATTCAGCCAAACCACATCTACATCCCACTGCAGTGGGACAGCCTGTGAAACTCGCAGGGCTGCACTCACCCACCCAAGGCACAAAGCTCCAGCACATGCCTTAAGTACCCAAACAGCCCAAACTGATCATCAAAGAACATCAGCCCGAGCAGTGGCACAGGACATTGCTGTGATCATCCAGTGAAACTCTATAAGTCTGGCCTTGTGTTCAGCACACGCTCAGGTCACAGACATGCTTCTCCCAGCTGTAACTTCATGTCTGTCATACAATCCCAAAATGATTTGGGTTGGAAGGGACCCTAAAGCTCATCTCATTCCAATCTCCTGCTCTGGGCAGGGACACCTTCCACTACACTAGGTTGCTCCAACCCAGCCTTGAACTTCCAGGGATGGGGCAGCCACAGCTTCCATGGGCTGTGGGGAAGAAGGGATTCAGCCACCTGTGTCCCAGCCAGACCCACCAGGGATGGTGGCTTGGGCAGAGGGACCCACCAGCTGCCATCAGGCACAACTACAGTGTATACTTCATTATCACAAAACAAGGCTTTTATAAGTCAGTTAAGACCTAATAGATGCTAATTTCAGTTAATGAATATTCACCAACCCCAGGCATACCACAGGTGAGCCGTGAGGCAGAAACTCATCTATTCATGAGGCAGAACTGCAGAACCCAGGCGAGGTGAGGTGCTGGGAACAGCCACAGGGATTGGAGAAACTCCCTGGGCAGAGGCTTCCCCTGGCACCAGTGCTCAGTGAGCTGGCCTGGGCCAGCTGGTGGGGAGGGGGTTCATGAGACTGTTTGTGTCCAGCAGCAGGGCACACAGAGACCTCCAGACCACTGGGAAATGTGAAAGCCCAGCTAAGCTGCTGGTGCTGCAAGGAAAGCTCCATCCAGGTTGCTCCTTCTGCATCCTAAACTGCTCCTCCACTCTGAGAAAACCGCGGGGCAGAGGTGAACAGGTTTCTTTTTATTAACCACAAACCCCACACACCGGGCCACTCTCTCACACTGCCCAGCAGGAGCCTTCTGATTAGAGGAAAAACCTCTGCCAGCGTCAATTTTTTCCTTTGGGCACCATTTTGCCATGAAATAAACAGTTTTGCTGGAGCCCCAGGAATAATTTCAGTGCCACAGGTGTGAGATTTCACTGAGTTTGGGTCTGGGTCAGCAGAAAACAGGGGTTCCCTATGGGAAGCCAGCAGTGTTCAGTGTGCAGAGGATGTGCATCTCCTGGGCTGGGGGACTTGCACAGCCTCCAGCAGTGCATATCTACCCAGGATGGGTCTCCTCACCCCAGATTTGAGTACTTTTAGGGTGACAGACAGAACCAAAAGGAAAAAAAGAACAATTTCTCTGTGTTTAGCAGTGACAGGTGAGCACCTGCAGCAGCATTCACCCTGCAGGACCCAGGGCTGGGCAAGGAGAGGTGCTGAGCCTGCGCCCAGCCATGACTCCGGCGCAAACCGAGCATCGTGCTCATTTAACCATCGAATTCATTAATTAATGTCTAAATGCTTTGAGATTCTTAGATAAAAGTGGCTAATTAATTCTGGCCTGGCTTTCCTGCTTTCCTCCCTGATCTCAACACATTTCTCTCCCAGTGCCCTACTTATAATTATTATTATTAGAAGCTTCTGAAGCAGCAGCAAAGCCTCTGATGTATAATTGACACACAAACCATCAGCCACCCCGTTTTCCCCTTCTCTCCCTCCTTCCCAACAAACACAATGCAAGGAAGGAACAGATGCAGTGGACAGCTGCTGTAAGAAAACAAGCAGAGAAGAGTGGGATATAAACCAAGATTAGCACGGGACCTGAAAACCAAACTTAACAAAGAATTTTATGGTGAGAGATGGCACAGACCCTACCCCAGCCAAGTCCAGTTCAGGCAGGGAGGTGTTTAAATTTGGAAATGCTGATCCTGGCATGAACAGCCCAGTGCAGATGGCCCCAGGAGTCTCAGGGAAGGGCTCCCCCATCCCCACCCCTCTGCCCTCCGATGGTGACCCCCTAAGAGCAGGGGGGCTGCAGAAACATCTTGAGGTATCTGAAAGTGCCCCAAAGCCCAGTTCCACAGCAGGCTGGGACATCTCCCCCTCCCTCCCCCCGCCCCAGCTCTGAAGGACTTTAAGAAGGAGGTTAGTTCACCCAGGAAAAGGCTAACAGGGAATCTCTTACTATTCAAATGTAAATGCCACCCATAGGTTACTCCCAACCAAGTCCTGTTTGACCAAATAGCTGCACACAGGTCTTAGTCTGGCCTCAGCCTCTCTCTTTCCCCAGCATTGGATCCTCCCATATTTAACACCAAACAAATTATCCAGCTGCCGTACTAGACAGAAATCATCCCCCATCGCTCTCCAGGCCAACCTGGAGCACAGTGGGAGCACAGCCACACGTGACACCTCTGACAGGCCCAGGAGGAAGGGTTGAACACTTCTTGGGCATTTTTTTCTCTGGTAAATGCTGCTGTCTTGAAATTGAAATATTCTAAAGGAGCACAGGGACTTTGACAGCATTTGCACTGAGAATGTGCTCAGCCAGATCACGACAACACCTCCTTGCATTTTGACATCTGTGTTACAACTTTAATATCACACCACATACAGTTAATTTTCTGTTATAACACTTCAGACCTATAGCAGTACAATGGTGTGATATTTCAGAACAAATGTTACAAGTTAATATTTTACAGAAAATTTCAAGATTTTTATTTTTTTGCATACTGCATTTGGACTGGAAGTCCCTGGTGTGGGAGCACAGGCAATGGAATGGAGGCTGTGCTTTTACTTAACTCTGACCTCACAGGCAGATGATGACCTCATTCTCAGAACTATATTCTTCTTATTCAATTTCTACAGTCTTCAAAGCCCTTTTTCCTGAAGTCTGTGGCCTGTTCCAGGTGTCACACCATCCCAGGACTGTCCAGCAGGAGTAACAGCTGGGAAGTGACAATATTCCCAGGCAGGTTACAGAGCTGAGGTACTGTCTGATGGCTGGCTTTGAGGCAGGCAGGGATATTTTCTGTACCCAAACACTCACTACCTCCGCATGTGGCTGTACCAACTTTCCAGTCTGTGACCATCATTTAAGCCATTTTTCCTCCTGTTCCCAATCCAATCTGGTCCACTTACATTGTCCTTTCACCTTTTATTCTTCTTCCAGCTTCTTCTGCTTTAGGGCTTTGATGTTGGTTTTGATTTTTTATTTCTATTTCACATTTGTTTTCTCCTTCCCTGTCCCATGACTTTTATCTCTGCCCTGTCCTGGGGCTCTGCTGTCTCCTCCACACTTAAGATCTCTTGTGCCTGGGCTATTGCAGCACCTGATCCCCATTTGGGTGGAAATTAACCACACTACCCCAACAGGACCTTTGGCAGGTGGGAACAGGGTGGTCCCCAGCCTGTGGGGACACCTCTTGGCCAGCTCTCCATCCCACTGGGGTCCCATCACCTGCATGTATGAGAGGCCAGTGCCCTCACCTCCAAGCTCACCTTTGTTTCCAGCCTTGTGAAGCCAGTGTTCACCTTTCAACACCAAAAAATGATGTGTGGAAGCTTTTAAAAATGTCACCCATTATTCATATGGCAAATCAAAACTGGGTTGCCTCTGGGGCCCAGGATAAGGGGACGTTGGTGAGGTGACAATTTGATTTAGATCACGCACTCATGCGAGCCGAGCACCTCCAATGGGTTTGCATCCATGCAGGAATTAAAGGTGGTGTGATTGATGAGAGACCAAGCTCTAATTGCTGTTTTAATAAATACATTCTGACGTGGTAATCGAGCCAGATTTATCAGAAGAAAATGTCCCTGTCTAAATAAAATTACCAAGGTAAAGCTGAGGAACAGTGACAAATGCCAGGCAGTACCAGGCGCCAGGATCCACACTGGCAGCAGGATGGACACACTGTGGATTTATTTGTATTTAGGATCAAGTATCTTCAGTAAAATTTCAGTGAGAAAAAAACGGGGAAGGACTTGGCATTAATGCCATTGGTTTGAACCCTCCCATATGTTCAAAGCCAGGACTAGGGGGAGGAAGGGAACCAGGGAAGGAAGGGAACTGGCAGAATCCACAGCTGTTTCAGCCTCCTTAGCAAGCTCATATAATTTTTTACGCTTCTTGGGGCAGCTGTGGTGCTGCCACGGACTTGAGCTGCTTCCCATAGATTCCTGGTTTCTTCCTAGCCCAGTCTACAAATTTCAATTCTCTATTTCAAAGCTTTTCCATTTATATGTTCTGAACTTGGCAACCCAATATAAACCCCAGAACTGTTCTTGTTCACCCATGGTCTCTCTTTTTTTGTGCAAAGGGGGTTTCAGCCAGTCCCCAGCAGCACAGGCACTTCCATCAGGAGCCCAGCACATTGTCATTTTACCAACACTCCTGCGATGTTTCCTAAAAAACTCAATTCAGGAAATGAACTTCTTCAAGAGTATCAAATTTGTTTGAAAATAAAAATAAGTTCCCCAAATGGTGGAGAAAAATAAGAGACCTGGTGTTAAAATACCAGAAGGCATTTTAAATGAGCCAAAATATTTATATATGGCTCTTTCTCAAAGTAACATGTGATGAAGTTAAAATTCGGAGAGGAAAGAGAAGCCCAAAGTGTGATCAGCAGTATGGTGAGACATGGAAAGTGTTGGGAGAAACTGGTCAACGCGGTCATGGACGTTGTCAGACTGTTTCTGAAAGCTGTGGTGTACCCCAAGTCATACAGATGACTCCTTGCTCTTCATAACAAGGGATTTTTAGAGCAGAAAACTCCTTGCACGGTCAATTTATTCTTTTGGGCACCACTTTGCTGCGTAATTTTTGACTCTACTGGCGTCCTCTGTGCTGGGTCACCTGGAGACCCAGCCTGGACCTGGGCTGCTCATCACTTGTCTAAACCAGCCAACGTGTCCTCTAAACCAGCCTCAGGTGTCTCCCACCTGGGCAGGCAGGTGGTGACAGCGGCCGCAGGAGCAGCCTGGCCTTACCTGCATCCTTCTCAGGGGATGTGGTGGCTGTCCTGCTCTGCACTCTGCAACCAGCACAACACATGAAGAGGGGCTCCAGGCAGCCTCCTCAGCAGGTCTGATGGAGCCTGTGCAGATTTTGGGGTCGGAGGGCAGTAGGAGACCCCACGGCTCGGCATATCTCATCCATAAGTGAGTCACTGCCATGTTCAGGAAACTGTTCTGCCTCTTACTATGAAGATGTGTGGTGATAGCTCAGCAAGTGTCTCCATCATTAATTCAGGTCATCTGTCAACTTTTAATTGTTTCTGATTATGGTCTCTTCAAATCAATCCTTTTTTTAAAGCTCTTTATCAGCCTGGCCATAGCTGTCTGCTTAACCAAATCCTTCTCTGTGAGCACTGAAACCATTCTGACCCGCACAGCCCAGATCTATCTGCACAGCCCAGTTCTATCTGCCTTCCTGTCTTTTAGTTCTCATCCACTAAGGAAATCTCTGGCCAGGCTGAAGCAGAGGCAGGGCTGAGCAATGCTCTTCCAATTCTCACTGGTATTTTCCACTGATGGTTTATCAAGGGCTTTGACTGAAGAAGAACAGTAAAATGATCAGCTTGGTTTGTAGGAAAGGCTGGAGAGGTCTGAGCATTCAGCATTCCAATACAAAAAGTAGTAATTCAGGGAGAAATTCAGTGCTGCTTCCTTGCTTTGTGCTCTCCTTACCCAGTACTCTGACTAGAAACAATATCTGGCCATCAGGACTGAGGCATTTAAGTGTGTTTTCCTCTGGGAAAAAGGACATTGACATCAAAACCTGACGCCCAAGTTTTCTTCCACCCACAGTGTTTGTACTTTCTGTCCTGCCAAACATCTCCAGCTCTTGTAAGTTTGGTGCATAGAGAATTAATAGCTGCTACTACTGGCACCTTACTTCTTCAAGTCCAGTCTTGCTCCTTCAAATTTAAGACTCTTCTGAATATTTTTTTTTTAGTTTATTAATGATGTATTATCTTAATACGGTACTTTATCTTAATACAGCCTTTCCTTATATCTTCTGTTACTTAAAATTTATGTTCGAGAACTTGAAAGTGAAGTTTGATGGAATCAAACCAATCTGGATTAAGGAGCAAGAGCTTTCCTTGTCCTCTCTGGACAATCCCCAGGAGTGACCCATGGCATGGGCTAAGGGCTGCACCAAAAGGCAGGAAACCCTCTGGTCAGACAGCAAACTGACAGGCAGAATCCAAGGAAGTGATGCAGGCTGATCATGGATTAAAGCCCCACTGCTGTTTTGTACTGACGTATTCATGATATTTATTAAGAAAGAAATTCCAATCATCCTTTAATTAAACCACAAGTACAACCAAATTAGTCTGAATAATCAGAAAACACGTCTCCTCATAGGGTCCTAATTTTGGCATAACCCACATGAGCATTGCTGATGGTTCCTTGCCTGCAAGAGCCAAGAAATCCAGCATGAGATGAGATGAGTGTCAGCAAAGCCTGAACACCCAAACACAAAGCCACGGCAGCTTCCCCAGTCTGCTCACCCCAAGGTGTCGTGTCCATGACTGCACACAGTTCTGAGCTAGTAGGAAAGACCTTGATATATATATATATTTATATATAAATAGAATAATAGAATCACAAAATCACACCTCTACCATGGGCAGGGACACCTTCCACTAGACCAGGTTGCTCCAAGCCCCATCCAACCTGGCCTTGGACACTTCCAGGGATGGGGAGTCCGCAATGTCTCTGGGCAATATAGAGGTAATTCCATATCTATAAGTAAACCACCAGTTTAGATTAAACTTCAGCCCCATTTTGGACACCTGTTTTAATTAGCCAAGCCAAAGTGTGGATTGCTCCTGCTTCTGTAAGATCTGTATTTTAAACTGCTGACAGATGGTTGTGCTAATGTGGGAGCCACAATTTTTGAAATTAGAGCTCATGAACTCAGAAATGCTCTGGAGATCCGAAGTTATCATGTCAGCCTATGTTGTTCCAATTAACTGCAATCAATTGCTAATTGAGAGCTATTTTAAGACTTGTCATTACCCTGAACATAATGTAGAATAAATTGCATGTTCCCCTTTACCCCCACCACAAATGACATCAATGCAAAGAAATCTCAGGAAACAGAGTGAAAAAGAGTAACAGGAACCTGATTCCTGATTTCCTTCTGCCTCTTTGGCAGATACAACAAAACCAGGAGCTGTAGATTTAGAAAAGTAAGAGATAAGGACCAAGACAAAGAATCTCAGGGACTTCTTGGGGCTTCACCTCTAAAACCTGCTAAAATGGCAGCTCTGATATTACTCATATTTTAACAAGCTGGAAGTAGATGATCTTTAGGATTCCCTCCAACCCTTTCTCTGATTCTGTGATGCTCTGAATCTATGATATGTTCCCAGGGACAGGAAACACTGTTTGGAATGGGTTTATTGGGGAGAGCAGTTGGTTTGGCTTTAGCTTGACTGGCTTTACAGCAATGGCCCCAAATCCTGACAGAGCTACTTTGACATAAAAATCAAATGACCTAAATAACTGTACAGCATTAGGCAACAGGCTGGATGCTTCCTGCAAAGCTGGTGGAGCAGGCAAATCCAACAGGGATAGAACTCTCAGAGGCACAAGGCACTGACGAGACCAGCACTCAAAGACAGCGGGTCTGTCACTCAACGTCGACGCTCAGACATGCACCAGCTTGACAAGCTATTTTATGATGTCAAGCAGAAAAATCCCCAGCCAGAGAGATAACTAATTCTTAAATGAGGAGTTTCTGCTAACAGCGCTGGATTCAACCAACTAAGATATTTTTTAAATCCATCTACAGTTCTGCTGTCTTTTCATGGCATTTTACTGTGGTTACAGCTGGAGCAAACCCAGCTCTCCTTTTGGAAGACCCAAGTTTGACTTTTTTCTCCTGATTATTTAATCGCATACTCTTTTCCCGTTTATTTCCCACCTGGTCCTCATACATAAATATATCCTATATATAAATCTGTCTCTGCTTGGACCCTGTCAATGGCCTCTGTGTGCAATTATCCTTGCCATCATCACATGGACAAATTCACCCCTTTCACCTCTCATTTGTTCTGTTCTTGCAGTCGCTCCAGTTTCTTCCCTCTCATCTTTTACTCTCAGTATCAAGTGATTTGCTATTCTTGGAGTATCCTCCCCTTGTCTCTTTGTCTCTGCTCCAGTGCTGTTCCCAAAAGTCACCCTTCCCAGGAGGTGTTCACAGGGGCTCCTCGGTCAGCTCTCCCCTGGGCTCTGTAGTCCAGTTCTTTGGGTTTCCAACTTCTTATCTCTCTGTTTTACCAGTCCCGTCCCTTCCCTTCCCTTCCCACATTCGCAGCAGGGGGGGTTATAATGCTATAAACCATGATTAAGCTGTGTAACTGGGCTATAAATCAGTAATTAAGCTGTCTAACAGGCAGGAAGCTGTTATAACACACAACTGAAGTGACGCTACTGAAAAGAGGGGCAGTGGGAGGAGATTCTTTGAATTTAAACCCAAGATTACTGAAGGTGAGTTAACACAGCCCTGCAGCTCACCCTTACAGCTCATGGGATAGCTGAACAGCCTCCCAGGGAGGAGAGGACCAGCTGCCAGGCCCTGCTGCCTCCTGGGAAAGGAAACCCCAAGAAGGGATCTCCAGGCTCTCCCCACGCTGGCAAAGCTCAATGCCCATGTTGGACACCATGTGAAGGGTGGGAGTTGGAGGAAACCAGCACTTCCAGCGGTACCTGGGGACCTGGAGGGGAGTTGCTCCCACTCGGACCAGCTGAAGCCACTTGTGAAGCACCACTGAGAACACCTGCACAGGCAATGGAGATGCTGCAGGAGCAGCCTGGAGTCAGCAGCCCACAATGAGTTTATTAGTGGCATTTCTTCTCTGCCTCGTTTAGCCCCGTGTGCCTGCCTTGTCCCCCAGGCCTTGCTGGCACCGGCAGAGCTGAGAGGAACAGCTGCTTTCTGGATGGGAAACACTGACATGATGAATGTCGTTATTACAGAGGGAGATGGACCATGGCTGGTGCACCTGGGCCAGGCACAGGGAGAGGGGTGAGAGCAGCAAAGCAGCCAGAGATGGCTCTGATGAGAGATCCAGCTGAAAAAGTTTCTTATGAAAACAATTACTTTGGAAATCACTTTCCTCTTTCCTGCTTAAAGCCATTACTGATCTAATTAGGAGGCTGTAGCGAGGTGGGGGTCAGCCTATTCTCACAGGCAAAGAGGGATAGGACAAGGGGAAAAAGCCGCAAGTTGCATCAGGGGAGGTTCAGATTGCATATTAGGCTGTCCAGGGAGTGGTGGAGTCACCACTCCTGGAAGTGTTCAAAAAGCAAGTAGACGTGGCACTTTCTGATATGGTTTGGTGGACATGGTGGTGTTCGATCAAAGGTTGGACTGGATAATCTTGGAGGTTTGAAAAACCTTAATGATTCCATGATTCTAATTACTGTTATATGGTTTTAAGCAATCTAAAGACCTTCACTTACCCTTTATGGTTGTGCAAAATGGCCACTCATGGCCCAAGCAGGGACACCAGTGGCAGCAGTAGGAGCTGCTGGTGGCTGCGGCACCCCCTGCCCATGTGGGCTGCACACTGAGGAGCTTCCCTGTAGACCCAAGACACTGTTCCTCCACCCTAAGGATTCATCCCCAAATGAAGGCGCACATCACTTCCCTAGTTATCAGGAATTAACAGCCTTCCATGCCTAAAAGGAGCTTACAGGCAGGGTGGAGAAAGACTTTTCAAAAGGGCATGGAGTGACAGGGCAAGGGGCAATGGACTTAAGCCGATGGAGGACAGGGATAAATCAGAAACTAGGAAAAAAACCTTCCCTGTGAGGGTGTTGAGGCCCTGACACATGTTGCCCGGAGAAGCTCTGGCTGCTCCATCCTTGGAAGCGTTCAAGGACAGCTTGGACAGAGCTTGGAGCAACCTGGGATAGTGGAAGGTGTCCCTGCACATGGAAGGGGGTGGAACAAGATGAGCTTTAAGGTCCGTTCTAACCCAAACCATCCTGGGATTCCATGATTCTATAAGCACAGTTGGCTGCAGCAGCTGCTCAGTGGTGCTGCTGGGCATTCCCTGCTTTTTTAGCACTCCGAAGGACGGTGGCATTTCACCACAACAATGGGCACTAACAGACAACTCAAGTTCCTTGCTGCAGCCCTGCATTTGCACCAGTCCTGAGCCAGCTGCATCCTTCATAGACACATTCCGAGGAAGAGCCCTGTGTGGTGCTGGCAAACCCAGCAACGGATCGTGGTGCAGGACAGCAGTGCCAGCCCAGAGCTGTGACATGGAGCAGTGTGTGTGGGGTGGTGGCTCATCACCCACCCAGGCTGCTCGTCCTCGCCGGCTCCTGCTCCCACCAGGGCGAGAGAACACTGCAGCTACACAGAAACCCAGAGGGTGAGGGGCTGTGGGGTAAGGAAGCCCTGAGAAGCTGTTGGGTTTTAATTATTTGAAGCATGACCAAGAGAGCTGATGCCAGAAGAAAGGAGGGATGGTCTGACCCCACAGCAGGAGCATGGATGGTGTTGGCGTTTTGCATCAGGGCTGTCACATTTGTGGGACTATCAGATATCCCTTTCCGTAGGGGCAAATGCTCGTTTTTTATGAGCTATTTAAGACACTCTCTCTGGAAGTTTTCTTATTTTTTCCCTGTCTGAACCTCATAAACTGAGCTTCTGCTCTACAGAGATAAATTTGATTTATGTGAGAAACATTCCCAGGCACAGTGGGCTTTGCCTTAAACCCCGTATCTCGTTGTTCAATGTTGCTGTGGCTTAGCTTGGTTTATTTTCTATCCTCTAAGTGGTGAATTGAACTTTCAGAAATGAATGGTTTGGTTTATCTGATTTAGCATCTAGAGCAAAGCACTTTTGCATCAAATAAATGCAGGCAGTGGGAGACCCTCCAGAAGCTACAGTATTCCAAACATTTTCAGCACCGTTTTCAAGACCAATTAAGTTACCCATGCCTGGGCAATCCTAAATGCTCTGAGATCACAAGCTTTTCCCTTCCAGGGAGGGTTTTGAGGGGGTGAGGAGCATGCTGAGCTGTGGCAGGGACAACACCACTGTGGCTGGGCTCATCCTCCGTTGCACGCAAGGCTCTAGAGGCCACCAGCTCTGAGTGCTCTCATCTTGTGTAGCATCTATGAAGCACCCATCTCGTTCTATTTTTGCAATGTATAAAAAGAACAAAAGTAGAAACCAGCCAAAGTTGAACGTGCCCCATCACTTCCAACTGCATGAAAGGTTCTGTGGGAAAAGGGACGAGCAGCTCCAGAAAATGAATCAGAACATCGGTGAACAGGACCCGCAGGAGTAAATCCAAGGGAAGTCTGGAATGAGTGACATTTAGAGATGGAAAACACAGCACAGCATCCACGCTCAGTGACAGAAGGGATGTGTGGGGAAAATAAACTAAACTGGTTTGGGTTAACTAACCTCCAGCTCTGCCTTGCAGTTACAGAAGAAGAAAATACTTTTTTTTCCCCTGCTAAATCTGACAGATTATTTGATATTTTCTTCCATATTTTTCTAAAGGAGAACGCAAAAGGTCTGTAGAGATATTAGAGGTTCCTATTAAACTTCTCCAGAGGAATGCAGAAAATCTCAATGATTATGAGCCCAGCACCTCTGTGGTAATCACAGGAAGTCTCAGAGCATTACAGATGTATTCAAAAGCATAATAATGGAAGGAGTTTTCCACATGCTGTAACGTGGGAATGCATCAAACATGGAAAAATCGGACTAACTGTCCTTTGACCTAGAAGAAATGCTGAAAATTTAAGTAAGCTCTCAGCTATGTACAGACGTGATCCTAATCCCTCTGGAAATAATGTGAGCATTTCTGCTGACTGGAAAAGACTTCAAAAGAGCCCACCAGCTGCAGCTGCAGCCTCGTGCTCCTCACCTCACACACACTTCATTGCTTCAGAAATCACCGCGTCTCACAGCTACCCCAGAGCTAACGAGGCAGACTGTGAAGGCTGGCTGAATCTAAAGGAAACTTCAGAGGGGGGAAAAAAATATATATACAGAGTTAATTTGAGGGTTGGTATGTCAGGCTTCCCCAGCTGGAGCAGCAATTCCTCCTCAGTACAGCACAGAGTACTGATGGAGCAGGAACAGGTCCCAAAGATCCTTCTTGCTACTCACAAAGATGTCATACGGGGCCAGGCCATGCCCCAGCCTGGCTTCTCCAGGAAGGGTTCCCAGCCCCCTGCCCATGTACCTCGCTGCTGCTGCAGCGCTTACACAACAAAAGCCTCCCGCGGAAACAGCGCAGGTTTAGGGAAGCAGAGTGTTCAGCTGCTGTAATCACCCTAATTACTTGAGACATTTCCTTTCTCTCTTCCCTCCTGCACCCTCCTGGGTCCTTTTGCCTTCGAATCAGCTACAGAAACAAAGTAATTTGATCAAGGAAGAGGGTTATTAACGCATCAGGGAGCTCAGCAGCACAAGAAAACAGAGCCCAAGGAGGTCCTTCCTCCCCATGTCCTGACAGACTGAGAGCCCCAGCGTGGCACAGGGGGTTTCTCTGGTGGGGAGGGGGAGGAAACCTCAGCAGACCATGGTTTAAAAGACCTGCCTCAGTCCTCTCCATTTCATCTCAATTCCTGGCCATAAGGAAATGGTCTAGAGCTCTTTTTTGGGCGTTATTTCCTTTTGCATCCAACACTGATGCTGACACAGAGACCGGCTGCTCAGGTCTCACCTATTGCTTTATTTCAGCTTTATCTGATGAAAACAAAATGCTGCAGCCCAGTTCTGTTGCTCAGGAAAGATAAATTGCAGTCCAAATGCATGCGTGACCTGCTGGTCAAGATGCTTGTTTTAGTGTTTTATGGTCATTATTTATTGACTAGCTGTGAGATCCAAATCTAGTCCTCCAAGCTCTCTAAGCTGGGCTGGAGCTCACAGGAGCTTGGACACGGACATGGTGCAGCCGTGGGGGTGCAGGGTCTGCCCCACTCTCTGTGAACTGCAGCAGCCTCATTTCAGCATCACTGCTCAGGCGAGAGAATCTGAATGTTTCAGGTTCAGCTTAATACCCGATGGTGTCAGAAGTGCTTACACCACTCTCGGCTTCCTGAGAGCTGCTCAGGCCTGAGTCACCACAGGGCTCCCTCCTGACCTCTCCCTGGTGGCTTTGCACCCTTAGAAAGCTGCTTCCAGGCAGCCTGAATCCAGCCAGAGGTACGTCCTGCTTCCTCAGGGAGCTGGTATTCCTGACATCTTTGCTGCCCAGCCACAAGAAGAAGTTGCAGATCCAGTGAGTAATTCCTAATGGAAGCTGTTGGACCTGAATTAATGTGGAATATACTGCACATGCATCACAGTGCCACACTCATGGCTCATCCCAGCTGACAGCCAGGCAGGATTGGGCCCAGGAGGGGCAGGAGGGTCCCAGTGCAACAGGAGTGGCACAGAGTGATCCCAGGACTGGGGGAACAGGAGTAACAGCAGACCCCCATGGGGAGCCAGGACCGACCCGTGAGGGTGCAGTAGGTACGGCCGGGCCCTTCACAGAAAGGAGGGAGCAGCTCAGCAGCTTTGTGCCAGGAAGGAGCCCCTTTTCCACCCGGGAAGGCGCCGGCTCCCAGGGCCTGGGATTTCTCATGGCCGAGTGCTCAGCTTAGCAGGATTTATCCACTCTCTGGGGCTTAATATTATATTTCACTCTCAAAGTTCAACCTACTGCCTTCAAAAAATAAAACAAACTCTTATTCAACGTGGGAGATTAATCTGTAACACAAAATATTTAATTAATCCAGTGAAATTTCATTTCATGGGTACTTGCATTTGTGCTGTGATAAGCAGTAGCTGAAGATCAGTGATTCACCAACTACTGCCGACGACAAAGGAATCATTCGTCTACATTGCAGTCAAGCATAGCAAATATCCAAGTAGTATTTTGGCATGGTCTGTAATGTTTGCTGTATTAGTCCTGTACATGAATAATTTACAGCTAAAGGTCTGTCTCGTTGCCATCACCAAATCAAAAGCCATTTGCTCTAGTTATGATATCACAGTGACAGCTTGGCTCAGACAGTTCCCACACTGCCAGCCTATGGATTTCACTGAGTGTAAGGGATTTCTCTTACATATTAAGCAAAAATAAAATTAAAAGAAGCATTACCAGTATCTGGAACAGAAGCTCATGTTTGATTACAGTTCAATCATGGTTCAATGACCAAAAGATGAGCTGAACTGAGACACCGCATCACAGTGAGAGCAGCCCGGGCTATCCCGACCTCCCAGCACAGCTGCGGGGACTGGGGTCACCCTGTGGTGGGCAGTGGGTGCCTAGGAGGGCTGGGGCATGGACACAGAAGGGGGCAGTGTCAGGGAGGACCCTGCCAGCCCATAGAACAGGGCAGGGAGCTGCTCCACCACGGCACATGCTGCCTCTGGCCATGCTCCCGCTTATTGCAGGGAGTTTGTCATTGGGAAAGTATCACAAATCCCGAACCAGTGGAGTCAGATCCTCATTTACACATTAAGCCTTTTTATATCTCTCTTGCTGCATACGAGTGCCATAAAACAAGCAGCAGTGTGATTTACTTGCATTTCAAGGCCCCTTTACAGAGCCAAAATGATTTATGGGGCCCCCGTGCACATGACCAGGAGGCCCTTAATATTTAACAGCTGTAAAAATCCTGCACGAATGCTGCACGTTTCCGAGGCAGCTCTGGCCCACAAACAGATTAAGGTAACTCTGCATACACTGCGCCTGGTCAAATATTAATCATTGAATAATTTATCCTGTGAATTTATTTTGTTTTAAAAAAATCATTCAACAGATAAATTCGCCCGCTCCAGTGCAAATACATATTTATGATATGGTTATTGGTCTAATGTATGTTTTCTGGTATCCTTGTTTCAGGATATACATAATAGGAGTCAAATCCATCCCTAGGAAAAGGAAGGGCGGAGAGCCCAGCAGAAGTTTTCTATGCAGGGCTACGCTTGGCTGAACGGCGCTGCCTGCACCAGGGAGCTCTGGAAATGAGCACTTGCAGTCTCTTTAAATATTGATGGCTTGGCTGGAACTGTTATGAAAGCACTGGGGAGAGCACTGGGGCTGATGGAAAAGCCCCAACACGTGGAGCAGAGCACACAGGAATCCCAGCAGGGCTGGCTGGTACGTGCTGTTCTCAGCACCTGCTGTCCCCCACCCTAAATGAGCCCCTGCACATCTGAGCCCCAGAGGATCTGAGCTCCTGTCGCCCAGCACATCCCAGCTCCACTCTGGAGTGCACAAGACAGTGGTGTGGAAGTTAGAGTAGGGAACGGGTACCCACAGAGGTAGCTAAAGGTATTTGTTTCCCAGCATCTTCCCGGCTCTCAGGAGGATGAGGATCTGATGGCACAGAGCATAGCCAGCCCTGGCCCTGGGGAGCCCCTCAGGGGAGCCCCTCAGCCTGGCTGGGGCTCATGGCTTCATGGGGGCCAGGCCAGGTCTCATCCAAAGACGTCCAGCCAACATGTTACCACCACACAGCCTGATGACTCCCAGGATTTTAGGGGAGCAGTGCTCACACCAGAATTGCGCTGCTCCCTTCCCAAGTCCTCACTTGGGAACCCCCCCTTAAAACATTTTGATGGTGAACTGAAGGAAAAGCTGTGAGATTTTGGCACTCCTTAACAAGAGCAGAGTCAGCTTGGAGTCTGTGCTGGAGCCTACAAGATCCTGTAGCACATCTGAAACGTCACGTAGACGAGCCCAAAGGGACCAGTGCTCAGGCTGTTGCTGGAAACAGCTTGTGCAGGCAGCTAAAAGCAGATAATGCCTGCACTGTGAGATGCATACTGCCGTGGGAGTCTGAAAGCACAAATCTGGGGGCCTTTTAGGGACAAAAAATTCATATGGGAAGCGAGTCCTGAGTTCAGGCTGGGCTTTCTGCTCCCTGAATCCCAGCACTGCCCCACTGCCTTACAATCATTACCTGCAGAGTCGTGCTTGATAATTGCAAAGTGCACACAAAAGGGGATTAAAGAAGGCAACACAACTGACATTGCTTGATTAACCTCAGCCAGGCGTTGAATTTGGATCGTCAGAAGTTCCACACAAGCGAGTGAGAGCTGGGCCAGGGCGTTTCTGAGCCCTCCTGCAGCCCATTGCTCAAAGGTTTCACCAGAGACTCCAGGTTGGGCACTACAGCCACGCACTCTGGGGGCAGGTCAGCTCACCCAGCCATTCCTTTGCTGGGATGAGGAGCTTGGCCAGCAGGATGGGCAGGTCAGTTATTCCATCTGTTCTCCACCATGGAGAGGCACCGCCATTGACAGAAATACCGTGATTCACGCCGTGTGTGTTGGGTGCAGAGCAGTCACTTCATGACCCTAAAATGGCACATCCACCGTGTGCACTGTGAATACACCACTAGAGCAGCTGAGGGGAGGTATTTCTAGCACATCCCTCGTCAGCTCACTGCGTCACAGCTGCAGCTCCTGCCCAGCTACGGGTTGTGTGGGAGACAAAAACTCTCTCAAATACATCAAACTGGAAAAGCAGGGCTGAGGCTTTAACCAGGACTGACACCTCAGCTAGGACTGACACCTTAACCAGCACTGTCGCAGTGATGCCTGCATTCCCTGCATCCTATTCATCCCCTACATCCCCTTCAGTCCCTGATTCCAGCCCAAAAGCCAAGGACAAATCCAGCAACCGTCTGAATGTATCAGCATATCCGAGCTCCCGGCCTGCCCTGAGCCAGCCAGCGCTGCCACTCCGGATCGATTGCCTGAAAACCCCTGTCTGAATCCTGACAACTCCTCTGTGTGCCTCCAGACAGGATTGGATCCATAGCCAAGGGCAGCCTGGCTTTCTTTCAAAAGTTTTTAAAGTTGCCTCTGATTCTTAAATCAGAGCATTTGATTATTGAATCAAAGCCCCCAGGCCCTGTTGGCTCAGCTGTTCTGCTCTCCCCATGACAGCCTGCAGCAGGATGTTCCCTGTTCTTTGGGGTCTGATCCCTCATTTCCCTTACCTCCACGCTGCTTTTGGGCACTGCCCCTCACACCTACAGGTCACCTCGGGTCCCCCCTCAGCCCCTGTCCCCCAGCACATCCTGTTTTGCAGCCACCAGTAGCACTGCCCAGCACGAGCACTTCATCCACACTCAGACTGACAAAACCCAGCACAAACAGCTTCACCTTGCTCCCAGGGCACCAAAACTCCCATAGTAATAGATAGTTAACTTATTTTCATTTCTTCATTATGAGCTGGTAGTTGTTGGTTGGCAACACCGAGATTTTCACTTGGAGCAAGATTTTTCTGTCTCAGGTTCACCCTACGCTCATCGGACCTTCTCTAAAATCCCCCAGTGACCCTTCACACAGGCGCCAAATCGCCAGGCAGGGGTGACATTCTGCAGGAATGGGAGATTTCAGCCATGCTCGAAACAGAGGGGTCAGAGAGGTCCCTCATCAAAGCAAAACATACCCTGGAAGTGGATCCCAACTTCCCATTAGCAGCCTGAGCTACTTTGGAATTTAGATCAGTTGGCATTTGAGCTGTGAGCGTTGGGCACCTCCTCGTGCTTCCTCAAGTGCCACACACAGCTCAGGTGAGACCCTGCTCAGCCCCTCTCCGAAAAGCCCAGAGAGCAGGAGCTGGACTTCCAGCTACAAAGAAAGAAGTTTAAATTTTTAGTAAACTGAGAGTGATCTTCCATCACAGCAACGAGCCTGACATTCTTTTAGGAGAACATAAACTTAATTTTAAAACATCTGGGAAATTCCATTAAGTGATTTATCCTGTAACTGATGAAACTGCAATTTACTTCAAAGCCCCTACCAGCATTACAGCCAGTCTCGTGAGCTCAACAGTACAATATTTGACACTGAAAATTATTGTAACAGCAAATAGTTTCAGTCTCCAACTATCCTGATGCGGTAGATCTCCGTATGGGCGAGCAGCAGCCAATGCTCTGGGATGGGCACGCTCAGGGCACCACAAACTGCCTTTAACTGCAGTGAGAGGAGTGATATAGGCTCAGTCAGGGGGTCCCAGGTAAACTAGCACCATCCTGTTCCATCCCAGCCAGCTCTCACCTCTCCACAACCTTGTCCTCAGAGCAAAGAGCTAAATATAGCGATCACCTGCAGCCTCTCTCCTCCGCACTCCCCTCTGCGGCACCACAGGCGGCCGGAGGATTGTGCTGGGATTAAGGTTGGGAAAAGAACCCACTGTGCTGCAGGAGCTGCTCTGTGCTGCTGGCCCAGCTACAGCCCCAGGCAAGTCCTGGGCTCCAGGGAATCCAGGGCAGGAGAAGTGTCCATTCCCAGCCAGCACATGCTTAATTACTGTCCAACTGCCTCTTGCAGTAACTGGTGACTAAGATCCTTATTGATCTAATTAGCAGCAAGAGAAAAAAATTTTGCTTTTTTGTTGTGTTGGGGATTTTTGTTTCTGTTTTTAAAAGGCTGCTGGCTGATTCCAGGTCCCAGCTGGAGCCCTGATAGCTCCATACTGGCACATGGGCAGCAGGACGAGCTGGCCCCAGAGCCTGACATCCGAATCCATCACAGGCAGGTGCCCTGGGCAGAGCTCAGCACCACACACAGCCCAGGGCTGGGCAGAGCACACAGGATGTGGCCAGACAGGACAGTCCTGAGCGAGGGCTGTGGGAGCTGGTTCCTCCCGCAGAAACTGCCTTAGTGAACACTCTCAGTTCCAGTTTCAGGCTAGGACCGAGCTGGATGGAACCAGAGGAGAGCCAAGGATTTACATCCACTCTGTGTTCTCTCCCGTTATCCTCAAACAATGCCTGGGGCTGTTCCAATGTACACACTGCCTCCTCCACCACCCCCACCCCCCCAGCAATCCTGGTGTGCACAGAGCAGGAAGGGAGCAGTGAGGGGATCTGCTCCCACCCTGTGCCCTGCCATAGGGATTCATGTCCAGCAAGGAATGCTAAATGGGCGCAACACACCACTGCCTGGAAATATTTAGTTTGAAAAAAGGATGAATGGAGGAGGGAAGGAAGAAGAAATATGTTGTTGTATGGTGTTTGTTTATCTTCTGAAAGGAAACAAAGACTTCCCGGGACTGAATAGCTCAATTAAGCGCTTGCTGGAGTGACAGATTTACTGCTTGCTCAACAAATACATCTCAAACCAGAAGCAGAAACAGAATGAAAGAATTAACAGAGAGATCAGGAGAGCCTCAGATAACCCAGAACAGGATCCACCTGCACAGGCACCAGGAGCTCCTACAGAGTCAGGTCAGATGATTTGTTCTGCAGCTCTGCATCCCTGGGGATGAACAGCCCTTGGGAGATGACACAGCTCTGCTGCCCCTGCTCAGCTGGCAATCCCCAATGAACTCCCACAGCCAGAGATCCACCACAGCAGGATTTCAGCCAAAGCTTGTTCTATCAGGTTAAAGGTTCACCTCCGGCTGCTCTCCTGGAGACATTTTCCTAATAACAATGCCAAAGCAATTCTTTCTGGTTTCCTTTTCACTGGTTACTCCTTACTCCTGGCCTGAGGATGGAACTGCCATCAAGCACATGGTGCTGAGCACCTGCCAAAATGCTGGGACAGATGATGAGTCCTTGTCTCTCTAGTCACAGGTGGGGCAGAGCCCAGCCCTGCAGCTACACCCTCATGAATACTCAGGTAGTTATTTAAACCTTAAAAGGTAGGTGCAATCCTTCAGTTCAGTGGGAAGCACTGGAATGTGTGTCCCTCCAGGAGCAGCAAGGAGTGCACTTTTTATTAAGGGGACTCTGCTGAACAGTGACCCGCTCCATGGAGGAAGGTTTTGATGGAACCAGACAGAGGATCACCTACATGACTTAAGGTGAAGCTGTTCCCAGCCAGGCTCTCTGGCAGGCAGGTTTTGTTTCAGCCCACCAGTAGCAATGGCAGGAATTCAAGATTTGCAGGTGCCCAGATAGAAGCTCAAACCCTCCTGTTACCAAACCTCCCTGCAATTATGGCAGACAAATCCCTATCCCTCCCTCAGCGCCCAGACTGAGAGGATTCGTGGGTTTTCCGTTTCAGGCAGATTTTGAAAGGCACAAAAGCCCGTTGTGTGTGAAACTCCCAGTAATAATCAATGACAGTTGGGTCCTCATCAATCATTACGTACTCAGAAATCTTCACTTTTGTGATTAACATATTGTTTCTTTGGCTCTCCTCTTGATTAACAGGAATCACAGAGAAACACTCACACATCCTATCATTACTGGCTCAGGGAGCTCTGCAATTACAGATTTTAATTAATATCCTGGTTCATTTCAGGGAAACTCTGGGTTTAAGTCTACTTTTTTGACGACCAAATAGCAGCCATGGCATGGATTGAGAGCTTTTCTCCCACAGCCTGGGGAAAGGGTACATGAGAAAGAACATCACTCAGGCTAACTTTTTTCTTTTTTCCAAAACCTCTTTTCTTTTCCAAACAGAAATTCTGAATTTAACCCAAGCCAAGCAGTGATCTATTTCTCTCACCCACATTGCAAAAGGCTCTTTTTGTGCAGCAGAACAAAACTCCATTTGCGGTTTTTGGAGAGGTCACCATGACAACTCTCCAAACTCATTCTTCCAAGACATCTTGAATAAACCACAGCCTGACCATCACACCAAGTTTTAATCTGGTTTTCAGTTATGTGGCACATGGGTCGCAGAATCACAGAATTGTTGAAGCTGGAAAAGACCTCCAAGATAATCAACTCCCAACTGTGACCAATCCCCACCTTGTCAACCAGGCCAGAGCACTGAGTGCCATGTCCAGTCATTCCTGGAACACCTCCAGTGATGGTGACTCCACCAAAAATTGGATTCATGTGGATCCTGGACCTGGTCTGGGCCTTGACCAAATGTGGTGTGGCATTAACCTGGCTGCAGGTGAGTGTCTCTGAATGCAGGTTTTAAAGCTGAGCCTGGCCAGGACTTGGGTGATGCCACAGCTCCCACACCTAAAATGACCTCCATCTTGGACCATTCCCTTTTTTGCTTATACTTTCTCTTCACTCTCCTTTTGACAGTTGACTTTTCTCTTCAGCCTGTTCCTTCTCTGATGGAAGAGGGATGCTGTGGCCAGGAGCTCTGCCCACAGAGCTCTGTCCCCACACTCGGGTTGCTCCCAGGACTCTCAAGGGGTGCCTGCAGCCATTACCAAGCACGGAATCCTCCTCTGAGCCACACGATACAGCTCAGCTGTTCTTCAACCTGCTCAGTATTCTGATTGCACCCGGATGCCACGAAAGGAACAATCACACAAAGCCCATTGAGCACCGGAGCGTGAATCACAAACAGGAATTTTCCTGCAATTAAAAACAAAATGGTGCTGGAACGTGCTTTGGAAGAGGGTCGTGCAAGCAGAAGTAAGGCAGGATGGGAACTATGTTATTTTTGTAATAGGGAAACATTTCTGTGGGGAAATATGAAATGCTTTCAGTATTGAAATGTCTTCTTTTTTTTTCCCTTTTCCAAGTCTTCCTAATGAAAAATGATGAACAGCCTTATCTCTGCGCAGCCTCCTGGCTGTACAGGTGAAAATGACCTGGCACCCACTGCCAAGCTCCAAACTGAGGGTTGTCAGTGCTTTGGATCCCATTTGACCTGCCGAAAAGTATGAATAATGGAAGTTGCATTTGAGGCATTCCTGAGACTGGAGAGAGATTTTTATCCTAAACAAGAAATAAGCCAAGCAGCCACTGAAGCTACAAGTGACTTGATATGAGGATCCACTTTACCATCAGCCTGCAGGTGTTTCCCCTAACCACATGCCTTTGCCTTGGAAAACAGTCAGGAGCTGAGGGCAGGACCCCCCAGCTCTCAGGGGTCTGCTGCTGCTCTTCTCCCCCTTAGTACCCCAGGGTGGCCAGGGCAGAGATGCCTATTCCTGCCCTGAGCCCTCCCTGGGTGCCAGGGCTTCTCCCCTCAGTGCCAGCTACAGCCGGTGGCATCCCTATAAACACTGGATGTGCCACCCAAAACCAGAGTGAAAAAGCCAAGAGCAATTACTTAACTGCTTTGATCTGTGCTCTGGTGAGATCCATGGAGCATAATTATATTCTTGCTTTAAAAAGAGTGAAGAAGAAAAAAAGGCTTTATTTTGATGTTTTAGTGTTTGCTTCACAGCAATATGTGCTTAAAGGGAACTATGGTAATTTATCTTTCCAATGCCTGCTTTCTACAACGGAAAAAACAGGAATAGCTGCTGTACATTTGCATCTCATTTTTAGCTCAAGCTTCTCAACAAGGATTCAGCCAAATGAATCGGCGCAGTTTGCACAGAGAGCAGCTCAAGGAAATAAAAACTCTAGGGATGCCGACAAAAAGCAGGCATGAAAATCGGGATCTGCTCTTCCATGGGGAAAGGAACCGAGCACTTGTAGCAGGATCTGAAGTTCACTGAACTCCTTCCATCAGCTCCGCAGGCTCTGGATGGCTCCCAAAGATCAAGTGATCGACTGTGGCGGAACCTGCTGGGGCGAAATTCATCCCGAGCATTGAGACCACCCTCTCCACAGCAGAGGAGGTGAGCACAAGCCCCTTGATGGCCCTGTGACATCCCCACTCCCACCAGGACTCCGGGGAGAGCAGAGGGGATCTGGGAGCAGCCAGGCTCCCCCAGGCCCCCGGATTTACTTAGAGTGGCTCTCTCAAAGTCCCACCCGAGAGCACGCAAAAGCCTCCACTTTCAATTCACTCTGGAAAAAGTGAGGAATATTGGCCAGCTGCACTTTTTATGGGGAAGTTATGAGCACTGATCTTGGAGAGCTGGAAAACACGTACCAGTTTTGCATAACAATTAACTTTTATGTTTTTCAGGAGGGCTGTTCCCTTTGCTGTCTCGGCACTCCGGGCCAAACCACTGAAGCTCCGCTGCTTCTGCCTCCAGCCACGGCAATTTCCCCAGACTGAGGTTTTACTCTCTGTTTTAACCCTGCCTTTGTCTGAAGGTCACCCAGGCTCCGAGGGAGAGGTTTCAGACGTGGGGAGGACTCAGCTGGCTCTAATCCCTGGCTCCCAGGGAAGCAGAGGCCGTTAATGCAGCGCTTTCAAACCCTTCCCGGAGCCCACTTTATCTGGAAGTGCAGCAGTCGGAGAGGCTGAAAGCAGAGGTGGGGCTGATCCGGGCACTGTGGGAGCCCAACAGACCAGTTTAATTAGTAAGACTGAGCCGAGATAGAAGCTTTCATCTCTTGATACAGCAAAGAGGACAGAGGAGCAGCGAACGATCTAAAAGGTGCCCATTGCCCCGGGCTGGCTTTCAGTGGGCACTGCTCCCTTTGTTGTTCAGTCCTTTTGGTCTGGTGAATTCAGTCAGTCACAATGGATTGCTTATTGCATTTGAAAGAGTGGGAGGAAAAACTACTCACAGGAACACGCCTGCAGTCAGGGTAGAGCAGTTGGAGCAGCTCCCAGGCTCTCTGCTGCTTTTTTCAATCAAGGATGTTCAAAATTGTCATCTGGGACAGCCTGGCCAGTGAGGCTGTGAGTGACAGCCATAGTCAGGCAAAAAGTCATCCCCACTGGTTTTATTCCAGGACAAAACAGCAACAGGCATCATGCTAAAAGTCTCCATTCACCACCTGGATATCTGGGGCACAGATGGTTTCCTCCAGCATGGAGCACCTCCGTAACCCACTGCAGCAACACTCAGGTCCCAGCTGGTATTGATAGGGTCAGGCTCTTATTGTCATTTTACAAAGCACATATAAAGTCAGCAATTTCTGAGCTCTTGGCATCAAAGCCTGAGTACTTTGCAGGGCACCATCACCACAGCATCTCCAAGAACCCACATGGAAACGGCGAGTTCACTACTGGGATCTGCCTGGCCCCAGTGCCAGGCTGGGAGCATCAGGCTGGTTTGGCTCCTGGGGCTGCTGGACATGGTCACCTGGGGATACAGGGAGGTGTCACAGCAGGATTTCCCCTCTGGACCATCGCAGAGCATAGAATCATAGAGTGGTTTGGGTTGGAAGGGACCTTACAGCTCATCTTGCTCCAACCCCATGCCATGGGCAGGGACACCTTCCACTACACCAGGCTGCTCCAAGCCCCATCCAACCTGGCCTTGAAAAGATGGATGTAAAGCTTTCCTTGCATTCCTTGCAAATCTCTCACACTCAGAACGACTTCATCTATTTTACATTGTTGTACAACATCAAATCTAGAGCACATTCCAGGAGATGACTGGGAAGGCTCATTACATTTCCAGTTAATTCAGGACATGCAGGAACTGTATCGGCATCACTCTCAACTCACCCTCCTGCAGGTGGAATTTTGCCTTTTTGTTGAACAGAAAGGTAAAACAACACATGCATTTAGTTTTACTAAGAAAGCTTCAGATAGGAAAAGAATAAATCTGTTTTCTTTGGGACCATCTTGGTTTTTCCCCAGAGCAAGATGAGGCAAGTGACACAAGCAGCTATAAATGATTCTTTTCCAACAGCACCTGTATGGCCATTTTTATCTGAGACATGAGGAAGAAGAAGCCTCAGACACAGTATTTTCGGAGGAATATCTCAGGAGCACTTTGAGCTAGGAATGACTACACCAGCTCCCCTCTAGCAACAGACTGCTTTCTAATTCACAGAATGCAAATGCAGATGCTGTTCCTGGCATTTAACCAAATTATTGCACAACACATTTGTTTCTAGAGGAGCAGCATTTAATACAGCAGCAATAAAAGGGAAAATAATACCTGACATCACCTGCATTTGCTTAGGTTTGTTATTTCTGAATATGACACAGTGAAGATCCTAAACTGACAGCAAACATCAGCCCTGGAGAGATCTCAGGCTGCCTGTCCTGGCAACAATGAACAGGGAGGAAAAGTAACAAGAATTTCCGTGCTCTCCCAGCCTTCAGCACTAGGGCCATACTAGGGGTCACTCTGTAGGGTGAGGTCACACAACACAAGCTCTGCCTGGCTCCTGTGGCTCAGCCAGGAGGCAGAATGGTTAAATTAAAAGAAATGTTATCAGAGCTAGGGATTCAGAGTCTCTTCCACTTCAGAATATTTGGCTCAGGATCAAGAGAAAGACAATTAATCTGCGTTAACAACACAAGAGCAGTTCTCTGGGATTCAGCTCCGACATATATTACAAATATGGGTTTTGGATCAAGGTTGGCAGCACCAGCTGGGTCACAGCCCTGTGCCCAGAGTCACCCAGAGGGACCCAGGGTGGTGGCAGGAAGCCCTCCCATGTGGCTTTCTGCAGACCAAGAACATCTACTGCTGCCAAACAAAGAGAATTAGGAGGAAAAAAAGAAATCCACATTTTTCTCTCTGCCAGAACAACTCTAAAAAAGAACCAGAACACACTTGAAAATAAGGAATTGTAAGGGAGGGTCAATATCTTGCCCCTCAATAACAAGGAAGGAGAGATGCTCTCTTTTTTCCTGACATTTTCTCTCTCTGTTCCCACTTGGTTCTGCTGCTGTGGCTCTCTGTGCCCCACAAAGGTGGGGAGCACCCAGAAGCCTGCCTGGGGCAGCCCAGACCCTACGGCACCCCTTGCAGTGACCCAGCAGGCTCAGGAGGGTGAAAATATCTTTGCAAAGCTGAAACTCCTGCCTCCAGGGAGCTGAGGGCAAATGCTCCTACATCCCCTTACACTTCCAACCAGTTGAGTGGATCAGGTTTTAAATGCAAGGGTCACCTTAATTAAGCTGTAACATTTCCCTTCCTTGAGAGGAGCCCATTTCTCCCCCCAGGTTTCATCAGCAGCCTCCATCTACAACCACGTTCCCTGTAAAATGCCATTGGAACACCAGGGATTACTGACATGCCAAATCCTCACACAAATTGCATCTTATCAAAGAGGCATTGAAGTACATAATACAATTACTCAAAGAACAGTTTTCTGGTGGCAGAGCCAGTATTTTACATCCACCACTGAATTTACAGTTGAAGACTGAACACTGTCAGTGAGCACTGATCTGATACATGTCCCTCCTTGGGGCCTTTTCTTCCTCCCTCCTTCTTCTTTCAGCTCAAGCCACAGATTAACGTGTGATTGGAGTTAACAACAGGTTCATGACTCCTACAGAGATGAACAGGAGCCCTGTCAGCAGCCACAGCCACACCAGCCCACCAAAACCAGCTCCTGCTTCCCAGTACAGGCAGGAGACAGTGCAGTGTGGTCCATTCACTGGATTTCATCATCTCTCCCATAAACCACAGAGTCAGTTAGGTTGGAAAAGACCCCCAAGATCATTGAGTCCAACCTTTGGCTGATCACCACCTAGTCAACTAGATCAAAGCACTGAGTGCCACATCCAGTTGTTTCTTGAACACCTCGAACATCTTGAATATCAGAGGGAAAGAGAACAGAGCAGTGCACAGGACACATCCTCAAATGGCACCAGCAGGTGAGGTTCTTCAAAACCACTTACATGACATAACATGTATTTTATGCATATTTTATACAGACACATAAATATGTATCGCAGAACATGCACATATTTTGCATTGCTGAAGACTGAAGACTGTTTGATGCTTGTGTTCACTAAATCAACCTGACCTTTTGAATCCCTGAGGTGCGTTGCAAAACCAGGACCCGGGAACTGGATGCACCTCATTTCAGGTGACAATGACAGCAGCTCCCTGGCCTAAGGATGTGCTGGCACTTCAGTGTAATCAAAGCTCTCCTCATACAGCTCAGGACAGACAGCCTCACCTTCCTCATTTTACTGTTGGCTAATAATAAGCATAACATCTAGATTTTTATCTGTTTATACAGATCTCTGTACATACAACAACCTTATTTACCCAGGCAGGGTGGTGTGGGGCAGCAGTAAGCAAATATTTGATGAGCATTATCTGAACCTTAAATGTTATTCCTAATAAAAATGTCAGCTTGAAAATCAATTAAGTCCCATGGAACCAGATTCGCAGCAGAGATGAATCGGTTTATTTCTGGGAAAGTCAATGAAGTTAAACTAATTTACACAGCTGCTAACGCCACCCTGGCTCCTGAACAACAATAAATAGCCTGTGCTTCCCCCTATTTAAACAAAAACACATTACTTCTTTAAAAAGAAAAAGCTTTGCTGAAATAGATACTGAACTCTTGGCCTAGAAGAGATTCTGCTTTTTTTTACCCCAACAGGCCAGAACTGCTTTTTGCATTCTTTGCCTTATCTAATATCAACTGCACTCACAGAGTCATTAGGACCTTTAAGATCACCAAGTCCAACCATCAACCCAGCCCCGATATGCTGACTGCTAAGCCATGTCCTCAAGTGCCACCCCTATATGCTTTTTTGAACACTTACAGGGATGATGACTCTGCCACTGCCCTGGGAAGACTGTGCCAGGGCTGGACAATCCTTTCCATTAAGAAATTTTTCCTAATATCCAATCTAAACCACCCCTGGCACAATTTGAGGCCCTTTCCTCTCATCCTGTTGCTTTGTCAAGATGTCCCCCTTTTCTAAACTAATTTGTGGGGTCTGAGCCAGGAGCCTGAACCAGGCCTGTGGTGGGTTTGCCAGTCAGGATTCTGCAAGGAAAGAGTCTGACAAAATTACTTGTCACTAATTAAATCTAACTAAACCTCCCAAATTTTATGGCCCCATGAGATCTCCCACACAAGTATTTTGTGCCAATTTTACGAGCCTGAATTACAAACACTGACAACGTGATTTAAGAGGACGTGGTAAATACTCCCTGCTCCTGAGGAGCGGTGCAGAGCCCAGCAGAAGGCAGTAATTGCAGAGGAATCACAGGGCCCAGGCTCACTCTGGGTCAGAGTCCCCCGTTTGTCCATGGATGTTGGATGGAGCAGAAAAAAACGCTGACAAACACCCGTGTGGGGCACAAACCCTAGGTTACACCCACCCCAACTCCTGTATCAACCCAATTCTCTGTCTCCTGAGATGTATTTTCTTTCTGCTGTCAACGTTGTACAGAAATGAGGATGTACTGTACCATAAATATTTAATTACAGGTAGCTAATGAAAACACTGAAGTTAATCAAAATCTCAAGGTAATGTGCACAAATACAGCAAGGGACCTTTTTACATGTAAATGAAAAAATAAGACAGCAAATACTCTGGGTAAAACTTTTAATGCTGCTTAACTAAATTCATTCAGGTTAATTAAATCCTTTACAAATCATTATTTGTTTAGCGTTTGTTATAGAACACATCAGAAAGCACGTGCCCCCACTGCTCTGTATCCAGCAATTACACAGCCTTTTCCATGACTCTTTTGTCTCCTGTGTTGGATTTGGTTGAGCTTTCCGAAGCAAAATAGAGTTTAAGTATTTCCACATGTCTCTCTCAGAAGCTGAGATACTGACCTTGGCTTAAAAGAAAAAGAGCAAAAGTCAAAAAGGAAAAGTACAAAAATTTAAGTTCAGTGAGAGACTGAAGTGGTTTTCCAGGGAATCTGCCCTTGCTGTGGGGCTGTCACAGCCAGACATCGCTGTGCCCAAGAGTGGCTGTGACATGTAACATTTGGGAAACCTGATAAACAAGGGATTTAGAGGTATAAAATGAGCACATAAAATTCCTTGTTTCAGCACATGGAAGAGTCTCTAACAGACACTATTCCCTAAGAATAGCCAATAAAATGACTTGCCTCAATGCCATCCGCATTTTTGCCCCAGAAGCATTTCCCTTGCACTTTCCCCACCATTAACAAAACTGGTTTTGTTCCTCCAAAAAGTTTTTCTCCCAATGGCATTTTCTTTAAAATTTAAATTTATCTCAACAGCTGTGGAAATTCACAATGTTTGCTAACTAGAAGATCCCAGAATCAATTAAATATAAACCACAGTGACACTGATATATCCAGTTTTAGTGATGTGGTGTCAGGGCCAGGAGGGCGCCTTGGGTCTCTCCTGCTGTGTTTGTCCTGCATCCACAAAAGGTTCGTCAGCAGAATTTTAAGAGATATAAGAAACTGGATTTTTTTATTTCACAGTTGGGAAGTTCAGAATGAGTCTAATTGTGGGAAAGAGTAATTAGGCATTTGCAGAGAAGTCTAGAGGGGGGTGGAGATGAGGAATTTATCATACTTTGCACACCCAGACATCACCTCTGGTAGGGAAACAGGAATTTTAAACTGAGTTTAAGTTCTTCAGTGGGCTGCAGTACAGGTTAATGACAGCTCATGACATGGGGAGCTACATATTATTTGTGATCTTTAAATTACTTAAAATCATTTCTTGAACTTTGTTTTTACTGGATATGCCACTATGGTTTAGTTGACAAGGTGGTGTTTGGTCGAAGGTCGGATCTTGGAGGTCTTTTCCAGCCTCAGTGATTCTGTGATTCTATTCTATCACAATATGAAGTGATTATCAACACACAGAACCAGAATAATTAGCACATCATTACCAATAAAATGGGGTCATCAAATAAAAGATACAAGATAACTGTATTACATAACCCCACAGCTGGAATGGCACAGAAAATACATGGGAAATCAGTTAAGCCCAAGGAGTGATTAGTCTGACTGGGACTGCGATGATGTAATTGCAGTAAAACAAAGCAAACATCCCTGTCCTTCCGTGGTGGCAGCAGGAAAGTCGCTGTCTGTAATTGGACTCTGTCAGGGAAAGAGCAGCCTCTGATCCCTGTTAACCACTCTCTGGCATAAACCACTGCTCTCCCAGCCCATCGTGCACCAAACGCACGTGGAAAATGAATTGATGAGGATATTAATAATTACCATCTTCTCAGCAAATTCCCTGAACATGCAATTATTTCACCCCGAAACGCTCCTGAGCAATCAAAGACAAGATGGAGAACAAAGCATTTAGCAAAAAATGGTGTAATCAAATAATTATTTATACTGTAATTGGCACTGAAAAAAAAGTGTGTGCAGGGCGAGATAGGCAGCGCGATAACTCCAGCGCTGCAGAGACCAGCAGCCACACGAGCCTGACTGCAGCCACCCCCCAGGGTCGCTCAGCCCCCTCCCACACCATCCCGCCTCCTCACAGCCTGTGCCCACATCCCATTTGTTTTGCTCATTAGGGAGCAGCCAAGCGGAGCCAGCGGGAGCTGGGCTGGGATCAGCAGCGCCAGGCAGAAAGGATTGCTGCTGTCTTAGGATATGCTTCACTGGAGCCTCTTCAGAAAGGGAACTTCACCAAACAAGAAGATAAATCACTCCTGAGCGCAGGAGTGATGGGTGGATGGATATTCCCTGCATCCCTTGCAGGGCAGCGCCCACCTGAGAGCAGCCCCCGGGGAGCGGGCGGGCACTGCCGGCTGCCCATGGACATGAGCCTGACTTGAGTCAATGGGGAATTCACACCCTAAACCTGCACCAAATGACTTGGAGCATCCAAAAGCATTACATTTGTGGTGTGCATTGAAACAGAAGCACTAAACCTGAAGCCCCACTGTTTCAGCTCTCCAGGGAGAGTAGGAGTACAGCCCTGCCATGATGGCTTGCCTTGGATCAGGGAGAAAAATTAAAAAAGGAGGGAAGAATTTGCCTTTAGCAATCTGGTTTGCATCTGCATTTCCCCCATCTCACACAGGTTGTTGCACTGTCATCTCCTGCCACCTCACCAAGCCAGGGCTTCCAGAGAACCTAAAAGGTTGAAGCAGCTCACAGGCTCCTGGTTCTTGGTGCTCAAATGTTTGTAAATGTGCTGTCTTGATTTTACTCCAAAAAAAACTTGGAGTCAAAGCAAACTGGGACTTTGGAGGCCCTGGGCAATGCTGATGGGAAGTGACTCAGAGCCCCGGCAGCAAACAGCACAGTGCTGGTGGGGGTGGTGTCTGACCACCCAAATCCAGCTCAATTCAGCTGTTAAAGTACTTGTGAATTTACCTGCACAAGTGTAAATCCATACCAACAGTTCTGTAGACCCAAGCAAACCCCTCTCTGCAACGGAACAGGTGGGTGTGGATGAAAGAGATGAATGCCTGCAGACCACAAACACAATACCAGCTCTTCCTAAAAGGCAGCTTTTATTGGGTTTTGTTGGCCCGTAGAGCCTCTTGTGCAACACTTCCTTTCCCCCAGCTTCCTGATCCAACCACTCCCCTGCTCACAACATGCTCCCAGCAGCACACGCAGCCTTGGGTGCTGCTTGTCATTCCCTGTCACTCCATCCCCTCTCACTTATTCTTTTTTTTTGCGGTGAAAAGAGAAATAAAGTGGAGCCAGTAGGTGCAGACCAACCCTCAATGCTCTCTTCTTTCTCTAAAAAGAGCTTTTTTTCCCCCGTAAGCAGGAAGGTATCAGCGCCCATAAAATGGAAACACTAAAAGGCTGGTGGAGATTGGGAGATATACGACTGCAGACATGCTGGGAGTGTCTTCATGTGCAGAACTGCAGCGTCCTAAGCACCTGGTCCAGGAGTCAGATAAATCACAGGCTGAAAGATGAGCTCAGGGAAGTGACTTTATGGAGGCAAGGCAGGCAGAGGAGATGGCCCATGGCAGGCAGAGGAGATGGCACACCAAGGACAGAGGAGATGGTCCACGAGGCTTAGGGCACAAGGGATGTAAGGAGTGTGGGAAGAGCAGCATAACAACACATCCCTCATCCTGCAGCAAAGACTGCCAAGCAGAGCCCAGAATCCCATTATGTGCACGTACCTGCATTATCCTGGGATGGATTACACTTGACAAAGTGCATTTCTACATCTCTTCAGCTCCTTTCAGCCTTGACACACAACTCCCAGCATTGCCATCGCCCATGATGATTCCCATGGGCAACATACTGCTCTTATCATTCATGCTTTGCACCGATGCCACAAGTAGGAACAAGAAGAAAATCACAGGAAATCACCCCATTTAAACAGAAAATAATTTTAAGAAAATCTATTTTCACTTTAGGGCTAGATCATCACTGCTCTGTGAACAGTTTGTGTGTTTAATTATGGCAGCCATAAACATCAGTGCAGTAACTGCACATGGTAACAAGCTCTTCTGCCCAGAGAGGCAGCTCCGGGCATGGGAGTGGGACAGTCAGGCATTGAGGACTCAGTGGTGGGCTCAGAACCCACAAGGACCTTGAGAACATGCCAGGTACACATGTGCAAGCATCACACTGTGCCTGTGTAACCCTCCATTCGGGTCAGATCTGTCCCACAATGGCTCAGATCTGAATTTGGAATCATTCCCCTTGAAGGCTTTAGTGTAATTTATCCAGAATCTGATTCTAGATCTGGAAAGGCCATTCCTGCCACCAGCCCGACCGACAGCCAAGGGCCTTCCCCAGGGTCCAGCACTACATACAAACAAAACAATTGGTACATATGTGGATGCAGGTCAGGGCTCAGAAACTCTTCACTTCCCTGTTCCTCAGATCATCTGTTCCACTCTTTTCCCCGTGTTATACCTGCACTTGCACAGGTCTCCTCACTGGTGACATCAGTCACCCTGGACCATTTGTTCTGAACCATATGTACAAGTGCGTGCTAAAATAGCTGATTTTTCACTATCATTACTATCCTGTTTCAGAGGAATGTATTCATATACATATAACAGTTATTAAAATTATTATTCAATTTTAAATCTTATCAACAACCCAGGGTTAGAAGAGGATTGGTGTCAGGGGAGGCAAATGGAGGGCAGCACACCCTTCCATCTGCTGGCACCAGGGCAAGATGCTCCATTGGAAACTGCTGAAGCAACTGATTCGTGGGACTGAGGGAAAAGGCAGCGCCCACGTGGTGGAAGTGGAGCTGGTTGCAAACACCACCTGCTATTTCTGGGTGTGACTCTGTAACACCACCATGGTAGCAGTCTCTGTTCTATGAACTTGACTGCCAGTGCTTGCCTGGCCTCACGTTCCCAGGGCGTATGTCGGATCAGGGCACAGGGATGGCAGGACTCACAGCACACCCAGCCCCTGTCGAGGTCAGGAGTAAAGGTACCAAAAAGCACGAGGAGGGGACTGCTTAGCTTCATGCAAAAATCAAGCCTCAAATTTAAGGGGCACTACTGCAAATCTGTTGATGTCCTCAAGGCCTTTTTAAGCATAAGAGCTCCTGTGCTGCTTGTGGCCTTTCCAGAATACCAGTTAACAGGCATTGATTTTTGGGTTTAGATCCATTTGCCCTGAACACTTGCTTGGGTTATAAATGCAAATAAAACCAGAAGTGAAAGCGAAGACAGTTCCGTGGCTGCTAAATAGGGGACGTGTTCACCTTCCTTGTATTGAGCTGGGCTCTTCTGAGACGTTGTGTCTGAACAGAGGTGTAACACAACACCCACAGTGGGGGGACACCAGGCCAGGGACCACATCCCAGGGCTGCCCCAGCCCAGGTGAGGCAAAACACATGCACTGCTGTTCCCATCACAGTGCCCAGTCCCTGGGGAACCCAGGGACCCCGAGTCCATGACATGCACATTAACCTGTGACAGCCAGGACTTGCTGTCCTGTCCCACACTGTCTCTCAGGAAGCAAAGGGACTGAAAAAACCCCACAGGATCATACAGGTTGGAAAAGATCTCCAAGATCATCGAGTCCAATCTGTGACCGATCACCACCTTGTCAACCAGCCCAGAGCACTGAGAGCATGTCCAGTTGTTCCCTGAACACTCCAGGGATGGTGACTCCACCACGTCCGCGAGCAGCCCCTTCCAAACAGGCAGCCCCTTGACAAACTTTTCCAGGAAGAAAATTTTCCTTGTGTCCAACCTATCCAATAGATCCATAAAGCCCAGATGCAGACAAAACACGTTTGCACCAGCTCAGCATCATTCCTTAACATGTTCACTGCTTACAGTCAGAGGTAACAGTGTTACAACAGGAGATTTCTTCGTATCAGACATCCCCTACTGCCACACTTCCTCCCCCAACGGCCAAAGGAGAATGGTGGGAAATTAAGATCTGGTGACTGATACTGCAGGTCCTGTTCCAGGCACGGAGCTGTGGGAGCTGAGGGAAAGGGAAGACACAAATACTGTAATTGGAAGGTGCCAGGGAGTTGTCAGCACTATCAGCAGAAAGGCAATTACTGTTTGAAAATTAATCTTTTTTTTTTGTTACCCTATTGTTAGTCCCTTTTTAATGTCAGAATAAGCAAAACAGGAGATTACTTGGTGATGTTCTCCCTTAAGGGAAAACACAGTTTAAATGGAAATGAGCACTGAGCTGGCAGCACCCACCCTGGCCAAGGGAAAGGCATCCCACACCAATTCAGTGACCAGGCTGAAGCCCTCCACTCAAATTCCTGTGCCACCTCTTGTGTTTTTATGATTTCCCAACACCAATTCACTTCTCCATTGCTCCCAGACTGGCCACCCACAAGCTCAGGGAACAAGTCCAGGGAATAATATCCCCATCACCCCACACACCTCTCATCTGCTTCTCCACTGTCCCTGCTTTCCCCAAGGTCATTAAAAGCTCAGCTTAGACATGGTGTCTCAAGTGTGAGATGTTCTTTCTTTCACTTCCACCCAAACCCAGTTTGAGTCCTGGCCAACACACACTGCTGGAGCCTCTCCTGACCCCCCAGGCACCCACAGGAGAGGATGGACATCTGTCAGCCCTTCCAACACAGGGGTTCAGACTACTCCTCTCCTCCAAACAAAATCCCCCGTGCAGCTCATCCTTTGGAGAATCCTCTCCAACAGCTTTGTTAGCTTTCTGTGCAGTCCTCAAACTGTCTTTTTTGTCTTTGCTTCTCATTTGTTTTTGCGTAATTTCATCCCCCAACACATCTTTAATTAACGGTTCTGTGTTGATGACTCACAGGTGCACCTTTCAGCTCCAGGCACATCTACTTCAGTTCAAATCCCAAATTCCACCCTCCCAGCACTGGGGAGGTCTGTCCTGCGGGTCTGGGGACACCAAAGAGATCCCTCTCCCTTTCCAAGTTCATCACACACTTCTTTCCATCACTGGGGTCAACACCTTGATCATACAAATAACTCAGCCTCATAGCTGGGATCATCCTCAGCTTGGATGTCCTGACTACATCCACACCTTGCAAGTTCTTTGGCCCAAGGATTGAAGATGCCATCTCTCTTCTATTTCCATGTAAACAAAAGCCCAGCTCCATAACTGTGAAGTTCTTCTCTCTGGCTGTTTCACCTTCCTGCCATTCACACGATGCCAGAAGATTCTGGGAAAGGTCACACCCCCAAGTATCACTGCAGTGTCTCCTTGCAAGCCCTTTCTCTACCCTGCTCTTCCTCACAAACATAAGCTGGTTCTTCGCCTCCCTCCTCTCTTCTGAAACAGGGTTTGTGGTTATCACAGAATCCCAGACTGGCTTGGGTTGGAAGGAACCTTAAAGCTTGTCTGATTCCAACCCCCTGCCATGGGCAGGGACACCTTCCACTACACCAGGTTGCTCCAAGCCCTGTCCAATCTGGCTTTGGACACTGCGAGGGATGGGCATGGTTGTCTCCCTGGAGACCCTTGCAGGAAGTGTGACCTCTCCAAGGCTTCTGGGGAACAGCCTCTCATCCTGACACCTAAAGCAGTGACCCAAGTGGGAAAGGAGCTCCAAGCCCACATTTATCTCTGTGAGTACCAGCCTGCCAGCCTTCAGGTGTCTGGCTCTGGGGACCATCAGCCAAGTTATCTGATAATTCTTGCTGTCACTATTCATAGGGAGCAATGGAGAGAAGTCACAGGCTCCAAGGCAACTCACGACTCAAAAAATTGTGTGTGGAGGTGGTGGGGGTGGTTTGAATTCACATTTATCCCATGCAAGTAAAAGGAAAACTAAGCTTTGGCTTCTTTAGCAAATCATATGCTCAGGGACAAGCATCCAAAACCAAATAGAATAAAATATGTTCTTGATGCAGCAGAGAAGGCTGGTACAGAATGAAGAGATGCCAGAAAACACAGGAGACGATAAGCTGCACTGAGGAGATCAGAAGGGAGAAGGAAGGAAAACTGAGAATGGCAAAAGGGATTCATGAATGACGCCTGTTTGTTGCAAAAATAAATTAAAAAAGAAAATCATCACTTCCAACACTTGGTGCTGTAAACAGGCACAGGAATGCACCAGATGCCTTTTCCTGCACTTCCCCCCCTCATCAGGAGCCTGCAGCCTCCTGGGACCAGCACTGCCATGAACAAATGGTGGCAGAACAGATTGCCTGGTGCCAGTCTTCACCTCTCCCCAAGATGGAAACAATCAGGGGCATTTGATTGTTAGGGTGACAAAACCATTAATGATGTGTTGATGAACACAAAGTTAATTTTCTGATACACTTCCTACAAACTGTTTCTTTAGGAATTCTCCTCGGAGCCCAGAAAGCAGCTTGAAAGAGCTACTGTTAAATATTGACTGCTGCTCTGGGATCATTATGGAAAATGTGTTTGGGTAGTGTTTTCCAGGGCACGCCAAGGGGGCTGGGCAATTTCTATCCGGAGAAATGCCTTTCCTAACCCAGGAGGGAGGAGGGGGAAGGGTAACACACTAAACTGGTCACTGTTTGTTTGTTGTTGGGTTTTTCCTCCCACAGAACTCTCCAACAAAGCCCAAGGGCAGCAGTTTCCTAAGCTGGGCCAAGCAGAGAGTGGAAATTCAATAGCAAAATGGAAATATCTTTCACTGCACCACAGGGGAAAGCAAGAGCAAAGCAACTGGAAGGGGGGATGGACACGGGGAGAGGTGACTTTGGGACCAAAAAGGTCACAGGAAGAGGGGAGGAAGGGAAAAAAGAACCCAGCAGGGTATGCAGCAGTAGTATCCCGGAGAGCAGTCACTGCCTGGCTTTCCAGGACCCTGCATGGCAATAGGAAAGCCCTCGGCTGCCACGGGCGCCATGTGGAGGTGCCGGGGCACCGGTCAGCGCTCACCGCATCACTCCACGGCCAACGAGCACAACTGAGCACATGGAACGGCTAATGCTTCAGCAGCACTCAGAAAAGAGCATTAGGAACGTAGTCCGAGAGGATAAGAAATTGAACGTTAAGCCCATAAGGCAGCACCCGGCCGTATCCGTGACGGAGCCTCCGCAGCGCGCGGAGCTGTGCCCGTTCCCAGCTGCTCGGTGTGGGTGGGTGCAGGTGGCTGGTGATGCTCAAGGGAGGGTGCTGAGCTGTTTCAGTGCCAGCACCCCAAAAAGGTGACTGTTTCTAGGAATTTCTACACATTCCCAGTATCAAAAAAAAAAAAACATTTCCAGCGTTGATACAGAATTTGGGGGTCTGAGCAGGGAGAGCTAAGACAGGCACTTGCAGTGGGAAGCAGATGTTCTCCACACGGATCTGAGCACGCACAGAAGAGGTTATTTTGCATTTCTGTTTCCTTTTGAATGAGAAAGCATCAACTTAGCAACAAAACCCATGGACAAATAGCTCAAGAATGACGTGGTTTTCCACTATAATTTGTACTGTACACTGCAGCTAACGTGCATTATGCTGAGGGATTGCCGATTCACTGATTTTCCAGGCTTCTTAAGCCCATAATAAAGAGCACATGTCAGGGATTTCATTGCCCGCAGGCAGTGGCAGAAGCTATTCTTCCTCGCTGGCTAATACAGTAAAAGCCACAGTTCTGCACTTGTGCAGTGCATGTCACTGAGAAATACAGATCTGCACAGTAAACGACGGCCCGCGGGGTTGAGTTCATCAGCTTAAACCCAGCAGCACGGAGAGAATGGCTCGATCCATCAAGTTACAGGAGGCTGGTGCTGTCAGGCTCCTTGGTCCAGCTGTGGAGGAAGGGAGGGACCCATCCCCCTCACTCCCAAATCTCCTGCCAGAGGACAGGAACCATCTACCCCTGAGGGTGGGAAGCGGCAGAAGTTTGCACCTGGCTCCTTCCCCGCAGCTCTGCTGCCCCTCCTTGTCAACCCTCCACCCCCACCAACCAGATGAGGTCACTTTGGTTTCACACCTGAGAAACTCTAGATTGCTCTGCCCACACTATAATTTCTTTCAGGCACTGGAAGGGGCTGCCCAGGGAGGTGGTGGAGTCCCCATCCCTGGAGGTGTTCAGGGAATGACTGGACGAGGCACTCAGTGCTCTGGGCTGGGTGACAACGTGGGGATGGGTCACAGGTTGGACTCGATAATCTTGGAGGTATTTTCCAACCTGGACTGTTCTGTGATTGCCTCTTCCCTGCCCACTCACATACCAAATTAATTTTCTGTCATTTACAGTTCATGATCTGATTTTCAGTTTTCCCCAACACAGAAACGTTCACAATCAGGGTGAGGCAGAGACAGGTAACACAGCAACACCACCAGCTGGAATGCTTCCCAGTCTTTCCATTTTTCAAACACTGGTGGATATCAGCTAAAGGACAGCTTGTCTTTGGGTATCATTCACATGTACTGGGGTGTGGCATTTATTTTCATGTAACAAACACTATATGGAGGAGGGGTAATGACTAGATTAATTTCGTACTTTGGATTCAGCTTCACTTACAAGATTATCTAACAACACTATGGTTTGGTTTTTTAAATAATCATACCTTAAAAATGGAAAAACCCTCACTTTTTGCTTTAAAATTAAAATTCACTGATGATACACTCTCAGCAGTAAAACAGCTTAATTTTGCTCATCATCATCAAGAAGCATTTGAGTGACAGAGTCAAGTTAAAAAGCCCTGATTAGCACATGAAATGACATAAAAGATCCAAACAAAAGCAGAGCTTCAGGTCCCTCAAATACCCCAAAGAAATGAAATGTTGGTGTTGGCAAAGTTTGTTTATGGGATCTCCAGCTCATGAGAGAAAAGAATCCCCCTTTTCTCTTGGAGACGCCTCAGATGTGGCTGTACCTCAGCCAGCAATAAAAACCTGATATAACAAATTGAGAGAGGAGTGACCCTGCATTGTCCCCTCTCCCTTCAGCCTGTCTAGAGCTGATAATGCAAATAATTCTGTCTATTTGTGAATGAACAGCTCAAGAGTCAACATGGGTCTGTTCCTAGTGAAGCCAGTTTGTGTGCCAGGACCACTGCTCCTGAAAGCATCTGTGAAACTTTCATGTTTAGTAAATCCAGGCTGAAAGGTGGCCAGTGTGTCAGCCTGTGCAATACCCACAGCATAAAGCCAAGCGAGGGAGAGTGCCCTCTGCTCCATGGCCAGGCTGGCCCTGTCCCATGGCAGCCCCCAGCCCACACCCTCAGAGCTCTAAGCCCACACTACAGGCAGTGTTTTTCCCAGGTACACTGTTCCTATATTCCTGGCACATCTCAATGTCATCAGTGTTTTCCAAACAACACTGTCTTATTTCTAAGGTGCACTATTTTCAAATGAAACAGCCATATTCCAAATCCACAGTCTAAGGACTGAGAGAAACCATGAAAAAAACCCCACCAATAAACCCAAAAATCCTTCCCCTACCATGGTGAACAGCACTTTGCAGTCACAGCACTGACTCCACCTGTGTCACAGTGAGTGCTCTGAGTCCCTGATTTCTGCAAGACAAGCCTAAGGGGAAGCAGCCAAATAAATTCAAAGAGAGGGAAAAAGAGTGGTGGAAAAGCACCTTTTGCTCCTCTTGAGTCTTTTTGCAGGAATTTCACAAGCACAGCAGAGCAAAAGCAAAAGGGCTTCATTCAGATTTAAAGAGAGTTAAAGCCTGTTGTTCCTAATGGATTATCATACTTTAAAATAAACCAGATCAGATGTGTTCAGCTGAGGTGCCTCCCCTGACACCCCGAACTTTTAGAGCTGGCCTCATCACACATCCAGTAAAACTCCATGAAATAATTACCAGCAATTTGGCTGGGGGTAGAACTTTAACCTCAGACTGCATAATTTGAGGAAAAATTCAAAATCTAGCTATGGCTTCTTATTTATTAAAGGAATTCAAAGAGTCTGTGCTGCTGCTTCACATGCTCTACTTGCATCTCGTGGATATTGATGAGTCCAAACCTACATGGGCAGAGCTCCAGTGCTCTGCCTTGGCTCCTCACATTGGTGACATCCAAACTGGACACAGAGAGGACCTGAAGGCATCAGGGTGCTTCGTAATAAATGCCAACTGGGCTTTGTCAATCCACCAGTCCAGATCCATGTCAGGAGATTTGTCTCACAAAGACACAGTCTGACCCCATGGCATTCCCATGGTGGGACAGGAGAGCTCATTGACCCTGGGACCTCTTCTTGCCCCTCCTGCTACCCAAAAAGTCAAAGCAGCCCCATGCAGAGCTGCCTCCAGTGCGCTGCTAAAAAGGCCACTGCTTTTATGGAGACATAGAATGTGGTCCCATTTTAATTTCAGCATGTGGATCAAGTAATTGTTTGGATTTTAATATTGAGTCTACTTTTCACTGATTTGCATTTAAATGTGTTGTCAAAGAACTTCCAGAAGTCTTTAATAAGAAGGCCAATTTGCATTTTAATGTGCACTTAAAGAATTTGAAGAAGTCTTTTCATGTGAGCAGTGTTATCTGAGTAACATTCACATTGGAGGGGAAACGAGATCTGCAAGTACAAGTCTAACAAAACTTTTTTTTTTGAGATAGCCCAGCCTTGTTGGACTTTGTTTAGGGGAAGAAAAAAAGAAAAAAGTCTTACTGAAGATGTGGTTTGAAGGCAGAGCTGGGAAGGCAGTGGAAATTCTCGGAAAGGTGGTGGGGATGGCTGAGGAGGAGATCACGGGGTGGGGCAGGGGAGCCTTCATCAGGACCAGCTGCACAGAAGGGAAGCCTGAGCCTGGGGGCAGAGACCTGCAGAGGGGCCATTAGCTCTGCAGGACTGTTTGCTGGAGCTTTATAAATAATTCGGCTGGATAATGATGTCTCACTTGCACCGCCCTGCAAGGTAAGGAACCAGCAACTTGTTTTCTATGGGAAAAGTGAAGCTAGAGAGAAGAATTATTTCCTTCCTGTTCTCCTCGATAAAATGGATGTTTTAACCTCCTTGTGACTCTCCCTGTCTGTTTAGAGCACGTTGCAGTATCTGAGCTGTACCACTCATTTATGTCTTCAGGTTACAGGGCAACCCTGCTCTCCTCAGTCCAGTGCCATTACATCCACCAGATTGACAGGACATCGAGAGGTTGGGTAGTTTCTGAGAAACAGAAATAGAACAAGTCATCTCAAAAGCTAAACCCAAAGATGAGCCAAGATGAAAAAAGGAAGAGAAGAACCCTCTCAAACCCCAACCCTGCCCAGTCAAACGGGAACACCCCATGGAGGCACAGCCCAGAAGTGTCACCCTACCATCGCTGTCCCTCCACTGTGAAGGGACAGGGACAGCACAGGCCAGGTCCTGCAGCCTTTGACAGAGAACTGCAGCTGCCTACCAGGTCTGAAGGCCCAGCTGGTGGCTGCACAGTTGTCCTGACATCCATCAGTACAACAGCAGCACAGGCCTTCATTAAGTTAATCGTTACCAGCAGCCTGGGTTTAAGCGCTAGAGAAAGAATCCATGTTTCTGATTATGAGCTTTAACCCACAGTCATTCCAAAGAGGAGCAAAACTCTGAGCTGACATGAAAACAAGCTCTTTCTTACACCTGTAATAGCAGCAAAGAAATGGCTTTTTTAGCTTGGGCTTTCTCATGGAGCATTTGTAAGTGCCTGCAGGTTATCTTAACAGAAAATTAAATTTCTACACTGCTCAAGTTCTTTATGTTCCCATCTAAGCACCAAATGCATTCAATCTTCAGAGTAGCACAGCTGATCATATAGTTAAATCACAAAGTAATAAAACTTATACTCAATAGAATCACAGAATATTCTGAGTTGGAAGGGCCCCACAAGGATCATCGAAGTCCAGCTCCTGGCTCTGCACAGAACAATCACAAAGATGTATGTTATGTGTTTCCAGATTGTGAAAGCAGACACCTGGCCTCTGAAAAAAAAATCTCAACTTAGGTTTATCTTTAAAACAAACTATGTCAAAAATCCACACATAAATACCCAAAGCTGCTGAGAAGCACATAATTCCAACTAAGAGTAGAGTTTCAGTCCTATCTTCACCTCAGTACAACCTCAACAGTGCTCTGCCCCTTTCCCAGCTCTCTCCCCACAGATAAAGGGCCTTGACTCCAACCCACAGCTCAAGTAAATAAACAGTGATAAATAGAGTTGGGCTACAGAGATAGTAGGATCTGTTTCCAACAAATAAATGAAGACAGGCTCATCACCAGCAAGAGGTGGAGGAACTTGGAGACAACCAGAAGGTTAAAATCAGCTTCTTTGGGCCCCAGAAGTTCCTTGAAGCTCTGACAGCACCACTGGGACATAGGACCTTTGTCCTGCTGCTAAATAAATGCATGGCTGAGCCATTCATCAAAAATAAATGACTCGGGGAAACAAAGATATTTATTTTTAGAAGATGAATCCTTCCCTGACGAGGCTCTGTTCAGTTCACATAACTTCACTGTACCCAGTGAGCTGGGTTGTTTCGCTGTCTCCTTGGTGGCTGCTGGCACTGGCGAGGCACCGCTGCCACCCCCTGCCCCTGGCACCACCAGTGCTGTAAGGGAGAACTTCTGAGCTGGGAGAGGAACTGCAGAGCTCAGGTCCAGCCTCTGCACCCTCCCTCCCAGCCCGAGCTGGGATAAAACCGACAACGGTGTGCTCTGTAGAGATAGCGGTAATTAAAAAAAGGTTGGAAAAGACCTCCAAGATCATCAAGCCCAATGTTTGATAAATGTACATATCTGTATATAAATGTATACTCACATCTATGCACTGCTCTCAACCACGGCTACCCTCCCTGAGGAGCTCTCGCCACACAGCTTTGCAGGCTGGCCAATATTCCACAGTGCAATCCCAAGTTTAAAAACTGCAATTAACCAAGTGGTGACACATGCAAGCAGGCAGCACAATAATTAGTGAAAAGCAAACCGGGTACTTCAGAGTTTCCGTTCCATAACACGTAATTGGTACATAAGTGAGAGTGTTTGTTTGTTTACATGGTGCAGGGTCACCTACTGCTGTCACTGAACAAAGCTGTCACTGGTTTAGATGGAATAGACCCCTGCTGCATAAGCCAATTATTTTCTCACCAGAGATCAGAGCATCAATAAAAATGAACAAATAAGCCCGTTCTGATCAGCAGAAATATTGGCTATGTGGGACTTTGATCATATTCTTTATTGCAAAAAACATAAACAGAGTTATCACGTCCGCATGGGCACTGACAGCTCCTGGGGTGTTCCTGAGCCTGCCCTGAGCTGAGGTTTGTCCCCATCCACCAGCCTGGGGGGCTGAGGGGGGGTAATGACAGTACCAGGGGTTGCAGGAAACACTTGTAAATTACACCTGGGCACCATGTTACCAGCGAGAGCTTTTCCATCATGTCAGAGACAACACAGCTGCTTGCCAAGGCCCCAGCATTACAAACCCAGGCTCCTGCTCTTCTCTGGAGTTGTCCCGGTCAACCAGACAGGAGGGAAGGGCTGTCACCCTGTGATGGGGCATATGACTCGCTATTGACAGGAAATCCACACAGCTATCAGGCAGGAGTGGTCCTTCTGTGTTGTTTTAAAGATCTGCTAATCCCATTTCAGAGCCAGTGAGGCATTCTTAGGGACGCACACTGGATGGTCTTTAACATCCATTAATGAGTTGTGGAGGAGACAACACAGTGACAAGACAGGTTTTGTATCATCCTGTCTTTAAGCGGGAGTTCCAAGCACAAGGAGACCTTTCCTTGTTGTAGAGCTGGTTCTATTTCTGGTGGATTTGGGAGGGTCACAGTAATATACATGTTATTTGGGATATTGTTGTCAGGGTGTGCAATACACCCCAAATCAAACTCCAGCTATGAAGGCTGAAAACAAGGTAAAAGTCTCACTGAGACAACTTTAACCACCCTGGCAGATGGACTCAGAAATCCTGATCCTGCCATCACAGACAGGTTCATCCATTTTTACTCAGGACCTTGTGGTTAATACACGTCAGCTCCAAGGGCCAATGAGCTCATCACATGGATTCAGCCTCCTCTGGGGACATACGGGATGTGTCCCTGTCCTGCAGAAGGGGCCTGTTTCGTATGAGCTTATATCCAGGTGGACGTGTTCAGAACAGCTCAGTGAAGATGTGACTCCTGTACAACCAAACAGCTTTTGGCAAACTGTGTCGTTCTGGATTTATCAAACCTGACGTGTCTCTCCGGAGTGGCCGTGTCACAGTGCCGGGTGAGCGCAGGGGAGGATGGACCAGACTGTGACAGGCAGAAACACAGACAAGCACTTCAGCACACACACAAACCTCCCGCGTTTGCATTTTCAGCATGGAGTAGAAGATTTAGATTAAAAATGCAACACCTCCTGCCTCCCGCAGCCCTGGCTCTCACATGACCCTGTGAGGGAAAGGGAGGATGAGCACAGGAATGTGTAGGTCAGGGAACCCCCTTTCAGCACTAACCTCCCACCCTGGTCCCATTGGAGAGGAGAGGGTGGAAACAGCTTTTCTTGCAAGGCTTTTGGAATATCCCTGACTTGGGTCTTATTTTTGTATTTGGGCCAAGACCATGGCAGAAAGGGATTACCCCACTCTGGCCATGCCCACTGCACACATCAGCAGGAACAAATACAGGCCAGTGCCTCATAACCCTACACAAAGCCTTTTAAAAGGAAATACAATTTTCCCCAATGAAATACTCTTTAAGGTTTAACTTAATCTGTTCTCTTCAGTCACTGCACCCCTTGGGAATAAGCACATTAAACCACTGATGATCTGTACAAGCAAAGAAAGGCATTACAGTGCCATTATCAATACAAACCAATTTAAAATCCTTCCAATATTTGGAGAAGAGCTACAGCACAGTTGCAAACAAAATCTCTGATCACTTTTTCAAACAATATTTAATCTGTCCTATAGCCATGGTCTGTAGAAGCTGTGTCTGCAAAGAAAAAATAGTGTGGAACTCAGGTCGTCAGCAAACACTTTCTAGCTGATATTTTACTGATTATTCCATTTACTTGGCATAATGAAACATGCTTATTATTACTCCTTGGAGTGGAGAAACGTGGAAGGGTCAGGTGCAGGAAATCTGGGTACAGGAAAATCTCTCTGTCCCCAAAGTGATGGTTCATGTCACCAAAACAGCACGATGGACACTTGGAACATGACACTGGAACTCAGGTTTGAGTTTTTTGGCAGATGTACTGACACTGATTTCAGGCCTGGTTTGATTTCAAGCCATCGAGATGTAGATGCAGCGATGTGGGAAGAGCTGCGTGGGTTGATAATCCCACGGACATGACTGGCAGGGAGCGGGCAGTAGGGTGGTGGGCGTGTGGAGGGGATGTGGGACATGGTTAGAGAGGATGGAGCAGCCCATGCCAGGTTGTGCCAGGCTGTGCCAGCTCCAGAACAGCTCACCCGTGGGGAGAAAAGCAGGTAGCAGCAGCCCCACATGGCAGAGCGGTCACCCACACTCAGTCCTACAGGGATGTGTCATGGGAGAACCATCCCCAGCGTTCTCAGAAGGGAAATGGAACGGTGTAAAGCTGTAACCTGCTCCCTGCAGCCAAGACCCAGCCAGCAGCGGGCAGACCAAGGCCCCACCAGCTTAAAGATCTCTGCTGGGGATGGAGAGACAGGATCATCGCTACTGTGAACTCTGGGGGTGGAGGGTGACCCCTTTCCATCCCACAGATCAGGGGGGCTGTGGGTTTGAACACAATGTTTCAAACACAGTGCAAATTGCAAGAAGTTAATATTGCAGAGCTCTGTAATCCCCTCCTTCAGAAGCGGCGAGACAAACTTTTAAATATTTATGCTTGTGAGGGAGAAGGTGGCAGCGGGGATGGGAGCACCGTGTGTTCCTGTCACCGCCGCACTCCACCAGGTAAACAGAGTCAAAACACACTGTCTAAAGCAAGGAGGCAGCTGCCAGGATGTGATGGAGTCAGTTGCTCTCCTATACGGTGTTGTAATGTTTTCCCATGAAATATTCATCACTCACCCCGTCCCCATTAGTACTTCAGCAGAGCAGCGGCGGTGCCTGCCCTTCCTGGGTACTCCGAGGGAAACCAAATTAGCTCACACACCCCTGGCTATGGCACGGGCATTTCGGTCAATGTCATCTTATCCGGGATAATTATGGAAAATACTAATTATCAGAAATAGGTGGGAGGGTGGGTGATATTTTTTGCGCTCCAAGGGATCCCAAAAGCCCTCTCTGCATCAGCATGGCTGCCCCAACAAGAGAGGACATGCCGGCCCTGTGGGGATGGGACATCTCACAGCCTTTGGAGATGTGGTCCAGCATTCCTGAGCCTCCCTGCAGCTCTCAGCCAGCCCCACTGCACCCTCCAGAACCTTCATATTCTCCACCACTTCCCAAAAAAGCAGAAAAAATTGCAAGCAAGGGACCTGGGTGGGGGTCTGGGGCTCAGGGGTCCCTGGGTGCCAGGTCCCTGCCTCTGTCCCCTCAACGCTGCATTCCCAGACCCACAACACTTGAAGGATGGGAACAGAGTCTTCTAAACCACCGTGGGCTTCAGCAGGGAGATTTGTGATTTGAACATTTGCATGCGAGAGGAATGAGTAATGGCAGCAGGCACGAGGGAGGAATAAATGAACCTGATTATACCCACACCTGCACTGCTGCCTTTGCCCTTGTGCCATATGTTTGCACCGTCTTTCGTGGAACCAGCTGGTACTCCAGGACGTACATGTGAAATGCATCAAGGACAGGAACAGAGTAAGATTTATTTTTGCTGGTCTGGCCACTTGATCACAGTCAGACCTCAGCAATACATTCCCTTGTTAGGAGTAAGCTGGGCAGACACTTACTCAATGGTTTAACCCTTGGGAAATGTTGTTTTCCCCAGTCTACAGATCTCAAACACCTACAGCTTGTTTCAAATGCAGGAGGCTCCGGGACACTCCTGCTTTTTGGATCGGGCTCTAAATTAAACACCAGCACAAGCTGGCACAAGGTCCCCCTGACCAACTGCACACAGCAAACATCCCTGCAAGAGGCAGCTCCACGTGCCACGTCAAACCTCGCCCCTCTGAGAAGGTGCCACCAACGGCAGCCCCGGCAGAGACAGAGCCAAAGCAGAACCAAGGGTGGCACACGGGGGGTGCTCACAGGTCCCTCCCCTGAGCGTGTGATACAGGGCAGGAGGAAAGGATGGAACACATGCACAGGGGCTTTGTGTGAAACACTGGTGTCTCTGCAGGAAAATTAGTGCTGTGTAGTGGGTGTAAGATATTCAGGTGGACATTAATAATTTGTAGCAGTAGATGTATTTTCTTTCTATAAAAGATTAATTAAGCTGATGAATTATGACAAAAATATTACTCCATGTTTCACAACAGGGTTAGATAATCAGATCCTTACTGGCATAAAAGTGAGGTCAATCTGGGTTTATTCCAATGCAACCAAGACCTGAATCCTGCCTGGCCATCTTTAGTCCCACCAGGTGTACAAGCCCTGGGTCGGGATTCAGGAGGTTTGGGAGTGAGTGGCTCCCTCCCCATGAGCCTGGTGAAGGATCTGCTCACCCTGGGCACAGAAACAGTTTTCCCAGAGGAGGTTGGACTGAGCTCATGGCACTGACTCTTCTGCAAAGCTCAGGTCTGCAACCCCACACCTCTCACGGAGAACAGCAACAGGCTCAAGGGGAAATGAAAGGGCCACTGGAAGGAAACTAAATATGTACAGAGAGGAGTTTTAGGCAGAAATAGGGTTGTTTCAATCTAGCAGTCCATGGAAAAGAGATTCTGAGAAAACTTGCACATGTGCACAGACACACAGAAACACACACATGCACAGGGAAAGAAGAAATGATAAGCAGAGCAGTAACAATAGTCAAAGCATAGATTGTTCTTAACCTGTTCAAAATAAAAATAACCAGTGTACAAGTTCACTCCTTGGACCATCTGCATCTCATAAGCATAAGTTAAAATCCTGACACCATCTGTTCCATTGAAATTTTAATACTGCACCAATATGCCAAACTACAATCCTGCAGCAAGAACAGTAGCCCCCTCACTTCCCAGCCAACCTGCTGGGGCTGGGCTCTAATGAGAGGGGAAGGAACTGAGCCAGCTTGTTGCCAAATGAACCAGGGGCTTCTGTTTCTGGAGTGGGAGAAGTAGGCCCAGGCCACCAGTGGCACCCCAGGAGCACTCACAGCACCAACAGGAATTTTGGCGGGACATCGGAGGACTAAAATACAAACAAAAAATAAATCCTCTGGGTTCTTGTGGAATATGTTTTGTTCTCAACAAGAGCGCCCTTTTCCATCCTGTAGAGCCAACAGCCCCACGAAGCCCTTCCAGAGGAGAGATCCATCACTGCTGCAATGAGGGTCAAGTCCCCTGGCACCACCCGGTGCCCTTTGTTGGCCATGGAGGTGGCTGTGACTGTCTGATCCTTTTGCACCTCTGCCAGGCACCAGTCATGGGCACCTCCTGACTTCTGTTTGTGATAACAAGCAGATATTGAGATCCCAGACAGACCCAGAGTGGTTGGTATAGTGAATTCAGGGATAAGCTTTGATTCAATGGCAAAAAATATGTCTTGTGAAGTGTCTAAAAAAACCTACCTTGCTAAATTAGCCTAGAAAGATTTATCCCATCTTTTAATTAATCATTACTAGAGAGGCTGTTGAAAATCTTTGCATATTTTTTATTGGTCCTAGTGGGAAAAAATCCATTTTAAAATGGAAATTAATATAATATCTGCACAGCCTTCTTCAGTGATTTCTTTTTGCTTAGCAATATTGTAGAGTTACAAACCATACATCATGTCCTGTGCTGCTCAGAATCAATTTCTCCAAGGAAGAAAACCAGAAATGTGTTCCCTTACCACTGCAGGATATAAAGTGAATGAAGCCGAGGGAGGGGAAGAAGGCAAAACACAGCCAAGCAACTAAATCTTACAGACGTAGCACATATCCATTTTTTCCTGATCAATGGAACTATGTAGGCATGTTCACAAAATTTAATTAAGTTCTGTTCCCCAAGAAATCTATGTGCAATGTTTCCCTGCAATTATTTATTTACTATCTGCCATGTAGCTTTTAGCTTTCCTCCAGAGAATGATGGGTTTCCACTGCATTTCCATCAGCAGGAGCACAGCAGAGACTACTTCCAAACGGTTTGGGGGAAGGTTTGCTCTTCCCCTGCTGTCTGTAGGTTGACTCTCCTCCAAACAAAAAACCTATTAGTGTCTTTAGACATGCTTAAGTATCACAGAATCATAGAACCATAGAATGGTTGATGTTGGAAGGGACCTTAAAGCTCATCTCATTCCACCCTCCTGCCATGGGCAGGGACATCTTCCACTATCCCAGGTTGCTCCAAGCCCCATCCAACCTGGCCTTGGACACTTCCAGGGATGGGGCAGCCACAGCTTCTCCGGACAATCTGTGCCAGGGCCTCACCACCTTCACAGCCAAGTTTGGTTTTTTTTTTTTCTAATATCTAATCTAAACCTACTCTCATGTCCTATCCCTCCAGGCCCTCGTAAATAGTCTCTCTCCATCTTTCTTGTAGGCTCCCTTCAGTACTGGAAGGCCACAATTAGATGACCCCAAAGCCTTCTCTTCTCCAGGCTGAAATTATGATGGTGTTTGAACCAAAGCCATGAGGAAAAGCTGGAAAAGCAATTTTCAAGGGAACCAAAAGCTGTTTTGCTGCCAGTAGCCATGGATGCTGGGGGAGCTGGGGCTGTTCGCATCCAGACTTGCTTTGATCCCAAGTCTGTTGTTGCTGGATTGTGACTACACAAACTCAAACCCCTGTGCTATTGCAGCGAATTTATTTGGGCACAGCACGACGTGCAACAGCCAGTCACAGGGATGGGAACCATCCCATGGAGGGGAACAGCCCAGTCTGAGCCAGGTCTGAATTCCTCGGTTTATCTGTTGGAACAGGGAGAGGTGGGCAAATCTGTCATCCTGCCCACGTGAGCAGGGCCTGCCTGCCAACATGCCACCTGCCTTGTTCCAGCCTGATTGGGGACACGTGGGCTGCTGGTAGAGAGGAAGGGATGCAATTATTGAGAGTTTCAAATGGATCATCTCCAGTCCTTTGAATTTCAGCACAGGAAAGGTTTTCAAGCTTCTTAAACCCAGAAAATTTGTATAAAGTGAACAGTGGCCCTTCCTAGCTACAAGTCAAATATTTTGAAGACTTAGAAATGGAAGTAAATTAGAGCAAGGTTTGATCCTCCCCATCAGTGACCTCCACTAGGTCTGGGACCTGGGTCCTCCCCAGAACTGGAGATGTCACTGAGCTGTGGAAATTCTTCCCACAGACCAAACTTTACCGAACTTTTCAATTCCTCTGCAAGAAATGGTACCTCTTGACTTCTGCCTTCTCTTACAGGACTTTAAAACAGCAGATTCTTTAATGATGTCTTTACCAGTGAAAGCATTTTTATCAACATACTTATTTAAATATTCTTTCTCTATGCAAGGTAAGGCATAGCAACTTTCTATCTGCAGACTCTGCACGGAGCGAAGGGAATGATTTAATCCCCATGTAATATGAGTGCATTGACTTGAGAGAATAGAGGGTTTATTCTCTTGAATGCTCACAAATGAATGAAATCAAGAATACCTAGAAACTGCTCTTCTCCCAGCTAGAAAACAGAAGTTTTATGTCTTGGTAATTGTGGCTTCATGAGGGAAAATGAAGGCACCCTTGGGCTGCACGTGATTTGGGTTATAAACAGTGACCAAGGGAAGGAGAGAATTTATACGAGCCATGGGTACAAAACCTCTCTGACTACAAGTCTGTGGTTCAAGACATGATGGCAGGGTTAGAGAAAGTCATTCTATCCAGTCCCGGCAGGAATGGCAGAGATAACTCAGTCAGAGAAGAGCAGGCTACAAAATGTCACAGTCAAACTCACGAAACAAAATGAGCCCAACTTCCAAATGTTGTCAGCAACATGTTTTCGACAGTGACCTCTCAAGGAAGCACAGCTGTACTTAAATAAAGTACATTAAATATATTCTCTGTGTCACACAATGGGATATCTTCTACGGCAACCCTTCCTAATTAGCCAGTCCCCATGGGAGCACACACTGCCAGGGTAAGCAGCAGCACAGCTCCAGAAATGCCTGGCCAGATCTGCAGCTCGGGGAGCTGGTGCAGCTCTGCTGGGCTCAGCTTCTGTCGTTAACCTGAGCTCTTCATAGCTACTTTTCTGCCTATAAATATAACATTAACAATAAAGGTAATAAATAATTTAATAAATAGCATTATTTATGCATAAAAATTATATTAGCACTGACCACGATTGGGCCATTAATTCAGAAACAGAATTCCCTCCATAATTCCGCAGGAAGACAGTGGTCATTTTTTTCTCCCACAATTATGCTGCAACATCAAACCAGAGCAAAAAGCACCAGGCAACCTCTTGAGGACCAGCTCCCTGTGCTGACTGATGATCATCTGCTAGCAGAGTAAACTGGAGAAAACCAAAGCCAACATACTTTTAAAACAATCAGCATCTTCTCAAATTCCTCCCTATTGATTCTGGCATGTTAGAACAAGGAGGTTTGGGATCTTTGGTGAAGCATCTCAAAGTTTTCAGAGGCCCCAGGCTTTTGGTCTGGTGCCTACGCTCGCTCTCCATATGACAACACACCAAGGCAAAGGCACTGCGAGAGAAAATTCTGTTCAAATTGAACATTACAGATGCAGGTGGTAACTGGTGGTCAAAAATCACAGTTTTGTAGGAGCATGCAAAGAGTAAATTTGCAAGAAGGCACGTTCACCTGTCTGCCTCAGAATCAGCTTCTGCGATCCCTCTGGGGATGCTTCATGGAACCAGTGTTGGACTTGCCCTCACTACCAGTGAAAACTCTGAGCTGAGAAACACCCAGTGAAATTCCCTTCATAGGAGCACAAACAGTTTTCCAAGCTCCTCTCTGTTTTTTGCTCACTCAAGCTTTGCTCAGAGTTTTTGGCTTTGAGAATATTTAAAGTGCAAAATTCAGTCAAAATCAGCATGTTCCACTGGGTTCTATTTCAGCCTGATTTAATTCCGCTGTAAAAATACACTCTGGTTCAGTTTGATGGAAATTCAATCTGAAGTCTTGAAATAAGTCTCCTCTAAAATATGCAGAGAGAGAGTTTTTTCTTTAAATTTGGCTCTCAGGCCCTGTCCAAAGCCTAAAGCTGGGAGAGCAGCACCCAGCAGTTGTCAGCTGCAGTCCCAGCTCAGAGCAAGGATAAGAACATCTCTTGGGCTGCTGCTCCCTCCAAAGTAGTTTTGCTTTTCTAAGAACACAAACTAAAGCTCAGGTTCATTTTCCTGCTTGGAATTAAATGTTTGGGGATGTTGTAGTCACTTTCTAACACGCTCCAAAGCCCTGTGCTGGAGCACAGCTGTGGAGATTTTCACAGGCAGACTTAAAAGTTCTCGTAGAATCACAGAATATCCTGAGTTGGAAGGGATCCACAAAGTTCATCAAAATCCAACTCCTGGCCGTGCAGTGGACAATCTCAAGAATCCCATCATGTGCCAGAAATGAAGAAATTGTAACCAAAAAAACCCAAAAGAACCCCACAAAATCAGGCAAGTCCTTTCTACAGAACTGCTTGGAACATCCATGATGAAACAATTTCCATCAAATACGGTGCCTTATCAAAGCCTACGAGTTTCACTGACACACAGGATAAACTACAAAATTTGTGGCAGGAATTATATGTGTCAGATCATCTCAGAGAAGGAAAACTGAGAGAAATGAGCGATTTAAAGGAGAAATCTAAAGCTGTTGGATCCAACCTGCTGCTGCTGCGATGCAGATCCGGTGCTGAGCGGCATCACAGCAGCAGGATTTTCAGGATGGATTGCAAACCAGGATGGCCACAGTCCTCACTGTATTTTTTGGTAGAGGAATTATTTAGCTGCCTTAGCAGCTAATCAATGAGCTCCTAGAAATCATTAATCACTTTGTTAGTAGATCCAGAAGCAGTGCTGGAAAATCTGTAACGCTAGTGATGTATGAACCAGCTCATGGACTGAAAGGACGTGAACGAAAGTCGATACAAAGGGGTCACCAGGAGCGCACTCCAATTGACCAGTTTATATTTATGGGTATTTCAGCAAAGCTTGTTCCAGCTATTGAAATACAAAAACTATTCTCATAATTCCAGACATTTCCTTTAAACATTATTAGATAACTAATTTAGCTAATGTGGGATAACTAAGGAAAACAGCCCCCACGGTTCTCTGATGTTCACTCCCTATTTTATTTACTCATATCCTACTAGCAGAAGGACTTTCATTCCAGAAGAAAAGTCATAGAATCACAGAGTTGCACAATGGTTTGTGTTGGAAGGGACCTTAAAGCCCATCTCATTCCATCTCTCTTTCACTAGATCAGGATGATCCAAGCTCTGTCCAACATGGCCTTGAATGCTTCCAGGGATGGGGCAGCCACAACTTCCCTGGGCAACCTGTGCCAGGGGCTCACCACCCTCACAGGGAAGAATTTTTTCCTAATATCTAATCTAAACCTGCTTTGTGTCAGCATGAAGCAGTTCTCCCTTGTCCTGTCACTACAGCACTACACTACTACAAAATGTCCCTCTCCATAAATCCAGGGTTCCTGGGAAGGCCTTACTCAGGGCATTAGCCCAGGTATAACCACCAGGTTCCTGCACTGAGCCAGGGAACTGCCACATCACCTTAGCTTTTATATGGCACATCAGTTAATCAGACCCAACTCTTTATGAACCTGAGAGGCATTCCAGGTGTTCAGCACTTCCCAAATCCTCCAAATACCACACTCCCTTGCACCGTCAGATTTGGAGCTTGAGCTCCACTGTTCCTTAAATACTTGGCTTAACGTTAGGAGGAACTGACTTGAGCATGTCTAAAAGTAGCAGGGGAATCGCTCCCTCAGGATTCTTTGACCTGGCCAGCTCAGTCAGCATTACACCTGAGTGACCTTAAAGCAGTTCCACCAAGTATAACTCACCACAGTCTACTTTCTTCCTTTACAAAAAATACGATTTTGAGCAAGTTTCAAGGAAAAAAGGGTTACTCTTTCTGTTTGCAAAGAAGTAATTTAGATTTTGCTTCATGTCTCCGTATTTACTGTATGTTAGCCTTGAACTTGAAAAGCCGAAAAAAAAGGAGAAGAAACTGAGAAAATATTGTGGTTATGAAATTAAACAAATCCAGGATGGCTGGACAGAAAAAAACCCAACCTGCTGCAAGGAAGTGTTTGTCTGTGTGCACAATATGTTCCTGGTATTCACTGAATGGCAAATATCTGAGTTGTGTTTTCTTGTTTACACTCCTTAGCTCTTTCTGATTCTGTTTTCTTAAGAAACACATCAACATTTCAGTAAATTTTGCTAAAGGCCAGACCTGACCAGGCTGATGGAAGCTGCAGAAAGCGACTGGTGGGAGCCATTCCTTGCTGCTCTGCAGCCATAGCCCAGGGACACTGGACCACTTCCACCTGGGATTCTGCTATCCCAGGGCAGCAAACCAGGCATTCCCTATTTCCACACCTCCCTCTCTCTGGCACACATCTACTTTTATTACAGTAAACCCCTCCTCTGATCAGCCTCCCGAAATGGTGCTGTGGGACCTCGTGTGCGCTGCTCCTGGCCAAGAGCCAGCTCGAGACTGCAGTTTAAAATACATTGATTTTTTTTTTTTTCTCCCATAAATGCCAGCCCTCCTTGGTTAATCCTTTAGTCATTACAGTCTTTTTCCGGATCACAGAGCAGCAGCAGCAAAGTGCCACAGGAGATGCTCTGTCTCCAGTCCCACCCAGTGGTCCTGCAGAGCTGTGGTGGTGGCCGGGGGTGGCCAGGACATGCCCACAGCCTGTCCTGGTGGCCAGGCCCTCATTCCACCCAACCCTAGGGGAGTATTTCCACTGCCCCCTGGCACACAGCCCTCCTAAGACCTTGGAAACAGAGGGAAGACACAAACACCAGGTCACAGCCCACTCAACAGCTCTTTGGGCCGTGCTGATTTACCTGCTGCATTCACAAACCCCCTTCCACCACAGAGACCTCCAGGAACAGGGGTCAGAGGGATAAGGATAGTCCTTGGCAAGGAACCTGCCTGGCTGCTGCACTGGTGTTGGGACAGAGGGAGAATTCCTATCACTAAGAGGTGCTTTGGAGCACAAGGGAACAGATCTGTATGATCTTGCTAATGTCTATATCAAACATGCCAGTAAATGAAGATCATATCCAAAGGATCAGGAGATAACCAGCTGTGCCATGAATGCTGAGTAGAGACAAAGGCCAGGACCCAAAAGCCATTCTTGCTGGTTCTTCTACATCACTTTTCATACACTGTTAGAATGAACTACAAGCCCTATATCCAATCAACCTTTTTACCAAGTTTTGCTTCTGTTTCCCACTGAGCTGGAGATTCTTGGCCTAATCTGACAATCAGATTTGACACTAGTGGTTTTCATTAAGCAACAGAATTTTTCATTTATGCAGTAATTCTAATCAGCAACTCTGAAGGCTTTTCAGTTTGCCATGACAAATTGGGAAAAAATCAACTCAAGTCTGACCAAAAAAGCTCAGAGCAAGGTCCTTCTGACATGGATATACTAACAGACTTGGCTGGCTACAGCCCCACCACCTGCAGATGATCATCCTGTAAAAGTTTAGTTTGGCAAGAGGGACCAGAGGCATCGATGATGACAATAATTACCTGGAAACAGAAACACCTCCTATCAGCAGGGCAGAAGCTTGTATTATTCATTGGATTTGACTTCATTTTGCTTGCTTTTGGGTCATTTTGATCTTCACTGATATAAAACCAGACAGAAGCAACTACTAGATCATATGACAGTATCAATTTAAAGAGAGGGGAAATGGGTGATGTTCCTCTCCCACATCTAACCCATTTGACAGCACAGCTGTGGGTGTCACTGTGCAAGAGTGTTCCGTTTTGTTAGTCAAATTTCTGCCACGCAATGAATTTATGAGTCAGTGGTAGGCACATCAGTATGGGATCCTTTAGTTCTGTTCACACATGCACAGTGACGGGTCCCAGCTGGCTGCAGTAATCCCAAATGGATCATCTCGTCTAACAGACACCAGGATTATCCCAGAGATATGTGTCCAACAGATGGGCAACAGGGCATTCACAGAGGGTATCGCTTGGCATTTCTCCTTCCTCCTGCACATCCCCATCCCAGAGGATTCACCTGTTTATCCCAGGATAATCTGAAACCTATTTCACACACATCTCTGCACACCAGCCTCCTACCAGCAGCTGCAAAGCACAACCAGCCACCACCTTCTCCACAGAACAAGGTGAGGCACCAACATTTACAGCTGTCCCTGGAGCAAGAGGAACCAGCACACATCCTTCAGGAGCAAGAGCGTTATTAATTCAATTTTTGCTTTCAGAGCTACAGTGCCAGAAAATCTTATGGTGTCCTTTGCACATCTGCAGGTGCTTGAGCTGCTCCCCGTGTGCGGGTGTGAAGTGGCCAGTGCAAGGCAAGGCTTCCCCAATCAGACTGACTGTCCTGATTTTCTTGTGCTCAGACTTTGAAGCGCAGCCCTAGGAGGGGCAGGAGCAGTTGTCTGTTTACATCCCTGTATTCCTTGCTCCTCAGGAACTTGAAGGAGCTTTTGCCAATCCCTCTCCACTTGCTCGTTGCAGGAAAATATTTGGGTTGCACTGAGGGCTGACATATCTAACAATTTCCCCCTCACTGTGTCTGGGTGTCCTTGTAAGTACCCCCACCTTGTCCCTAGTTTGTCCTCTGCAGATTGTGCAATTTCCTCTCCTTTCCTTCCATCTGTACTCATTTTATATCTGCTCCTCTGCCCAGAAGTCTCCCCTCCCTGGCCATGTAGCCCCAGCTGAGCAGGGGCCAGGCTTCTTCCAAGAAAAGCAAGGGGGTTTATGCGAAATAGACGAGCCAAGATCTCTCCTCTGTGCTGTGAGCTGCTCAGAAAGCCCATTGCACTCTCACAGAAAGAAAGGACATGTCATCAGGGCTGCCACTCAGTTTTCCCCTATCCCATCCCATCCCATCCTTCTGCTGTGTCGCTCGGTCCCAGCCGCTCCACGGACAAACACACACAGAGCGCCGTGTCACTGAGCTGCTGTCAGAAGCTCAGGCCTTCTCCCTTTCCAAACCTGTTATTTTGCTCTCCCGGCAGTCCCAGCACCCACGTGCAGGACTGTCATCCCCATTACTGGCAGTTCTGCAAGACTGGAAGGAGGCAAAAAGAGCTGGTTTGTGGGTTATGGTGGAAAGGAGAGAAATGCTGCCACAGGAACAGGGCCGGGCTACAAAGGGCTGAGCCAGCCCATATGCTGTAACACCACCCACCCCCAACACCACATTTACCACATATTCAAGAGCACGCTTTTGGTTCATCCCACTGTAAAGGCTGAAAACAGGTAAAAATGAAGACATAAGAACAGGTTATTCACCTTCTTCAAAAATTAGAGAGGTTGGAGATAAGGTTTTACTTTAAGATATCACAACAACAGCGGGAAGGGAACAAAATAGCTCAGGTCAGAAACCCAACCTTAGCCAGTATAAAATTTAAGGAAACACCTTTGATATAAGAGAAACTGGAGGGAAAAAAAATCTGCTTGAGCAGACCCTCAGCTCCTTTCCTCCACTCAGCCGACCTGCGAGCACGAGCCCGCCTGTGCCTCCTGCCCACGCACCGCTCAGGAGCTGAGTGTCACAGAACCATTCCATGGCAGCTCTAATGGACCATCCCAGCCTGTCTCCAAACCGTCCTGTGCTTCTGTCTATTTGGAGCTGGAGTGCAGCCCAGCTGTGCCCCGAGGACTGCACCGTCATCCCCAGCACCGCTCTGAGCCCATCCTGCCACGACTCAGCAAATGGCTGTAGGTCGGCTGTGCTGGACATGTTCTGCATTTCGGGAAAACCTCCTCCACAGGGAACAGGCATCTCCCATTAGCCTTAATAGAACCTAAATTTGAACACAGGGAGAAAACCTCATGCAATATTGATGGTACAGTACTTTCACAGCACACACTGTACCCATGTGAGAGGCTGCTCAGCTCGCACCCTCTCTGGCCCATCTGAGCTACTTTCAGATGCATTTGCACATGAAGAATGTTCTTTATCTTCACACCAGCCTTTCCCTTCCGAATGGTATTTGGAGCACACAATGTATTCGATGTATAAAAAAACTATTCCTTCCTTTGTTCTTCCATCTTTGGAACTAATTCCCAGCTGGGAAGAGTCCCTCCAATGGGCCTTTACTAAGCAGCTCTGCAAAGGCCACCTCTGCCTTTGCCTTACCAGTGGTGTTAGACACCTCCCAGGTTTAGGCCCATTAACCTGATCACAATATCTTGATGAATTAATGCTCATATAGACACAGTTGGCAGCTTCTAAATAAATAACTATGGCTAAGCAGCTGCAAAGGAGATGTCATGTTCCACCAGAAAGCCAGATGTCAGTTTTATTTTTAGTCAGAGTTTCAAATGAAATGGTTTTGGGAAATTTGGAATTAAATTATTTTGGGAAATTTGGAAAGGGGGTTCTTTTGCTCCAGGTGAATTCTGTGTCTGCTCTCAGGGGGACCAGCTGCAGCCAGACCTGAGCATGTGGTTAGAGAACGCCTGCAGCCCACCCGTGGCTCCATCACAGCAGCAAATGGTTCAGAGCATAACAGAACCATTCAGATCGAGATGAGAGAGACTGATTTGGCATCATGGCCATGGCTTTAGATTTTACCTAGGAAAGGACTCTTGGAAAAATCCATCTCTGAAAGTGTATCAGTGTCAAAAATCCACAAAACTTATAGGAACCAAGCGCAAAGCCTATTGAACTGGGTAAGAGTCTTTCCAGGAACTTTAATTGGATTGGGCTTTCCCTACACTGGTGAGAGAAGATTTTGTGATGTCTGCTATAAACTTTCACTTTCCAAAATTTCTAATGTCCCTAACCATGGCTGTAGCGCTATGCAAGCAGTGAGAGCAACCCCTGAAAATAAAAATTTGAGTAACGTGAAAGTCAGGAGTTTGTGTTTGCTAACTCAGGCAAAACCCATGTTCATCTACTCTTCAATTATTAAAAACCATTTTGCCTATATGGAATTTATTTTTTTTTTCTGATTTGAAATATAAATGCAAACACAATTTATTTTAATCCATTCCTTTAACTACATTAGTTCTCCTCCTAGAACTTGTATGAGTTTCAAGCAGAAGCTGCCTAATAACATAAATCATCCATCCCTGTCGGAATATAAGCGGATCCATGACCTTAGAACAATTTTGCTAAGAAATCCAGCTAGAAAACTAATTTTAAGTAAATCTATGGATGTCAAAAACCCAGATGGCTTTTCAGGATGCTAACTTAAGCTTCATTACATAAGCAGATTAGGGCTGCCTGTTGAGCCCCACACAAGAGTAGATGTGTGCTGAATCCACGGAATTACATCCAAACTGTTCACTTCCTGATACATCTTACATCTAAAACTTTTGTCAGCTCCCCACGCCTCAAGCCTGTCAACCATGAGCACCACACCCAGCATGGCAGCTCTGCCAATCAAGCTTTGTCCCTCTCTCCCTCTCCCAAGGCCAAAGTAGCAGCTGGATAAAGCCCATTTCTACAGACAGATGGGGGAATTGTTCCATCCTTCACCCTCCTCAAATGAAAATGGAGGAAAACAGCCTCATAAACCTCTCAAATATTTAAGCACAGCAGTTGTGGAATGATTTTCTGATACAGACTTATAGAATCAAAATTACCCTCATGTTACCAATGGTAACCAGCCTCTACCTGAAGATCAGCTTAGGAAGTTAATGAGCCCAGCAGCGCTACCGGCTCCAATCAGCACAACTGAGTGCGATCTGATGTGACTGTGGGAAGCAGGGCACACACTCCTCATGGGTGAGGACAGTTGGTTTTCCACAGGCATGTTGCATAACAAGGCACAGCACCCTGCCCCTCTCTGCACTGAGCCCCCATTTCAGAGCACAGCAGCTGGCTCCAAGGAGGTCCCGTTGAAACGTGGCCAGAGGGATGGAGATTGTGTTTTCCCTTCCCTACATGGAAGTGTGTCAGGTTTGCTGACAGATGGCTTGGCTGACTGTGCTTGACAATTATCAAGCTGCTGTTACCTTTGTAAAGTGAAACCCATTTGAAGACCTTCTGTAATTAATTCCACAGCGTGTTTGCAAGGCTCATCTTGTGTCCCACACATCCCGGGAAGCGTGCAAGGCGCTCAGCTGGCTGATTTACACAGCTAGAGGCACCACATCCTCCAGGCTTGCGGACCGGGTGCTTTCAGCAGTCTGTGCTGCCACCTAGCCAAGGCCAACCCGCTGAGCTCAGCCCTGGTTTGCACTTCCAAAGCTTAAACTGAAATGTATCCCCCCAGATCTAAATAAAGCCTTACTCTGCAGCAGACACAAGGAAATCGGCACTCTTTGTGCCTTGGGAATTGTACGGTCAACGTAAGAGAGCAGCTTAAAGCAGGGAGTTACATTTCCCTCTGAAATGTCTTGTACTTACGGTAGAAGACATATTCAGTGTAGCTGGACCAGACCTTGTCGTCTGTGTACTGGTTGACGAAGGAAGCTGTCACCGAGGAGTTACAGGCCACCATGTGGAATCCACACTCAGACAACATGTCGAAAGCCCTCTCCAGGTGCTTGAACTTGAGATAAAACCTGGAGGTGTACCTTTCTGGAGCCCTGTCCGGGTCTCTGCTTTCATTCAAACTTTCTCCAAAGACCTCTTTGACCAGAGCAATCCTTCCACAAACCAAAATCCTGGGGACCCTCCTGAATTTGGCATCTGCTTGGCTCTCCCTGCCAATAGTGCACGACCCTCGGTACCCGATGGTAATGAATCCCCACTTCCGATCCGATGGTAAGAGCGATGAGGGTGGGCATATTCTCGTGTCACTGCCCTGGGAGACCTCTTCATAGTCACTGTGGCAATAATCATCAGGGCTTTGCTTGTTGTCATCAGGAGTCAGGAGTTTGACTAAGTCCGGGAGCTGGAAGTACTCAGCCTCCCTCTTGAGCCTTCCCTTCTCTGGGAAGTGGTCGGGCAGAACCACTTGCTTGTCCCTGAGATAGTCCAGAATGTAGCGGAAAAGGAAACCATCTCTGTCAATGAAGAATCTTCCCTTGGAGTCCTTGGCCAGATCGTTGGCTGTGTCTCTCTTTGGGGTGAACATTTTCCACAGCAGGGAGTGAGGGGTGCCAACCAAGGTGGAGTGGCGAGTGAAGTAAACCTGGCCGCCCACATTGAGCTCCACTACCTCTGGGAAGGAGTGCAGTCCAGTCCCCTGCTCCCGAGGAGGAAGGTAAGTCCTGCAGTTGCCACTTAGAGCCATTGTACTTTAAACCAGAAATCAGCAGCCCAAATCAGCAGGACTATCAATCACATCAGAGGGTAGAATAAGGCTCCCAGCACAAAGGAGAAACAGCGGGGAAAGGAGAAGTGAGAAAATAATGATAGCCAAAAGGTTTGTTTAAAAAAACATCTGAATTGTCCATGAGTGACAGTGTGGCAGACGCGGTTTATACCCTGAGCCACGGAGGCTGGAGAGCAATCACCTCACGATATGCAATTACATCATTAGATCTTCCAACAAAGCCATCAAAATCAAGGTCAAGCCAAGCCTATGGTCACTCATAGGTCTGTCGAAAGGGAAAACAAAATAAGGCACAAATTACTCTTGTAAGCATCACAGCAGCTGTAACAGAGCAAAGCAGAGCAGTTTGCAGAGCCAAGCTAGATCTCCTGCTAAATAGGTCTCTTTTTTTGCAAGTTCTATGCTTCTTTTTCAAAAGTATTCATCAATGGAAGGGCTACATATGACTCCACTGTTTAAAAGAAAATGCATACTTTATCTTTAAAGAAACGTTTAAATTTGACATGCACATGAGGGAACAAAAACAGGGAGTCTTACCTTGGTTACAATTAATGCATAGCTCTTGTAAAGGAACCAAAATGTCAAGACACTCAGAACACACATACAGGCACACAGGGTCCGGGTAGTGTGAATCCGATCCCAGTAAGGGACAGCAAAGGCAAGACAAGTGCTCTTAGCAACATCCACGTAGATCTCAAGAGTTAAACCGAGTCACAGGGAAGTTAACCGTGGCGGGTGATGAGGAAAACCAGTACATACAGCACGGAGGAGGGAAATAAAATAAAATAATAAAAAACCAACAAAACTAAAAATTCCCGAGTGGATGCCCTGGGCGGGGGGAGCGGGAGGGCAGCGCGGGGCGCGTCCGCCGGCCCCGATGACTTGCAGAAAGCCCGCAGCCTGCGCTAGGGACTGCCGGGCTCCGGCGGCTCCCGCGGCGGCAGCGAGGCGGGCAGCGCGGCCGGCGGCATGCCCGGCTGCGGGGAGCGGGGAGCCCATCGCGGAGGGGCGGGATGCGGGGATGGAGGCGGGGAGCGCCGAGCGCCGTG
>JAWMRA010000028.1:17752662-17853805 GCA_035584735.1 Pseudotriccus pelzelni | reverse complement strand
GGCCTTGAACACTTCCAGGGATGGGGCAGCCACAGCTTCTCTGGACAACCTGTGCCAGGGCCTCACCACCCTCACAGTAAAATACTCTTCCATCCTCTGTCTCCACTGCTTACTCTGGGAGCGGAGCAGGCGGCACTCACTGCTGTGTTCTCACAGAGTGTGGCTGATGAGAAAAAGTCGGGAAAACTTGTTCTGGAGCACTGTCAGGTGAATGGGTTTGGCGGAGGCATCTCATGTTTCTTCTCGCAGCCAAGAGAAACTGTTCCAGTGTTTCAGGCATTAAGGTTAGAGAAAACCTGGAACAGGTTTTTTGGAAGATTTATGCAGCTTCCGACGACAAGCGCGCACATGCTCCTAATTATCGCTCGCCCGTGAGGGAGCTGAAGTCTGACTCGGCTCCGGAGTGACAGGGATAAACTACTGTGCAACTGCTTCTCCCTTTCTAATGAACTCACAGACTGGTTTGTGTGTGGAATGAGGAATCAATGCAATCAGACCACAAGAAGTAGATATTCTGTATAGATCAGAGTGCAAGGTATTGCATCTAAATGTTACCCCGTGTTCCGTCACCATTTACCCAGGTAATGGAAAATATTGATTCCAAATACTGTTGCCAAAATGGGAGAGCGTATTTCAAAACTAGCTTCCTCTTGGAATTTCATCTCCCTTCTAAAAAACTTTGAGGTTGCCTGAAAACCTACTTTGATGTTAATATTTTCTGAACTGGGTAACAAAGAAGTGTCCAAAATGTCTCTAATAAAATATTCTCATACTTTATAGTCTAAAAATTAAAATAACTATTTTTTTGTGATTTGGGCATGTTTATGATGGTTCTTTTGTCATCGTGTGTGGGGAAATATGCTTATGGACTCCCAAAAGCTTGACATGGAAGTGGTAATAGATTTAATAAGAACTAATATAAATACATTGTTCAACAGAATTTAACTGTGCGTCATTTTAGAGGTGTGAGTGTCTTCTTTGTCTGGGCAAATGTTCTCACTGGTATATAAAATATACTGTGAAAAGCATGAAGTAGTGCTTGTGTAACCTGAAACCCCTGAAACATGAGATTATTTATTCAACTGTCTGCTGGTGAAGCTGCGGTAACAGTCACAGTTTAATAAAAAGTCAGTAGGAGAGGAGAAAGAAAACATTAGTCTGTAGCAGTTACAGTAACTCTGGTGCTGAGGAATTCAATCTTAGGGCAGCTTAATGAGTGTAATATCATAGAATGTTCTGGGCTGGAAGGGAACTTAAAGATCATCCAGTTACAACCCCCTGCTCTGGGCTGGGACACCTTCCACTAGACTAGGTTGCTCTAAGCTTGGTCCAACCTGTCCCTCTTGCAGAACCAAAACTTGCCTGGTAGGTTTTGCTAAATTGACTTGTTCTCTAGCATTGAGCAGACTGGCATGAAAGACCAAGTGCAACTTTGCTGTTCTTAGCATCACAGTCTGAGCTAAAATGATGCTTCAGATCACTGATGAGCTGCAGACAGAGCAGAGCTTTTCCCTCTCTCTCTCCTTCTTTTTAATTTTTTTTTCCTGTAGCATTCTCAGAGAGTGAGTTTGTCCCCACATCCCACCCTGTGTAGGTTTTCCATGCGCTTCTCGGCTGGCAGAGTTTGATCTTTGAAAGTGGCTCTTGCTGGATCATAAATTAAGGTGTGACCTGACCACTCTTGGCCTTTCCATGTGTTCCCAGGGACCAGGACTGGTCTTCACATGGCAGGAAAACCCCTGAGCCCAGAGCTCACACAGCATTTGGGCCCAGGGGCTGTCCCCGCTGTCCAATAGCCATCGGCAATGTCTCCGTGCCAAGCATCCTCCTCCTTCTCCTCCTCCTCCTCCTCTCCTCGTGCCGGCTCAGGCAGATGGGGCACAGACTGCGGTCTAACAACTGAGCACTTTGGTTCCTGTGTTATCATCTGCTGCAGGCAGGGTGACTCATTCCAGGATTATGTAGGCATTTTATTCACTGTGTTATTACTGGAAAGTTCTTTCTGCAGAGGCTTGGAATATAAAACTGAAAATCTTCTGATTGTAAACTGTCTCAGATAACACACAGCCTGTTGTCAAAGTAGGGCCTGTCTGTGCAACACTAATTCCACAACTGCAGAAGCCGGAGTAAGTGTTGAACTTGTTCCTTCTCCCATGTAAGTGTTCTTGGTACTGCCAAAATTGAGATTCTCATCACAAAACAGTCAGTCTGCCTTCTCCTCGCATTTAATTCTTTTCTAGTTGAAAAACAAAGTCTGTTTAATGCGCTACTGCTGGGAGGCTTGGGTATTTTCTCCAAGATTATGACAATCTGAGAATTTTGAAGATGTGGGTGGTTATAAACTCACCCTTGAAATGTGCCATAAAGCAGCAAAAGGAGCCAGAATTCACATTATTTCTTTGCTATACCTCCCAGGAGCTGTCATCTAAGGGGCATGTGGCTGTTGAATCAAAATTAAGCTGCAGAGAGTTCAGCAGTACTGTGGAGTTCTTTTTGTGGCTTTTACCATAATTTATCTCTTCTATTCAGGTGTCCGTATTCGATTTCTGAGTTTTCCACCATTATCTGCCTGCACCCTCCTCTTTAGGTATCCAGCTCAAAATGGGATGTTTTTCCTTTAAGAAGGATTTCCCTGAAGAGCAGGTTTCTCTCTCAGGATTTCTAATCTGTAGTTATAAAGTCTAGAGTGTTTTCCTTCTCCCTTTGAGCTCCTGGCAATGCGAGGAGCTCTAAAACACAAATATTTATGGACAAGTCAGTGTTTGGATTAGGGAACGAAGAGACTGGATGAGCTGCGTTGCTTATCTTGTTCAGAGAAAGACTCTGAGGAGCCCCGGGTGTGCTCCTTAAATATCATCATGGTTTTGATTCCGCAGAACAGGCTTGATTAAAGAGCAGCCAGTAGAAAGAAGAGGCTCATTTTTCAGGAAGAATCTCCTCATGGAAAGGGTTGTCAGGCATTGGAAGGGGCTGCCCAGGGAAGTGGTAGAGTGACCATTCCTGGAGGTGTTCAAGGAACCATAGGACGTGGCACTCAGTGCTTTGGTCTGGGTGACAAGGGTGATGATGGGTCACAGGTTGGACTCGATGGGCCTGGAGGTCTTTTCCAACCTCAGTGATTGTATGAATCTGTGATTTTACATCTTCCTGCAAAGACACAGGATTTGGCACCATTTCTGAGCTCCTTGGCAACACGGCCTTGCCTGGGAAAAAAATGGTTATTAATATATATATGTACATACTTATATAATATTGATGATTACAGGAGCACCTGGATGCCAGGAGCTGAGCTGGGCTGGGCTCAACAGCTGATAGCAGACCCAGGAGAGAGCAGGACACTGGGCACTAGGAAGGGAAATGATTCTTGGCCCTATATCCCACCAAAATCCAGCAAAAAGGCTGGATTTAGGAAGTGATTTATATTTGTTCCTTGGGTAAACAGTGAACCCAACCAGGCTCTGCCAGTCCAGCACCATTAAGGCACAGTTAAATTAACTCTTAGAAAAATAATAAAAATAATGGCCTGACTAATGAATCCCTGAGGAATTCTATAAAAGGCCTTGTGACACCTGCATTAATACAAAATGAGTTCATTATGATTAATGTTATTAAAATAAATGTCATGGGGATGAATAACAGCTCGGCCATTATTTTAAAGTGTTGCCACTGGATCTATAAAAGCTCATGAGTCAACCCTGGGGAAGGAATTCTGCACGTTTATGTCTAAAACCTGTGGAGAATTCAAAGTTCTCTGCAAAAAATAGCCCCAAAAATAACATGGGAAGATGTGTGTGTTCTCTGAAAGACAGAGTGTGCCCTGGCTCAGGGAGGTCTGCTTTTCTTATGGCTGAGAAGTGGGATGAGAAGCTTTCTGACCCAGAAATTTCTTGGTGCTTGAGGATGATCCCAGAATTGTTTGGGCTTTTATCAGGCCAGGTTTTTTTATTGACAGTTTTAAAGGAGGATTTGACTTCTTGACTTTCCTACCGCAGCATAGTAGCCTTATAAACATGACAGACACTCAGAAAAGGCTGAGTGAAAATATTTGCATCTGTGACACGTAAAAACCAACTCTTTTCAGTGGGTTTTGCCTATACAAGTGTTTTTAGTAACTTGTGAAGCCTTAGGAGAGATGTTCTTTAAAATGTTGATTAAAGTCTCAATTGGAACAAAATATTTAGCCACATATGTTTGCCTTCTTTTCAATTACTCCTTAATGAATCATCTTTATTAACTGACTAGGAGATGTCCTGTTTCATTCAAGGTCTGCTGCTAATTTTTCTTTTTTTTGACTTAGTATAATATATTTAATTTCATTTTTGGTTGTATAATCCTAAAAAAAAAAAAAAAAGAAAAAAGAACCTTGCTGCCACAGATAGTGTGGTGTTGTGTTGCCAGCAGGATAAAGAAAATGAAATGCTGCTGTCATGATGTCGTGAGGGGATGATGACAAGCAATGTGCTGGCACCTAGCTGGGACAGAGGGGGCCATAACGTGTCCAATAAAACCCATATAAACACGAGGAAAGAGATCAATATCTGATTCCAAGTATTGTCAAAACAGCACAGTAAAGTTTCAGAGGTCTGTCTTACTGGGGAGTTAAAACCACCAGGGGTGTAAGAAATGTAATAAGGGGGAAAATTTATGTAACATATATAATTATTTTTAAAGCAGTGAATTTGCCCGGTCACAAAACTATTTTAACTGCGGTGACGTAAGGTCCAATTAGCGGAATGACATTGGGAGAAGAGGGATAAATCTGCAGAGTGTATGTTTTATTGCTGCTGCTGTAATTGGGCTGCAGTGACAGAGTCGCACGCGTTAACCCCGACACAGCCGGTGTTTGCTAAATAAACCCAGCCAGGCGGGAGAGGGCTGTGCCGTGCTGTGCCAAGCTGTGTCGTGCCAGGCTGTGCCGTGCTGTGCCAGGCTGTGCCGTGCCAGGTGTGTGTGCTCTGGGGATGGCCGCTGAGCTGACCAACTCGGTGAGGACAGAGCTGACTCCACATAAATACAGAAGATGCTCCCCATGCTGAGTGGTAGGGTGATGGAAGGGTAGGTGGAATTTGGTGTAAATAAATGTAAAGCCAATGGAAAAGCAGAGGGGAAAGCAGCCTGGTTTGCAGGAAGAAAAGTGCTGGGAATTTGGCTGACTCGTCCCACTGAAGGAGCAGAACTCCAAGGGGAACATGGGGGTGGTGCTGCGTTGACAGTTGGACTTGATGATCTTAAAGGTCTTTTCCAACCAAAGGTCTATCTCAGAGCTAAAGGAGATCATCTCATAAAAATGCCAACCCAGTGCTCAGAGGTGCCCACAAAACCTGCAGAGGACTGGAAGCAGGAAAATTAGGAAAGGCTGGGGATGGAGCCCAACGTGGTTTTAAAATCAAAACACGCACCGTGCACTTTGTTGAGTGCAAGGATCTCAAGCCTCCTTCTGAGGAGGTGTTTAATTTATTTTCTTTTTAAATTAAAGCTTTGATAGGAATGAATCATTCAGTTCCATTTACCAGAAGACCTTTGCTCCTGGGCTTTGTTTCTGTGGAAGTTTGCAGCTCTTACCCATGGTGAGGGTGGATGCTGTTACTGCTGTGTTAGGGGCAAGATGCTGGTAAGGGAGACTGAGAAAACCAATTAATTTAAGGTTTATAAACCACAGAAAGAAGTCCCACAGACTGATGAGAATGATAGTGTGTGTACCAGCGGAATGAGAACAAGAGGCTTAAGAAATTAGGTTTGAGATGGAATGATATGTTGCAAATGGGTGCAGCAGAGCTCGTGGTTGCCAGAACTGAGTTGCAATTTTTTTTCTCGTGATTTCTTGACTGTGCGGAAATACTAAACATAACTAAAGGATGTGGCAACCCCCCTTATCTTCCTGTTCTAAATGTCTTTGTGCTTCACTAGGGAGGGTTTGTCTTGTACAGATGTAGACAGCTGTGTGCGTGCCGTGCCCCCAGCTTGGTACTGGGAACCAGGGGGAGAAAATGGATGAAGAACAAATATTCACGTTTCTGGTATATTGCCAGAACTAGAGGTTGATAATTTAATTTGCTGCCTAACAGCTTTATAGTCTACAAAAACATCCCCCTTTTTTTCCAAATCTTAGACCCCCGGGTGCTGGGAAAGCCCAGGAAATAAATAGGCTCCCTGCAGTTCCTAAATGTGATGGTTGACATTCAAACCCAGGTCATATATCTCATTTCTCAGCTTCAGCATTGTAATATCTCCAGTTATTCCTGATTTATGCAGCTGTCATAAACACTTCCAGCCATGGAAACCTACAGAAGTCACACTAAGGCCTTTGAGTAAAGCCAGAGATATTTCTTCAAGCTGGAGTCTTTTCATAGAACACCAAATCCCTTTATGTGCCTCTTCTGGAAGTATTTTGTCGTCTCACACCAAAATTACCACCATAATGTTGCCACCTGTGCATATCTCCTAGTTGGAGCCGGTTATTTCTGGGGATGTCATGCCACTGACCACTGACCCCCCCCCAATGTCACCTGGGTGCCTGATGGCCAGTCCCTAAGCCACGGGCGTCACAGAGCTCATGTGGAAACAGCTCTTTTGGAGCAGCACGAGAGCTGCACCCTCAAACAGCATCCTGAGGCAGTGCAGGGAGCAGGTACCCATGGAGCTGTGCCCCGGCCTGAGCTCCATCCCTGCACCCTCTGCTGGAATCAGAGCTTTGGATGAGCAAACAAAGTTTTTCCAGGCACAGGCTCTTTTTAGCCTTAACCCAGGGTATAAAATCTGTTGCTGCTTTTGTGCATTCAGTGCTGCCTGCCTGCCCTTACATGGTTTCTTTACAATTTCTGGTCACGCAAAGAGCTGCATCATTTACAGGCAGGATTCGCAGGAATGCGGCTCTGCTGCTGCAGAGCAGCTGGAGGACACCCTTAAATAAAACAGGAATCTTCCTCACAAGCTGTTTCATGTTACCATGACGGCTTGTAGATAGAGATAAATCCTTCCTGACCTATGTGACCCAGCTGGCAAGCAGTGACAGGTTCCTGCTGAGCCTGGACCCAGGTTCTTTTAATATTTCTGAAACTTCTGGAGCATCCCTCCCTCCTCGTGCACGTGACTAAGTACAAAGAGAATTTAATCTCCCTCTCTCACAAGCATGATCTCTAGGGTCTGACTTTCGTAGACTGTTCCTGGAGTCTCCCTGAAAAAGCAGAGTTGTCTGCACACTGAAACTGCTCCCGAATTCACCTCAAAATGCATCACCCAAACCTGACTGAGGCTGGAAAGTCTCTGTAGCTGTGACATACCATGACACAAATTCCTGGCTGTGCATACAGGAGTGGAATTACTCTTTAGGAGGGGTGTGAGTGTTTAACAGGGTCATTCTTCTACTGCAACTTCCCAACTTCAGGTGTTGTTAACAGAGAAATGGTATTTTCAACATCTCAGTGGAATGACCTGCACAAACCCCGTCTCAAGCCTGTTATTAGGCATCTCTGGGTTGGCTGTGAGCACCAATACCACCTCAGGTTCCTTCAGTCTCAGCCCTGTGTCAAAGCAGAGGGGGATGCTGAAGGATTGCACTGAGAATAACACCTGAGGAAGTTCTTGGTTGTCCCAGTCCCAAAGTGGCCTCCTCATTCCTTATTGTTTGCTTTAATGCTGTGCTTGTAGGAAACAAAGCTTGTTTCGTCTGCAGCCTGTTCTGTGAGGCCTGTGCAGGACTTACAGCAGAATCCCTGGGATCTCTTAATTTGCTTAGAACTACCTTAAGATAATTTTTTTAAGAGGTAGTTTTGTGATTTTTTTTTTTCCCCCTCTCCCCCACCTTTTCAGGACCCCCAAACTGTATGTGCCTGACCTCGTATTCCTGTTGCTGAACATTTAATGGATGCAAAGACATTTTACCATGGACAGAATGAGACATCAACACATCTATTGCTTAACATTCTCCAATATGTGTTAAACTATGGAGGCAGCTCTGCATAGGTTCAGCTCTTAGTTCTGCTACTGAATAGAAACAGTAATGAAGAAATCATTGTACTTTGGATGGAGAACGAGGCACGGGATGTTCTGGTGCAGGAATTAAAGATGATCAAAACAAACTTTGAAATGAAGTTATCCAGCAGCAATAAGGCAAAAACTGGGTGAAAAAGGCTCCCATTCCGACAGCATGTGCAGTTTTTTAGACTGATTTGAATAAATTGAGTTGAGCAGGCTCTTGCAGACTCAGTAATTCAACACAGGCTGCTGCTGATGCTTTGTAAAAATCCTGCCCAGAGCTTGGTAGGATAAGAAAGCATAGAAGGGTGTGGAATAAATCACTATTTTGGATATGTATAAGCAAAAAGGGCTGGATGGAGAGTAGCTCTGCTGGGAGAACATGGGTTAAGTATGCATGCTTATTCCATTGGTCCTCCCTATGCCTGAGCCAACTCCTGGGCCAGAGTTGCTCCAGCCTCCCCCCCTTGCAGACAGGTTTGGAATACACAGACCAGGGTGGTGTTTGTCCAGTGCTGGAGGCTCAGAGTGCTTTGAGCACTGGGCAGTTTCTCCAGCCTCCCTTCCCAGAACGTTTATGCTCCAAGAGAACCCAATAACTTTGGTTGCGTGCTCGTATCTGATCTTTAACAACTTGCAGTCAAGGATGTCGAGTGTGTTTCTGTTTGTAAACGCTTTCACACACCTCTCCCTTTAGGCTTGCAGGGCTCTTAATGAAGCGTAATAATGGAAATTCAAGCTTTTCTGGGAAGTTTTTGTGAACTTGCTGTGGCATTGGCAGTGTGTGAGCTCTGAGATCATGTTTCACAGAAAAGTGCCCCAACAGGCTGTGGCAAAATGCAGCTTCTCATACGCTGTGTCACTGCTGTTCTCCCCTTCAGCACAATGGGTGAACAACATGGAGTTGTGTCATGGCAGGGTTAGGCTGGATGTTAGGAAAAGGTCTTTCCCCCAGAGGGTGGTTGGGCACTGAACAGGCTCCCCAGGGCAGTGGTCACGGCCCCAAGGCTGACAGAGCTCAAGGAGCGCTTGGACAATGCTCTCAGGTGGGATTGTTGGGGTGTCCTGTGCGTGCAGGGTCAGGAGTTGGACTTGATGATCCCTGTGGGTCCCTTCCAGCTCAGGATATTCTGTGATTCCACAAAGCCCAGGTGCCCAGGCTGTGCTCGGTGACAGATGAGGAGCTGCTGTGACATCGCTGCAGCTGCCACGGCCCGCGCTGTGGTTTGGCTGCTCATGGGCTGTCTAGACAAGCCTTAGAGAGAGCCACGTTCTTCTGGTTCCCATTTGATTATGAGACAGGCTTTTTCATCTCTAATGTAAACACGCCCGAATAAAATAACTCTGCTGTGGCATTTCTTGTACAAAGCCCCTTTTTTGGAAGGAGAGATTTGATTCATATGTTTCCATTCCCCATCAAGGATATAATTTCATCTTTCTCACTTGGGCATTAGGTTTCCTGAAAAAAAGGGTGAGGTGAAAATGCTGAGCCCCAAAGAAAGTGCTGGTATTTAGCAAAGAGCTGCAGCTGTGCAAATACGAGGCTTTGCCTGGAACAAGTGAACTGAAATCCACCTGGTTTCCACTTAGCACATCCAGCCCCAGGCTCTCCCTGCCTGGCAGGAGTGAGGTTGGCGCCTGTGCTGGGGCACAGCAGGGCTGGGAGAGCTCTGCCATTGCCAGAACTTCTGCAAGAACATTGGGATGGGTCTGAGGGGACCACTGCAGTGGCGGTTCCTCTGAGAGTGTGAAAACACACATTAATTTCCTTGTAACTCAAGCGGCATATCCCAGTGGTGAGGAGAGAGGGCCTTGGATCAAGAGCCAAGGCTTTGCCGGGAGCTTCACTGATAGCTCCTTGTTGGCTTCTGCTGGTTCATCCTTTTGCTTTGTGCTCGTATTCTCCTCACCCAGCTCCTGCTGTGGGCACCGGGTGCCTTTCCAGGGCACAGGTACTGCTCGGTGTTTGCTGTGGATAACGGTACCAACTGTGTGTAAAGAGGGATCAAAAAGGTCACTTGGGAAGTCTTGGGAACTTCAGAGGGAGTTGGAGACAGCTGCTGTTTGATCATTGCATTCCACTTATGTTGCTCTCGTGTATCTAAAGTAGAATTGAACCAAGGCGGGGTCAGAGCTACCTATGAGGTTTTGCATTGTCCTGGACAAATGGATATGAAAGCCAAGTCTTCCCTTTCCACCTCATGCTGAGCTCCTGTGAATGGCCCAAGTTACTTAAACCTCCAGAAACTATTTACAAGGTTCTGGAGTGACAGACAGGTGTAAATGGCTTCACACTGCCAGAGGGCAGGGTGAGATGAGATATTAAGAAAAAATTCTTCCCTGTGAGGGTGGTGAGGCCCTGGCACAGGTTGCCCAGAGAAGCTGTGCATGCCCCATCCCTGGAAGTGTTCAAGGCCAGGTTGGGCGGAGCTTGGAGCAATGTGGTCTAGTGGAAGGTGTCCCTGCCCACGGCAGGAGGTTAGAAGTAGAGGATCTTTAAGGTTATTTCCAATCCAAACCATTCTGGGATTCTCTTACACAGACAAGTGAGCACAAAGCCAGCACAGGGCGCTGCTCCCACTGCTCACCCTCGGCACGGGCATCGTGTGCTCCCGGGCTGGCAGCCAGTTCAGGAGGGATGTTTCTGCTCACTGAAAGGGGATCAGACCCCTGGATAAACTCAACAGCTTCTCTCCATAAAGGGTTTGAAGTTGGGTAAGCGGCTGCATCATCTGGAGCTAAATAAATGAGAGATTTTCATTTTGAAATGGGCTCTCTTCCAAGCATGTTTTAGTTTGGGGAAAATCTGCTCTCTGCAGCTTTTCTGAAGACTTTCTCTGCTCTTCTGTTGACTATTCTGCTTTTGTTTATGAAATTAGGCTGGTGTTGAATTTCATATGTTATTGAATAGTTCTGAGAGTGCTTTGGCCCTAAGCAAATATATGGTAATAACGTAAGATCAGTCAAGGCAAACATAAAAATTCTCTATTTGTTACCACACACCTCACTGTGTTTGCAGGAGATAAGGAGATCAGACTTTCCCAGCCCTGTCCAGCATGATCCTGTCCCTAGATTGGATCAGCAGTACAACATATCAAGCACTTCAGTGAGTCTCCCTTTGTTTATCCAATCAAGAACATAAAAAGAATTCTGTGGAATAGCTATAAATTTAAACACAGAGACTTTTGTTGAGCAAGAAAAAGAAATTAAGATTATGAAAGACCAGAATACAAAATTAAAAAAAGTCTGCAGTATCACTAAAGGACAAGGAGTTATTTGTCAGCTTCCTAACTTACAATTCAGAAATTGGTTTGAGGATTGAAATGCAGTACAACAACAAAACTGCTGCAGGTGCTTTTCGTAAAAGCAACATTTAGTTATTGTGTTATTGGATCTTATCTGAAAGGGCTTTTAAAATATTTGTTATCCAACCCTACCTCTAACACAGTGTTGTCATTATGCATCTAAATATTTTTTTTCATTAGACCACCTGTGTTCATGTCAACAAAGCCCAGAAATTAGATTTATTCACTGAACAGAATTGTGGAATCCCAGAATGGTTAACGTTGGAAGGGACTTCAAAGCTCATCCAGTTCCATCCCTCTACCCATGGGCAGGGACACCTTCTACTACACCAGGATGCTCCAAGCCCTGTCCAACCTGGCCTTGGACAGTTCCAGGGATGGGGCAGCCACAGCTTCTCTGGGCAACCTGTGCCAGGGCCTCACCACCCTCACAGGGAAGAATTTCTTCTGCATATCTCACCTAAATTTCCCCTCTTTCCGTTCAAACCCGCTACTTGTTGTCCTATTACTACAGTTGCTGCTGAACGTCTTGAACATCAGTTCCTGAGGAATTTCTTGCCTGTTTGGTGGCTCTTGCTCCTTGTGATAGGGTGTTGGATAGATTGTGGATGACTAGTGAGTGAGAGGGATCTTGCAGAGCTCAGTGGAAAACCCTGAGTTTGGATCAGTCATTTTCATTTATTTTAATGGAAGCATGGGCCTCTCTCTTGTGAATTTAGGAGCACTGGATATAGTTTTGCCATCTTTAGTTACCTTTCATGGTCCCCTGTAGAGAAGCTCCTGAGCCAGAAAGGTCCACAGGTGGCAGCTCCAAAGCTGTAGGTGTTCTCAGTAATTCTGAAGAACACAGTTGAAATTCTGTGCCTTTTATAAAATAGTGAACTCTATTAAATTTGTATGGCTTCTAAATAAACTCCTGTGGAAACCTGTTAGTTAGGTGTGTTAAATTTTACGAGACTTCCTTGCAAGCTGTGCTGGTTTTGATCAACCACCAGCTCAGCTCAGTCTGTCTGCTCCTGGCCATTCACAAGAAAGGATTTAACCCCCAAAATATTAATAATAATGGAAAATCAAACCATTTAGCATCAGCAGGGCAAGGAAATGGAGCGTGCCATGTTCTGTCAACAGCAGCTATGCTCTGTGTAAAGAAATTAACTCCCCAAGTGTACTTGCCCTTTGGGTCTCAGTTTAATCCCATGTATTTCTATCACTTTTAATAAGTAGATTTATATTGGACACCAAATGTTAAAATTAGCTAAACTTGAAAGGCCTGCCTTTGAAATGAGTCAGAATAGATTCTCCGTAGAAGTTACTGCAATGCCAATAAGGATTAATTAAAACTCAAATGTTCTTCATTGTGTGTTAATTGAAGAATTGTTATTCAGTCAACCTTCTTGATTTTTCTCTGTGTTAAATAATCATGGAAGTATTTCACCTAGTCTCACTGTTTATTTAACCAATTAATTAAGGGAGGGGATATTCTGCATTTATTAGTATTTTAATTGGAGAATTTTATTCCCGGTGGCCTAAGCATCTACATATGTTGTTCAGGTTTTGTGTTTTGCTTTTTTATCTTCTAAATGACCAGTGTTTCTGATTGTACACACTACAAACTGTGTGTGGGGGGGGAAGCTTTCAAGTTCTCTGCACAATTGAACTTCATTAGGGCTTGAAGACCGGGGCAAGGTTTCCATCTCAGCTGTGCTCATGTAAGACAAAGCAATTCCCCACTGTAATAATGGATTTGCTCTGAGCTGGTTCTGGCATCGAGATGAGAATTTGGCCTTTGTGACTTAAATAATTAGAGCGCATGTTGTATAATGGTATTTAACAGCTCAAAACATTCTATTTAATGGCCACTGATTTATAAAAGGTCACTTTATAATGTATTCACAGTTCAGCGGGTGCCGCAAAATTTAAAGCTCCATGGAGAGCCCTCTTGCAGGCAAAACGTGAGAAAATCTTCACTTTAAAAGGACTAAATTCATGTGTGTACGTGGGTTTTTTTCCGGTGTGACTGCACTCTAGGTGATATTATCATTTGCCCCATCCCTGGAAGTGTTCAAGGCCAAGTTGGACTGGGCTTGGAGCACCCTGGTATAGTGGAGGGTGGCTCTGCCCCATGGCAGGGCGTGGGACAGGATGAACTTTAAAAATCCCTTACAACCCAAACTATTCTGCGATTCCATGATGTTATTTAAAAAAAAAAATCCCAACTTGTGGGGTCCTGCAGATTTGTAGATATTTGCAACTCTGAAACAAATCAAGGTGCTTCAATATTTTTCTCTGCTTTCCTTCCCTACACTATGCTGTGAACCAGAAGGCAGCAAACACCAACACAGGTTTCATGCTGACAGTCTAAATTATTCCTGTTCTTTATTTAATTTCCATCTTCAGTAACCCTAGAAATACATTTTTTCCTCCTGACTTCACCCAGTTTTTTTATTTTGTTGGGGAGATCAAGACAGAGATTATTTCAAATAAAGTAAGACCTTATCTTGCACAGAAAAATATTAAAAACATATAAGCCTGTCCAGTATCTCTTTGTTTCTCTGTACTAGTGCTGAGTGATTTATAGTCACAGTTCTTATTTCCCTGATAAGAAAAGTATCTTTAGATTAAATATTTGGCAAAACAAATATTTTTTCCCTGTAAAATCAAAGATGAATGTGAATTACTTTTTAAGTCCAGATTCCAAGCATAGTTTCTGATTTAGCAGTGCAGTTGGGATACAGTTACATTAGAAACTATGAACAAGCCCCTCAGTCAGCAAAGCCCTTGGGTACGTATTTAACTCTCACTGGGTTTACTAGGAATATGAATATTTGGGTGAAGCCAGGTCGCTGTGATAAATATAGAAACTTAGATGAGGAAGCACTGCCTTGGTGATATACTCAGGTGAGTTGATGTCACTGATATTGGAATTTTACATTCACCTTATCTAAGTTGTCAGGGCATCCTTTTTAACTTGTGCCTTAGCTGAATCTCTGTAGCTAGTTTGTCTTTATTACTCTGAATTGATGATTTTCTCAGTGACTGCCCATTGATTTACTTTTAAAAGGCATTAAATGTTTTGTAAATAAATATTTTGCCAGTGATGATGCACTGAATGCTCAGCGAAGGAAGAAGGGTTCATGCCAGGCCTGAAAACCCAAAGGTGGTCAGAAAAAGTCTGGGTGACAGAAGATTAAGCAAGTGAAGAGCAGAGCACAAATCATGACAAAAGTTGGGAGGACTTTTCTCTGCTCTGCTGTTCATGACAATGCAGGGAGTCATAAAGCCTTGAGCCTAATATTGGTTGTCGCTGAATCCTGGCAAATAACCAGAACTGAAAATTAGGGTGAATCACATTTTTTGTGCTTTTAAAAGAAAAGAAATTAAGAATCCTATTATATCCATCTACCAGTGCCCATCCATCCAAATCTTCTCATTGGAGTCTACTATTAACCACTCTTACTGTCTGGGGTAATGGCTCTTCCCAAGAGAGCCCTTGTCCATGGAAGCACAGTCAAAACAAGGACAAGTTTTGGGCCCATCAACCTTGAGAATGTCCTCTGACATTATTAGCTGAATTCATCAGCTATTAATGACTGCAAGATATATAGGGTAGACTCTGGTTAGCACTGGGGAAGACTTTTCAATTCACTCCACTCCAAGTTCTATTTATTCATTTATACTAAATGGAGTTATTAAAGGTCATGACTTCATTTCCAAAGTATCAGGTGAAAATACTTTCCAATCTGACAAACAGAGGACACTGATTGCAGTAAAATTAAATACCATCTTCAATAATGTCTTTGATTTTAAAGGATATTTCCTCTAAGTTTTACTTTCATTAACTCAATCCAGGTGGGGCCTGGAGAAGTGAATGATGGTTCTCGGTGCTCAAAAGAGAGTTGTTGATTCCAATAATGAATTTGGGGACTTTGGGTTTTCAGAGAACAGCAACAAGACTTTTTGTCCTACTCAGGGCTGAGTGACATGGAAAACCTGAAATATAATAACCACCATGTGCAGAGGGGATTCACAACAAAGCTTCTGATTTTATTTTGTGGTCTGAGATTTACCTGTGATACACGAGTGAATCAGTTGTGACCAAAGAAAAAATCCTCTCTGCCCTTAAGTTCCCTAAGGAGTGCCTGCACTCAGTTCCTTTTACCTGTAGATGTTACTGCCCAAGCGCTTTTAATAAGGGCATTGCAATAAAAATTACAGATACAGCAATATTAAAGTTTTATCCAACTTTTTTTTTTCCCTCAGCAGGAAATCTGGAAAGCCATCTGCACCACTAACTTCTGCCAGAGCAGGTTTCACCTTTCCATGTCCTGTAACTGTTTGAACTCTCAGCAACCTGTGCTGTGGTTGTGATAAAATCCCTAAACCCAGCCAGTGTGGCAGGATTGGCCCTGTTTAAGATTCCCACCGTGCCTTCCATGGGACATGTGCTTGTTGGCTGGCTTTCTCCAGGAGCTTCCAAAAAACAATGCATAAAGAGCAGAGGGGTTGATCTGTTGACCTTCCCAGGAGAGACCCGACCCAGTTGAGGACAATCTTCACAGGTGGAAACAGAGGCACCTGTGCCTAAGAGGAGATGGAAAGGACTGCAGAAGAATCCTAGGAGGACTGACCTTCTGGCATCTGGGATTTTACAGGGTTGTTGAAGGATGACAGATTAAGTGTCTCCAGGCATAATCAGACATGTCAGGTAGGATTGATATTAGTCCTATTTTCTGTGCCCAAAAGTGTATGATAAGAACAGAAAATGTTCTGGAGTCACAGATGGGTGATGAGTTGCTCCTCACACATGCCTTGGAGGGATGGGTGAGCAGCCCATGTTGTAAGAAAAAGCCTCCTAAAATCACCAAATGCTTGCATTGCCCTCAGATTCCTAACAGGGGTACCTTAGATAAAGATCTTTACTAATTTGAAATAACACAGCCTGCAGGATTCCCCTCTTTGCTGGCTGTGAAATTTGAAAATGTTCCATGAATAATTTTGCTCGAGTTGTACAAGGGAACTTCAGGTCCCCCAAAGGGAATGTGGAAGAACTCTGATTTAACTCCAGTTCCTCCCCTGCTCAGGCAGGGATAGAGTGCAGTGAAGTTTAGATTGCAGGATCCACCCCCGCCACAGGCAGGTTCCACCTGTGAGCACAGGAACTCACCTGCTTCACTCGAGAGCTGCAAAGCAAACATTTCTGTGGAAGCTTTGAGAATGTCCAGGCATGTGAGCATGGCCAGATGTGTGTGCTGCATCAGATTGGAATAAAAAGGTGCTTTAGACAGAAAATAGGTCTGCACAAGATGCCAAAATAACATAAAAGCCCCTTTGTGAGCTTTTATCCAACAGTTTGGGGCTTCGTGCACCTTCACTTTGTCAGAGCCGTGTCTTTAATTCTCCAAACACTGTATTAAGAAATCAAGGTATAATCAATCAGATCTTCTTTCTGTAGTTGCTGTTCCCCATGAGGAATTCTTTCAGTTGTAGGAGCAGGAAATTAATTTGTGAAGGTGACCATGGTCTTGGCATGTGTTTGGGCGTTATGGGCGTGACAGTAGCAAACAAAAACTATTTCCTAGGAGGTCCAGCCTAAAGATGTTATAAACACCATAAGATGGTGTAAACAAGAATTAATTATAAGTTCTGATCAGAGCTTGTTCTGTGACTTAAGGCAGGACCAGCACAACTACAGAGATTTGAGCCATGTCAAAATATTTACTTTACACTGTTTGTTTGCGATGGCTTGGCCAAAGGGCCTGGTGGATTTTCCCTCTGTGCATTTCTCTGGATACTGATGCTATTGAGGTTGGGTCATGGAGACAGGGATTAGAGATCTCTTCCCTACTGCTCTGGCTGGTGGACAGGAATGGTCTGGTGGGTCCCACCTTACCCTGGCAATATGGAATGGAAATTGCAACTTCCAGCTGAATCCTGGAGAATAGTGAGATGGCAAGAAACAGAACAGACAGAAAGGAGCAGAGCCCGTGTGTCTTCTGCTCCCCATGGTGTTGCAGCAGGAGGGCTGTTCCCAAAGTCATCATTCATGGTGGTTTAGAGTGGATAATGCCTGAATTTTATAGTGTTTTCTATATTTCTTAGGAGGTGACAAAGTGACTGATAATCGTAGGGGTCGTGGTTTTGATGGGAGCAGCTGGGGCACAGCGAGGTGAAATGTTGTGCCTGACATTGCTCTGCCAACCCATCACAGAGCCCAGAATCCAATCCACAGAACTGGAAGTGTGGCAACAATAACTTCTCTGCAGAGATCCACGAGGGATCTTTGCAGGTCTGATCCAGGTGGCTGGATCTGCCTGTGCCACTGTGCTGCAGGCAGAGCTGCTGGCAAACAGCCCGTGAGCAGAAGGTGCTCCTGTGCCTTTGGCTGACCAAGAGTTACAGCTGTGAGTTTTGCTCAAATATGATCACTTTTCGCTTGGAATAAGAGAATGACAGGGGAACAAAACATCTGCAGTTTGGGGCTCACCATCCTCCACAGCTTCTCCCTGAAGGGAGGGACCTGCCATGGGCTGCCAGGAGAAGGTACACTCTCCCTTTGGGATGCAGCCTCTCTCTTCGTGATGTATTTTCTCCCTTTGGGATGTAGTCTCTCCCTTGTGGATGTAGCCTTTGGGCCTTTGTAAGAAGAGGAATATAAATCAACTGTATTTTTTTAATTACAGCCTTAATTTCTCTAAGGTACACTAAAATTATCTGAAGATAATATTACTGGATTTTTCTCCTGACACTATCTGTCCAGTGGGATGGTACAAATGCTCTGTATTTCCTATCAATATCCAAATCAGTACCCAAATCAATAACATTTTCATCTGACAAAGCTGGTGAAAACTGAAAGCCTTGTGAAGGTGTCCTGTCAACAGCATCTTAACCACTGCTGGCAAAGCCAACCCCCCCCATTAGGAATGATGTCTTAAATCCATTAATATCTAGGTGTTTATCAGGAGATAAAAATGTTGGATCCTTGCTGTAACTGAAAAGAGGGGCTTTTTAGTAACTTCTAATGAAGATTTTAAAACAACTTTTTGCATTTCAGACTATCCAGGAGCTGGCAGAGCAGGCAGCAACATGTAATGCAAAATGAGTTGAAAAGAAAATCTGGGATAATTATTTGTTACCACAGGAAAAAAAAAGTAGGGGCTGCTTTTTTAGAGAAAAAAAGCAAAAATTTGGGGTAAACTTGCCATTTTGAGCTTTTTTTTTTGCTCTCTGTGAGACTTCGAGGGGTAATTATTGGCAGTCACAGCAGTAATCCACCCAGTGCTTAGAGGTCAAAATGCTTCATCAGATTAAGGGGTTATAAGACTTTGAGAAGATTGGTTAAGGTCATATCAAAGTTTTAGTGATTAGATTTTATTTCAGCAATTGCTAAAGCAAAGCAAACAGGTGCTTGTGCTTCTGCAGCCGGATGGCACTTGGGCCCCCACAGGCTGTGGAACTGGACGAAATCCACTTTGAAGCCTCTCCTCAGTCCTGCAAAGCAGGTGGTTCCTCAGGGCTTGGGAGGTAGAGAGCCTGTTACAGCTGGAGAAAATGTGGAAATGGATGTTGGTGATGGCACGGAGGGCAGCGTGTGCAGCAAGGGCTGGGTGGGAGGGATCGCAGCTGGGTTGGCACAGCCGCGCTCGGCCCCAGCTCCACGTGGTGCTTCCCCACCAGAATGTTCTGTGAGCAAGGCAGGATCAGATAAACCCGCGTGCAGAGTGGCGTGAGAGGTGGAGAACCCTCAGGTGTCGGAATAACCGACTTCTCTTTATTTAGGGGATTACGTTCTAATTCCTGCTCTCAGATATGGCCAGGAGCACACGTAGCCACTAATTAAAGTAAATACGTGCATGAAAGATGTGTTGAAAACTCTCTGTCTGTCTGCCAAGAGGGATGTGTGAGATTCTGGCGAGTGTGTGAATGCACTTTGCTGGGAGTTTCCCAGCGAGTTGTGATTTTTCTTGTGCTTCCCCTTTAACCAACTGGTTTGTGCAGTTCGGAAAGGAAATATCCAGAGATATTTCCCGTATGGGAAAATACCAGCAGCAGTGACATACACTGTGCTCACCATGTTCCTACTGAGCAGAGTGTTTTCAAATACCAGCCTTTTTTTTTTTTTTAAATTAAAAATACACTTCAAAATATTTAGGTGGTTTAGGTTAGGAAGGATAATAGGAATAACCACCCCTGCTGTGAGGGATGCCTTTGCCAGCAGAGGGGACACTGTCTGTGTCACACAGCCTCATCTCCCAGCAGCACAGCACTGGTTAATAGGGCACAGGTCTTTAGGATGAAGAGTTGAGCTCTCTACTGGAAGAAGCCCAGAGGGACCTGGCTCAGAAATCACCAGAAGCAAGACACCCCAACACTGAGGGCACTGGGATGACCAAGGGCTGGACCAGCGCATCCCCCAGGAGTGAGAGGGGAATGTTCGTCGCTTGTCACCTTTGCAAATCTCTCACAGACTCTCTCCAGGAGCTTCACAAATTGGCTGGCTTTGCCTGAACAAATGAACAAAATCCCTGGAGCAGGACAGCAAACCTCTGGAGCAGGAGAGAGTGGCTGCTGCAGGGAGCTGAGCCCCACCAAACCATCTCTGCAGAGTTTGCCCCACAGTCACCTGGACAGTGACTTATTACTGGTGGAAGCTGAGCCAGGCTCTGTCCCACCAAACACCCTAAAAACAGAACACAAAATCCTGATTAACATCTCTAACTCTTCACAAACCCTGAGGACAGTGAGGGGGCAACAAACTAAGCAACCTCAGAGGACAACCCACATTTACCCCAATACCAGGGCTTCTTCATGTCCCACCTGTGACCTGATTCAATGATCAGTTTACTCTTTAGTGGTTTTTATTGATCCAACATGGTACTGAGAGCAGAGGCAGCTACCAAACTGCAAATAATTTTGCATGATGCCCATGGTAGAGAATCGCTCATTTTCTGCTCAGGGAGAAAAGTGATCCATAAGCACAAAAAAAATGTGAAGTTTTAGCTCAAAATCTGGGGAAACTCAGCATATTAGCCTGTCTTAAACTGTGTCAGAGTGGGAGTCTGCATTTCTAACACGCTTGTAAGCACTACTTAGCATTTAAATTTAGGATTTTCTCCGTGGGCGACGCGAAAGTCGACAAATGTCTGCCAAACCAGTGGCATCACACTGCATATGACCTTTTGGCAAGCCCTGCAGTAACAGCCTGCTGGCAAGTTCCTCTTGCTTCAACCCTGATGTAAACAGAGTGGTCGGTGGTGTTCCAGAGGTGTGAGGGATGGGCAGCCACTGCAGGGAGCCCCGTGCGGTGCCTCGGGCAGCTCAGCCTCAAACGGCGGCCCCTGGGAAACATCTGGAGTGCACAAAACATCACTGCTGAGCTTTAAGGCCCCTTCCACCCCGAACCGTTCTATGCCTGTACAACACTGGGTTTCACCTGGCAGAGGAGGCTGTGTGGGAATGTCCCGACGCCCAGACTGGGGAAGCCTTGGTGCCTGTTTCACATCTGCCAGCAGAAAATGTGACCTCTTTAATCTTTTCAAGGGAATGTCAGTAACTTTGGAGGACCTCAGCCTGGGAGGATGTGCCTTGCTGGCCTGATGAGACTGAGGTACTCTTGCAGCAGCACCACATACCTTTTAAATGTAACTTCTGCCCTCGTTGTGACCTTGTGTCTTTCATAGTTTTGCTGTCATTGATTTTCAGTCTTGTTATTGGTTTATTTTTGTACCACGTGTGCTCAATGAAAACAGAGAGCCCAAGAGCATGGCTTGGTCAGTCCTTTATCTGCTGACACTAGTGAAGGGTCCATCCTGATTCTTAAAAACAAGCAGAAGGAAGAGAAGCACAGAAAGAAAACCAGCAATGAAGGGAGTTGTTCTACTTTGTCGTGTAGCATAAGGCAGAGCTGGGGAAAGGTGGCTGCACGATGTGGTGTTGCTGTGTCTCAACTCTCATAGCAGTTTTCCTCTGTAAATCTCTCCTGGCATGCTCTGCTGGGGGTTTAGGAGAGGAGACCTCAAAATTAAGTTGAAAAAAAAGCACTGTCAAGAAATGTTATGCTTTGCTGAAATGGAATCAGAGATTATTGAAAAGACTTGGAGAGCTGCTTTTTCAGAAGCAAAGGTGGGAGTGAAATCCAGGTACTGGTGCTGGCTTTGCTTGTGTTGTGCCAGTTACATCATTTACATAAATGAGGCTACTGGAGAAAGTGTCTGCTCTGTAATTTTCTTAACAGGACTGTGCCAACACCAGAACTTACTGAGAGCAAGGATAGGGTGTCACCTACAGCAGTGAAGAAACTGTAGAGCGTGTGTTCAAACCAATGTTTGTGACTGTCTCCTCCTCAGCAGTTTTCATCCAGAGCCAATGTCAACAGCAGGGAACTGCTCCGGCTTCCCATGTCAGTAATTGCTGCTGTGGAATATGAATATTGTAGAATATTGACTTTGCAAGTCCATAGATCTGAATAATTGATTTGAACACTGTTTGCACACGTCCCCCCCCCCCCATATGAAAATGAAGAGCTGCCGACTTCCTGGATAATCTGCTCCACAAATTTTTGCCAGGCAAGCTGACTACACAGCTGTTTGTTTTCACTGCTGATGCAGGAGTTCACAGGAGTCAGAGAGGTTTCAAATCCATTGGGAGGTGCAGACAAAGTTGCCAGGAGAAAAGGTTTCCTTGTGTTCCTCCTTGCCGTTTCACCTTCTTTTTCACTTCAGTTTGATTTTATTGACATATATAAATATATGTATGTGTGTGTGAATGTGTATATATACGTTTATAAATTTATATATGGGGGAGTCAAGAGGGGACAAAGCTAATAACATGGTTCCAGGTGTGAAAGAAATTTGGGGTCCTCTGAGTTCTATTTACCATATGTAACTGTTGAAAGGAAAATTGAGAATGGTAAAGGCCTCTTGAGCCTTAAAATAGAAGACATATGAGAAAGCAGTAGTTTCATGAAAGGTAAATAAGGTAAAAGGGTTTGGAAAGGGAGATGAGCTGCGAGTTAGATAAGGTGAGGTAATCAAAAGTGTGAACAGGCTGTGGAAGATGGACTCAGATTAGGTGCTAACGCACGTTAATTTACGAGTTCTGGACAAAACCCAGAGAGGAAGAAAATTACACTTGGGATTGAAATGACAAAGCAATAGGAAGGAGTTTATGTCTGAAGTCTGAAAGCCTCCATGAATGATACGCAAAGAAATGAGCACTGACCCATCTAAATAAATCATCAGTGGCATGCAAGGGAACTGAGCTCATCACCAGTCCCTGCAGGAAGAAACCCCGGCTCTGAGCAAAAGCACCATGGTATGGGGAGGATATGGGCGTTGCTCTGGCTTTGCTGTTTCACTCAGGTAAGGAACCTCGAGCAAAATCTTGTTGGCTTTTCTCAGAGTCTGTGGCATGATGCCAATGACATCACGGCAGGAGCTCCTGTCTCCTACAGCCTCAGAGACAAGGACAAATGCCCTGGGAGCACTTTTCCAAAAATTTCTCAACCATACCACGGCTGTGAAATAACATGGCTTCATCTCTTGCTGCTTCTGAGCACCAGAAACAGCCTCGAACAGAATTACTTTACTTTACATCTCATTAGTATGATTACATAACTAAAAATATTGTCTGGTGAAGTATTTCAGGACTGGAGCGAGGCTGGGGAGAACAACGGCTGCATTTTGGGCAGGCTGGGCTGCAGTTTGACATTAAACACAAACAGCTCTTTGCCGTCTTTGTGTAAAGGCTGAAAATATTGTGGGGACTTCCAGCACTTGCCACTCCACTACTGTTGTCTGACCCGTAGTAGGTGGTTACAGCAAGAGGGGTTTTTCCTCCCCACCTCTGTTTTTAAACACTAAGGGTCCCAGCTCTCTTACAGACTTCTGCTTAAATTGGATTCTGTTGCTCTTTTAGCAAGTGGTTCATTTCTCTTCGCTGCTGGGACATGTAAAGCAGCGAATCTGCATGGGGTTAATGCCTGAGTGCACTAAAAAAAGCAGAGGCTGGCAGGGAGGAGTGGGAGAAAGTAGATCAAGAGAGAGAGCTTTGTTCCAGTTGGAGTCCTTGAAGGATGAGGGAGCGACTCACGCTGTTACTGCAGGCTGGAGGAATGTTGTTAAAGGGATGGGATCTGGTCTTGCTTCAGTTTGAAATTTCGTATCTCTGACGACCAACACAGTAAGTGGGGAAGACCCTTTCCACAAACATTCCCCGTGTGTGGGAGTCCATCCCTGGTCTGACACACAATTTCAAGTGGTCACGGTAACAAGTTTGGTTATGCAAAATTGAAACTTTCTTGGATTCCTGAGGGTATTCAACACTAGGAAATCGCTAAAATCTCAATCCTCATTGCCGTGGGCATCACTAACAGCCAGTCGATTCTGTGTTTTGCAGATGGATACACTGAACTTTGTCAGTTGAAATATTAATTAAATTCCCTCCTGCTCTCAGGAATAAAACGCTGCTGGAGGTACATGGGAGCAGATGAATTATTTCTTGCTTCTCTCTCTCTTGCAACCTCCATTCCAGATCTCTCCCATTTAATGCATTTTATTTTGTTTCCTTGTGGGGAAACATGAGGAAGAGGTCAGGGAAATGCAGGGGGGAGGCTTTTGCTTTCTAAGGCACGAAGAGAATTTAGGGACTCTCAAATACAACAAGGGCTTTAGAGGAAGGAAATCCTTTTGCACCAGCAGATTTTTGCCCAGGCTGGCCGAGAACTTTGAGTGTGCGAACTCTGTGTGTGCGCGCGTGTGTGCCTGTGAAACATGCTCTTTAACAGTGCTGGGGCTGCTGGCACTTCCCGGGATGTGGCTACTGGGGTGTGACACTGTGAGAGCATCCCGGAGACACCCAGAAATGAGGGAATTCCCGGGGGTCCCAGCCCTGCCCCGTGCTCCTGGACTGTGGCATCCTGCAGGGCACAGAGTGGATGCAGTGTGCAAAAGGCAGCTCAGAGGGCTGAATGTGGTGCAGCAAATGCTAAAGCAAAGGGAATTTGCAGAAATAATGAGGCAGAGCTCGTCTTCCCCAGGAAAGAAGAAACGTGACATGGAGAGAGGGATGAGGGATCTGCATCTGTAATGTGAAAATTACCAAACTTTCTCAAGAGTCATTTTTGCTCTGCTCATTCCTTACTGGGGATGGGGAGCAGTTCAGGCTTGGCAGATCAGAAGAGTTGTCATCTTCTCATTTTCATGTACCTTCAGTACTTTGTAATCTTGGCAAAAGGAAGGTGCTGAAGGGGGTCTATTCTTGTGTTTCCAATTCTTGCCTTTCCAATGTTGATTAAACAAGAAAATCTCCTGCAAGCCTCTTCTTGTTAGATTCTTCAGTCCTATTTCAAGATCAAATAGGCTTTAAAACAGGTCTGGATAAGCTCACAGACTTAATCTGCTTGAAAGGTATAGGTTGGGCAACAGGCTCGACGTGACAACAGCTCGCTCTGCATATCACAGGTGCCCTCTGTCCTTGGCAGATAAGTCCTAGACGTTTTCAGAGGTTTCCTGGGATATTAATGTTCTGCCACTGGCTCAGCACGGTTGTACCTGAAGACACTTGTTTAATGGAAGCAGTTTGCATTTTTTGCCACTAATACTCGAGCAGGATCAACATTATTGAGTTAATTAGAATTCAATGAGAACTGATTGTTCATCAGAGAGGGGAAAAAAATGTTCCATGGAGCCCTGGGTTTGGTAGAACTATTTCACATAATTAAGCAATTCCACATCTTGGCATTTTATTCCACTTGTTATCGTTGCACTTTGTTAATAAGTTTTTAATTGCAAATCATCTCTATGACACAAATTACACTGTGTTTACTGATCAGCAAAAATGCCATGAAAACCAGCTTGGATGACAAGGCCTTCCAAAATACTGGCTGCCAACACCTCTCTCTTACATGGTTTGGCATTAAAAAGTCTTCAGGTTACCTAAAATATATTGATTTCCAGTTTAAAGTGTTATGAACCATACAGATCCTTGGCTAAGGCTCGAGAAACAGGGAAAGAATAGCTTCCATGGCCAAAAGAAGTTTATTTCTGTGTTGTAGACCAGCAAATTTATCTCCATCTCCCAGGTGTTAGGCTTTTTATCCTTCACTGCTGCCATGTATGCTGTGCATTCCTCAGACTTGGGAAAGGTGGTTGTTAATACCATTATTTAAGAGTTAAATTCACAATTACCTGTACAGAATTTTGTGTCAGGTTGAGCAATAATAATTTCTCCCAAAATTTATATAATTTATTTGTTTTAATGAAATGTCCAGGCTGAGCTTCTGAGAAACATCTGCTTTATCTTTACAAAGAAAGGACTTGAAAAGCTGAAGTGAGAAAGCTCCTTCCTTGCTCTTAAAATCTTTAATTATCACCTTTCAGTACAAATGGACAAGCCGGAATTAATTTTTGCAATTGGTTCATTCTACAACATCTGAAAGGAATATTTGAATATCTATTCAAGTTTGTGTGTGAAGTTTCTGTTCAAGTGACTAAAATCTGTTTGGGACTTGAAGCCAGCAAATATTTTCATTTAAAAAAAAAAGGGATGAAACTTTCAGAGAACCCCAGTGAGATTTGTATTTGATTTAGGAAGGGGTTTAGCTTTTGAGATTTTTAAAAAATATGCAAAAACTGTTTGAAATTTTACTTCAACAGTTTATATGTATTTAGATATCAATCAGCAACTGAAATTTAAAAAGAATGTTGTAAGTCTGAGGTCAAATGAAGTATTTAATTCAAAATTAAATGAAATTTGTTACATTTGTTAAATGAAATTAGTGGTGGGAATTCCAAAAATAGGAAAGCAAGGGTGTCCTTAGGTCGGACTGTCACAGAAAAAGGCTGGGGGTCTGTGACCCCAGACCCCTGAAATAAATGCAACACAGCTCCGAGGCATCCTGGGGTCTAATGGAGATCAGCTCATTAGGTGTGGGCTGTGAGCACCAGCCCCTGGCACTGGTCCACGGGCACTTGTGTGGAGCTGAGGTTGGGATTTCTTTGATCTGGGAGGTTGACGACAATGCAGTTGGGAAGACCTGGATTTTTGTCCCGATCTGTTGACTTTTTTGTGAGATCTGGAGCAAACATTTATCTCTCCTGGTTAAGTGACTGCAGCTGTAAAATATTTAAACACAGCTCCTTAGAACAGTGAAAGAGCCATGGACAAGAGTTTTGCAGCTCTTGTCTGGGCTCATCCTCCTCTTCTGCTCCTGACCAGCCTGCCCATGGCCTGGTTAGAGGGGACACCCTCCAATACTTTCCCTTCCTTTTAAAGTGTTTAAAAGCAAATATGGTCATTCCAATTTTCGTTAATCTTAGTGTGTCTGTTTCTTTCTCAGGTTATAAAAACACATGCCTTGTGCATTGTTTTCACTGTGGAAAGTGTGCTCCAAGTACACCTTGAGCCACTGAGGGGGTGAATTACAGTCCCCTGAAACAGTTTCCAATTATGCTGAACTTTGAAAATCCACCACTGGGTCTCTTTCCTTTATGTGAAGTCGCCTTATCAGAAAGCAATCTCTCAGCTCAGACAAAGAGAGATAATAGATATACAAAACTCTGCTGGGTCTGACTTTTTCACCACTTCTCTTCCGTACTGTGCATTCTCACTGGTGCCTTGGGGGCTGGGCACTCCTCCCTCTCTGATCCGAAGGGGCACTGCTGTTGTCTTCATTCAGGCTGGGTTTGTTCACCTCCTTCAGCCCTCTCTGGCCGCATTTCCCATCTCCAGAGGGCAGACTGACCCCGAGCAGCCTCTGCTGCGCCCTTTCCTTCTGTAGCGTGAGTGCTGAGAGTGAAGGGGGGCCAGGCAAAGGTGTGAACGCGCAGTACTTGGTTCGAGCTGTAACACAGTTTTGTTGAGAGTTTGTTTCAAATGCTCAGCCCTGTTCAATATCCAACCCCCACCCCCCAGAAATCCACATGTGGGGGGCAGTTTCCTCTTTAGAACACGCAGGTTATTGCAGCTCTTTTCCTGCACTTCCAATTTCACTCTTTCTCACCTTTCAGAAGCTTTTCTGTTCCCCAACTCTGATTGAGAGGAAACTGCCGTTTCCATTTGGGCTTCAGCATGCGCTTTGCTGTGTTTTTGCAACTCGCAGATGCTAAATTACATGTAAAAATAAATGTTAGAGTTACCTGAGCCGCTGTGGAGGCTGGAGTGTGCTTTGGCCTCAAGAACCAGCCACCAGGGAGAGCTCCACAAGGCTCTGTTGTCTCCATGTCATACTGAATTTCCTTTGGGTCACTGCAGGAATGGGTTTCCCTGGTCAAGGATGAAAACATCCCTTTAGGAAATACCATTTCCCAAAGCTGTGTGCATGTAAACTTAGCCCAGTTTGTTCCCAAAATATAATTATAAAATATTGAAAACTAAGGACAGGAAAACAAATACACATACAGTCTCACCTCACCTAAAAATAACTAATGTCTATGAATCCTCAAATTGGAATTATTCCCCGTGGGTTAATTCCTTTGAAATCCAAGACTTTGAAATACCAGTCACAGCTTGTGAGGAGAGCTCCATGACAGGTACAGACAACCAGCTCTGCTTAACATTCCTAGAAGGTCAAATAACTTAAAATTACAAGTGTAGTGTTTGAGGTCCGTTTAACTGGATATAATTAATTACACCAGAAGTGAAAACAGTTGCTGCAGTACTGGATGTAGGAGGAGGAAGCACACCCCCAAGTCACTACCATGTGCCCAGAAAGAATTCCTGCAGTAGTGTCAATCTAATAGTTGTCAACAGTGTGTAACTGAGGCATTAGTCACTGGCTGCTCAGAAAATTCTGTGTTTGGAACAGGAAAGGCAACTATCCATAATTTATCTTAAAGGACATCCTTGATTTCTCCATTATGTAGAGAGGAGAAGGAAAGCAAAGAGAATAAAATAGTAAAAAGTTTTAGAGTCAGCACAATGGAATATGGCTCTTTGTATAAATATTAAATTCACGCAGAATTCAGCCTGATGACCCTCTAATCTTGCACCAAATTTTACTACAAAACCAGAAAAAAAGGAAAGAGGGAGGGAAGGGAAAGGAGAAGGGGAAGAGAGTTTTCATGAGGGTGCGTTGTACCCCTGGAGCACAAATAATGCAATTCCCACAAACGTATCTTTTTGCACTGGTAGCTCAAATAAAACTCAGTGTAACAGAAAAAAAACTTCTCCAAGGCACCTCTCCTAAAGAGAAGCAGAAAGTACATACTTCTCAGCTTGAGTGGCAGCATTATTTTGCCTGTGTTAGCAGAGGCGGCAATTATTGTTGGCATAAGGCTTGTTGTAGCTCAAAGAGGATTTTCCGTACTGCCCTCGATGGATTGTCAGCTGGGAGGCAGAAAACAGAGCAGATACTTGAGTGCAAACCTTGGGAGCAGAGTTGCTAAGAATAGAATTCTTGAAACAGTTTCGTGGCTAATGACTAATCAAAGAAGTTTTCTGTGGCAGCGGCGCCGTGAATGTGCTGGTAAATCCGTGCATGGCCGTTGATGTGGAGACACTGTCTGTGGTACCAGGTCAGCAGAGCCACCTCCTGAGACCCACCGAGGGCTGAACAATCTCTCCTGTGAGCTGGAGCTGTCACAGCGTGCCAGCACGGAGTGAGTTTCTCTTTGAGTTAGGGGAAAATTCATACTTTGGCTGAAAATGCTGTATTTTCTCTGGATCTATTGGCTTGCCAAGGCATGGAAATTTTGGAACGTTTCACTATGATGCAGTTGAAAGGAAAACTTTTTCTGCCCGCTCAAGCATAAGGATACAGGTACAGGGTGTTTCTTCGAGGAATGTTCTGGACTGAAATATTGAGTGAGTGAGTACAGGCTTCAGGAGCCTTCCAGTGTTCAGGCTCTTGATTTTTTTTGAATCTACAGTGTTTTTTATGCCCAGTCCAACTGCAAATGGAACAGCAGAAACAGATGGCTCTGTATGTGAATCAATGCTGTTGCAATGCAAAATCTTGCTACATGCAGGGAGGGTAAGAGCTAACTTCGAATGGAAGTTAATAGCAGTGATGCGCGGAAAGAATTCATTAATTGATATCTAATGGTGCATTAATATTTATTTAAAATTTTGCGTGGAGATGGTAACCATAAACTGAAGCTTTAAATAACTGTACCGTAAAGGCAAGTGGAAGGAAAGCAGCAGCAGAGAGATTAAAAAATTAATGCCGTGCAAAAGGAAATGAGTTCACCTGAAGAAGTCTCTTAAATAAAATATTTTCTTTTATTTTTCATGCACTAGCACCTTATCTCCATCCGAGGCACGTAGTCATTCTGATAATTAAAGCTGCTGCCACTGATCCATAAGAACCACGGGGAACTGCACTTTCATTGCTGCACTTCCTAAGAGAGCAAGAGATTCGGGGAGAAAGCCTAGACCTTGTTTAAAGTTCGTGCACACTCAGCTTGGTGTCCTCTTTGATTTACCAGCTCATTTCAGTCAGTTTATTTAAGCATTAAACAGTTACGAAGGTCTTGGAAAGCTTTCCACTTCTTTCCCCCAGATTCTGTCTTTCCCTGTGGTGAGGAGGACCCCCCTCGCTGCCCCTGCAGCCTCATCCCACAGCAGTGCACGGCCATGGGAGGAGCCTGGGTAAAAATATCCATTTAGAGCATGGAATTGTAGAATTGTGGAATCATTTAGGTTAGAAAGGCCCTCCAAGACCATCGAGTCCAACTGTTCTCTCAGCACTGCCAAGGCCATCACTAAACCATGTCCTCAAGTGTCACATCTACATGTGTGTTACGTCCCTCTAGGGATGGTGACTCCACCACTGCGCTGGACAGCCTGGCCAGGGCTGGACAACCCTTTCAGTGAAGAAATTTTCCCCAGTATCCAGCCTGGAACAGCTTGAGGCCATTTCCTCTTGTCCTGTCTCTTGTTCCCTGGGAGCAGAGCCTGACACCCCCCCGGCTCCACCCTCCTCTCAGGGAGTTGGAGAGAGCGAGAAGGTCCCCCCTGAGCCTCCTCTTCTCCAGGCTGCGCCCCCACCACAGCTCCCTCAGCCATTTCTTGTGCTCCAGATGCTTCCCCAGCTTTGTTGCCTTTTTCTGGACATGCTCCAGCCCCTCAAAGTCTTTGTTACCACGAGCAGACTCCCCACACTCCCTCACTGGCTTTTTTCTATGCATTGAACTGTGCAAGTTCTCAGCTGTGCATTGAGATTATACTTTCTGCTCTCTACTTTCTTTACTGTTATAATTTTAAGTGCTGATATATTCATGAAGGTACTGTAATTATTTCCTTTTGAGGATCCTGTGAATGGACATTGGAAGCTGTTTATCAGATGCTGTGAACACACTGACCAAAACAAGAGTTAGTTCGAAACGCAAAATCTTTATTAATTTTCAAATGAGTGAAACTATTTTTTCTCACTTCTCTTATAAAATCACGAGGCTACAGCTTCAAAGGAAATCTTGGGAGTTAGACGGTCCCCATGCAGGATTCAGTGAGAATGAGATGCAGATGTAGCTCATGTTCACCACACGGCTGCTGCTGCTGCTGCTGCTCTGCGATTTTGGCAGCGGGAGTGCCGGGGGAGGTGACGAATTCAGACCTGATGTGTGGCATTGCATGTTTTCCACCCAAACATCACGTTCCCTTCCACGGGTGGTGGGTGCTCCTCTGCACACTGAGGAACCAGGGTGAGAGGGACGCTGGGCAGGATGATGGAGAGAGGTGTTTGCATGGTTTAAATGAAGCTGCACCACGTGGTTCTATACAGAGCATCACATTAGATCATTCCTCCTTCTGCAAAATTGATTATGTGCCCATTTATCACCTCCTACATTCGCACTCGGCTCTTTCCATTTGCCTTTTCTTATTCTTCAGATGTGCATTTTGCACCGTCAGAGACACAACACGGGCAAAAATGAATAAACATTTCAGTAAAACCCAAGAGTTTGACTCGCGGCCCTAAACCCAGGGGATGAAAGAGGAGAAGGAAAACAGGGTTCAAACCCTCCAGTTATGTAAGTTGACATATCAAGCTGGAGATGCTCCGTTTCCCACTTGCTTAAGTAGTTCAGGGATTTCTCTGCAGAAACCAATGGAGTTCGGTCTAAGTAAAAATGGAAACAGTCTGTCTGAGTTATAAACAGCACTTGGTGCCAGTAGGATAAAAATCATGAGGAACGAAGCTCCTGCCATGAGGAGGCAGGAGAAAGGAGTTGGTGGAATGGAGAGAGGAGAACATTGATGGCTCTGGCGTAACACAAAAGCTGACCTGTGGAGTATTTATAGAATATGATCCGGTTTTTAATCATTTTGTAAAATCCCACCAGTTTTAATTTTGGCAAAAGCCCGTTTCCCAGCCCTGACACAACTGTCCATAGCTCCCTGGCATTCCAATTGTGGAGCTTCTCCCTGAGGTGCTTCTGTGCCAGACCTGGTCCTGTGTTTTGGAATAGTTGCCAGCACATCAGTGGGAATAAAGAAAGCCATAGAAATGTGAAAATACATGTTAGAGGGTCAGTCAGTCCAGTATTGCCCAAAGCTGCCCAAAACAACTGCTGGATCATTGCCAACAAATTCCTGTAATTATACTGCCCTGGTAATATGAAGTCAGCAGAGTCTTCCCCTTACTGCATTTATGATCCTCCTTTCCTATACAAATTCCATAAAGAAATAATATTCTGAGCTTGTGTTTGATGGCGTTTATCTGGGGCAAGACACTAAGGAGATCTCTAATAATGCCATTCCCATTAGCAGCAGACCTACAAGGCAGCTGGGGAATGGCTTTCATGCTTTGTATGGAATATGTGATGGAAGAACCTAATTTTAAATTTCAAGCCTATTACTTGTGGCAGGTTGTAAATCTGAGAAAAAGAGAGGAGAATAAATACAGAAACCATGTTGTATGTTTGTTTTTGAGTGTGCTGAGTTGTGTGAAGATGGTTTCGGTTCAGGCTCAAGGAGGCACTTGTGTCGGAAGCACCACGACACTGAGCAGGAGGATGGCTTTCTTTGCAAAAAGAGAAAACCAACAAAACTGAGCTACTAAGAATCTGTGAGGGCAACCTATTCTTAACCAGTGAGCAAGAGAGAAAAGTATTTGAGTGAAAGTAGGTGTGTGGTTGGGTGAGGGAATGATGCAGCCCCAGCAATCATGGGGTGCAGATGGGAGCTATGGATGGAGAAAGGCGAAGGCTTGAAGGATTGAGCAGAAGTGTCTGGAGGGAGTGTTATTTTTGGGTGCTACAGCTCAGGGTGAAAGGTTAGGTCCTCTTTCTTGAGGGCTGGCACCAGAGCATGCCGGGATCCTGGAATGGTGGTAGCTGCATTCAGGGCAGCAGGACCAAGCTGCTTCTTCCTCCTCCTCTTCTTCCTCCTTCTGCCACTGTGTGAGGTCTGCAAGGGGTGCCTACCAGGGAAATAATCAGCTCCCTGTTAGTATTTAACGGATGTCCTAATTACTTTTAGAGAAAGGAGAACTGCCTTTCCCAGCATGAAAGAATGGCTCCTTGTGCCTGGTCAAAGAAGAAATCTTCACAAGCTGGCACCAAAGGTTTTTTAGGGAAGAAATGCCTTGAGAAAATACATGTTCAAATTGTGACATAGCTTCAGGTTAACAAAAAATGGTTGTTTACCTTTTTTTTTTTTAAAGGGAAAACCTGTTTCAGTTGTTCTTCAATTATCTCCCCTCCTGTGAACATGCACAATTAGGAGCTTAAAGTCCGTTCCCTACCACGCTGCTTAATTATGGACGGAAGGTGTTAAGCTAATTAAAGAATGATTGCAGTTAACTGCCAGATCTGCCTCAGCAGCTGAAATGTGTCTTGTTCCTTCTATGGAGTGGTAGGATATGAATGTAGATGTGATGGCTGAAGGCTGTGTGGGGTTCCATCCTCACAGTGCTCTTTCTCCGCAGGCACATCGTCCTCCTGTCAGTGTCGGTCAGTGGGGAAGTGTGAGGAGGAGAGTCCTTGCTCTGTGCTGCAGCCTGGTCCAGCATCGAGGGAGAGAAAAGGTTTGCCTAATTGTAGCTAAGAAATGGGATTTCATGTTTTAGATTGCTATAATGTTATACAAAACCCACCCCTGCTCTCTACATGTCACTCAGCCTTCGTCCTTGGCAGCTCTTTGACCAGTGTGGTTTGTGCTGAACCCCTCTGGGATGACTGGGCAGGGTGTGCTGCTGTTTTAGGCAATGTCATGTTCACCCAAAGATGCCTTTTTTAAGTGAAAAGCAGCTGTACAGAAGGTGATCCTGCCCTCGGGTCACCACAAATGTCATGTGGGCTCTGAGGATAAAATAACTGAGGTGGCAGTTCTGTTTTGTTTTGTTTTTTTCCCCCTCCTAGTGAGCCATCATTAATTATAATTTTGCTTTCAGTAATTATGGTACCTGTCAAAATATAATGACTATAAGGAAAATAATAGTTTTATTTCATATTAGTAAAATAATGCAAGTCATGTTCTTGTTCTGGTGTTAAGGCAGTTGAGATCTTTTCCTAACAGCTTCTTGTGTGTCTGGAACAGGGACGTGTTCTCGGTGCTTTCATTGATAATGTTACTGGATGTCTCCCATCTCTATTTGCACAGCCCTTCCCAATCTGGAAAACTTTCCATGCTTCCTTGGGATGGTGCCCACCCTTGCAGGGAGGAAAAGGGCTCCCAGTATTTTTTATTTTTTCTGTCTGCATTTCACAAGTAGAGGGTCATAATGGTGGTGCGGCTGTTCTATCAGAGAAGACTGTGCTAAAGATTTGTCCATGTTATTCTAAATCTTTATATTGGAAAGGAATTTTTGAAGGAATTTTTGATACTTTGGGAGGAGGGGAAAGGAATTTGATATTCTTGTGGAGCAGGTGGGGAGGAGACTGTGTAACTTAAAAACTCTTTAAGCTGCAAGACTTTAACCCTACTGACTTTTAAGTAAGTTTCTTATCTTCCTCACTTCCAAATAAATTATGCTAGTAATGAAAGAAAAAGTAAAATGCTTGGGAGGACTTGGAAGGTGAATCCTCGAGATGGTCCAGCACAGTGTAATCTGAAAGGGTTTTCCTGGTCTGGACAAACCTGGTCCCAGACCATGAGTTGCAATACCCAACCCCAATGCATGGCAAATAAAGAGATGTAACTTATTCTAGGAAATAATATCTTGCTGTACTGAATTTAAACACAAGTATAAGAGAGTGCAATTAGATGATCCTTAAGGTCCCTTCCAACCCAAACCATTCTGTGATTCTATGCCATGCCTGAACGGGAAAACCTTTTGGGAAAAGGTTAAATGAATGTTTCTGTCCTCTGTGAGATCTCAGCTGCAGGTGGAGCCCGTGCTGGGTTTCCATTGGTGTAGCTGTTAATGGAGGTCATGAAAAGTTGTGGTCTCTGCGAAAGGTGAGGGAGCCTCTGTTGTTAGAGCAGCTCTTAGCAACAGCCTCTCCAGGAGGGTTTATTTGAAGTTTTAGAGGTGGTTTTCTGTACCCACATGAGGGGCAGCAACGCTGATTTATTTGTATCCATGTGGGATGTCTTCTGTTTTTACAAATGCTGATATTTCCATGGCTCCAGAATGTTCAGCGTAGATGGAAACTCCATTTCCACAGCTGATTTGAGTTAATACTGGGATATGACCAGACATCTGCCTGCTACAGAAGCACATTTTGCCCAGTCTGCAATGAAAATACTTCAAAATGGCCCAGATATGGTTATCAGACGTGAAAACAGAGCTAGAAGTTGCTAAGATAAAATCAAACCGAGAGAGCCCACAAACTGGTTCTGTCAGGGAAACAAACCAACATTCAATCATTCTGTGGCAGTGGAGCTGGCATTTTTTCTCTAACAGCACTGAGCTGTGAGTCTCACTCTGTAAGGAAGGCAAAGCTTGCCCCGTGTGACAGCCTGCCTGCGGTACCCAAAACATTTGTTGTTCAGAAGCTCTGGTTAATGCAGAGCTGTTAATTGTCTGACCATTAAATTACTTGGCTTCTACTTAGTCCCCACTGGGGACTAATTTTAAATTCAATTAGCACAAAATTTAAAGGGATATAGTTGAGGGATTCCAGAAAGCTGCAGAGATATGAAATCGTGTTTGATAAGACGCAGTCAGGAAAGGGAAGCTTTTAATCTCCATTTCAAGCTTTTAAACGAGGAGAAACTCCAGAAGAGAAATTAAATTCCCTTTGAATACATGTGTACAAATGAGATTCCTTTCTGTTAATGCACTGTAATTTCCAATTATTTTGTTATTTCAGTAAAACTATTAATCGGCCAGAATTTGAACCAACTAGTAAAGCCTTTGGGGAATTAAAGTCACAGGGGTATATTTGTAAGTTCACAGATTGTTGGATTCTTTAGGTACTGGCTGAGACTTCAAAGTGTCAAAATGCCACTCTCATCATTTTCACTTCATCAAAAGCAAAAGGGATGAGAAATCCCATTAGGTGCCTGATTTCCAGAATAGTTGAGCAACTGCAAGAAATGTCATCAAGCTCTCAGGAATTAGTGAGGAGATGGAACGTGTTCCTCTGACTGCTCACAACTGCACCATTCCTTATTTTAGGCTGCTGGTAGGTTTGTGGGGGTGGAGCACAGATCTGCAAAGTGAGATTTGGCTCAGGCTGGTCTCACTTTGGGAAGATCTTCAGCAGCACCACCACAAAGCTCTCCCTGACTCCCACCACGCCTGCCCTGCAGTAGCAGCAGTAACAGCAGTTAGAGGATACTCTAGCTGACATAAAATTATATTTTAAGATTTCTTGATTTAAAAACAAGAAAATAAATGCAAAAAAAAATCCCCGGAGTGAAAAGCTGGTTTTGTGGGTTGACGAGTGGATGAACCAGTCCTTGTACAGGTTCCGAGTCGTGTGCCAGACTTCCAACAAAGCCATGGGGGAGGTGTATGTTGTGCTGAAGGATAATTGCATCCTGTACGGAGAGCAGGTGTTAAAGCTATGATGCCTCTCCCTGAAAGGGAACAGGTGAGCTGTGCTGTTGGGTGTTCTTGTAGCAAACTCTCATTCTGGAAACCCTCTGAAGAGCCTCATTTGTCCCACTCCCCTCCCTGGGAGAGGTTTGTGCACCTTGCCTCTGGCTCAGGGAGGGTGTTCCAAGGCTCTGAAAAGCTTTCAGCTTTCTGCTTTGGGAGGGGGTTGGCACTCAGACATTTTGGAAATTGCAGCCTTGTGGTGAGGTATTGCCACTGCCCTGTCCCTGAGCCGCTCTTTGGGTTTCTGTAATGCTGAGGTTTCCCTGGGGGAGGAAGAAGGAGCCTTTCTCCTCCTGTAGCAGATCATTGGCTGGAAAATGGGTGTTGCATCGAATGAGCTGAGGTGAAGAACCCAAAATGCTGATCTTGGCCACTGGCAAGGGACAAAGCAGCTCCTCCAGGGTGCTTTGGTACAGGGACTCGCTTCATTGGCAATCTACTCTTCCATGACTCTGAGTATTTACATTTTAAGGCAAATGTTGATACAAATCAAGGCATTGCTCATAATTGTCTGTGTGGTGACACACGTGACTTTCCTTGTATGGAGTTTGTGTCTGCTCCAGCTCCTCATCCCTTGGCAAACCGGCAGTGACAGTCCCTGCCCAGCCCCTGCCCCTGCTCTCACTTCACATGGACCTGTCTTATTTTGATGGGTTTATTCTCCTTAATTTCTCTCCATTCCATTTGAACCATCCACTTTTTTTTCTATTGTGCTGGCTGCGTACATTTTTGGGAATACAGCCCTGTTTAATAAATAGATATATTAAAAAAAAAATCAAAAACCAAGCAGCAGAATAATTACAATTCAATTTAAAACTTTCTAAAGGATGCCAGGTTTATTTTTCTTCACTTTTCTGGCACAAATCCATTCAGAAACAGCACTTGCCAACCCATCTTAATTTTGGATAATTACATTTTTGCGATTTCTAATTTGCTAATCTATAGTAATTCTCTTGTGAATTTTTTTTTTTTTTTAAAGCAGAGAAGGGGAGTAAGAAAAACTGATTTGTGATCAGAGTTCTCCCTGCTATAATTAACTACATCTAAAAAAACATAATTGATGCTTATATAGCTCCCCAATAGCATCTCTTGAATTGGAACATGCCGCATTGTATACTGTGCTTTCTGCTCTGAAAAGATTGATTTGCAGCCACTACCAATCTGTTGCTAAGCACTCGGTGACGGCACACGCTGAAGTCCTCAAGGACAATACAGAACAGCCAGAATGTTTTTCTCAGTATCAAACCTTTTTTCCCCCCCCGTCTCCTGAAATATTGCATCAGTTGCTCCTTAATCAAAGCATAAAAAAATGTTGCCAAGGCAATGCCAGAGCCGGAGCCACCGCTCGCCACAGACAGACCTGCGCTGGGAACTGCAAATTTTAGGGCTTTCTCGCCAGGCAGCAGAGGTGTGATGGGGGGTTGTTGTCACTGACAGCTTCATTGTCAGCTCGGGTGTTTTGTGGGGCTGGTTGGTCGTTTGGGTTTTTGGTAGTTTTTTCACTTCAGACGAGGTTAATGACCAAGCGTAGAGGAGTCGATCAGCTTCCTTTAGCCAGTCCTGGTGAATTTGGCTGCTCTGATCCCCTTGGCTGAGAGGTGAAGCAGCACAGTCTGGCTCCATCCTCTGACATCTCCCTGCAGATATTGACAGACATTGTTCAGGTCCTCTCTCAATGTCTCCTCTCTGGGCTGAACAGCCCCAGCTCCCTCAGCCTTTCCTTGTAAGGGAGAGGCTCCAATCCCTTCATCATCTCCGCTGGAGCCGCTCCAGGAGCTCCATGTCTCTCTTCTGAGGAGCCCAGACCTGGACACAGCACTGCAGATGTGCCTTACATCTGAGGGGCAGAAACCTCAGGAGTGAGCAGGAGCAAAGTGTGAATCCATCCTGCATCTCACCCCTCTTCATCCACAGAGAGTGTCTGTACAGAGCAGAAATATCAATTCTAAACTTAGCCCAGAAATAAAATATTCTTCGCCATTCCTGCTGTTTCTTTTGGACCATAGGGGAGAGATGGAGCCAGGATGTGTGTCTGCAGCAGAAACATGATTCTTGCACAGCAAAAAAACCCAAATAAAACCCCAAACCAAATCGCTTCAGACATCTATCTGTGTGCATTTTATTTATGTACAGATGCAAATTGAAAACCAATTCTTAAAAAGATATCCTAAGCAATTAGGTTAGGAAAAGCACCAAATGCTGAACTCTCTGCTTGCCTGTTCTACTTTGTAATGAGATTTTAATAAAAAGGCAGAAAAGAATGCCAGCTGAGCTGGCACATCTGACATTTTGATAACCTCGTCAATAAAAGTTATTTTATTGGCTTTAAGCAGCTGCAGGACTTTGCCTTATTGTTTAGCTGTCTGTTCATTCTATTCCTGTCTTGTTGATAACAGTAAAAGGATGATGAGTAACAGTGGCAATCAATAGAAAGGCATGTTGCTTCTTATATGACCATGAACCCAACTCTTCAAATTGCATCTTCGAATTCCAGGCTCTTTATTTGATCATAAATAGATACACAGGGAAAAAAACATATGAGTTTCTAGATGTTGGCTTAGGGTTTTATGAATGTTTGTTCCCAGGTTTTCACTCTTCTGAAGCAGCTTGAATTCTATTAAAAGCGAAGCACAATATTTATTTTAAATGAGGGACAAGCTTTTAAACTTCACTACAAGCATCTGATGGACAGGTGACCATGATGTGAACTTTCATCAGTGCTCAATCCCAAGCCAGCACACCAGGCTATGCTGGGATGTTGTGCTCCTGTTGAGAGTCTTCCTGCTCTGTCCTCTTCTGGTTGGATCCTGAGAGGAGAGTTGAGTTGAAGGCGATTCTGTGCTTAAAATTATTGTGTCTGCAAAAGTTAAAATTAAAATTGAATTTTAGAAACTAAACGCTGCTTCCAACAACACTTAATTTCAATCTGGATGTTGAGAGTCTGTGAGCATGGAAACTCAACATTCCTGAGCAACCAACAGGAGATCTCAGCTTTTGGCAGTTTTTTCTTTGCTAGGTGACAGTGACATATACATTCAATGTATTGCTCCCAAACAAAATTTGAATTATTGTTTAAAAATATTCTCTTTTGCTTTCTGAAAATAATTATTCTACCATAGAATTCCATCAAGGACCACATCAAACACGACAATTCGACTAACATACGTGAGCAGGGGGCCAGTACTTACCTGAGCCCAAGTACAGGCTCAGCTCTGGGGATGAGGAGCTGATCCCTCTCTCACCTGGAGATGAGGCTCCAGATGCTGATGATCCAGCAGCCCACACCCCTCCTTGTAGGCATCCATCCCCCACCCACTATCTGGGCATCCTCCAGAGGGATCAGTGCTGGGGGCTGGGCCAGTCCTGCTCCCCTGTGCCTGTCCTGGTGAGGACTTTGGGGTTGCACTGGTGCTTCTCTGGCTTCTGGTGTCCTCAACTCTAAAATGATGTTTAAATCTCTAAAAGCAATGTCAGGAATGAATAAGAAATATAATGCAAAGCCTGGCACACTCCTGTTGAGGCTCTTTAGGAACAAAAGCACAAGATCCACCCAGAGCTGGAAGCTGAAGCTGACAAAAAATAAATGAGACAAAACAGATTTTTGATCATTCCTTTACAAAAGTTGCACTGTGCAATTTGTGACCAATTCCTTTTTTAGGGAAAAGACTCCTGCTCGGCAAGGGGGTACCTGGGACCTCACAGCCTGTGTGCATAATGCTGGTTCTTGAGCATTATTTCCCAGAGCAAGTTAAATTCTGGGCAAATTCACCCCAGGCTGGTGCACAGCATGTCCTGAAGTTACCCCTGTGTGATGGTTTGTAGCCCTGGCAGGCAGCACTCGGGTCTTGTGGTGGCAGATGAGCACCAGCACCACTATTATCCCTCCTTTTACCAGGTTCCTCACCCCTTAAGAGACTAAACTTCCCAGTGTTCCACTGAAACTGATGGGTTTCTGAGAAAAGAATATGATCAGAATGCATCTCCACAAGAACATAGCCTTTCAGCTCATCCTTGGGGAAATTTTTTCCTCCCTGTTTGTATGTAATTAGAAACCAAAAATAAAAGCAAAAGGCTCATTGTAGATAAATTGACATGCTCGGCTTCAAAAACACATTTGAGTGGAGTAAAAGGGACTGAAAAGACTAAAAATCATTCAGCTTGTATGGAATAAGAGCAGAATGTTCTCAATGGGAGAGGAACCAACTGCTCCAAGCCTACAGCACTGGACCCTTTGGAATTTAACAATCTGGAAAGTGTCTTCTAGACTTAACCTATGGAACTTGAGCTCTGTTGTTATAATTTTTCCAACTTATTCTATTTTCCTCCTCCTGCAATACCGGGATAATATTTTTTCCCTATTTTTATTTCCCTGAATTCACTCTGAGTATTTTTCCGCGGTTATTTAATATTTGCTCTTCAGACTGCAACAGCTCTGCCTGTAGGTGAAAAAACTCATGTTGTGTTGCCAAAAGCAGCAATAGAAGCCAGGCTGCTTGTGTTAATATTTGCATTTGAAAGTGCAAAACTGAATTTTCTCTAGTACCAGACACTTCTCTCCTGGTAAAAATGCTGGAGAAAAACATTTTCTGAGTAGAGAGAAAGATACAAAAAATACTCATGGAAAATACCACTTATTGAATGATATTTTCAAAATACAGAGTCCTTGGAAATATCAGCTATCTGCAGAGCAGATAGAAGAAGTTATGTTGTGGTCCTATCCCCTAGAACATTTCCCTATTTGCCTTTAATACCGCATTCAGGTTTTAGGAATTAAAAACCCAACTCCATAATGGCTTTGGGAACTCTGGGCCACTCCAGGTTGGTTGGGTTTGGCTTTTTGTTTCACCCTTGCAGAGGGACGATGAGAATTGATGTTTTTGCCAACTACCTTTGGTTTGAGTGTGGCAGAAGGGACCCTTCAACAAAAATGTGTTCTGGACCGACAAACTCTGTCCCCCTCTGAAGGGTGACAGGGGGCTCATGTTTTCCTTCAGTTATTCCCTCAAGAAGAATGTATGTTTCAAGTTATGTTTAAACTTGTACTCTTGTACTTTGGGGAGGTTTCTGAGCACTGCAACAAGCACAGAGAGGTGTTCCTTCAGGTGCAGCACAGTGGGGCTGGGGCATAGCAGAGAGGACTGAGGAGGGGGTGATGCCCTCTCCTCCAAGGGGCTATGCCACAAAACCATATAATTTCCTCTCTAAAATCCTCTCTGTTGTTGAAATTGTGACTGAATTAGGGCAAACAAGAGCTTCTATGTGGTGGTCCAGGAGTCCTATTGGATATCTCAGAGGAAGGAGCTGCTCCACCTTCTCCTTCCTGGTTAGGGCTGGCTGGCGGTGAGGTCAGGGCTCCTCCTGGTTCCCCACCCCACTTGGGAAGAAGCAGTAAGTAAGCAAATCTCAGCGTGGACAAACGTAGTGGAACCTTTCCAGCTGGAACGTGCTGGGTAGAGTTTGTGGCATCCCAAAGAGAATTAGTACTTAATGCCTTAACCTGCCTTTTCCTGGGGTTTTAGCTGGACTGCACACTCGCTCTGGCATTCCTTTGGGATTCACCAGAACTGGGCTCCTGGCTTTGAAAGGTGATGTGAAGGATTTTTAAACCTGGTGCAGGAGGATCCCTGGCACTCAGGGATGTGACTTTGTAGCAACTGCAACAGTTTGCTCAGAGTCCAGAATTGCCACTGCATTTCTCAACAAGACCATAATTCTGCTGCAGAGTGAGGGTGGTTTGTGCACGTCAAATTCCCTGAACTACATTGTATTGCTGCTATTAAAGTGTCTGCGAAAATAAGGGCTGGAGCACCAGAGACTGCAGTGATGTCTTTTCAAGCTGCCTCCAGAGAAGCTTTTCCCCTTTTCCTTCCTCCTTACAGAGGAACAGCTCATCCCAGACCAGCAGCTGGGGCCAGCACTCCCTGTCCCATGCCGGCAGAGCCGAGTGCATGGGGACCAGGCATGGGTGCAGCATCAGCTGAGGGTCTTGGGCACTTGCTCTTCCCTGTATTTAAAGCTTTTCGGAAGCTGTGCTGCCTCCCCGTCACCCTGCAGTCGGGGGACGGTGGGAGGTGTGTGTAAATAATCTGGGATCGGAGCCGGTGCCAGTAGATGGCACTCAAGAATGTGCAGCCCAGGATCTGGGGTTTGGAGGACCAGGGAAGTGGTTTTCCCTGGCAGGTCTCTGCAGGCTTCTGTGAGGAGCTCTGGAGAGCACAAGCTGCACTGTGCATTAATCCCACCATCCCTGAAAGCCCTGGAGAAGGGGGGTCTGTGGTGCCCTGGGCTGGTCCGAAGCAGGAGGGGATGTGCAGCGGCTGCTGAGGGATGCTGACACCACCTCTGCCCTGGCACCCACAGGTGGTGAGGCTGAAGTGGCTTTTTCAGCAATGGGAAAAAAGGTATATAATGCATTTGTGCAAGGGTTTGTAGTGATCAAAGGACAACTTTAAATGGCAATCCAGTATGTGCTGCTGCATCTGTGCTTTGCATCCCCAAACACCGCATGGCGAGCACAGCTCTTCCAGCCCTCTCAGACAGTGAGTGTGTCACTGTGACTGTGCCTGTGGCACTGCAGCGTTCATTCACCCAGTTCTGCAGCTTGTTAGTGGCATCTGTACCGTCTCACCACTGGCAAAGTGGTTACATTGGCCTGCTCAAGACCGAGGTGTCCTTCTCACCCTGGCCAGCATGTCACCTGCTGCTTTGGATGCTGCTCATCCTTTAGGCCAGTTTCTGTGGGATCCCTCCGCATGGGCTCCACAGCAAGTGATCTACCATAGATGAGGGCACAGAGAACTGTCCATTAGAAATAAGACAGGATACTTCCCAAGCTGTCTCCAAATCCATCATAATTTGCCCCAAGTGTTTCTCACTGGGACTGGTAACATAATAATTGGTGTATGATTTGCTGGAATCCATGTTCTTTTTTTAAAATGTCATTTATTTGACAAATGCTTCTTTGCGTGCTGTCACAATAACTAGAGGGAGAGACTTGCAGGGTGAAACTGTGCTCTGAGCTGCATTGATTTAGTGATTAGTGTCATGTTCATCTTGGATTTTGTAATTCAGACTCATTAACCTGAAAATGTTCTTGCAATTTTCTTCTTCTAGACTGGTTTGAAAGTACAAAAGCAGCTTCTATTAATTTCAAGGAATCCAAGAGCAACTGTCTCTTGTAAAGTGCCAAACAAGGAGGGGGCAGACTGAGAGTCACTAAATGGTATTTAAAGATTTAATTTTATGGTTTGTTCAAATCTTGATTCAAATAGTATTTATCTGGTTTGCTTCAATCGTTTTAACAATAATAATAAATCACTGTTTTAAAAAAAAAAAAAAAAAAAAAAGAAAAGAAAAACCAAAAACCTTCAACTATCTCCTGCACTGCCAACGTGTCGTGGTTGGTAAGAAAGGAACGTGCTCCCCACTCTGATTTGGTTTGCTGTAGTTAGAGGCTGGCCCAGTTCATCTGACTGGAAGGAAGCTGGTCTCTGTTTCACAGGGCTCTGTACAGCTTGTTGCACCCCACGTTGTTTGTGTGCACTTTCCTGCACCCTGCTGTGCTGACATGGACTCATTTTAGGATGGAGGTGGGAAGATCAGAGAGAAGCAACAGCAGCAAAGCCATACCCAGGGAGCAGAGCTGAGCTCGATGAGAGCTGGGGGCGATCATTCGTCACACACAACTTTCCTATTCATGTTCCCAATACCACACACATCCCCTTGTCAGACTCCTCTGCAAGGAGCAGGTCCACGGGTGGCACCTGGAATTCAGGCTCCTGGTTGGAGAGCACCAGGGACAGGATGGTCCCTCTGGGGAGCTTCTCCCAAAGTACTGCTGGAAGAGGTGAAAAGGGATGTGTTAGGAGTTATTATTGTTGATGGCACAGATCTGTGTCTGGGCTGGGGGCCTCAGGGGAGAGCCCAGAGCACACAGACCTGCTGACCCTCCCTTGAAGGGGGCTGCTAAGGAAGAAGTCTCTAACGCAGGTACCACAGCTACAGGGTCAGCTTATCCCAAATTTGTCCTTCTGAAGCAGACAGCTCAGGTGCAGAAGTGTCTCAGGTTTGGTTTTTTTCTCTCAGAGAAAGAACTGACATTGCTTAAATCACACAGCCTGAGTTTGGAGAAATAATTCCAACTTATTTTGCTCTCCTATCCCAGACCCCTTTTTTGGGGCCAGGTTATAGGCTCGTCTGTCCAAACAGTAACCCAGTAAGCTACAGAATATTCCAGAATGTGAAATTTCTTTCTTTCATGTGTCAATTGTAAGCAAAACAACAATTTGGCTCCCTGGACTCTCTCATTCTTTGGATGAGCACTGGCACCAGCCGTGCAGCTCCCTGGTTTCGCACTGAGCAGCTGTGAACGTTTTTTCCGAATTGAATGGTTTCTTACAAATGAAATCTTTAATTTGTGTGTGCAGATCCCTTTTAATATAATCAAGCTCTTTATTCAAGGGAGCAGATCTGATGAAACATCCCATTTCAGCGAGGGCAGTTTAGGCCAGACATCAGGAAAACCTTGCTAATGATTAAAATGGTGAGGCACAGCCACAGGCTGCCAGGAGAGCTTAAGGAAACTCCATCAGGGGAAGTCTTTAAGAATAATTTTGGCAGCTATTATCAGGAATGATTTAACTATAATTGATCTTGACTTGGAGAAAGAGAATGGACTGGATGACTTCTTCTTTCTCGTTTTGCATGATTTCCAAGAAATTCTGAAAAAAACCTTGCATTGAGAGGGTTCAGTATTACCAAATGTTCCTTCCCCTCTTTCTAAGGGAATTTTTTACTGAATTTCAACTGAGCGTGCAAATAGTTGAACACGCTTTGTAATTTGTCACCTGTCAAGGTCTGAACCTCCTGAGGCTGTAGCTCCACCTCCATAAATAATTAGATATTTAAATATTTTTCCTTCTCCTCTTGCTCAACGGGTTTGTTGTGTTGCAAAGAGTGACCTCGAGTTGCTGTTTCCCCACTGAAGCCAAACCCTGGTGATGGGGCTGGAAGGACGAGCTGCAGCCACTGTGCAGTGCAAGGCTTGGCCAAACCTTTTAGTTCCACAAAAAAGAATTAGAACAGAAAGGGGCTTAAGGAAATATTATTCAACTTAAAGGAAGAGCTGAGAGTTCAGAAAATGACTCACTGTGCAGGCGAGGAGTGTGCACAGCCTTGAACTGTTGTCTTGAGGGCTGGTTTATTAACTACACAAGTGACGTGACTAACAGCAGAACTGATGCAGGCAGCTGATAGTATCCTTGACCTTAAAAACCTTGATGAAGTTTATGATTTGCTCGTTTTATAATTTAATAAAGCAATTCAATTAGTCACTCTTTACATTTGCTTTCTTCGGGCTCAGTGGAGAGATATATACATATATATGAAACTTTATATTTTCAGAATCAGTATTTTAGCCTTGTGTAAAAAGATGCACCCAACAGAAGATGCGATGAAATGTTGGGATTGCTTCCTGTGTGTCTGAGTGCAGTGATGGACAGAAGCGAGATGGTGATCTGAAAATAGCTGCTTTCACACCTAAAATTCATATGCACAGGCATTCTGACTATTCAGAGCAACTAAATAACTGCAAAGAGGAACAAATATCGTGTGCTGTCTCCTAAACATATTTATCATTCCTTTCAGACATTTTATTTCATCTTGTTCAAGTTTAAATATTGCTGTTTAGAAGCAGAGACCGGAGAAATCTGCCACACTAACACAGATACACCTCAGTTAATATTCCCTGGTAGGGATGGGCCAAAGCTTGAGTTACTTTCCAAATCCCCGTGACTTTGCAAGTTGGAATTAGAATATCCAGGCAAACCACACAAATTATTTTGGCTTTAGGATGTGAAAACTTGCCTGGTGAGCTTTAGCCAAATAAAACTACCCTGGGTTTTGTTTCGCAGCAGCTTTTCCAGGCAAGGATGCTTTTCAGAAAATGAAATCCATTGATCTAGGCCAGGCCAAGAAATGAAGGAAGAGTGTGTAGAGGTTATAACCATGCAACTTTACAAACATTTAGCTCCACCCCATATAATTTCACTAAATCCAGTGTAACTCGCTCTTGGACACTCCTGAACTTGCAGCCAAGAGCACGTGAGAGCACCAAAGCTCATTTCCCACTTCAGAGCTGTCTCACAGTCCTAGAAGTCTGTGAAATACCTGAATGGTGTAAAATTTTCTGTGTAAAACTATTTTCTCACATTTTTAGTGAATGGCAATACCCAGTAATTACCATGCCTACTTTTCCCCAGGGAGCAGGAGGACCAGTGACAAATATGGCTGGGACTTACAAGGTCAGACTTCCAAAAATGCTTATTCTCCATGAAGTCCTGTGGTTATCCAGCTATGGCCAGGCTGGGTGGAACTGGAGCAACCTGGCCTACTGGAAGGTGTGTCTGTCCATGGAAGGGGGGTTGGAACAAGACGAGCTTTAAGGTCCCTTCCAACCCAAACCACTCTGGAATTCTGATTCTATGATTTTCTCCCCTGACTTCACAACACTGGTAAAAGATGGGGAATCTATGGTGAGAAGGGCCTGAGTTGATGATGAGGAAGCAGCTCTCTCCATGTCCAATTCAGGTCTTTTATACAGTATTTCTGGCCAATCAAACTCATTTTAGGCACTCAGGTGCTTCACCTCCCCTATGGCTTCAGAGTTGGCATCTCCTGTTATTTCTAACTCATTATTAGCACACAAACATCTTGCACTTCCTGACCTTCTCTGTGAACATCCTTGTGCAGGCAGCAGAGGTGCACAAAGAGCTGAGGTTTGAAGGCACAAAGCATGTTGCCCAGTCCCTCCTCTCTATGACTTTGCTCACTATAAACATCTACTAAGGACACCAGAAAGATACGGCTGGTTCTTCAAACTGCAGATACAAGTGGGAGAGGTCTGTGGTTGGGTCAGTAAGGGGAGAGTTCTGCTCCTGGCTGTGGGAAAGGCAGTGGGGGATCCCTGTATAAAACTCTGCTGCCATGCATTACATGGTTTTCAGAATTTAGCTTCAGCTGCTCCTTATCTTTCCAGCTGCAAAACACTTAAACATGTTAAAGAGGCTTTATCTCCCTTTACCCTTTTTTTTTTTTTTTTTTTTGAGAATGAACCCTGAAACTTAAGTCTCCCTTCCCCCATTTCTCAAGGCAAAATGAGCAAGGAATGACCCAGACGCTGACGATGCGTCAGTGCATTGCCTCTGCTGAGATGGATGTGCCTGGGCTTTGGCATCGCAGAGCAGCTAAAAGCAGAGAGATATGGTGAGAAAAATGATGAAACCAGATGTAAGGGTGATTGAAACGGCTTCGTCTGATTCATATTTTTAATGTATTTCTTGGTCCTGGTATTTCATCGCCGTATGTTTCCCTCCTGGAATTCATCATGCTCTCTGTGTGTGTGTGTGACATCTCAGCTACCAGCTGTGGAAATGATTGTGTGATCACTAAGCTTTAGGTGAGAAACGGGCAACTGGAACAAAGTAAGTACTAACATGCAGTTTTCCATTCTCATTTAGACCTTATTAAGCGCAGAGGGAAAGGAATGAAGCCCACAGGATCATGGAATAGCCTTGGCTGGGAGGGACCTGCAGAGGTCTCTGGTCCATCCTGCTCCAGTGAGATCACCTCATGCAGGGCTTTGCCCAAAGTAAGTCCTTACCTGTGGTGTCTGCGAGCCTTCACCAGCTCCTTGGGACGCTGTGGCTGCAGGGGACAGAAGGCAGGCTGTGGAGAGGTGCTGATCTCTTCCTTCCCCACCCACTGGGGTCTGAACTCCCCAGGCAGGCAGCATCCCGTGGTAATTCTCTCTTGTATGGCTCAGCCTGGCCAGAAACTTCATAAACCTGAGCAGAGTTTGGGTTTGTGATCACATCCAAAATGGGATGCGTTTTGCCAAGGTTTTGCTATGAAAATTACTCCCAGCTCCATTGACTGGCCGTGCTGCCTCTGCAGCATCAATTCTATCCCTGGCTGACACCTTTGATTTTGGAAGTTGTCTCCATTTTCCAGAGAAAAGTATGTACATTAGCTATTTTTGGATAGCATATATTTAATCTCCTGCAAGAAATGGAGCTAGTCACTTGTTCCTTATTTCCAGAGGCATTACATATCTCTTGGTGACAGCTCCAAGGAGCAGAAATCCTTAACGTGTCTAATGTCTTCATTTGGGTGATCAAAAGACACCCAACCAAAGATCCCCTTCTGTATGACTGTGAGGAAAATTGCACCCAGCACTGTCCAGGTAAAGCAGCTGCTTCCTCATCTTGGGTTAAAGGAAATATTAAAAAGGAACCAGATTTTGGATGGTTCTTGTATCTGCTTGGAAGCCAATTTAAAATGCTGCGGACCGTTCATCATCTTCTCTGGTCGTTCTTCTATTTTATGCTTAGCTGAGGATAAGCTGTGGTCTTTGCACCGTGTAAAGTGTGTTTAGACTCTTTGCTCTGGTGAAAAATGAGCTGTTATCTGTGCCAGGACTGAAGTGCGAGGGAGAAATCTGGGACAGCCGCAGGGGCTGCCAACGGAAACAACCGGTGGAAGATCTGACTTGTTTAATTGAAAACACATAAAGCAGGGGCACGTATTGAGAGTTGCTTGTGGTGGAAAAGTGACCAAAAGTCAGCAGCAGCTTCAGAGGGGCTGATGGACATGGCCTGGAGGATTCTCTAGATTGTCCAGACTTGCTCCTCATGTGTGAATCAGGAGAGCTGGGCTGCTGAAAATTATGGAAGTGATCTGTATTGTCAGTAATTAGAGGGACCTCATTGTCAAATCAGAAAATGCAAACCTTGCCAAGAGTGTTCCAAGTTCATCAATGAGCAGCTCAACAGCAAATGACCTGACGTCTTGCTGTGTTTGCAAATTTGTCTAAATAATAATAATAATAATAATAATAATAATAATAATTCCAAATAAAGGCCCAGCAGTGGTTGTCCTTGCACTGTAGGAGGGACTTTGGGAGCGTGGGGGAGGGAGTGACCACAGCTGGCAGTGAGGTCACCCCTTTCCCACGGTGTGGCAGGAAGGATCTCCTCAGCACAGGTGAGGCAGCGCTCGCCTAAATACCGGCTTGCGCTTGGGGGTTGAGGTGAAGTGCAAGGAACTCCAGACGAGCTTAAAACCACCAAGGTGAGAGCTGCAGCTTGGATTTGGGCCCAAGGCAAATAACAAGTTGAAACAAGGTGAGGAACAGGGTCATGCCAGCAGAGAGGTGTAAGAATACTGGCCCTGTTATGCACTGGGCACTGATGAATTAACTTCAATGAGGAAGCCGACGGCCGAGGCACAGGCTGTTGTTGTTTGATTTGGTACGAACTAAACCCTTTGTTCATACATACCACAGATTTACACATGGAGAAAAGGCTGCGGTGTGTAGTCAGCAGTTTTGGTTGGTTAGTTGAGTTTTTTGGTTAATGCTGCTTCAAAAACCAATTGAAAAGCCACAAGGCGTGTGCAGGAGCTCCTGCATTAGTTGTTGCGGATGCAGGCTCACCTCTGACTCAGAATCTTCAGTTCCACAAAGCCATGTGTGTGGCTGCAGGGCATCTCTAAGTTAGGGGTCCCACGAGGGTGCAGAGAATCAACAGGCAGGGGTGGCCCACTTGTACCTTCTGCCACCAAACCCCCTTTGGCGAGTCTTTCTCTGGTGCAGGTCCCTTGCTAAATACCAAGCACAGCCTTTTCTTTAATTTCCGCTGCCTGATAGCCAGTTAAGGGACCTTTGCAGACCCACTTCTGTCTTCCACCTTCCAAGGCACATTCCTCAGATCACACATGCAGCCCCAAAGCTCCCATATGCTTTTTTGCTTTGACTTAGCCCCCTCTTCTCCTGTACTTTGCACTGGATCAAGTGTATCCTGAAATGCAGATGTGTGGAAAGGCCACCCAACAATGGGACAGTTATTGTTTGAGAGTTTTGATAGCAAATCCTTTTTTCTTGCTGGCATCAGCAGCTATAGGATGAAAAAAACAAGGAATGTTGTGTTGTAACAAAGTGACATCACCTATTCCTAACGGTGCTCTGATGGGGAGTCACAAGAGGGAACTTCAGTGTCATTTGGGGAGTGAAATGAGGAGGTGTTGGATAACCTTTGCATTTGCTAAATTTGCTATAATTGTCAGGGAAGAGTGGAAAGTGTTGATAAAATAGATTTCTCTTTTTAATATCTTCCTTTCCAAACTGAAGGGCTGCTAGAAAGTTCAGCACTGTCCTGTGTCTTCAAGAACTGTGTGTGCTGTGACAAATGTGAAATTTGTGGGTGCATGGGAGCAGCCTCACTGAGCACGGTTTGTACCCTGGGCAGTGAATCCACTGACTGGCCCTAGGGAAAAGTAAATAGAATAACCACAGCTTTGGATTCTCACAGAGAAAGGGGAGTAGGTTTTTTTTTCCTCTGTCTTCTTTTCTTTTTCTTCCCATGTCTCACACACACAGGGACAGATGGCCCTTCAAGGAATGTGGAATTGGACTCAATGATCCTTATGGGTCCCTTTCAACTCTAGATATTCTATGATTTTACTTTTTTCCCCCTGATTTCTAATTTACTCTAAATCTATCTGATGGAGCAGAAGCACCGAAAATACAGAAAGCTGCCATTTCTGTGTCTGGTATTTACCAGCCCTTCAGTGTGACAGGCACCCAATGCCTGCACCACGAGCACATCTGTTATTAGAAACAGCTGCCAGTGGGAAAGTGTGAGCAGCGTGTTCTCTATGGTTACCCACAACACAGGAGCTGGAAGATGAAACACTTCAGGCCAGAGGAACAATTCATTACCTCTGACACACAGGAAACACGCGTCAGGGTTTTTCAAACCAACAAATATTCACACTGAGCAGTTCACCTGCCTTTGCCCTTTCGGTTGCGTCACTGCCCGCTCATCCCACAACCTTCGCTCATCATTTGCCCCTCTCCTGCCTCAGCCTTCCCTCCATGCCCTCCCCCAGTTTCCTCCCTTCCTGCTGGAGCAAGCCAGGGATGTTGGCTCCTTTGGGATCCTGCTTTGGATCCATTTTCCAGCTGGCAATGGATTGATGAATGCTGGTGACACCTGAAGCTTGCACCCGACAAAATGACTTTGCCCATATGGGTTTGTGCTTTGTAATGTGAGAACACTTTGGGTGGCTTACGTTAGCAGAGCAAATTACAGAACTGGGGGAGATCTGTGTGATTATTCAGCTGGCACATTTAGAAACCATCAGAGCTGGCTGCTGCTCTGCCATGGCAATGAGCGTGTGTGTCACAGCCCTGCGATGGGAGGTGACAGATCTATTTCAGAAGGTGCTGCACAGAGCAGCTCCCTCTCACCTCCCCTGGCAACTCAGTATTTCATCTCTCTAATCTCTGAATTACAGATGATCTTTGTTACCATTTGCAGATCCCAGATACCACACCAGCACTATTAATTAGCATTTTTCTGTACACTGTGAGGTGAGAAGTTGAATGCTTTGATCATAATAAACTGACTTCTCAACTTGTTCACCTTTCATATTCCAAATGTTTTTAATGTTAGGTCAGGAGCCTTGCCAGGCCCTTTGACAGTGTGTGAGATTTATGTTCATGTATCAACCCTTGTTTACAGTGGTTGGTTACCGTTCTCTGGGATCTCTGTCGCTGAAATAAAATGCAAGGCAGAAAAAGTTTTCCTTGCCAGGAAATTAGTCTGAAATTTCAGAGGAACAAGTAGTTAATGGTCTGAGTTTTGTGATTTCCTCCCCCTTAAAACTTTACAGTCTATATGAACAATTTGCAACAAAGCTAGACAAGTATCACACATTGCTCTACAAACACAGAAAAGACCCAGAATACCCAGAACTGGGGACCTGACCTTCCCCCATGGTGGAAAAGGAGACTAAATTCTGGCTAATTTTACTCACATGACTTTACTCACATGACACTGATTACTTCACTGCAACAGATGTACTGAAGTGGTGGTGTTGAGGTTGGAACAGATCCTGCTTAAAAATCAATTAGACCATAGACACTTGTAATTCTTGCTTTGTTGAAGAGCCATGGAAGGGTTTCGTAGTCGGTCTGATCTTTAAGTGAAGAATTTTGGCCTAGTAATGAATATTAAGTAAGTAGGAGAAAAGGCTGGCTCTGAAATAGGGATAATCTACACAGGAAGCAAGGTCTGACCTCAGTTTGGCTCCTGTCTCAGACACAATTACTTCTAGAAACACAAATGAATGTACGGACCAGACCTCATCACAGCACAGGAGTGAAATCACTTCATATAAAAATTCTGGAAGACAGGCTTTTAGCAAGAATTCCCTGGATTACTCTGATCTGGCCTCTATGCAGGACTTCAGAGTGACAATGATGTGGCTGCTCATTCCTGGTCGCTGCCTGTGCACAAAAGACATTTGTCCAAAGAAACAAACGGAGCAGCTGTGGTCACTGTTCTGTCCTCAGGGAACTGCTGGAATTTACACAGAAAGGTCAAATTAATAGCATAAACATCTTCCAGTCTCTACTTTTACTTGATTAAAAAGAATCAGATATTAATTATTGTTATTAACTGGGCATGTCAATCCCAAATGAACCCAATGGAAACCAGTAAAATCTAAGTTCAAGGATTCATTACCAGAGTGGGAATTAATTTTTCTTATTTTATTTTTCTTACAAAATAAAGAAGCTCCTCAGAATTTTCATCTGCATTTGTTGGAAGAGTTGTCTGTGAAACACCAGTGATGGTTGAGCACCTTCAGGTGTTGCTTCCTCAAGAGTCTGAACTGAGACTTTTTGGCCCTTTAGGGATTTGCTTTCCCATCCCCATTTTATTAGCAAATACATTTTTCATATTTTTCCTGGAAATAGACTTAACAAGTTACTTCCTTGTAATTTTTGACATTGTACAATGTTTGTTTTACAAGAAAAGTTGTTCTGCTCCTCCAGACTATGTTCAGGGTTCTCAAATGGGTGTTTTATTCCCAAATAAATGCTTATATCTGTTCTTATGTGGCATAGCATGAGTTGTGCAATTACAGTGCTTTCATGACAAAGCTCCCCAGGTTTAACTATTAATCTTTAGTCATTGCAAATGTCTCTTTTTGACAGTAAAAGCAACCCTCAAGCCAGCTGTGTGTGTGCTGTGTCCTGGCCACTTGTGCTGAGGTGTACGCTGGGGCAGCTGGGAAAATATCCCATTTAATCCTTTGGGAGACAAAGGTTTGATTAAGCCACTAGTAATTGGTTTTTGCAATTATACAATGCAAGGAACTATAATTGCAAATGCATTTGGAATGATTTGCAGCTGCATCACTTGGTTTGGTTCAAAAAGAGTCATAAAAATTGCTGAGCAGAGGGAAGATGAGCTCTGTGTGAGGGAAATTTGCACTCTGTGAGTACTGAGCTCTCTCTTCTCCAGTATTTTGGTCCAGGCAGTTCATGGATCATATTCCCCTCCATGTCAGCAGGTCTCTGCCTGAGAATTGGGTCTGTGCCACTTCCCAAGTCCTGAGTCCAGAGGCTCCTGAGCACAGGGAGACAGTGATCCCCACAGATTTTGCCCCTCAACTGTCCATGGTAAATTAGGGACAGCATTGGGTTAAGTGTCGAGGATGAATGTACATGTGTTCAGAGGAGTTAAAAAACTTTCTTCTGAGAACCCTATCAATGAACATCAAATGCCAAAGAGTTTTTGTAACCCCCTCGAGTGAGCTTGGGGATGGCCAAATGGTAAAGTCATGGCCATCACGTTTCTCCCTGGAAAACGTGTGGGCTGCCAGAAGGTGAGCTCTGCAGAATTAATGGCGTCTTATGGATAGACCACCCAGGCAAACATGCATGAAACACTTGGTCCAGGTCTATGTTACAGTTTTTTATCCTGGGCACTGAGATGGTAGCCTGGGATCTCTCACCAGCAGAGCTGTGCTAGCAGGAGCAGGATTTTTTGAAAATAAGAAAGAAGAAATTTACTTTTATTTTCATTGGAATCCTCTAAGTGTCTTTGACAACCATTGCCATAATATTGTTTATACAAGCAGAGGTACCAATATATGAAGTATGGAAATATTGCCACAGTATAAACACGAGAGCCTGAGATCCTCTCAAGTATCGATGGGATGTTGCCATTCTCCTGACATATGGTAATGTTTTCTCCCAATAATCTCCTGCAGAAGGAGTGCTGGGCCAACCACTCATACATTCAAATTCCATAAAATATTATAGCAGAGTTTATAAAGTTATTAGAACAAAAATGGGTTTGGAGCTCTCATTTCATTGTACAATATGCGGCTTCAGCAAAAGAAATCTGTAAACAGATATTTTAGCTGAATGCAAAACTCTATTTAATATTTACTCTGACAATCCTAACGGTGGATTTCAGCCAACATGTTTATGCAGCCCCATGCCTGAAGGTTTCTCCTTCGGATTTACAGCTGAATGTTTTCCTGTGTGATGAACGATTATTTAAAACTGCTGCTCTCTCCAGTCCCCAAAATGCCAAAAGACAGTTTTTGTTGCAAGCTGTAATTTCAACGTCAAGACAGATTCTGCATGGACTTCATGTCAGTGTTTGTACACCAGGATCAGATCTCGGAGGTTCCCCATGCAAAAGTAACAGAAGAACAGAATCAGGTCCTTCAGGGTTCAGTAAGAGAGTAATAAATAATATTGATATGCATCTACTAAATAATTATGTTTGCTAAAATAATCAAACTGAGGCACTATGCCAGAATCTTTACGGCAGTTAAAATTCAACATTAAAATTGCTTTTTACAGTTGCTGCCTGCAGATCCAGCACTGGGATTGAGCCTGGGTAAAAGTCGAATGAAAACAGCTTTGTTTGGCTCCAAGTACTTGTTAGTGTCCCCAAAATCCGAAAGATGCTTCAGGAGAGAGACACAAACAATTCACTAGTAACTGGCTTGTCAATGCAGAGCTAATCAATGCAATTAGCTGAGCCTGGCTGGATATTAGGCTCAGCTTTGAGCAGACCACTGTCACACGCCGTATTTGCAACCCTTTGCCATCAGCAAAGTCATAATACTCACAACTCCTGCCCATCCTTTGATGCCAGTATTAAATGACTTCCTATTCCATCTGCACAAGCTGGGTTGATGTAAAATGATGTGAGAGGTGTGCAAAGAAAGAGGTTTTTAAGGGTAATTTAAATGGAGCACCCTATGAAAGGCCTAAGGAAATGCTATTGAGCAGTGGGGAGCAGTTGGTGTGATAATGGAACAGAGGCAAAATTATGGAAATTACTGTTCATTGAGCATTTATTCTGAATATAAGCCAACATTCTCCCCAATTACAGAAGATGCAAAGCAGAGTCAGAGTGGCTGGTACACCTGAGCTGCTCCAGTTGCTTTAATGGCTGATGGTGATTTTATCCTGAGGTTGGAATTTCACAAGGATTCTTGTCCATTTGCTTGCTTTGTCTAAGTCTACATAGGGAAGCAATCAAATAATGAGATTAACACAAATTCTGGTGCACTTTTACTGATTACCTCTATATGACTTTATAATTATTCTGTGGCTCCAGGCTGAGGCACCTGAGAAAAATCCTGTGACTGTATTAATGGAGTTTCTTCTTGGAACTTTTCAGAACATTGTTTCCAGAATTTATTCTTCTCAATTTCTTCTCAGCTTTACAGCAAGCCTTTGGTGCTTAGTGAGCCTTTAACTATATGTGTCTAGCTGCTATCACATGAGTGATAGGAAGTGCATTGCAGAGAAATTATGACCTGTGAGGGATGACCATCACTGAAGTTGCAAGTTCCTCCAGTCTGTGCAGAGCCTGTACTAATTCGAAGTATGTAAAAGAAAGAAATTATATCACTTATTCTCAGCTCTGAAACAAAAAAATTCAGAAATTGCAGTTTTACTGTAAAAATTGAACTGCTCTACATTGAGGTTTTGACTCCATCTCATACATCAGCTGTAATTTTGAGCTTGTAATTTGGACTTGAAAGGACAAACCACTGGCACAGGCAAACTGAGGCATGTGGGCACAGGTGGTCCTTGTGCCTGGGCTGGCTGGGGATTGTGGCACAGTGCTGGGGACTTGGTGTTAGAAAAATGTGACTCCAGGGTTTTCTTCCTTGACATGACTGAATACGATTTAAGTTAAGTAAATATCTTCATGCATTTTACTCCAGCCTCTGTAACCAAACCTAAACAGAGTCAATACGACCTTACCCAAGAACATGTATTTTGGTTTGGTTCCTAATTTTAACTTTTAGATAAAACTGAAGAGATTTGGCTTTTACCATCGTTCTTCATTACGAGCTGGCATCTGACCCCTGTGAATGAGAGCGGGCTGGCTCCTCTCCGGCAGCTCACTGATCTAGGCCAAGCTGAAACATCTGACTATTATTATGTAGCCTTATTGACATACTGGGTAGAGAGTCTCTGAACAGAATTGGAAGAGACAGTTTTAATATCCTCTGCAACAGAATTTTCCAGGAATAGAGGGGTGTGTGTGTATGTCTTTAGGTACAGTGCAGGCTCCGTACACAATTTTACATCAGAATCCCAGAGCCATCTTGCCGGGGCGAAGCCGAGGAAAACAGAGTAGTAGTAGTTACCTTGGAGTAAATGTGGGCTCCTGCCAGGGCTGACACGGGCAGCACAACTTCCCTGACCATCACCCCACGGCTTCTCCTCACTTGTCTGCTTGTCCCACCTCTCGGGATCAGGCTGGAGGCAGGCAGCAGTCTGGCTGTTCTTCGCCTGCGTGAGTATGAAACACAGCTCATGGTTTCCAGAGATTTGAGCTAGAAATGTATTAACTTCTGATATTCTGTTTTTCATAAATCTGAGGTTTTATGATGTTTCGGGATTGTTGTCATCTTGATTTATTTTCTGGGCTTGAAAGGTTTGAACTTGGTTATCCATCTTTAGGTTTGGGCCTGTCTGCTCAGCACTTCCCTGCGCTGCTTTGGTATTTTATCTTCCTAGAAGATTACTCTGCTGGAGTAAATGTAAGGATGGCAAAACCCTCTGGAGGCAGCTTGGGCTGGTTTATTCAGAAAGAAAAATGTGGTAGATTTTCAAAAACACTGCTGTGGGAAAGAAGGGAAGAGCCTCTCTTTTGAAAATCTTTTGCACAAATGATCTAAAGGATGGGATCGATACCCTGTTCCCATAGTGTCCTTCTCCCACCAGAATCTGCACTAGTGCTGCCAATGGTCTGGTATGTGGGAAATCAGACACTCAAACTGAAATGGTCTTTTAAGAAAAGTGTGAAGAATCCATCCACTCATTTACGGTGATTTAATCTGGAAGATGAGATGAATATTGCTGGGAACAGTAACACAGCAAGGTGTAAATGGCACCATTCGTTTCAGGGGTGGTTCTGGTTCTCCTCTCCCCCTTCCCCAGCGCTGGTGGAGGGTCTGTAGCCGGACACTTCCCTCTCCAGCCTCATCTCAGCAGCATCTCAGCCTTTCCCACCACCCTACTCCCAGCAGAGGGAAGGTTCTGGAAGAGATGGGCCATGCAGGCTGATCCAGTGCAGATGGGCTGCGGCTGCATCACTGCGATCACTTGCAGGGCATGTTTTTAATATAGAGCTCAGTACCTGGCTTGAGTTTTTTGCAACTGTCAGATTTGTTTTAATCCCCTTATTCTTTGTCTAATGAAGACTGTAGAAAAAAAATCATTTCTTTTTCTTTTTTTCCCCATCTGTTTGATGCTGCTCCAGTACCGAGTGATTCTGACAGCTCAGGCTGAGAAAGGGAAAGAGCCAGATCTCCCTTCTTGTCTTTACAAAAGCATTTTGGGGTCAGTTCTTCAGCTTTGCAAAAATGCAGCTCAGGAACGTTCCCGGGTTTCTTGTGCCAGGAGAGCTCTGTGGCAGTCTCTTCAGAGAGCTGGGGAAAGTTTGTGCTTAGATAAATCACCACTGCCAATTTGACAGCAAATATCCATCTTCAGCCCAGAGCACTTAATGGCCATGAGCTAATCTTCATCATAAATACCAGTTCCAATTTTGCTTCAAACAGGTAGAATGTCAAATGGTGAGTGTTGGCCAGCTGAAATTAGTTTGATCTTGATCAGAACCACAGTTGGAGCTCTGGTTCTGAGGGCAAACACAAAGATTAAGTGTCATCCTGCAGAAAAATGATGGATTTGCTGTGGGGGAAAAAAGGAACTGAACTCCTTTTTTTCCAAGACCCCTAGTTGGAATTATTCCAAGTAGACTTTGTCTGTTCCATACGCAGGTGAAATACACAGGTTTTCGTAACATTCAAAGCAGATCTGTGAATTTTTGACAAATTATTATCTTTCTGACAGAGAGGGATTTCCAGCTCCAGGGAAGGAGATCTGGTGCCCCAGCTCCTCCTCTCCCGCCTGTTGTGTCAGCCTTTGCTTTGTGAGCACAAGATTTGCAGGGACTGTCTGGAGTTGCTTAGGATGGCCAGTCCCTACGACACCCATCTCCGCTTACCACACCGCTAGAAGGGACATGGAATTCCTGCCTGCCTGGCCTCCAGCCTTGGCTCCTGCCTCAGTTTCACCACTGTGCCGGCAGCAGGAGGAGGATGGGAGAGTCTCATATCAGCCTGATTCAAGCGTTGGAAGAAGGAGCAGAGGATTCACGTTGCCCACAGTCCTCATGGTCAGCTCACAGGGTGCAGACAGGCAGCTCTGCCATCCAGCTGCAGGAGCAAGGATGTGGGGCAGTGTGGAGACAAATTCCCAATCCCCAGCTCTCCATTACCCTGCCTGGCTGAGTCATAAGCGCATCACGCAGTTGTTTAGGAGCTGCAACTCTTCTAACTCAGCCTTATCTTTATGCCATTAGATTTTTTATATCCTTTCCCCTAGTTCCCTGTGAACTCCAAAATTAGCCAGCACTGTGTTTCCTAGCCTTTTACCAACTGTGAGAATGGTGCTTTTTGGGTTTCTAAAAAAGAGTTCCAAGCTTCCCTAACATCATCATGTATTAAAAGCATAAAGGAAGGCGCATGCTGTGCTGGAGGGACTTCACAGGCTTATTTTTTTGTACCAGTGAATGGCTTTGAATCAAGCTGCAATTGAGCAGTGACTAATACTGAGGGCAGAGATTGTCTTCTTCTCATATTTAGATCTTGTTCATCACTTTTATAATAATGCTGAATAATAATACTAACAGTACTGTATTGTGGCTTCTCAGAGGATTTCAATTTGTTTACTAAGATTGCTATATTAGTCCTTAAGGGCTCTTAGGGAGCCGGCATGGTTTGGGAGATACAGGATTCAAATCAGGATTAAGCAATGGAATGGAGAGCTGGAGGGATGGTGCCCAAACAGGCAGCTGTGCTCCCTCCCCTGCCTCCTGTGCCCACGTGTGCAACCCCAGCACTCCGGGCATGTCTCCCTCAGGATCCCCTGAGCAATGGGGAGCAGGGAAGGGGAGCGGGGAAGGGGAGAAGGGTGGACAGAGCCAGTCCCCACGCACGGACCACCAGCATACCTGCTTTGTGCATCCAGCATCACACAGAGGGTGGGCAGGGTGGGGAGTGGGCGCTGCTGCTCAGAACTAGACCTCCCCTAGCAAGGTGAGGGAGGTTCTCTGTTCCTGCAGTTGTATGTGTTGTTTATAAATACGTGATGTACTTAGAAAAGTGCCGTTCAATTTACCAATAATGCTGTATTTATTTTCCCCAGTTGTCTCTAGTCACTAAGTCAGAATTGTGCAGCCGATTGGCTGCCTGCAATGGTTTCTCAGGAAACTGGCAATTAAGGAGCAGGAAAAACGTCTGTGAGTCACAGATACTTATAAACAAGCTGAGGGGATTGATTGGGCTGCAGCAGGAGCCACCAGAGCACCTCCAGGTCCCCGTCCACAGCTCTGTGCAGGCAGCAGTGGCTGTTCCCCTGGCAGGGCTCAGGAAGGGCACAGCACCACTGGTGCCACCATCCTGGCTCAAAGGGGTGGCTGCCCCACCGGTGCCATTTTGGAGTTCATCACCTGTGTTTTGCTCCGTTCCCTGCCCCGATGTGGTGACTGTCACCAATGCCATCACACTCTGCGTCCCCCGTGCAGCCCCTGCCAGACCCGTGCCTGTTCTGCCTCTCCAGCTGCAGGCAGGGAACCTGCTGTTCTGCACATTTGAGGAAGGAAAGAGAAAACCATTCAGGGTCCCTTGGCCATTATGCTGTGTTTCTGCTGGAAGAGAGGGTTCCCTTTGTCCCGAACTCTTCCCATTGGCTTGTACAGCCATGCAGGAGGAGCAAGGCTGCAAGAAGCTTGGCTGAGCTGTTGATGCTCCCCTATTGCACTGGTAGACCTGGTGCAGGAACGTTTTGGAAGGGAGGCAGCCTGAGGAAATCTTGTTTCCCTCCTCTCTCCTAAGCCCTTGGTCCCTCTCCTGGCTCAGCAGCCATTTACTCCGGCACTTTATTTTTTAGGGATGATTTGAGACTGCTCTGCACTCCCTGCAGCCTCTTCATCCCCACCTCTGAAAGGCCTGCCCGTGGGGTGAGGGTGTCACCCCCAGCACCCACAGCACAGGGCTGGGCAGGGGAACCTCCTCCCACCCGTGGGAGACCAGTCCCGTGCTCCATGTGCGCTTTCTCCTCCTTTCACCCTTGCTGCTGCCCTACCAAAGGGGCAGGGAGCGCACAGGCAAAGACAGGGGACTTGCAGAGTTGACTGAACTAATAAATAAACCCCAAAAGAAGGATAATGAAATAAATGCAAGACCCATGCAGCAGCACCTGTGAGGAGCACATGGGGCAAAGGCCCACCGTGGGCAGTCCCACCCACCGGGGCCATTGGCACCCTCTGGGATGGCCACCAGAGCCACCAGGGGTGACCACTGGCACCTGTTGGGATACCGTGCTGTGGCAAGTGGGACCCTGAAAGCAGCGAGGCACCGGCCAGGCTGAGACAGGAAACAGCAACTGCATTTTTACAGCTCTTTTGCTGTTTAATCCATATCCATTGGAAAAGCAATTTTGTCCTGAAATAATTCGTCTGCTGTCATATGGGGAGTTGATGATAGAACCAGAAATAGATTCCCCCACTGGTAATGCCTCGTAGTGTGCTGCTTTGCGCGGTGTTACAGACACAGATTTGCTCTCTTTTCTTGTCTTTTATCCCCCAGTTCGACACAAATGTTCAGGAATTTCAGAAATTTTCTTCTCTTTATTCTTAACCTGTCTCTCAGTGCTGCACACAACTTAATTCCTGTCAGTGCTCCCATTATCAGTTTTGTGCATTCTGACATACATTAGTCTGGCATATAAAAATCTTATTTCATATTAAAGCTAATCTAGAATTTTGATTTAATAAATTGGATCATGCTCAAAGAAATCAGAGTGAAATATCAGCTTGTTAAGTTTCATATCACCAGCTCTCTGATAGGTATAATACGACAATTTCTGGTGAATAAATTATCAAAAAGTTTTATGTGCTGCGTCTAATCTCAATTTCCATCAGATAGAAATTACCACCTACCTCCCAAAGGATGGATTTTTTCTTATTATTCTTCTGTACAACTGCAAAATTAATTATGCTGTTTGGGGTGGTAGTTTATGAAAAAGATACAGAGGGTGGTTCTCAGAGAATTATCTTATTAATGTTACTTCAGCCATCTAAATAAACACAAGGGATTCACTTTGGAGGGAGGTAGAGTCATCAAATGCTTTGACTCTTCACATCAACTCTGTCCCACTTCAAAGTCTCATCTCCATTATTTGTCACCAGCCCTCAGATTTATCAGTTTTTTAAACACCCTGTTCTGCTCAGCACTTTGGAGATATTTTCCTGAGTGGGTTGTTTTTTCCACTGGCCCTTGCTGAGCTCTATCATTATTCTGCATCTTAGCAGCACTCTAATCTTCCTTCTAATTACATGTAATGAGTATTTTGGAGTTGACAGAAGTACATCAAGACCTAATAATAAAGAAAATTACTAAATCGAGTCTTCCAATTACATTCTATTAGCTCAGATGGTTGGCATCTAGTAGAAATAAAAATAGGTATTATTAAAATCCTCCAATATTCCCTTGGTATTTCATCCCCGACCCCACATTGTGCTTCCACAGTCACATCAACAACAGATTTTCTGCCCAAGCCAAAGATTTGCAGAGTTAGAACAGAGCAGTGTGAGGTCCTTTCTGTGCTGGAGACAAGGCCAAAACACAACTGGCTGCTTTGGGAGCAGCTTTATCCCTCACCTGGGAAGCTTTGGATCAATTAAATATGCCCATAATGTATGAAGGTGTTATAAATGGTGACCCTCAGTACACAGGAGGAGTGAGGGCACTTAGAACTTCTTAGGGTAAACATCCTTTTTTCCCTGTTGCTTACCGAAAAGAAGCAAATTTGATGCATTCTATGACTGAAGGCTGGAGACTTTGCTCTTGTTTTCTTATCACATGTTGTATTATGGCTCCCTTCCATGGAGCTGGTTTGAGTGTAAATATAGGAAAGGTCTTAATTATCACAGCTCTTTCTTCCATCCACTGCAGTCCTTCCAAGTTTCCTACCTGGTGATGCAGCCATGGGTCAGTGCAGAATGAGCACTGCAATGTCTACCTCTCAGAACTGGAAAAACTGCAGAGGTTAAAAGAATCTTGGAGCTGACGTCAAGCCCAAGCCACAGCATTTGCACTCAAACTCTCTCAAAGTCGGGAGTTTGGGTTGAAGCTCCTCTGACTTTGGAATCTAAATGCAAACATAGCTCATAAGGTTCACGTCGCCCACAGGGTTACCTTGTCCTCACCTTTTTTCACAGTCTTGCTTTTCTTCTACAGTGCAGCCTGTTACAATGCAGTTCAAGTGTTCAAGAAGCACCTCCTAGCAGAGAGGCGAGAGCTAGAGAAGAAGATTTAAATATTTGGTCATGTTCATAGGTCTCTTTACGTCTTCAAGGCAATCTCAGAGGCTTGTACCTGCCTAGCCAGGAGGAAAGTCCTGCAGTGCTGCTTTCCCTGGTCCCCACCTCAGACTGGCCTCAGCTACAGTGTGGAATTGATTCCTTAAACTCAGAATTAAACATGAGTCAAGATGCAGCTTTCTCATGTTTTATGGCATTGAAAACCATGAAAACATGACAAGGTCTGACCTGTTCAGCTGCCTCCACTGCTCCCACAAAGAATTGGCAGATGAGCAGCTGAGTCCACATGAATTTCCAGCTGTTTGCTTTCTGTTCCCTACAAAGAGCCATATACTTTTCTTCCCATCACGCAGGAGTACCATCTCATGACAGGAAGACTCACCCCAGCAACCTTCACATAGTCTGGAAAGTCATTCCCCACATACAATGCTGAAGGAACATGTCAGATTGGAGGTGCTCCCTCCTGGAGTGCCATTTGGAAGCAGGAGTGTGATCAGACTGAGGGATTGCACATTAACTGCTTGAGTGGTGGAAATGAAACCTGTTAACAGCTCGGCTGTTCCTCACAGAAATACGGTCCCAGTGTGGCTCAACCCAGCTGATCTTTCCTCAAGACAATTATAGGATGCAAATATTTATAAATCACCCATTTATTTTATGCCCTTTGATAGTTAAACACATTCTCAGTATTTCCAATAAGGGTTGAAAAAGCACTGCTCCTTATGCCCCATTTCCCAGCCAGGCTGACTGGGGGGCACAGAGAAAAGCTCATGGTCCCAGGTCCTCCTGTGTGCCTCTCTGGGCTGGCCAGGGTGAGTGATCCTCTCCCACAGCCCTTGTGCCTGTCCTGCTCCAGCTCTGAGCTCCCCAGCTGGAGAGGTGGGCTGGAGTCCCCTGCCTTTTGGAGGACGAGGAGGATGTCTTCCTAAAATTCTCAGTGATACACTGGGAAAATTGAACCAAAAAAAAAAAAAAAGAAAGAAAAGAAAAGAAGTCCCTTCAAAGCTCCAGGTGTTGAAATGCAACGAAAACAAAGTGATTTACCAGCTTCCAGTGTCACTAGTGCCATCCTTCCCCTCCCTCTGCCCACTCAGGACTAACACAGCCCCACAGACCCTTTTTGCTGCAGTTTCAGCTACTTCTCACCCTGGACAGTTGTGTGGCCTTATGGGATAAGGTGGTTTTGCTTTTCCCTTCTCTTCAAGCTGGAAGCCATGAAATGTCGCAATTTCTAGTATATTGTCAGGAACACAGGAGTTGGGTGCAGACCCAGTCCCATACTGGAAGTGTGTGAAAGCTTCCGCATCTGCAGAAACAGACAGCCCAAGCTGAGGGACCCAAAAACCATCTTGTGGTCTTTGGCAATGACTGTCCCTCTCCCTCCTCCTCCCCCAGCCCAGAGAATCGCCAGCTCCTGATACTTTGGGACAGGGGGCCAGGCTGCCGGCCAGGCAAGGGCTGGGGCTCCACTGCCTTGGACTTGGAGCTGGCCACATCAGAGACGCTGTGATTTATATATCCTGTCTGAAATAATGGTTTCAGCAGAAGAAAAGCACCGATTGAAATTGCTGCTGTCACTTCTGCTTCCTGTTTATAACGTGGGATTCGGTTACGCAGATGTCAGCGGTGGCATCGCAAACGCTGCATCTGCCCTGGCTTTAGGTAGGGGAGAAAATAAGGGAACATGAGCTCTCAAATCTCATTTTGGTGCCAATATCTTCCTTAGCAATAAGGGGAAGAAGAAAAACAATTTCAGGAAAAGGCAGTATATAAGCCACGGTCGCTTCTGAAGCAGAACAATTATTGTTGCTATAAAGGAACCTGTGATGCATCATCTGCTCCTTAACAACTCCTGGGAGAGAAGGAGGGTTATCGAGGGACTCAGGGGGGTGAATCTCTAACCCAAATCTTTAATAAAGAGCTGGAAAGAGATCAGGAAATTATACACTTGTAGTGTTGATCTCAATGGTAAATGCAAGTCTACAGAAATTAATAAAGGATGAGGTCACCCAACAGCTGGAGGAGTTCGCGTTGGTTGGAAAAAAATACTCCAGATGGCTTTTCTAATCTATTTTTTAAAGGAGTAAGGCCTTACCTGACAAATCTGTAATAACGTTCTCAGCAGCTGAGAGCGGAAACGAGGTGAGATGGGCAGCAACAGCAACACACCCGGATCCAAATATAACTCAATATTCCTGCAGACAGCAGGCAGAGGGCTGAAGGCCATCATCATGGGAGGGGAGCTCAGAGCGGCATCATGATGTGCCCTCGAGCACTGCCATGGAAATTTAACCAGGCAGGGATGAGTTACGCAGCCTTGTTGATGGTGCTCATGAGAAAAGAAACTTCCGTTGTACTTTTGGGTGAAAATCCCTCATTCCTTCTTGCCACCCCTGCCCCGCTCCTTGCAGCAGCCAGCCCAGGTCGAAGGCTGCAGTGGGCCTGGCAGCAGTGGGGTGTGCCAGGGGCACCCCCATGCCTGGGCAAGGCAGCAGGGACCCCACATCCCATCTGTAGAGCTCACTGCTGTGCCAGAGGCTCGTTCCCCGTTGGACACTTGGGAGGTTCATGCAAGGCCAGGGAACATGAGAGTGATTTCATATACATTCATGAGGAATTTCTGGCTGGTTGTCAGCGAGCGCTACAGCGAAACTCCGGCTGTACTCGGGGGGTTTTACAGACTGTCCTGCATAGCTGGATCCGTACCCAGCACGAGCTCGCGTTTGAGGTTGGAGCCAACTGGTATGTACTGCCTTACACCAGGGTTCGGCTTGGGACTGAGCAGCCATCCCAGATTACAGCAGCATGGACTGGCTCCAGGAGGTACAAACTGCAGAAAAACATTGTTTGAGCTGAGCTCAATGCTACGGTCAGGTTTTAGTAGCAGTGAGACCCCGGGTGGGTGTTGGCTGCTTTTGGGGGCTCCTGGTCAGCCCTGAGTTGGGTCTTGGGGCACATTAGGGGTGGCAGAGGGCTGGGCTGATGTTTGGGATCAGTAACAGAGGACTTGGGAGTGATGAGAGGCTGCCTGGGACCTGCCTGGAACCCTGAAAGTCACTGGTTATTTCTGAAAATTGAGGGGACAGAAATTGCTTAAATAGAAGAAAGTGATTGACCACATGGTTTCATTCTGTGTGCTGCCCCATGGGATGTTCAACAAGGAAAGAGAAATCTCTATATTTGCAGGATCTGGATCTGCCCTGAATTAGAAACAATGTTGAGAGGAGAACTTTGTACTGGGGATGTGAGTGAAAATAGGGATGATGCATCCAGCTTGGAAACAGTCTGTCAGCAAGGTGTCCCTCTGTTCTTTCTCTAACATGGTGCTTACCCACATTTAGCTATGGGATGGCCAACTTTTGAGATTTTATAATGAATTTCATGGCAGTGTTTTGCTTAGCTGACAAGACTTCTCTTAGCTCTATTGCCAAGACCCACACAATACATAAATTTCTTTTGGTTTTACTACAACATATTCTTTTAACTTATTACTTTAGCCTTTAAATTGCATTAAAATTGCAGACTGGGAAATGCAACAGAAAAGAACCTGCAGCAAGTTTTCCCAGCTGGGTGGTCTGTCCATCAGACTCTATCAATCCTGCAGCTCCTGCCTGCAGCTCCCATATTTTCCATAGAGAACTTTTGGTGAACTTTTAGCACTGAGCTAATCCTGAGCTGGTGTGAGCAAGCTCTGTTGATGAGAATGAGGTTTTACAAACCATGGATTCTGTCACAGCAGAGTTTCTTGACCTTTCTCTGCTGAAGGACCACCTGACAAAAAGTGGGTCACCCTCAGCCTCCTCCTTGCTCCGCTATTGAAAGAGATGTGATAAGTAAATAAACATTTCAGCATTCAGTGAACAAGATGTTACTGTGCTAAAGAATCATAACAGCACTGTGGTAATTGCAGAGGCTGTAATTAGTCAGCAAGAACCACTGGAAACTGGCACCTGACCCTGCTGTGTGCAGGCCCTGACATGCATCTGCCCACCCAACTCTACTACTTTTTTTTAAAAAGTGGGTTGTTTTTCAGCTGATTTCTAATGCTTTATTAACTTCTGCATAGCACTGGTGTTTGGGGGATGGACTTTATCCTCTGGTTTTGCTCAGCTGTTTATCTGCCTCTGTTGGTTAGTTCTGACCCCCCAGCCCTTCATGCGCTGATGGATTTCCCAGGCCCTGTATACTCATATATTTACTAATATATTTACTGTATACTAGTAAATATTCAAATTGATTAGCTGGAAACTCATTCTGTTGGGCTCTTTCTCATCAGTTCCAGTGTGCTCGAGCTGCCCATATGCAGCATCCTGAGCTGGGATCCGGCAGCCAGGGAACCCAACCGGGCGCAAAACACCTTCAGGTCTTCTTGTCTGTCACCTTTATGGCCGAGATGATTTCAGACAGTGTCAATGTTACCTTTTGTACTCAAAACTATAATTTTAGTCTTTCCTTTCGTTCTTTGCTCCTCATCCCTGACAACTGATGCATGGAGGGGGGAAAAAGGAAAAACCCCAACATTTGATCAGTCACTCAGAGATTTCCAACCAGGACAAAGAAACTAATTTAGGATTTGTATTGTTTTTCTTTCCATTAAGAAGCTGACACGTAGGTGCATGTCTAAGTCCACACATTGTCATCTTTTCTTGGCCCTCTTTTGATTTTCCTTTTATTTTTACTCCTGGTTTTATTCTGTCTCTCCTTTATTAAATAGTGAAAATTTAGAACATCTTTTTTTAACTCATTACCAGTTCATTAAACCATAATACAAAATTTTTAAAGTTAAGCTGCAATGTGCACAGCCATAAACAGGCAACAAATACATTTGTTTGTTGGCATCTGGAAGTGTCCTCCCCCAACAGACATTCTTAGATTAATTTCCTAATTTTACTGCTGACTGACTTACCAAAGTCATTCTTTCTGCCTTTAGGAGAAAAAGAAGAGATATGAAAAAGTAATTTATTTCCAGTGGCATCATCTATTTTTGCTAAATCAGTAGCAGGTCACATTGGCTCAGGAAGAGCTCTCCTTATCCTTCCAGTCAAAATGAACCTCCGCTATGAAAAGCAGCATCGTTACCGTGTGATTTGGGAATGTTGTTAAAAATAAATAGGGATCGGGGAGAGGTTGGACCAGAGAAGCGGCTCATATCCCTTCGTGTAGCTGCAAATGCCTTTTTTTCCACCATTCTTGAGAAGATGGAACAAGTCAGGAATTATTACAGTAATGTCCCTGTCACTCTGAATAAAACATGAACAAAATTAGTTACTCTTCCTTCAGATTGAAGCAATTATTTCATGTCTCCTTGCACGAGGCCATGTGTAACCTATTTCCGAGCGCTGCAGACAGGGCCATAAAGGATGAAGAAATAGCAGCTGGGACTAATTGGAATTATGGTTGACTTGATTCACTACGTTTATTTATTTATTTGTGTGTGTGCAGGGAGGGGAGGAAAGTTTCCTCCAGTATGCAAAATACTTAAAGGGAAAAGAGCCGTGGCAAGTCTGTCGCCCGATGCTGGTGAGCTTGGCTGGTTTAATTAACCTTTCCACATGAATCCAGCTTTCCATTCCGGAGCTTATCACCTCATTAACACGAGTCACTTTCTCTGTGCCATATCTGTCCTCTGCACCCTGTAACACCGGGGGAGATGTGACCTGCTCCCCCGTGACACGGTGTCTGACAGCACCCTCAGCCAAACCAGGGCTGACTCTTCCAGCCCCTGCCCAGCACCCACTGTGCTGTTTGCAGGGAAAACCTGTTCCTTAGGAAACTGAAACCCCTGCACTGTGTATTCATCTGCATCTAATTATTCATAGGCATAAGGGGGAAGCTCTGAGAAATATTCAGATAGCTCAGGCTGAAAATTAGAAAGGATTTTGGGTGCCTTGTTGCAACCCAGTGCCCAAACAGGCTTTACGGGGCTGAGGGGGGTCCCACTCCTGGAGCAGCTCAGGAGAGCAGGCAAATGGCTGACAAGCTTGTGGAAAGTGTCTCAAACCCAGTGTGCTTCTCCAGACTGTTCTGACCAAGTGGCATTTTCTGCCAAACTCCTCTTTTTTCTCTGAAGACCCCCCACTCATGATACATGGGATCTGACCATGACAAAGGCGGGTTTGCCTTGGGGCCCATCATGGTGCTATCTGTGTCCTGTCTGGAAATCAATCCCCGTATTTTGAAAGCAGAAAAATGATATTTGACAACACTGTGGGGGTGTGCAGAAGTTTAATGTTTACAGGATGTTTCGGAAATGCTGTAGACTCCTTGTTGTAAACAGGTACAAAACCTACTGAGGCTGAGCCTGTTGGGAGCAGAGCACACACTCATTTTGGGACACTGTGGGTTAATGTGGTGGTTTTTCTGCCCTACTTTTTTTTTTTTTGGTTCCCTTAAGATGTGGCAGGATGCTGCTGAAAATGTATAACTCAGGGAGCTGGAAAGAATTCTGTGAGTTGTAGTGAATAAATGTGGAGCAGGGAATATAAAATATATGTGTTTTTTAATATTTATTCGTAGATTAAAAAGTCAATATGATTGCTGAGATGAATGTTAAAAACTTTAATTAAAATCAAAACAACAATGCTCTCTTTCAGTTGCCGTAGCAGCAGAGAAAATGTAGGTAAACATCCTTCTTTCTGAAAAATGATCTTGTTCCTAGCAAACCCCATCACCTCCCTTTCCCAGTAGGAATGTATCATTCTGCTGAAGTGAACCATGAAATGACACTGTGCAAAGTCCTCCGAAGTCAATGTGAGCCTTTTTGCTGATCTTGCTGGACTCTAGATCAGGAGGCAGAAAACTATCTCATTTCATTAATTAGTTGGGAAACAATTAATCAACTCCTTCTGATGCATGAAATTTTTAATACTGATTTCTCCTCTCCTGGGCTGTGTGTGCCAGAGTCTGGGTGAGCTGTGGCTCGTGCTGCCATACAGGCCACGCTCGGCTCAGCCTTTGCCGCCTCCTCCGCGGGGACGGAGACCCAGGACTTGTCCTTCGCCTGCAAAGACAAGAATTTTAAACCTCGCTGCGTTTTTCTTGAGCCAGTGGAACCAGGGTACACTTAATCCGTCTTACAAAGAACACATTTCATCAAATTATAACTCCATTAATATTAATAGCATATTTCAAGAGGAAGAGTTCCACTGGGCATCGTCTGCTCCTCGGACTTCCACTGCTGGGTGGCTTCTCCCACCCCGACACTGCTGATCATCTCCCACCACGGTGCAGGGCTCACGTGCCGGAGTGGGTGGGATGGGGACAGGGATGGAGGGAGCTCCCTGCAGAGCTGACACCCAGGACAGCAGGTGCCTCTGGATGCGCATCTCCCACTGTCCCCACCTTCCAGCAGCCGGCACGGAGCTGCCTCAGTGCAGGATGCCATCAGTGATGGGCAATGACTTTGGGGGTGCACCAAGAAGATCCCCTTTGTGCAGGATAGCAGCTCTCTGCTGGAACTGGGCAGCAGCACTGAGCACCTACAGCTTCACAGAATCAGAGAGCCATGGAATGGTTTGGGTTCAGAGGGACCTTAAGCATCATCTTGTTCCATTCCCTGCCATGGGCAGGGACACCTTCCACTAGACCAGGTTGCTCAGAGCCCTGTCCAACTGGCCTGGAACATTTCCAGGGATGGGTTATCCACACCTTCTCTGGGCAATCTGTGCCAGTATTCAGGATAGGAACTCCACTAACCTGTCCAGCGTCTTTGAGCCCGGCCATGGGCAAGGTGTGTCGCTACCCCAGAGGGTGCAGAGTGTAACTCACACTTGGATTTTAAAAATGTTTATGAGCTGTTGAGACCTGAGCTCCTGGGCCCTTAAACTGAGTATCAGAATTAGAAACCATTACTGAAGAGTTTTATGAAAATCAACTCAACCTTGACTGTTCATAAACATGGCCTGACATTTCCCTCACTGCCTGTACACAGTGGGCATGTTTAAAGAGTCCAACCCTATATAAAGGCTCACTGTTTTGAAAACTGATTTACATTGGTTCCTTTCCCAAATACATTACTTACAACCTCAATAACAGCACATGGTATTTGCATTTCCAGTTCCAACCACGTGTTTCTATGAGAGCCCACTAGAATAGCTGGAGAGCTTTGTTTCATCCATAGACCTTGGTATTTCCCAATTCCACTGGGCCTTCTTTATGGAAAAATAAAAGAGTTTCAAAATCAGTTTTCCTTTCCATAGGAGGAGACAATACAAATAAACTAGTTAATATAATGCTAGTTTCACTCAGGATGTTGGCAACCAGAATAGAATCAGAGAGTCACAGATGGTTTGGGTTGGGAGGATCATCCAGTTCCACCCCCTGCCATAGGCAGGGACATCTCCCACTGGACCAGGTTGCTCCAAACCCCATCCAACCTGGGCTAGAACACTCCTAGGAGTGGGGCAGCCACAGTTTCTCTGGGTAATATAATGCAATAATAATATAATTCAGCTTTAGGATTCATTACATATCAGCAGGTGAAATACCTATTTGCTCATTTTACCTTCAAGTCATGAAGAAATGAGCACTTACTTTACTTTCTTCATTTACTTGTCAGCTCTATTCATTATAGGTGCACATTTTCTAAGATAAGTATCCATGTCTGTGTTATAATTAAGACTGGAAAAATATAATGGGTACAGGTATCATTTAGCATTTCTATTCAAATTACTCCTATTTTCAGACAGTTGTTCAGAAGGGGCATTTCCAGGATTATCCAAGTTGCTGCATTTTCCTGCCTGCCTTGTAATGATGTTAAGAGACAGCTGGTCTTCTGCCTTCCACAGGCAAGAGAAGCCTGGTCGGCTAAAGCAAAAAAAAACCCCACCTTATAGCTCAGGTTTGTGACCTACTCTCAGAAAACAAGAGCAAATGGAGGCAGTGAAGTTGTGATCACGAGAAAATATTCCCAAATAGGGATCTAGAAGGCTACATTCTCCTTCTGTCTAGATCCCAGGATATGCCAGGATAGCCCTTCTTCTTAGTTACCTGCTTGCCAGCAGTGGTGGAGGTGGCAGAGTGGTGGTGGAGGTGGCAGTGGGTGTGATGGAGGTGGCAGTGTGGTGGTGGTGGTGGCAGCCCTTGAGGACATGCTTGGGCTCTCCAGTAGCTCTGTGCGCTGTTTACACAGCTGGCTACAATCCAGGTTCGGGCTGGGATGGGAATAAAAAGAATGCAATTGTTATCACAAACCATGATCTCATCCAGCCAGAGACCAAATATTTCCTTGCTGAATAGAAGGTCTGTTCTGGCCTTTTACTGAGGCCAATTGAACTTGACAACTTCTAGGAGAGCCAGAGGAATCACAGAATCATGGAATCATTCAGGTTGGAAAAGACCTCCAAGACCATTGAGTCCAGCTGTTCCCGCAGCACTGCCAGGGCCTCCACTGACCATGTCCCCAGGTGCCACATCCACACATCTGTTAAATCCCTGCAGGGATGGTGGGACGGTTAAATCCCTCACCATGACCCTGGGCAGCCTGTGCCAGGGATGGACAATCCTTTGGGTGAGGAAATTTTTCCTAACATCCGATTTAAACATCCGCTGGTGCCACTTGTTGTCGTTTATTCTGGTCCTGTCACTTGTTACCTGGGAGAAGAGACCAACAACCCCCACTGAGAGAGGGACTTCCAAACACCTTTATTCCCCCTCCTGAGTCAATATGCATTCACAGGAGGCAACCTTCCTGAATCATAGAATCCCAGAATCCCAGAAGGGTTTGGGTTGGAAGGAATCCTAAAGATCATTTAGTCCAACCCGCTGCCACAGACAAGGACATCTTCTGCCAGACCAGCTTGCTCCAAGCCCCATCCAACCTGGCCTTGAACGCTTCCATGGATGGGGCAGCCACAGCTGCTCTGGTCACTGTACAGGACACAGCCCATCCCATGACCTGCAGTGGAGGGGCTCTGGCCCCAGTTTTTGGGAGCTCACTGTGCTCAGGGGCAGCTGCCTGTGCTCGGGACCTGCCGGGAACAACAAGCAGCTTCTCCCTGGTTGGTTCTTCCCTTTAGAAATTACGAGCTGGTGAGACGGTGTTCAAACGGGTTTTTGGGAGAAGCAGCTTTGCTAATCTTGCTTCGTGGAGTGTCTGAGGAATTGATTGAGCAGGCAAAACGCAATGGTTCTGTTTGAAGGGAAATGAAAACATTCCCTTTTTGGCTCTTGCTGGAGGATAATTATGGGGAAGCTGTTTGTGGCACAAATGCTCTGTTTGCTGTCCCTCCCAGCCGAGCAGACAGCGGGGTTGCTTTAGATTAAGGTCTTTCATGCGGCTCAATTAGCACAAATGCATGGTGATAAGGAATAAGGAATATCAAAGGAGAAACAGAATAACAGGCCCTAAAATTATGTAAATAACTGATAGAAGAGTGTGGTAAAGATGAATTTTTTTTCATTTGGATATATTGAGTAGTTATATTTGCGGAATTACAGCATCTCTTGGGGCTTTTCTAACGTTGTAGTTTGTATGTGCTACACTCATGCCTAACTAGCTGTCTGCACGCCAGGAACATTTTTTTTCCCTTTATAAATGACAAGATTTTGATTTCACACCACAGTTACATCTCCCGAGATCCTCTTAATGTGATGACAATTGCAATATTAGTTCAGGCTGTTAATCCCAGGGCTCCTGTATTTTAGCATCTCCCCAATCGCATCAGAATTATATTCTTTCAAGAATATATTGTTGTGTTTATCTTCCTATGTATCCCATAAATAATGCTGATGAGCATCTGAGCTATAGTCAGGATAAGTTTCCAGGGAGGTGTGAAGAGCTGTACATGGTACATGTTGGCATCCTGCATCAAACCAGGGCAGGCCGTTTCAAAGGCTCTGTTTCTTCATGTAGACTTCTTTTCTTTTCCTTTTTTTTGTTTCAATTGACATTAAAAGTAAATTCTGATTATAAATACATCTTTGCCTACAAGAAAAGATTTCCACAGCACAAGTACACTTGGCTGCTCCACCTTCAGAGCAGATGCTAATTTAATTCCTCTCTGTGAGGTGACTATCCTGAGGAAGGGAAGCCAGCTCTAAGGCAGAGGTGAAGGTAATCAAGGAGTAATTTCAGGCCTGGACAGGTCAGCTGATATAAATTAAGTCTTAAAGTTGAGGGGGAAATGGTTCTGGGTCTGATGAGGTTTAGAGGGTGGTGGTGTTCCTCTGCAGAAAGAAGCTCTGGAAAGAATTCAAATAGAGGACTGACAGGGATTTGGAGAACTGGAAGAAATGGCTAGTTGGGGAAACAAGGTAAAAATCTTTTCTTCATTGGAAAGCTCAGACCCTTGAATCACCCTTCATGTAAACTAACTAACTATATTTTCTGTAAGGTGGTTTGAGAAGGGAACCACAGGCATTGTACAGGATGAGCAACAAGGTCACTGTGTTTGGTTTGCTTTAGGCTACTGTGGGGAAATCACCATCCAAAGCCTCCCAGCCCTGCAACCAGGGCTGGAGTAAATGCGGAGGAGCAGAGGGGAGTGTTGGTGGCTGTGGGGACAGGACCCCCCTGCCCCTCTCCTCTTGCTGCCAAAAGTGGTAAAAAAGTGGGCTGAACAACTGCTGAAACAAGAGCAAGAACATGATATGAGGCTTTGTGTAGCCTGTTGTTTTGCTGAAAATTGTTTAAATTATTTTGTTTTGTAAACCTGAGATTGGTCAGTCACAATCTTCCTCTTTGGACACTTTGGAGAGGGTGGAGAACAAACCAATGTGTTTTCCCATTGTCAAATGCCCAAAACCTATTTCCTAGAAGCAAATGCCTTTCTAATGTGTTTTCCCAATGTCTTTTTCTCAGATTTGCAAGATGTGAAGGAAATTCAGCTATTATGAGCGCCAGCCAAAATGCTGTGTTGAGAGCTGCACCTCTCCAGGTGGAAACCCAAGACCTGGAATGGGAGCTATTGAGCAGGTAAGAGGCAGTAAAAAGGAAAACAGTGTGTTTGTGCATGAGGTAATCGTTTTCAGGTGATTGCTGTGTAAGTGCCATTGCTTCAGGCAGGTCAAACACAAAGCTGAGCTATTGTTTGTGCTCTTGTGGGTTGACACTCTGTGTCCCTTGGAAGGGGCCACAGGTATCCATAGATCCTTAGAGAGCCTCAGGGTTAAGGCTGGCAAACTAGTCCCAGAGGTGATTTTGCCTTTTCTGAGAGCCTTGGACAGAGGAGTTGCCTGGTGCTTATTGCAGTCTCCACACTGGGAACTCCAGGGGAAGAATCCTCACTGAGCTGTAGCTCCTCAGGTGGGAACGGTTTGGATACCTCCCTATGAATTCCTGGCCAAAGCAAAAACCATCCTGATTTTAGAAAACATGGAAGTTACTTTGGTGCTGTGTCTGTTGTGGGTTTGGGTTTATTTAAAAAAAAAAAAAAAAAAAAAGGTGGTTTCTGTGAATACTTTGTATATACTGGAGTCTGTTCAAGGTGAGTTTGTGCTTGGTGAAGCAGAGCCATGGATAGAGGCTGAGTTTAAAGCTTTCAAGCCTGGAGAGGTGTCTGTGTGTTTCCTTCTCGTGCCAATGACTGTGATTTTATCATTAACCAGATAAAGTAGTGTTGCCTGAAGCTCTGAATAATCTCCCCTATCTAGAGTTGTCTTCTCTTCCTGTATTTAATTAGCCTAATTTTTTTTTTTTTTTTTGGACCTTCAGGCAGAGTATAGATCTGGCTGTAACTTTAGAAATACTATATGTGACTCCAGGAATGACTCTGGTGAACCTGTTGTGTGCCACAATTCGTCTGTGGTTCTGGGAATTTTACCTCATGAATTTGGCAATAATTGTGGAAGAGTGGAGTGGATATCTCAGCGTGCTGGCAAATTAGAACCAACACACGCTACTGCCAGTTCATGCTGTCTTCATTTTTGGCTTAAAATAACTTAGTCCTGATTTGGCACAAATTAGGGAATGTCTCTGGGAGGAGCAGAGGGGACAGGAGCTGGCATGTCCCTCTCTGTGCAGCTTTGGGTCTTCCTAACCTGTGCTGGTGGTTCTCAGCTGAGTAACTCTAGATGTGCCTTTCCCCCTCCCTCCCCTTATAAAAACCTGTCTTTGAGCAAACATGAGCCTGTAGTGTCACTGTCCCCAGCCTGCCTTTTGTGCAGACCTACGTCCTCCTGTTTGTGTGGGACCCACCATGTGATGACTGTTTTGTCCCTCTTGTGCTCAGGCTTTGAGACCCAGTGATGAACTTGGGCCCTGTTGGTCTCCTCTTGCCATTTACAATTTTACAGGTTCTGCCATGTTCCCTGTCCCCAGCAATGGCTCCTGCAGCCTGAAGTCATGCCCAGTCACTTCTCACACAGAAGCTCTTTCATACCTTTGCTCATCTCTTTCTGCTCCCCTACAGTGACCAAGTGAAGCACAAAGCCACTCACCTGGACAGAACACACAGTGGAGGGGTTGGTTATGTCTTTTCCAGAGCAGGAGTGTTCCCTTTAAGTGGCTGCTCTTAGTTCTTGTAATAGTCTGGCAAAGTTGCAAACTACTTAATATAAAGTTTAAAGAGGATAGAATTTTACCTCCAGTGCTGGTGCCTAGGTCTGTCAGTAACTCGAAATCTGAAACACTTGGAAGATCTTGTAATCACTGAATATTAACCATGCCCAGGGCAACTGGAGATTCCCAGGCCTTCCTCACCTGGATGTGGGAACCCTGGCAGGCCTGGATTCCCTCTCCTATGCAGGAATTTTACATCTATATTTTACATTTACATCTCTCCACTGATAAATAGGCTCTGGTTACATTTCTGAGCCCATGCATAGGAAGCAACTCCCATTCCTCGTCTTTGCACAGAAAAGAAACTGCAGCTTCCTGCTCAGCCTGGAGTCTCCAATGCTCAGCTCCACCTCCTTATTTTAGAAAAGGGACTATTACTTCCACCAGAATGGTGTTACAGTAGAAAACCTACAGAAATACTTGCAAAGCTCTTTAGAAATTCTGCAAGTGGCCCAGAGCTTGCTTTGTCAAAGAATTTAAACATGTAGTCTTGACATGTAAATATTTCCAGAAATATTTCCTGAATAAATAAAATTCCTTCCAAGATGACCTCACCCCTTGGCAGAGGCGAGCGCCTGTACTGTACATCTTCCAGAAGGATTCATCTGTGCTGTGGTTGGGCTGTGGAGGCCCTGGAGCTCCTGCCAGCTTGGCAGGCTCCAGTGGGATGGGACACAGGAGTCTGGAGTGTGTCACCAATGCGGAGTTCATGGCACTCGGCTCTAAAGTCTCTTTTCCTCTCTTAGTCCCATCCTTCTTCCAGATCTGCAGCACTTCTAATCCCAGCCATGTATAGTCAAATGTGGGGAAGCAGGACCTGAGCATCTCTGGGGTTTGCAGACCGTAAATCAGTTGGATTATATAATTTCTATAATTTACTTTGTATTCCAGATAATCAAGGCTGAATCTGGGTTTGTCTCCAGCTTCTGGTTATTGGGGGCTATGAAGAGTTATTCCCACTGATCTGACCTTCCAAACCTCATGTTGGTTTTTCTGTTATTTTTGGAGTTTTCTTTCAGGGTGAGCATCTGTCTCTGCAGCCTCTGCCAGTTCCTACCTTGTGCTCTCACACACTCTTAAGGGAAAGATTTTCCTGCTCTAAACCTGAGGCAAACAGTCACTTGCAGGAGATATGGGAGCATGGCAGACAATAAATAAATTTTGTTCATAAATCTCTCTTACTGCTGAAAGGGGTGTTTCCCAGTTCCATGTTTGGAAACTTTCACCTGACCCTTCCTTCTGGCCAGTCCATTTCCTACTACATCCTACGTTCCCACCAATTTAATTTCCCTCTCTCCAAAGCAGCCCTAGTGAGGCTCTGATGCTTCCCCTTGCTCACCTGTTGTGAAATCTGGGACCTGTGACCGATTTCTTGCTGTGCTGAGCAAAGCACAAACTATTTCTGCCAATTAAGTCTTTATCCTGTTATCTTCAGTTACATTTTTGCACCACAGAGGAAGGGGAAAGCCTTAGTAACTATCTGCAAAGTCTCTGTTCCCCCTATTGTGATAAAGTTGATGAAAGAGATTTTCAGCATGTGCTGCCATCGAGGTGAGCAGCTCTACCTTCATAAAACACTGGTTTTCTTCTCTGATTGTCTAAAGTAATAAAAGTAAGAAATTCAAGTAAGTTCTTCAAGTTTGAGGGGAACATAAAGAGTTTCCCAACGGGCATCTCATCAGGAAGGGTGATTTTAAAATCAGTTTAGTTTCTTGGCCAATTTATTACACATTGCAACAAGCTCAGCCCTCACCATGTTATCAAAATACTGTAACAGCAAGAATTGAGTAAGGCTGGCTAGAACACAAGAACATAATTTTTTGGAAGACTTATAAGACTTTGAAATTTGTTTGCAGTGCACGTTGAATACAACAGAGTACTTTTGGGAAAAATAGAAAATATGTGACTCCTGGGTGTGCATCGGCCTCCCAAATAACAGCACTTTGTTCTTATCTGGCTCAGCACTGACACTGATGTCAAGGTGGTGTGCAAGATGTGCTTGTTCCTTGCTGTGAGAAGCCCCCAGCTCCATCCTGTCACATGAAACGGGGTGCTATTAATGTTTGTTGCGGGGAGAATCCCCTTTTGGCAGGTGCTGGTGGTGCCCCTGGTAGGGAACTGGGACAGGTGCCACTGTCAGGGCTGAGCTGTGACACTGATGACATTGGGAGGGAACCACCACCAAGCTCTGAGCACAGTTTATTAATCCTCAGTGACTACACAGATGGACTTAATCATATTGAAGTCTCTTCATACATGTACATTTGCTTAAATATTTCTTGCTGATTCTTAAAATACTGACTTAAAATAGTGCTCCTGCAGAACATGAGCACTGGTGTCTCTAGATCCCTCCAAGTACGTGAGCTATGACGTTTGTTTTCCACCTGTGGCTCCATAGCTTTTCTCCTCTCAGCTAATTATTGCAGTTCTTTTTAAATGATGCATTTGGTATTGAACTATGGATTTTTAAAAGTTTTTATGCTTGTCTTGTTGGAAATATGTTCTGGCCTGACTTATAATTCCCTCTGCAGCCTTGTTGGAGTCAGGTAATATATACCAAAGTATGAAGTCAATAAAACTGTACTGTAAGTCACTGCAGATTTAAAGATTTTTTTTTTTCTTTTGGTAATGAACATCTATCCCAGGCAGCCAGAAATAGTTTCAAAAAATTCCAGGCTCTAATTAAGGAAATAATTTAAGAATATCTTGGGATTTAAAAGTATGCCAAGTGCCTTGCCTTCACAGAGCTGTGATGAGCAGGTACTTGAGCACAGACTCCGAGGGGCCCAGGAGCCTGACCCCCCCACCTTGTGCTCCTGATGTGGGAGTGGGAGCAGCGGTGAAATAACTCTGGTCAGTGTTAATTGAGTGAAATGGATTTTCCTGCCAGCTAGAAAGCAGAGGGGGGAATATCCATCCCTGTGTCTGGGAATTGTCACAGCTGGAGCCACATTCTGGGCTTCCCGTGGACATCATGAGTCTGTGCAGGTATCACAAAATCTGTAGTCAAAATAGAAGAACAGTTGAAAGAGAACCACGAGCTCAGCCGAGCGAGTCTGAACCAGAGTGATTCCCCGCTCAGTTTGCAGCCGGGTTTCCTGCGATGATGAAAGTCTGAACACTTCAGTGCTCTTGTTCTTTTCACAAGCTGCCGGTAAAGGATTGCAGCAAGCCCGTGACCCTTCGGTAACCCCCGGGTTTCCGGGGCACTGAGGCAGCGGCCAAACCCCAGCATCCTGCTGGGAGCAGGGAATGTGGGGAGCCCTCGCAGGGCTGATGGCAGCACAGAGCTCACCGAGCACCACGGGCAGGTCAAAAACCAGGGCTGAGCAGCCAACACTCCATCCAGGGCTGGGGCTCAGAGCTCTTCCTGTTCCGTGGAAGGATGTTATGACAGAGAAGCACAGCTGAGGTTTCCCGGGGTGGGAGGAGGCTGCTGCTGGCACAGGGAGCACTGGGAGCAAGGCCAGAGCTCGTGCTGAAATCCAAGGGAATTTCTTCACAGCTTTCCCCACAATGCAGCGTCATCCACAGAGATTAAGGGACTGGCTTGCCAGGCTGGAAGCAGGATCCTGAGGGGGTCCCACCTGAATGCATCATGGGTGTGGGGTGCTGGGATAACCCCCTCTGGCATCGGGATCCACCTGTGTGGGGGCATCCCACTTCATCCAGCAAACAGCAGCTCCCACTCATGGCTGGGTTCGAGTGACCTCGGTTTGGTTACATCTGCAGATCTCACCTTCTGTCAGGTTTTATTTCCATCCATAGCCTGTGCCAGTTTCTCCCAACGGTCCTGCCTCTGGAGTCTGTTTAGGTGCAGGGAGAAAATTCCCTGATCCAGTGGGGTCCAGCTCCTATAGAAATACCTCAGCCATTGGCCTCTAAGTGTTCAGGAACCGCAGGCAAATCTGCCAGTGGCTGAGCTTGAGGCATCCCATCAGCCAACACCTTTATACCTGGGGAGGAAATAAAGCACGTTTCAGGCTCCCAACCCTTCTATGGGCTTTACCTCTGGGAATTTATGGTAGGTAGCTCTACAGGAGGGTTGTTTGCATCCAAATCCAACTGTGGTTGCCAAAAAACAAATACGACTCTACAACAGTGTGTAGAGATTTGTTTTGGTTTTTTAATTGCCTTTTTTGGCTGCCTCTTGCAGCTAGGGGCAGCATGAACTGTGATCCTAGAAGGTGACACTTGCCATAGCGTTTCTCTAGAGATGCACCTTCCTGTAAAACCATGGTTGCATAATTTAGAAGTAATATTTTTGTTGAAATTATTAATTCCACCTCATTCAGAGACTCCCTGACCTTAAGCATAGGCAAACCCTTCCTGAGGAGTGTAAGACATGGCTCAGAACATCCGTGGTTAGAAGCATCTCTTGTGTTATGTTTAAGCTAAAAGTATTTATTTTTAGACATAATTTGAAATAATGTATTTTAGTTTAGGGATAACTCGGAAAGAATAATTCCAGTAAATGGATCTGTGGTAAATAGTTCATCCCAGTGTCAGTCTTGTTTCTTCAGAGCTGATAAAACTGATGGAGTCAAAGCTTATTTGGTCTCATAAAGCAAATGAGTGATTCACAGGCTCTGTCTCTCCACAGCGACTCTATTTATATGATACGAGAATATTATATAAATACCATGTCTTAATCATACATCTGCATTCACTTTGATGGGAAGGCAATTATTTTTCCCTAGCACAGTCCTGTTCAGTGACTTCCTACAACACCAGAGATTAATTATTCCAGAAACAAACGTTAAAATACACTTCAAATAATATATTTGATAACATATCGCTGTTTGCTGTCCCTGTCGTGGCAGGGACAGATGTGTCCTTGCAGCTGGCACTGACAAGGGCTGGTACCTCCATCTTCTGGTGCTGCAGCAGGGTCAGGCCATGGGTGTACAGCATCAAATAATCTGGTTTTAGATCAGGAAGGACTTGTGGGTGGGTTTATATCATAGCCCTGGGGGAGGGACCAAGGGTTCAGGATAAACACTGTGTCATGCTCTGCAAAGCTGCCCCTGAGTGGCACCAGGGACCCGAGGGGAGGGTGGGGCTGAGCTGCGGGGTCCTGGGCTTTGAGGGACTCTGCGATCACCACCTGAGCTGCCCCTCACCACAGCAGGCACAGAGGGAACCAGGCTGGTAAATGCCTCAGCCTGTAACACACGGAGGAAACCAGGGTCCTACAACTGGGCCTTGGGCCATCCGAGTTAAAGCTTCTCTGTCTTCTGGAGCTGTTCTGCTTGTGTACACAAATATCCAGAGGCAGGGAGAGATGATCCTTAGTGCTGGGGAGCCCAGGCTTGGCTCGTGGCCCGGGCTGTGCCTGGGACTGAGCGCACAGGCTGAAGAGGTGCTGGTGACACGCACAAGCCGGTGGCAGGGGATTCTCCCACGTTCTTCTAGAAGTGTGCCAACTGCTGAGGCACCCAGAGCTGACCCTGGGGGAATTTTGGAGGAGAACAAAGCCCCACCACTGAGCTCACACAAACAAAGGGCCGGACCTTGAATGGGACAAACTGCAGCCTGGGCTGTACCTGGGTTGTATCTGCCCTGAAGGCACCGACCTTCCTGGGACAGGGACGATGTTTGTCTGCTGCTCGCTCCTCCAGCCAGGATGTGTTGGGACGACCAGTGCAAGGACAACCGGCTTGTTTGTAGTCAATTGTTCTCAGCAACTTCAGAGGGAAGCAAAAAAAGATCAAATCCTATCATTTGTATTTTTCTGTTCTGGGGCTGATGCACAAAATGTTCTCCAAGCTATTTGTGAGGTATTTCTGTCACCATCGTGTGTATGAGGCAGCAGAAAATGCCAAGAGCATCGTTCCTGTGGTGCCCCCACCCTGGGGAGATGCAGGAGCTCGTTCCCTATGCAGTGACAGCTCCTGGTATGTGGGTAAGGGGGACCTTGTGGGGGTCCTGCCCACCCAGCACTCCCTATCTGAGCCCTTCGGTTTCTGTTCTGTGTTGCCTGCTCTCTGGTTTGGGTTTGTTTCTTTGGTTGGTTGGGGTTTTTTTGTTTGTTGGTTGGTTTGTTGTCTGTTTTTTTTTTTTTAAGTAGGATTGGAAAAAGGAAAACGAAACCACATAATTGTGCAGGCTCAGGGAACAAAGCTGGGATCAGTGAGTGGATTCTAGTATTGATTTTTTTTTAAACATCAAAGTGACTCCAAACCAAGCACTGAGTTTGCAACATGGAGTCAGGTTTCATTTTAAAATATTTTTTTTCAATATCCAAGAATTACTCTTAGTCTATGGCCAGTGGCAGATGTTATTTAAAAACACTTGCGTTTGTTTTCCAAAGGCAAATTGTAGATACTTGAGATTTAAAAGCTGTTTTCTCTGAGTTGGTGCACAGAAATATAGAGACACATTCTGGACCAGCATCCTGGCTCCCATAAGTGCAATTCCATAATTGCAAGCTAATCTGTAAGTGCAAAAGAAACAGAAACACAAAATAGATTCAGCTTTAGCAGCTGAAGGAGCCCAGGGAGATGAAAAGAAACATGTAATGCTTTAATTATTAAAAAGCAGAGCAAGGTCTCTAACGGGTTGTGAGGAACTTGGGGGTTGCACTGCCCGTCACAGCCACACAGAGGCTCCTCTCCCTCTGGGGTACACAGGGATGGGCACCTGTTGTCTCTACATGTCCTACTGCACTGCAACTCCCAAACCATCCTGGCAGATCCGTGGGGAACTCCAGGCAGTGAGGGCTGGCCATCAGCTGGACAAAACCACCCATCTGGCACGTGGGAATTGAGAGGTGCTGAGGCTCCTCCCTGGGTGCTCTGGCTCAGCTTAGGTGAGCCTCAAAAAAAGGCACCTGGCAGCTGTGAACAACTGCCTTGGATTAATCCGTATGGAGGCATTACCGAGTTTTTAAATTTTTCAATGGTATTTGGACTCGCCCATGGGAACGTTTGTGGAGGGTGCTCCACAGCCTCCCCCAACACAGCAGTCATCCTCTGCCGTGAGATCTTTCCCCCAGAGCTCTGCTCTGTGAGCATCTCCCCAGAGCAACAGCATTTCCCCCAGAGCTGGGGCACTGCCTCTTCCACCCATGCCAAAGGCCGTGCAGTCTACCCCAATCTCTTCCAAAAGCAAATTGCTTCCATTAATTGATCTCATACATGGGCAAGGAGTTAATTTTCCCTTTTTTTAGCTTACATGTCATCCGAAATTCTAAATGACAATTTACTGCTCAATTTACCATCCCTGCAAGGTTCTCACTGAAGTTTATCAGGCAGGGCTTTGTTCTGGCAAAGCATTGAACCCCGAGCACCTGAACGCTGTGGACTGTCTCGCAGTGAAAATACCGCTGTGCTGGTGTCTCAGGGGCTGTCATTTCCACCCCTGAAACTCCTTCTTGAGCACTGGGACCTGTCACCATTATGTTTACTCTTTTTGTTACCCACTAGGATTGTTTTCAGCCCAAAGCATCCCACGGAGTGCACCTGCCTCACCTACTCCCACGAGCGATGCTGGCAGGTCCCGGCACTGCGGGCGCTCTGTTGAGAGCAGATCTGTCTGCAGAGCTCCATCACCCTGACACATGATCTGGTTTTTTTCTTAAAGATGAAAAGAGCAGTTTCTTTAGAAGTTTCTTATTAAATGCATAATCTTGTTGAGCAAAACCGTCTTGCTTTTAACTTGTTGGGCCTTTCATCGCACATTTGTTCTTGCTTGATCTACAAAGTGCTTTAACTTTTGCAGGATTCCGTGGGTGTCAAAGGCTGTTTTCTCATGCTTTGGGCTCAGGGAGGTTGGGATGGGAATTATTGCAAAGACAAAGCAAATGTCCCAGTGTTGGGCAGGTTCTTTGGGCACTTGTGGCCTCAGACTTTCCTGTGTTTCCTTCTCACAATAAATGGGCTGGGGCCATCACCATATTCCAGGGCAAGGATCAGAACCATCCTGTGCTGGACATTGGGCAGAGAGGAGGATGGGAGATAGTTTCAAGCCTGTGTTTTATTGTAAACTCTGTTGTCTGGGACCTAGAAAATTTCAGATGCCAAGCTGTTAGGATTGCTGCTACAGTCACTCAGGCAGATAATTAGCTCGCTCGTTCATGACATTAACAGGAATCAGAAAATTAACATGAGCTGGTAATTGTGCATTGAATGTCTCTGCAAGGCAGGGGCTGCCCACAGCCTCAGTGTGCTGGGATGGAGCTGACACCTAGACCAAATATCTGGACTCTATCAAATATTACCATCATAATTTAAGGTCGTTCAGATACTCATTTCAATGACCTGATCTTATTTCTTTTTAATTTATCCCTAAACCCTTGGAATTTATGTAATTTCATCTATATTTTAGCCAGGCAAGAGCCTTTAAAAATACTCTCCTACCATGTTTGGGAAAAAAAAAAATAAAAAAAAAAGAAGAAAAACAATCTACCAAAGGAAGACTGGCATTAGATTACTTCTCCATCCAGAGACCATCTTGCTCTTAAAATATATCAAAAGTCCCTCTCATTGAATTGTGTACATTCTGTCCCTGAAGATTTCAGAACAGCAGTGACCTCAGAAGGTCTTTAGAAGAGAAGCCCTTTACGTTTGAATGAGTGTCCTGACATGTGATGAAGAGATTGCCATGGAAAACCTGCATTTTTTTTATGTAATCAGAGAAAATAAGTGAAGAAACCACGTAAGTCTGATTCATAGTTATTGCTGCTCAAGGCGGTAGTAATCCCTTGCTCTCAAGGCATGGTCAGAGCTTTTTCTGATTAAAAATAATAATAATAATAATAATAATAGGCTGTTAAATTTAAATAAGGACATTTAAATCCAGCTGTGCTCCCTTTGCCTCGCAGGTTTAGAAATGTTCAATTAGCGCACAAAGCAACCAAACCCCTTAAAGCTCCTCCTGTAGCTCCCCAGCACACACACAAGCATTAGAACTGGCGGGTCTTTTGTGCTGAACGACTGCTCTTCCCAGGGGAAACAGTCCGCACTGTGGATACAAACAGCCAGAGAGCACTTTGCATTCGGCACTATTATCTGATTATATACACATAAATCTGCTTATAGAACCTCTACCCCAGCAGCAGAGCATTGTTTCGCAGCAATTTGCACTCTCTGGGCTGAGCCCCTGCAGACCTGCTTAGAACTGGTTAACCCTTGGAACCTCGGGGGCACCCAGAGTATCCTCATTGTTTTACCTGAATTATTGCAGTTCTATTTCATTCAAATGGTCCAGTCATAGGAAACGTTAAATTTTCAATGCATGCTGTAAATTAAACTGAAATTCTGATTCTGTCACTGGGCTGTGACTCTGCTGCTATGTGACTCTTGGTTAACAAAGCCCCAGGTCACTGAGAGGAAAATGATTTCAAAATTGTCTTAGTGGCAGAGTGGCCTAAGACCTGTCTGCACAAGGACAAAAAATACAGGATTAGGCCTTAAATCAGTAGATTTTTTCAGTCTATAATTGGAAAAGTGAAGAGAGTTTTGATGAACGAAACAGATCAAGAAAACACTTTTTTTTTTTTTGTGGAAACTTCGGACTTTTTCAAAATAGCAATATTTCAGGTGGGAATGCAAATCATCCTGACAAGCCTCTTCCAGGGAAAATTTATCAAACTGGAGGGGCAAATAAGAAGTGCTTGAAGAGGAAGTGGGATGTCTGTGGGGTAAGTGGGGGTGCGGTCCGCTCCAGACAGATTGTTGTGTGCGCTGCCTGCAGGCACCTGACGTGTACAAATGTTCAGAGGTGTGTGTGTGCCATGCTTAGCCACTTTCCCATTCACTCCTTCCCTAGGGAGCTCACATATTTTCCCAAAGGTCACTTAGGCAATTAACTTAATAGTCCACAATGTCATTCAGCAACTATTTAAACTCCCATGAATGACTGGAGTCCAAATGTTCCTCCCTGTTCCTCCCCTTGCTTAACTCTTTGCACTGCTCCGTGAATACTCCAGGTGCCAAGAAGGGACATGGTGGGATTCCTGGGGTTGCCCCGTGCAGGGCAAGGACTTTAATGATCCTTGTGGGTCCCTTCCAACCACAAAAGGGATTGAAAGGTTGGGATGATGTGGAGAGCAACCGGTTGAGGTCTGAGAGTTAAGAGGAGTTTAACCTCATTAAGTAGCTCCATTACAACAGGAGGGGTGAAGGTCTCAGCTGGTGCAAACATTCCCCAGGTTAGAAAGCAAAAGTGACAACCCAGCAGAATTATCTTCTTGTGGTAGTGGCAGATTGTTTCTGGAAGCGGGGAAATGGCTGTGTAATGGGAACGGCAGGTTTTCCTGGAGTTCTGGATGTTGTACAAGCTCTTTTCAGACCCAGCAGACACAAGCGGAGTAAAATAGGGTTTTTGAGTGGAAAACTGCCAATTATTCCAGATTGTTGTGATAGTTTAGTGATTCACACAAGACTTAGTAGACTGTTAGTGAGAGCTCCTTTTACAAATGCTCTTCGGGTTACAGAGCCTGTTTGGGAGTAAAACATTTACATTTGGAAATCAGTCTTCCATGCAGTTTTTTCAGCTTCCTGAGGACTTTCAGTGTATCAGCAGGATGGGCAGGGAGTTCCATTCAGCCATGAACTCCATGGATGTGCCAGGGGCACCAGGAACTCCAGCAGGCAGAGGACCAACTCCCTGACAGGAGGTGGAGCCGGATGGTGGTTGGGCTCTGCTCCCATGGAATAAGTGACAGAACAAGAGGAAATGGCCTCAAGCTGTGGCAAGGGAGGTTCAAGTTGGATATTAAGGGAAATTTCTTCATGGAAGGGGTTGCCCAGCCCTGGCACAGGCTACCCAGGGCAGTGGTGGAGTCAACATCCCTGGAGGGATACAAAAGCTGTGTAAATGTGGCATTTGGGGACAGAGGTTAGTGGTGGCCCTGGCAGTGCTGTGATTCCCTTATTCTCATATGATTCTCTTATTTGGTGAATACACAGAGAAGGTATTCACCAAAGAGGCTGCCAATCCAACAAGTGTGTTTTGAAGCTGATTAACAACTTGGTATCATGGGTTGTATCCTCTGTGCATCCAAAATATTAATAGTGGGGAGGTAAAGGGGATATTTTTTAAAAATCCAAAGGTGCTGGATGGAGTTATCCCTGTGGTTATATGAAGGTAGGAAAGAAAGAAGCACTATATTCACTTTTTGTTTACCTTACTTAAACTTCTCTACTAATGCAACATCATCAGACGTGAGCGATAGAATGTACATGTGACATCAATTCTGTTACAAATGCCAAAAAAATTCTATGCAGTTTATAGAAGCCATGACAGATCTTTAAAATAAATGATTTTGGTTTGGGTTGGTGTTTTGTTTTAGTTTGTTTTTTTTTTACAATTTTGCAGCGTTGGCAGTTTAAGGAATCTGAAAATTGAATCCATCCATCTGGCACTGGGAAAACAAACAACATATTTGTCTCCGTATTCTTTTTTCACTCCAAAGCTTAAAGATGCTAAGCACAACCAAGTAAACGTGAAGTGGGAAGGGAAGGCTGAAATCTCTTACCCCTCAGGATATTAGCTTAGACAGGTTCTAAAGAGGTGATATCACTTATTTCCCAAAATTCCTCCTTGAAACTGAGAAATTCCAAAATTTAGAGAATATCTGAAAAGTGCAATATGTGTAAATTCCAGGAATTCATCTGACAGTGCAGGGGTCAGTCTTGTCCTCCTAAATGCAAGGCTGAGCTCCTTGGAGTGGAGCCATCAGAGCCATGGAGGGATACATGTACCCATGCTGGTATCCAAGGGTATCATGGAGGCTTTTCCAAGCAGGGATAAGTGGCAGCAGTGCTGTTCCAAGTTAATTTGACACCACAATAACCTGAAGCTGCTCGCTGAGGACTCCGTGGATGCTCTGCAGTGCTGTTCTCACTCTCTGCCTTCTCCACTCTCCTCCATCCCAGTTCTTCAGCCCTTTCAGGGGCGATGGAGATGTTTTACCATTACTTTTGTCTCCTTTGGGATGTGGGAGGAATGACAGGAGATACATGCTGGTGTCTCACCCGTGAGTCCACCTGGTCCCTGCATAAGTTGTGCTAATTAGTAAACACAACAAACCATAGATTCTCTTCTTCCATGTGAAGAATGAAATAATTATGAATGAAGTTCTGTTGTCCCTGACCTCCATTTTGAAGTGACCATTCCCAGATCCCCTCAGGGCTTCCTGCACTCTGCTGTACATGGTTCTATAGGTGATTTCTTTCATTTTTCTTTCCTGGGCTGTAACAGATATGTCCATCCAGGAAAGCTTTGGTTGTGGAGAGCAGGTCCTGGGGCTGTGGGTGTACCTTAAGCCTCCGAGTTGGAAACTTCATATGCCCAATGTGTGCAGCTCCATGTCAGGAAAACATAATGATTAACCTGTCTGAGGGCCTGTCCCATGTTCTTTCACTTTCCTTTTATGTGGCAGTGAGTTGGTTTACCGATCTAAGCATCACACAGCTCTTCAAGGGTCTGGCTGAAGATTTAACAGCCTCCCATAGTGAAGGATAACCCTGATATTGCTTCCCTCTAGAGAAGGTATTTCAGCCTTCAGCAGAAGAAAATCATCTCATTCAGATACTGATGAAATTTTGAGAAAAGCAGTCAGAAATTGAGGTTGTCAATTGTTATACCTGGGTTCAGATCAGTTGAGGATTGATCACTGTGTACTTTTTAAATGAGAGAAGCTGTAAAAAGTTAATCTTTATCAGAAAATCACAAACACCCTGGCCACATTGTTTCCATCAAATTCCCTCCCCCCCATCTATAACCTTGGTCACATAATTGGGAATGAAAATCATTATCTATTTCATTCACATCTGCTATTAATTTTTTTAAACCTCCTTTTAATCTGATTAGAACTTCTCCTCTAAAGCAAACAAATTCTAAACTCAAGGCTAAAATATCAGGTTAGCTTAGTAATTCACATAATATTTTCATTTTCTCTTTCTAATTGAATTTGTACACTGATTTGTGTAACTGCTCTCCTGACCAGTTATTATTAACCGTTTACCAAATGCCAAGGGTATGCAATGCACTGGCAAGACACTGATGGCAAATTGCTTTCCTGTTAATATATCCCATCGGTTCTGTCCCTGCCCAGGCAACCAGCTGCGTGTCTGCTCTGGCTCTTCCTCCCTGTTCAGCTCTAATAAGGCTTTTTCTTTATAATTTACTGGGAATGTTGTCTGAAATGGTAACTCTTGAGGACTGCCTGTGAACGGATGCCCCATCCCCAGAAGTGTTCAAGGCCAGGTTGGACAGGGCTTGGAGCGACCTGGTCTAGTGGAAGGTGTCCCTGCCCATGGCAGGGGGATGGAACTGAATGAGCTTTAAGGTCCCTTCCAACCGAAAGCATTCCGGGATTCTAGGATTCTAATTTTGAGGGAACACTCTGCCTGGCCAGTGGCAGCACAGGTAGAAAGGTAAGACAATTTAATACGTTTCCTTCATCTCCTTATGAGTATCCCCATCATTTTCCATGGCTCCAGGCTTGCCAGAGTACCACAGCAATGCTTCCAGGTCTGGAAGGAGCAAACACGTGAAACGCACGTCTGCTCCGCAGACCTCTGGTTTCCTGTTTTCTCCGTCAGTTATTCACAAAGGTCTCTCAAAAAAAGCAGCCACAGGTCCCTTCAGGAAGATGCCTTCTGACAAGCCCAGCATACCCAGGAGGATCCTGCTGTTGGGAGCAGCTCCTGGCCCCACTGGAACTCAGAGGGGTGGTGGCTCCTCACACCAAGGGCTGAGAGGAGGGACAAAAATAACCTGTTGAGTTTCACTTTCGTTCTGGGTGAGGAGAACAGATGCTCTCAAATTGTTTCACTTCATAGAAATACCTTAATAAAGCTGCTAAAAACTCATGTATGAGCTGACTTAGCATTTTAGGAAGGGCAATCCTAGAGGAGCTGGGGGTGGCGGGAGGCAGAAATCCCTGAGCCCTCCTCAGCTCCTGCTCAGGCTGATCAGAGCAGCAATGGCATTTGCTGTCATCCAGCTTCCAGTTTTCTTGTCTCTTTATCTCAGCCTTTCGAGGGTTACAGGCATAAAAGCATTTTGGCACGGAGACCATATGTAATGCCTTTTTATTTGCCTGCTGCAGTTGTTTCAAGACTTGTGCCTTGTTATGCAGTAATGGAAGAAGTCAAATACTGACCTTTTGTATAAGCACAAAAGAGCCTTTTGGGGCATTATAAAAACCTCTGAGGGTTCCTGTAGCTTCTACACAAGTCTGTATAAAAGTTACTGTTTATAATTGGCTCTTTCCTTCTCCTCTGACGATGACTGAAAGTTATTCTAAAATTAGTATTTATTGTTTTATTAGTAAATATTTCTCTAGTCTTTACCTTCTGGAGATCACAAAAAGATTCACAATTATAAACACTATTTATTAAAAAAATATTTCTCTAGTCGGTAACTTCTGTGGGCCACAAGGAGATTCAAAATTGTAAATTGTTTTAAATGTTGCACTAGTCTTGTGAAGCAATGAAAGTTTAGAGAAGGGAGAGGCGAGGTGTCAAGCCTTTCTGCCTTCAGCCTCAGTCATCCAGTGCGTTCCTCCCATTTTTAAATTCTCTGACAAAGAGATGTGACCAACACGGCGATTGCTGAGTTGTGAAGCTGAAATGAGAGCAGTGGGTGAATCTCTCCCTGTCTCCTTTCCTGGGTTGTGTCAGTGGTTCAGCTGTTTTCCTGTCAGGCCAGACGGACTCGCTGTGGTTCTATGAACGTTTCCTTGGCTTTCCCGATGTTGTGACCGCTTGGAAAGCTTCGAGGAGGCTGTGCCCGTGGATGCAGGTGACATGCAGGGCTGCTAATTAAGACACCAAAGGGAAGTGACGTCAAGGTTTGAGTGGCATCAGACCATCTCCTGCAGCCAAATGATGCAGCAAGGCTCAGTATTTGACTGTTCAAAGCACCCAGCGAGCTTCAGCTCCTGGGAGACCTGCGAGAAATGTTTGTATTAATTCCTAGCGAGTGCTAAGCCTCAAGTTTTCTTCATCTGTGCTCAGTCCCATAAATCATCACACCTGTAGGACTTCTGCCATCACGTAGCCCCTTCGGCTGTGACAGCAGGGGTGTGGTTGGCTCTTACCTGCAAATTAACAAGGAGTTCCACACCATACCTGAAAAACCAGAGAAAACTTGTTTTGCAGGAGAACCTTTTTTTTTTAGGAAGCTTTGCATTGATTCAGGAGAGCCCAAGCCTGCAGCTTCATTAGTGCCTCTAACCCAACTAACCTTGCTCATGTTCTCTTGGGTAGAAGTTTGCAAATTGAGGAGTTTAAATCCTGCAAGGGAGTCTGTGGCAAAATACCCAATTCCTCCTAATTAGCAATAATAAGATACCCAAGCTGGGGCAAAATACCCGATTCCTCCTAATTAGCCAGAAGCTGAGGGTTGCTGTTGTCTGTCTGCACGGGCAAGCCAGGTTCTTGTTCATCTCAGCATGAACTTGGTGGTTTCCTTTTACTGACACTTAGAGCAGAACTGGGCCCATCATCTGTCTTTGCTGGTTTTTAATAAAAGGTCAGATTCGTTCCTCTACTTTCTTGCTCCTTCAAGGCGGCTTTCATCTGAGACAAATTGAGCTATCCAGAGAAAGTGAGAAATTCCTTAAAGGGGTCAAAAAGTGGTTAAAGTATGGAAGCAAAAGATAGGAAGAAATAGATACTTTCACAGCAAAGTGGAGTCCCACAGGGATCTGTGCCTTTCCAAATACTCATGAACGACTTGGAAAAGGAGAGGAAGTGGCAGGAGGTGACAAAGTTGGTTGCTTAAAATAAGTTATTCAAAGTAATAAAACCAAAATCTAACTGTAAAGAGTTGCAGAAGTGCCTGATCATACTGAGGGAGCAGGTTTCAAATGCCAGGCTGAATTTACTGCCAGAAAGTTAAAATACTACAAGGAAATGCAAAATGCACAAAGAAAAATATATGAAGATGTGCAATGACAAGCTGTAAATTAGGTATTAGCACTGAGGAAAGAGTCACTGGAGATACAGAGTTCTGTGGAAACAAACTCACTGCTGGCTGTCAGAAAAATTAACTGGAATGTTAGGAATGATGAGGGAAGGAAGAGAGAAGAGCATTGTGTTACCACATTTTGTGTATTGTGTGTACATCTGGTTGCCCCTCTCAGCAAGTATATTCTAGAATTAAAAGGCACAGAAAAAGTCAAGAAATATTAAGGCAAAAGAACAGCTTTGGAGAGCACACATTCCTGCTTGATTCCTTGGAGCTGGAAATACAGATGAGGCTCCTGTCACTGTGCATCTGCCTCAAGTGAACTTTGTGACACATGGAGTGACATCAGACCCATTTCAGAGCCATTGTTCCCACATCCTTCAATAAAACTTAAACTAAATCCTGGCTGCAGCAAGGCCCAGATGTGGGACATGTCAGCTGCCAGCCCAGCTGAGGATGACACCAGGCAGCCTGGCCTCGGGCACACATCTGGAGGGGAAAAAGAGGAGCTGAAGGTGGCTGGTTTCAGGCTATTTCTGAACAAAGAGTGGGAGACGCCCTACTCTTAGAAATATTCTAAGCGAGGCTCTTTCTGACAGAGTTGCTGTTCATTACGCTGGAGTGTTTCGGAACCTCTCATAAGCCTGGGTTTTAATGCTCCTGCAATGCAGAAACTCTCAGGTGGCAAAATAACCACCTCTTCTAAAGTGCTATGTGTTACCAGAATGTTTAGATTGTCTCTAAACTCATCTTCAAATAAATGAGACAATACGATTTTCTTTTTATTTGTCTTTTTTTTCCAGCACTGCAGTGTCAGCACCGATTTCTGTGAGTTCAGGCTGATGCCAAACACAATCCTACCACGGAAATACCTTGGTAAGTCTTTTGGTTTTTTATTAGATCTCCCAACTAAAGTCACAGAAGAAGCCTGTTTAAAACTGAAGTCCTTTAAAAGTTATATCCATGTAAATGCTGGAACAACACAACACAGGGAGTAAGTAGGATGAAACCCAAAGGATAAGGACAATTAATTGTCTACAAGGACTTTTTCAATAAGAAATTAAAAGATGTAGACCTTATTCATTTACACTGTGTTCTCTTCTTGACCCCAGAAAAAGCATTTTAATTTTCTTGTCCCATCTCCTTACCAACTGCCTTTGAATTTTCCCATTTCATGTGTGTGATATTTAGGAAAAGATTTAAAAATCCTTTCTTCATACAGAGCATCTACTGCAAGTCCAAGAATTTTTCCCCTTGGCTCCTGGGTTTGGCTCACACTCTGAACTTGGACCCATATGGGGTACTAAACATGGCAGAGTTTGGAATTATGTTTTCAATTTGAACAGGAGTCATATCTCTTGCAGTAAAGGCAGATGTTTTAAAAGGTATAGGACATTTCATAAAACATATTTTTAGTGGTAACACTTTTGTTTTTCTCATACCTTTATTTATATATTTCACTCCTGAGTCTGAGCTGAAAACTTGCCCAGTGTCACAGCCTGAATTTCATTTCACTAGTGAACCCAGTTGCATATAATTCTGGTTTATTGCTGACAAGCCCTAGATTTATAGAAAGTGATTTGAAATCATGAACATGAGGGAGTAGGACTTGCTTTAAAACAAAACAGGTGTCAGCCTCCTGTGTGGTGCACTCCTGCAATGCATCTTCCATGTTGGAGTTATACAGGAATACACACCTCCGTTCCCTCAGATTCCCATGGAATACTCCCCTCCTCATTCTCAGATTCTCCCAACATGTTGGCACAGTGGCTGCTTTGGAATTGTGTGTTAATTTGCCCCTTTGCAGCACCATGACCACCAAACCATTCTAGAGCAAAGAGAGGAACATCAAATCCTGTTTTTTAAATCATTTCCACTTGACCAGCTCTTTACACATGGCATTGGTGGACCTCTCACAAGAACTGGTGAGCAAGGTCAGTCCTTCATCCCACAGTACAATTTGCCTGTCCAGGTAATTTCACCTGTACCAAACAACAGTTGAGCCAAGATAACCCCGTAGCATCACAGGGAGCTCCCACACTGCTGTTGAGTATCTGTAACACAAGGAGCCTGTACAACCCTCCTGCCCACAGAGCAGCTGTGTTGGTGATGCCAACTTAGCCCAGACTCCACTAAAATCTGCGTGCCACTGGCTACTGGTTTTTATCAGGCATTGTGCTGCAGGAAAAAATAAGGGTGCAATCAAAGGTGGTTCTTTTCTTGCAGGCATCCTGTAATTAGCTCAAGTTTTCTTTTCTTCGTAGAGAGGTCTTGATGCATAAACCAAAAGTTTCCTCTTCCTTGCATGTTGTTGCCAGATGTTTCTGGAAAACTTCAAAACAACAAAGTTGTTTGTGTGTGCTTACACATGACTTCACCCCAATGCCTGTCACAAAGTGCTCCTCCTCCTCCTCAATTAACCCAGTTAACACCCCCATTTCTGACCAGTGCATTTCCACTGTCTATCACAGCATTTCAGTCCTTTGACAGCATTTCAGTCCTTTGTCACAGATCTAAGCCCCAGCACTCTGAAAAGCTCGACAGGAGTGTAACCTCCTCTGATGAATCTCCAGTTGCAGTTGTGATTTCTGTTTTACACAAACCAGCCGCAGAAGGAAACAGCTCTCACTGTTTTTCACTGTAGATCCTGAGATGGAAGGATTCAGTTCTCACAGTTGTTCCTGGGGCGTCAGTAAACCCTGAGGCCCATCCCTGGAAGTGTCCAAGGCCGGTTGGGGCAGGGCTTGAAGCAACCTGGGCTAGTGGAAGGTGTCCCTGTCCATGGCAGGGGGTTGGAGCAAGATGATCTTTAAGATCTCTCCAACCCAAATCAGTCTGTGATTCTATAAGGTGAAGAAACAGAGGGATTCAAGATGAAGCAGATCAAAACACGTAAAGTATTGAAAAACGGTGAAGGAGATGGCACAGTGGAAGAACTAGAACGGTGATTCATGTAGAAATATATGACAACAGACAAGGATTAGCGTAGGAATTACAGACAGAGAAAAAAAATGAGAAAGTAGAAAAATACAGAAAGTTGTTAAGCTGATGAGGGAACGCAGGGGCACAACACAGCCCTTCTGTGCCTCAGTCTGTGACCTACTGAAGTTAATGGCAGAAGCACCTCAGAGTGAGCTCAGACCCAGGAGTCCCCTCTGGAGCCATGAGGATGCTGCTGATGGTCTGCTCGTCAGGGAGCACCCTCCTGAGCCTGTGAAACCACAGCAGGGGAATGGCGTTATTCCATTCTGTCTTAGCTGCAAAACTATTGACAGGCTGCAGGCACTGGCCAAGAGCCTTTGATGGATATTTAAGAATTAAACAGAATTACTCACAAGCTGATAGGAAACAAAACTGAGCTCCTTACAAGGCAACTGAGATCTTAACAGATTTGGGGGGTTTGGGAAGAGCATTAGGCATTGGGCACATGACTGCCATTTTGCAAGAGAGAGCAGATTGCAAAGGGAGGAGCAGTTCTTCCTATAAAACGGTGCTCCACCTGACCTATCCATGGCACAGCTACAGAATTGGCATTTCATAGGAAAAGGCAATGCAATCCTTATTTTTGGGAGTACTTCCAATTAGGCTTAAGGTCTACTACAGTTTGTTATTTGTGGACTTCATAGAGTATTTATTCCAAAAGTGCAAATTCTTTTTTCTGTGTAATTTTGAACAATCATCTTCCAATAACTGATATCTCTCCAAATATTTATTTAGTAAGATTTTTCTTAATTGATGTGATTTTTGGTTACTGCTGCTAACATGTCCTTGGTTTGATGAAATTAATTTCATTCCCCACTGTCTTTGAGATGTACTGCTGGTTCTTCAGCATCTGCTCCTTTAGCTTATCTTCATCAGTTGAAGATATTTAATCAGAGATTGAATCCATCAGTTGTCCATTCCATTTGAATGAAACGCTGGTAGATCAGTCCCTCAGCCTGCAAACTTCTCTGTCCTGCCACGGTAAAGGAGATCCATTCAGCTGAACCAGATCTGCACTGAGCAGCACCATCTCATACACAGATTTCTGAAAAGTCACAGAGAAAGCTGCTGCTATTCTAATGCATGAGCACCTCACTTCATCTGGAAAAACTTCAATCCTTTTTTCCTAGGCTGCTTCTAGCTCTGCAGTGATTTAGTGCAGACCCAGAGTGGCCCATCTGTGTTTGCCAACAGGGACTCACGTGCCTGTTTTGTTCCTGCTGGGCTGTCAGCAGTGCATAACCAAAGAGATTTCCCGTACTGAGACTGTACTGCTGTGTGATCATTCACAGTTGTTTCCTTGAGTCTCAAGGGGGTTAATTTTTTCCCCATGTCACTCCATACCTGGATGCTTCCTACACAGTACATTCTGCATGCTCACATATCTCTGGGTCCCCCACATTGTCCATGCTGTCCCCAGGCAGATTTATGTCAGCATCTGGCAGCCACGGGAGTTCCCTTCAGTGCTTCAGATGTTCTTTCTGACCTTTGGAATGCTGTACACAAAGCTGAAAGTGGCTCTCGCTTCCATGAACCGCCTGATCTCCTCTATGAGAGTCATAATTATATATTAACGATTTAGTAAATTACTGCCCTTCTATATTTTAATGTCTGTATTTAGTGTTTGTTAAGGTCAAGGCTTATTATCTCTGCAATATTATTACATTGAGGCATAGGAGTGTGCGGTCATTTATAGATTTTTGAAATCTATTGTATGACAATTGGCACCACCCTCCCTGTGGCTCCCCAGAACTCCTGGGGTGCTGGGTTCCCGCCAGACCAGCACTTCGGAAAAAACAAAAATTACAAGTCTTTTAAAACCTAACTTATTTCACGCATTTTTATGAACTAGCAAAGATGGGTTTTATTTAATTGTGACCATCACCATACAACACATTTGAAGTTGTTATGCACTGGGTACACGTTACTCTTGTAAAACAGCCAGGACACGCAGCTTACCCAGTTTTTACATTCCATTTATTTTTACAGTGTAGGAGTGCCCTAGGGAACACTTCTGACTGGAGGAGAACGAGGGAACATGGTTTGCTGGGGTTGTTCAGCCTCAGAGGGTAACTGTGTGAAGCCACAAGGATTTACCCAGTGCCAGGTGAGCCAAAGGCAGTGGAGCATCCCTTGGTCACTGCCCTGTGTGATGCCATGGGCTCTGGGCTCCTCCTGGCTCAGTAGCACTTGTAGATGAAGAAGTAAAAATCAGTAATATTTTTTTCCCAGTTTTATATAGAGAAGCAGAAAGTATCTGACATATTTCATCTACTCAGACCAATATAAAACACTTAAAAGGGAACAAATCTCAGAGACAGAATCCATGCGGATGCAGGAATGTGCAGACCATGAATGACTCTAATGCCGGATTGAACACAACCAGAGCTACAGCTACAGATCGTGAGTTTCACCAACAACGACCTTGCACTGAATGCTGCTGTGCTTAGCAACAAGGGAAAAACATCTTTCAGGAGAGGGAGAACAGGAATCACTCTGCCCTGGCCAGACCTCGCTCCTGCACACACCACACTTCAGCCCCCCCTGTATTCCAACATGAAGAGCCTGCTGCTGCTTCCCGCTGTTGTATGGATTCCCAGGCTGATGCTGATGGATACATTCACAGAATCATCAGATGGTTTGGGTTGGAAGGGACGTTACAGCTCGTCTCATTCCACCCCCTGCCATGGGCAGGGACACCTTCCACTAGACCAGGTTGCTCCAAGCCCCATCCAACACCTCCAGGGATGGGGCAGCCACAGCTTCTCTGGGCAACCTGAGTGAAGGCCTCACCACCCTCACAAGAAGAGTAAAATTCAGTACAGTAATCTAAAATTGAGTCATTTTGGATCAAAGATGACATTAAGATATGGAACTATTCATTAGAGAAGGAATGTCCTACCCATAACTGCACAAACGCAGCTGTAATTAAGCATCTGAGCGGGTGTTTATAAACAGATGTTCTCATCTAAATGTCTTAGAAACAAACAGCTTTGTTATACCAGTTCCCCCAAACCACAGAAAGCGATGTGACGCTGGCAGTGAGCAGAGTTACAGCTCTCCTCTGCAGGCTGATGTTCTCCCACACATACCCTCATATCTGAGCTGACCTAATTTCAGGGGTAGGATGGGTCCCCAAATGCAAGACAGTTTCTGCAGTAGAATATTCACAGACCAACAGAGTAAATTTTTCAGGTATATTCCCAGGAGCACATTAGTATTTCGTGCTTCGAGACACATCCTTGCCTTTATTTAACACCCAGGACCTCTGCAACATCCCTGTGCTGGTGGCAGAGGTTTCACAGCATCTGAACACTCTGACTTCTGCTATTCTGGTTCCCTTGTATAGGAAGAAGTGTTTCCTGAGAGCTGTAAATCCATTGCATCATTCAAAATGTACCACAAGACAGTTTTGAGGGTTATTTTAAAAACATCTTTCAAAAATGTATTAGAATGAAGAGACAGCAGAGGAAGAGCTACAATTTTTAGAACCATTTTAATAATTTTTTTGGAAAAAAAATTAAGCTAACATTGCATGCACGTGTTTTGCATTTTAAAAGTTAAACAGCATCTTTCAAAAGTCAATGTGGCCTGGAAAAAAACTTAAAACTTTTTTTTTAAAAAAAAAGAGGGCAGATAATTGTACTGTAAAATCCGTTCTTTTACTTTCTTTGTAGAAGAATCTCAAAGTCGGCATTTAAACAACTGATAAGACAAAACCATCTTTCACTGACAGAGCCTGTATTGTGCAATTTATGGGATGCCACAATAACCATTTTTAGGTACCCACTGCTGGTCAGCACAGTCAAGTGCCAGCATTACCAAGTCACTATCTCTAAGCTCAATTTATGGTCCCAAATCAGAACGATAGATCTTCACAGACGGACAATTGTCATTTCTCTTTCCCTGTCACCAGAGTTTCTTCCAAAGCCAAGAGGATGCTTGTTCTACATTGACAAGACAATCTCTTCCTCCTCTCTCTTACTTCTCCAAGGCAGCAGGATATTTTACTTTGTTGTTTTACTTCATTGACATTTTTAACTCTTGGTCAGCTTCTGTACTGACAATTTCATGTCTTTTCTTGCCCAGTACATGTCCCTCGGGAGCAGTGGGTGGGAACGGCTGTTGCTGGAGCAGGCAGACCCAGACACTGGGGATATCCCACCACCAGCACTTCGTTCTTCGGGTGTCTGCAGTGCACACCCAACCTTAGGCCAGTGCACTGCACATTTGCTTTTTTATTTGAAAAATTTGTTCACCTCTCAGTGAAACGCTGCCATAATTCGTGGTGTTCACTCATTTGTCTTAATGCAAACACCCAGTGCTTGCCAGGGGACAAACAAGTGCTTTTGCCTGCCCTGCAGAGTCTCAGTCCCTCAGCTTTTTTGTGGGGAGATTTATGTCTCTTTTCATGGTTTTACCCCACTCATCCAAGCAGACACTGCCTCCAGAGCTGCCCTGAGGTGCCTTCTCCATGGCTTCGTGCCCCTCTCCAGTGCAGACCCCCACACCCAGAACACGGGGTTCACTAGACCAGAACCCAGTGTAATGGAAGGTGTCCCTGTTCGTGGCAGGGTGTTGGAACAGGATCTTTAAGGTCCCTTTCAACCCAAACCATTCTGGGATTCTATAAACTCTGCTGGGTGCCAAGGCGCTGCCCTGGGGAAGTGGGAGACCTGTGAGGCCTCATCCATCCCACGTGGTGGGGACAACTGGGGAAGCGAAAGAGGAAACAGTCACATAACCGCTAGGGTTGAAAGGGACCTCTGGAGATCATCCAGTCCAATTCCCCTGCCAATGGAGCAGGTGACACAGGAACCTGTCCAGATGGGTTTGGAATGTCCCAGGAAGGGAGACTCCATGCCATCCCTGGGCACTTGTTCAGTGCTCTGCCACCTTCCATGCAAAGAAGTTCTCCCTCATGTTGAGGCAGAACTTCTTTTGTTGTAGTTTATGGCCACTGCTCCTAGTTCTGTCACTGGGCACGACAAAAGAGAGTCTGGCACCTTCCTCTGACACTCGTTTATGATATTTTTACGGACTGATGAGTTAGATCGCCTCTTGTCTTGTCTTGATCAGACTAACCAGGTCCAGCTCCCACAGTCTCTCCTCGTAAGAGAGATGCTCTAGACCACTCATCATCTTTGTGGCTTCTGCTCCTTGTCTCTCTGGTGCTGAGGAGCCCAGAACTGGACACAGCACTCCAGATGTGGCCGAGCAGAGGGGGAGCATCGCCGTCCTGACCTGCTGGCCACGCTCTTCCAGCAGCCGCTCCGTGGGGCGCGGGTGCGGCCGGGCCCGGGGGGCTCGGGCAGGGGCCGCGGGCTGCACTTTCGCTCCTCGGCCAACAGGTCGCACCGTTCCCCCTCGGCTGGGGCGGGCGGGCGCTGCCCCGCGGAGCCGGGAGAGGAGCGGCGGCGGGCAGAGCCGAGCCCGGCTGAGCCGAGCCCAGGCGAGCCCAGCTGGGCTGAGCCGAGCCCAGCCCAGCCGAGCCGAGCCCAGCCCAGCCGAGCCCCGCCGTGCGGCGGTGGCCGCCCCTCTAGCAGCCGGCTGTCTCCACTCCCTCTGCACGTCGGGGAGGCGGAGGGAGGGAGGAAAGGAGGGAGGGAGGAGGGGAAGAGGAGGAGGCGCCCGCCGCCGTCGTCCTCCATTTTGTGGCGGGGGCAGAACCGCCGAGTGCGGCGCTGCCCGCGGAGGGACGGGGCGGGGAGAGTGGGGGGGGGGGGGGAGTGGGGTCCGCGGAGGCAATTAG
>JAWMRA010000028.1:17683892-17752562 GCA_035584735.1 Pseudotriccus pelzelni | reverse complement strand
GCGCTACGTAACGGAGGGGGCGCCGCGGCGGCGGGCGGGGTCGGGTCAGGGTCTGAGGCCGGCGGCAGGAGCAGCAGCGGCGGCCGGAGCAGCAGCGGGGGGAGCGGTGCTGTCGCTGCCGCGGCCCCCGGAGGGGCGGCTGTTGACTCCCCCCCGCCCCCAGCCCGCTGCCGCCCCCCGCCACGGGTGCGATGGCCGTGGGCGGCTGAAGGAGCCCCAGCGCCCTCCCCCGGACGAGGTAAGGGCGGTGAGGGTCCCGTGGGGGGCTGCGCTTCCCCCTCGGGAACTTCCCGGGAGGAGGCGGGGGGGGGGCGGCGGCGACGGCTCCCCCGCAGGAATGCCCGGGGCGGGGGGGAGCCGAGCCGAACCGAGCCGAGCCGCCCCCGGGAGGATCCCGGGGCGGGACGGGAGCGGGGGCCGGCGGCGGGGAGCGGGGACCCCCGGCCCTTGGCCCCGGCGTGTGTCCGTGGGGAGCGGGGGGCGCGGAGGGGGAGCGGGAGCCGAGCCCCGGGCTGGGCTGGTTCTGCAGAAGTGGGTGTGCCAGGAGAGGGCTCAACAGGTCCCGACACATTTCTCTGAAAACTGTACTTTGCAAAGGCTATTTTATTGCAAACCGGTGGTTTTAAGTGTTTGTAGCGTTTTCCGCCTTTGGGCAGACTGTAGCAGCTGGTTTTTGACACGTTTCCTGCGCTGGATGGTTCGCTGCCTTGGGGATTTTTTTGACGTTGGGGGAATTGTCAGATGGAGTAACTATAGTTTTCCTCCCCTTCATGTAAAAAAGAAAAAAAAAAAAAAGAAATAGGCAAAGCTGGAGTAGATAGTTACATTTTTCGAATCGCTGTTGCGGTGTCCACCTTAAACAGCCGAGCAGTTTGGGGGTGCCCCGTTCCCGTCCGTGTCCCGGCTCGCTGGACACGACCGGGAGACCCATCGTCCCGGGATCCGGGGCAGGGCACACACGGGACCCCATCCCTGCACACGGCAGGGCCGCCCGGGGTGCTGCCCGAGGCCCGAGAAGGCTTTCGGCGTTGAGCCTCCCCCGCTCGGGACGGTTTCCCCAAACCGAAGCTCGCCGGGGCCACCTTAAAATTTTACACGTGGGGCCTTTTTTTTGTTGATCGAGCCTTAACTCTGGCACACAGAAATAGCAGCGGTGTCGGGGGCTGGGGAGAATGGGCGGCAGAGCCGCGGGTTTATGATTAAGACGACTGCAAACTTGCGAGGTGGGTCGCTGCGCTCGGGGGGTGCAGCCGTGGCCAGGCTGGAACTGGGGCATTGCCCCTCCGCCGGCTGGGACTGAGCGCTGGGAGCGAGGCCGTACACGGACTGTATAGGAAGTTTGCCGAAGAATTTACGGTGGTTCTCCAAATATTTATGCTCTCTGCTGGAAGAAAACGTAGTAAATACAAACAGACGAAACTTGGGAGATGCGTTTTCGCTGTGTTTGTTGGAGAGCAGCCGTGAGCGGGTAAAGTGCTGGAAGCTAACAAAAAATCCTGCTTTATTTGGAACTGGCTTTTACTTATGAATTGGAGACGTACTGAAAGAAGTGCGCACGGCTTATTTCAAGATTAGTGAGTTGCATTTTACGCTGAACCCGTGCGAAGGTGGCAAAGGCTGTTTGTGGTGGGGAGGTTGTGTGACTTCTGGAGGGTAACAAACCACGGAGGTTCTGTCTGTCTGGCTCCGGAGGCTCTGTACTGCTGTGAGTGAGGGACCTGCAGGCAGTGAGGGAGCTGACTGGGAAAGGTGATAAATGCATTCTCCCATGCTCAAGTTGTAATGGAATACCAGGAAAATTTACCTTGCAAAATTTGTAAACCAGGTCCTTTAACAATCCTTACACTACCTTTGAGCAGGGATGGATGACAGAGCTGGAGAGTGCGTGCAGAGAGGTGTCATGTGCTGTAGCCTGATTTTGAGTTGTGTGCAGATTTAGCAAAGCATTAAAATATATACTTCCTCCTGACCGGACAGAAAAAAATTTAAAACCCCTGAAAACAAGCACTGTGTTTGAGGGACGTGGCACGTGTCAGCTCATAGCGTAGTCTGCCCTGCCTTCGTTCTCAGAGCAGCTGAACTAGGCTCGCCAGGCGAAAGATTTAGAGTTTTTATTTTTAAGCTGTTATTAATGTGTCCTTGCTGTGCTAACTTTGACTCCTTCTGATCTTTTTATAGTTAATGGTAAAGTAATGGATTCCAAAGAATTGCTTAACCCGTCGGATCAAGACGAAACAAGGAAAAATGCTCTCATCAGTACCAAAGGAGGGATTGTGATGGACTTCCATCCACCCTTCAGGGGTGGAGCTACTGTCCAAGCCCCTGTGTCTACATCTCCTCTCCCCGTGTCTTCTCAGTCAGATTCCAGTCAGCAACCTGCTTTGGCTGACTTTTCGAAAGGATTAGGAAACAATGTGCCTCAGCCAGACCTTTCCAAGGCAGTGTCGCTCTCGATGGGACTGTACATGGGTGAAACAGACACAAAAGTGATGGGAAACGACCTTGGATTTTCGCACCAGGGCCAAATCGGCATCTCTTCTGGAGAAACGGACTTCAGGCTCTTGGAGGAAAGTATTGCAAGCTTGAACAAGTCCTCGAGCCTGGCCGAGGACGCAAAGGGAGCCGTGTCTTCTGAGGTGCCGCTCGAGCCGGATTTCCCAGGCATGGCTGGCCGTAACGTCCCTTTAGAGTCGGGAACTGCAGTCCAAAGCCAGGTTGGCTCAAATGGTGGCAACTTGAAGTTGTTCTCTGAAGACCAAAGCACCCTGGATATTCTCCAGGATTTAGAATTGCCACCGGTATCGCCTGGCAAGGAGCCTAACGGGAGCCCGTGGCGGCTGGACCCGTTACTCGATGATGGTGGTTTGCTGTCCCCCATATCTGCAGATGATGCCTTTCTCCTGGAAGGAAATCTCGGCGAAGACTGCAAGCCTCCCATTTTATCTGACACTAAACCTAAAATTAATGACCGTGGTGACCTTTTAGCCAGTTCCAAAATGCCAATGCCGCAAGTGAAAACAGAAAAGGAAGACTTCATTGAACTCTGTACTCCTGGCATCAAGCAGGAAAACATGGGCCCACTTTACTGCCAGGCCAACTTCTCTGGGTCAAACCTGCTGGGTACGAAAGTCTCAGCCATCTCCATCCACGGCGTCAGCACCTCTGGGGGGCAGATGTACCACTATGACTTAAATACTGCATCGCTCTCTCAGCAGCAGGATCAAAAACCAATTTTTAATATCATTCCATCTCTTCCTGCCGGATCAGAAAATTGGAATAGGTGCCAGGGATCAGGGGACGAGGCGTTGGCTCCTCTGGGAACGCTCAACCTTTCTGGCAGACCTGCTTTCTCTAATGGCTATTCAAGGTAATTAGTTTTTGTTGCTATTTATTAAAATGCTACAAGTGTGTTTAGCACAACCCTGTGCATGCTGGTTTGGTGTTTGGGTTTTTCCCTTTTTTTCCTTTTCTATTTGGTACATGTGGCTGATCAGACTTCTCTGGGGAGTATTTATTTGTTGCCACAGTACAACAGTAGCTTTAACCAACTACTCAACTGTTAAAGGGATAAAGAAAGGAGGGGAGCTGGCATGCTTTAGAAAGTAAATAAACAAAAATAAAGCGTCCAGGATACTGCCTAAAGGGAAAATTGAGTACGTGGTAGCAGGATCTGTATGCAGACAGTATGGAAGGAAGTATTTAAGTGTACACAAAAGCTCCTTCGTTCCCAAGGGTTAGAGGATCAATCACTGTGGGCTTTTTTTCCTTCCTAGTGTTACTTAAATGTTATGCACAAAAATAACTTGGTTGCCGGGTAAATTTCTAGAATTACATTTTAAGCTGAACTCGAGTTTTCGTTGTGCTCAGTATCACATTTACCTTACATGGACAAGAAGATTCCGAGTGGGGAAATACTCAGCAGCTTGTTCAATAACGGCATTTAAAGAGATAAGAGTATTTGTACTCAGATTTAAACTCTAGAGTGGAATGGTAGAAGGGCTGCTGGGAGAGGGATTTGGGAGGAGGATGGATTAGGGGAGCTGATTAGTAGTACCTGTGGCAAGTGCCTTGGTTAGTTGTATTTTCTACAAGTAATCCAGAGGTGCAGATATTCGAACACTCCTTGAGGAATGAACATGGCCGTGGCAGTTCAGTGGGCAGCTGTGCCTGTCTCAGTTCTGATTCCGGTGAGAACACCCAGTTGTTTGTTTTCAGGATGGATACGCAGTTGCAAGTTTTCCGTAGGATTTCGGTGTGGACTCCTAGTTGTAAGTTTTCGGTGTGAATTCCCAGTTGTAGGTTTTCCTCAGCTGTCCTGTGTTTGAACAACTACTCGAAAGAGCAATGTTTGGCCTCCATGGAGGCAGAGGATTTTGCTTTGGGGTCTGTTAGAAAATGGCTCTACAAGTCCCTATACATAAACCCAGTATTTTTAGCCTTTTAATGAAGTATCTGGTTTAACTTGCTGGGTTTTATTGCCCTGCTAGCAATGGATCCCCAGGGTGCTCCCTGCCAGTCCCAGGACTCTCCCTGCACGATATTTGCTCCCTTTTCCCATGGTTGGAATGAAGTGGATGAGGATTTCTTCTTTGTTTCAGGAGGACAACTTTTAGCTTGGTTTCATTCTTGATTTCTTTCATAGATTTTGATTTTTGTCATCAGTACATGCTTTTTTTTCTTTGAAGTGTTTAAAGCAATTTGTAACGTGAGGAGTCCAGAAAAGAAAATTAAAAATTAGTGGATAGATTCCACCTTGATATATGAATATTGAACGTGCCTTATCGTTTATTTTGAGAGAGTAGAAATCCTTTCAGCTCACCTTTTGTATAATCAGTGCAGTTCTGGGTTTAGTTTGTTTCATGGGGATTTTTTGGTGGATTTTTTCCCCTGCTCTTGCTGTATCTTTAATGACGATCATAAACTCTGTGTCAAAGTAAGAAGTATTTCTGCGTTGGGGAGGAGGACATCAGGGACTGTTTAACTAAGCGGATTCCCTGGAGATAATGGAAATATCAGTTTTGGGAATAATTCTGGGAGTTGCTGCATTGGTTGTGTTTTGCAGAGCTGTGTAGGCAGAGCCCAGCACACACAGAGATGTTTGTCCGGCTTTGAGGAATTTCAAACCCCAGTATTCGATCCTGTATGTGTGATCCTGGAGGGACGAAGGTCCCATTCAGGCTGCGAATGTGGGCAGAGCTGATCCTGCAGGGAAAGGGCCATCAGTGGGAGATGTTATCAGTGCTCTGTGGAGCAATTTTGGGAGGGTGTTTGTGTTGGCAGGGGCAGGCAGCGATGGCAGGAGTGTGGGGATGGCCGGCAGAGTCTGGAGGAGCTCCCGGGACAGCCCGGGAAAGTCCTGGGAATGTGCCGGCAGCACCAGCACCAGCTGCCTCCACCACTGCCGGGTGTTATCCACGCTGGGCCGCAAGTGTTGACGTTCCTGCTTCCTGCAAGGTCGTCTTATATTTTATTGCTTCCTTTTTGCCATAAGATAATGGATATTTTTTTTTTCTCTTTATGGAATGTGTAAAGAATTTTGAGGTGGCTTCTAGTGGAGTTTTGCATAAAAATTCTTTATTCTCAGCTTCATGGAAGCTGTTCTTCCTTCCCGAGGATCTTTATACACTAAAACTGAGAAGTCCAGTTCTAAAAACAGCATTGTTTGGGTTTGCTTTATTATTTTTATTCCGTAACATTCAGGCAACTCCATCATCCTTTCACAATGTTTGGGATACTAATGAACCCTGGGTTTGATGCAGGAATTCTCATTCTTCCTGAACCTCGTCAGAAATATTTGGTCTAAACTGGGTTAGTTTAAGGTGATGTATTGTGGGTTTGTTTGTTTTTCTTGCAGAAGACTTAACAAAATTGGCATTTGTTTTAGAAACAAAGGAAGGGCTCTCTTGCCAGGTTCCCGTGGTCTGTTTTTTTTTAGGTACTAATTGTGAGAGGTGGAGGCCAGGATTTTGAGAAGCTTAGGTTCCAATAGGAAATATTTCTTGGTGTTGGTAGAATTATTTGGCTATTAATAACGTAATAATTACAGACTGAACATATGGGAAGAAAAGCTGCGGTTCAGTCCTGAGGTTCAGGTTGTATTTAATCTGCCTGTTTAATGGGAAGCCTGGAATGTCTCTTTATATCCACACAGGCTGGAATTGATGTCATGCCATTTTTGAGTGGTTTTGCTTCTAAGGATAGCACAGCATGCAGGCTTTAATGAGACAAGTGATAATCAGGCCTGAGAAAACTAATCAATTTTAGCGAGCAGCAGGAGGGATTCTGAAGTTAACAAGCAGAATGCAAACTTCAGGAATTTGATTAATGGGAGTGAATTGGCAATGATCAATAAATAGCTGTCTGTGGAACTGTCAGCCAGTGCTTGTGCTGATGTGCAAGTTTTGATGCTAAAACACTGAGCTGCAGCTCCTCAAACTCCAGATCTTGAGCAGCAGGGAGACTCTGGCTGGCAGGAGGGCTTCGTCTGGGCTCACTTTGGGATCTGCAAGTGAGCACAAAAGGTGGATAGAATAAAAGGGAGGGAAAAAGTAGGCTAATGGAGGGAGTTTGCCTTAGATTTTCTTTAATGGCAGTGAGACAGCAGCTGGGAGAGGAGTAAATCACACTGAAAGCATTTGGTAAATGCTTCACTGAAGAACTGGAGGGTTTACTGGGGTCTGTCTCTGATGGGATGTTATTTGTGATTTATTACAGGTAAAATTCTTCAATTTTAAGGAAATGGTTTTAGCAATGCACACTCATAGGGCTCTTACCTGGTATATACATTAAATCCATTGCTCAGCTCCTGTTCCTCTGATTTCCTGGAGATGTGGCTTGTTGCAGAGAGAGTGAAGGACATGGGGAACCAGCCTAGCGATGCAGACTTTGCTCTGTGTTCTTGCTCCGAGTCTACAGCCAGAATTCACAGAAACTGGGCCCCACTGGCAGTGTTACGGCTTCTCTTATTACAGTTGAAATCATTCCTAGTACTTAGGCTTGTGGGGGATAAGGATCATTAAGGAAGTTTAAGAAAGGGCAAGAGCTGAGAGAAGCCATTATAGAGGAGGAGAGTCTGGAAGGGGGAGAAGTTTAGCTGGTCGGTTGCGGTCCAAAGCCTTGCTTCCAGAAGTTACCTTTCTGCCCTCACTCCTGAACTGGGATTCTTCTTGGACTCAGGTGTTGTACCAGAAGGAAGGGGAAAAAAAAAAGGATTGTTTGCCAGCGGTGGTAAAGGTCAGTTGTCCGTTTGTCTTCCCGCTTTGTTTCACTCAGCTGTTGGCCAAGGCTGGTGGCTTGGCAGGGCTGGATGCAGTGCCTTAAGTGCTGCCTGAGTCAGCAGTATATAATGTATGGGACATCCGGAATTGGGTCTTTTTTAATAATTCTATTTTGATATGAAACCCAGACATGTTATTTGGAGTACTTGGGGTTCCAGCAGTCTGTGTTGTGATTTGTCAGCTTAATGTAATACTGTATTTGGGGTTTGAGTCTGGAGATGCATGGCAAAAAATCCAGTTGTTTTGGCAGAAAGGGTGAATCAGGAATGTCCTGCAGAATGTGTTCTGAGGTGTTGTGAGAAGGTGGCCAGGTAAAGGAGAGGTCATCGAAGATATAATCCGCTTTTCCCAATTTTGTCTGACCCTCTCATTGAGCTGATTGCTGAGTAGTCCAGCCCAAATTGTTACATTGTGCTAATTTATATCCCTTTATAATCTCTATTTTAAACTGAGTTCTAGCTTATAAAACAAACTGATTTTTGTTGTCCATTCAGTTTTTTTAATCTGTCTTCATGGTTGAACCTCTTGTACTCTCCTGCTGCCAGTGAAGGCAAAGCTGTAGTTAAATGAGTCCTACTCACGAATCTTCTCAGAAATGTGAAATACAGGTGTTACACCACTCTTACATTATATACTTACCATGATGACTTTATTGGTATATTTACCTATATGACTTTTACACCGTGAGAGCAATTTGTCCTTGAGAAGAAAATTTCCCTTTTTTGATTATTGTTGCACATTTTGGAAATGAACAAGCTGTGCCTCTTCTACATGTATAAGTAACTGCAAACTGGAATTATTTTTATGATGTAAAAGCTTCCCAAGTCCTTCTGTCTTCCTGGATCCCCTTTTATCTCTGCTGCTCAGTGGGGTACTAATTCTTCTCCTCCCCAAACCCTTGCTTGTGAAGTATTGGAGACACAACTCTACTCATTTTTGGGGTAGGTGAATCCTGTCTGGGCCACTGTCTCACCCCGATACGCTGGTCTAGTGTAACATATATGTTCTACAGACAGTTCTAAAAGTGCTAGTCTTGAGGTAAACAACATACCAATAAATCCTGTTTTCAATCCAAGTCACAAGCCAATGGGAAGGCTTTGTAGAGCCATAGTTACAATTGTCTTGCTTTTGTGCTATTAAAATGACTGCAAATATGTCACCTCTGTCGTACAGAAATGAACCTGGAAATGCCTTCCTAGAGTGATCAACTTGGAACTGTTCTTAGAAACACAGAATGAACGTGTGTGCCGCAGTGTAATTTCTGGGAAGAATATTTCAGTGTGCTGAACACTGTGCACCAGGCTCGGGGAGCTTGGGTTAAGCTGTCTTTAGTTTTCCAGCCTTTGTCTCCCAGAGTCTCCAGTATACACAAACTTTAATCTTATTTACTGAAGTATTAATGTGTGGCACTGTGGCATGTACAGATTATTGTTCTCATCCCAGTGGTTTTCTAGCTGATTCACTGTAGTGGGATATCCATTGATACCCATTTATAACACAGCCTTTGCTTAAATCGCCAAGGCACTCGCAGACCAGGAGTTAATCCTGTTCTCAGTGCTGGGTTCTGGAAATACTGGTCAGATGCTGTCAGTGGATGGCCTCATCCCCCTGGGACAGGAGTGAACCAGTACAGCTGGAATAGATGACACATGCAAAAAAAGTAATTTCAGCTCATTGTCTTGGCACTGACTCTGGAGCAGCTCTTATGGGTATGTGTGGGAAAAAATGAAACGCAAAATCTACAGTTTCTTTGCCCATTTGTGAGGGTGTGACAGATTGTGACCATGGCATTGCTGGTCCACCTGCAAAGGGATGTCAGCAGAGTGTGATGTGCACAGAGTATGCTCCATACATGTGTTGGAGCAGTTTGGATATCACAGACTTAATTAAAAGGGAACTGGGAGACTCTGTATGTGCAGCTCTTGGTGCCTTTGGCCAGGAGAACGTGGACGTGCAGGTTGTCCCCCGTGTGTAACCAGCCCAGCACCTTGGTAGTTACTGGAGGGGCGAGTAATTTGTGCCTCCAGAAGTGTCATGTTGAGTTGGTAAGACAATTTAGCACAATTACTGTGTCTTTCCTAGAGCTTTACCTTCTTACCTCACCTTCACTCCAAAGGTGTGATGTTCTGCCCGGCCCTCCTGCATTCTGACCTGACTCAGCTCACGTTAACCTCTGCTGTGATGTTTTCTGCTGGAATTCCAGCCCTGGCTGAAGCAGTGTCTCCTTGTGCTCAAGCCGTGCCCTGTAGTGCTTGAAATAGAGTTATATATACCGTGACAAAAGATTTCCCTTCTGCTGCCTGTGACCTGTCTTGCCAGGCGTATCACCCGGCTGCCTCACGTGTGCCAGAGGTGCGTTTGGCAGGAGCAGGGACATGTAGCTGCAGCTTCCCAAGCTCTCCCTCTGGGAGAGGTAATGCTGGCAAGCACCTGGAGTTGGGTTTTGGAATGGAGATGATGTCAGGTTTGCTTGTTGCTCGTGTGTGAGACACGAGTTTGGATTCCGGGACATGGTGTTACTTACCCAGGATATCATGTAGAGTTTTATAATACTGGTGCCTTAAATCAATAATCAGCACAGTTGTGTGGATTTCTTGAGGAAATTGTGCTCTTCAGAAGTCATCTTGTGTGGAGAACATTTCTGTACCAGCCAACTGCCCTCTTAATATAGTCTGTGTCAGCTGGTCACCATGAAACCTCCGTATTCCAGCTGTACCTACAGAATTCTTAGTCCATACTAAATCTTCCTAGAAAATGACAATCCTGAGGCTCTTTGAAAATTGATATCCAACAAACTACTGATATTTTGTTGGGGAGATGCAATATCATATACAACTTCCACTTTTTGATCAAATATCTCAGGTTTTTGGTTTTGGTTTGGTTTTTTTTTTTTTTTGAGATTGCAAGGGCAAAACTACTGGTGGGGAAGGATTTCTGAAATAATGATCACATCTTTCTTGAATTCAGTTCACTGCTACTGTAATTTAGTAAAGAAACTGAGTTTCATATTGGATTATACAGTAATACATTCTTCATACTATTTGTAATATGTTTGTACAGTTACTGTGTGTCAGAAAACAGCTGGAGATCATCAAATTTCTGTACCACAGTCACAGAAGATTTAATGTGAAACTTGGGAGCAGCGGGGCACCATTTATTCTCATGTTGCTTCATTCAGATACTTCTTATTTCTGGTTGCTTTTATTTGTGTAGCTAAGTTTAAAGTTAGCAAGTACTGCTCAGGATGTGAGTTTAAAAAGAGAAATGAGGGCACAAATGAGTAGTTTGTCTCAAAATACTGCCTGGGAAACTCAGAAATGTGCCACAGTGTCAGGGAAGAGCAAATAATGCAGTATCAATGAGGTATGTAGTTGATTCAAGTAAGCAAATAATAAGAGTGGCTTGGTTTTCTTTTTTTGTTTGATTTGGGGTTTTTTGGAGGATCTGAGATCTGATACTTTGATTATTGGTCTCAGGAAAACTGGGAAAGCTCTTGTTGTTGTCCTTATCCAAAAAATCTGTTGTGGTCTGGCTGCACTGGGGACTTTGGTCTTTTCTTGTTAGAAACTTGGGGGTGGGAGTGATGTGGGGGGTTTAATGTGTATGTTGCTGTCCCTGAATATTTGAATCCCTGTTTCTCCTGGTAGTGCTCATGGAGAAGAGAGGTTGGAAAGTGGATGACCTCTTTGTTCGCAAGTGGGCAGTAGTTTGGCTGCATCTCACTGGTGAGAGGGGTGTGAAAACGGGACGTCTGTGGTTAGAAATTCTGTGAAATTTTTAGAAAATGAGGTTTCGGTCTCGGATGAGGATCCTCCAGCCATTCCACGGCTCCTTTCCAGCTGTGTGAATTGGGTATGGCGAGAGAGGACTTTGGTGGCTCTCCTCTTTCCCAGCTGGGAAGGACATGGCTGCTTAGGGCATGTGTGCACCTGGCCTTGCTTTGGACTTCAGCCCCTGCCATCACCACCTGCTTTGAGAGCACCAGTGTGAAGTTTTGGGGTCCTCTGTGATATTTGTTGCCGAGCTGTGCTGTGGGCTGCTCTGCCCTGAGCCAAGCCTGGAATCAGTGACGGAAAAGAGCAGCTGATGTGGTTTATTTTTGCTGTCATGGCCTGGAGAACCTGCTCGCCTGGTGTGATTGTGTGTAGGGATGTGGTAATAAGGTCTGGTACGACTGTGTGTCGATGGGGAGCTGTGCCAGGACCGCACTGCCAGCACGTCCGATGCCATGAGTGCCGATGGCACATGGTGGATCATCATCAGGAGAACAGGAGCCTCTCTGGGGTGTTGGGGTGGGGAATGGGAGCAGAGGGTGCCACTGGACTGAGGAGGCTGTGCTGGAGCTGCTGGTGTGCCAAACTCCTTGTAATTCATCCAGTGACACCTTTAAGAGAGGAGAACACATGGTTTGGCTGTGGAGGAATTTGACTTTTCAATGGATGCAATGTCAGGAAAGAGTTGTGAGATCTCTCCCATCACTTAAAAACAAGATGTGTGTGGATACAGCTGTAATGTGTTAAACACTACATTTTATTTATGATTTCTGTAGCTTTTCATTTGGTCAGACGGAGTAAATGCATTACAGTATCTTTTAAACCAGCACACCTATCACAGGCACACTGTCCATTGCTGTTTACCTGCATATTTTTTGCTCTTGTTTATTTTGGTGGTTTTTTTTAAGACTTTACTCTTATGTTTCTGAAGCAATTAACTTCCTAAAGCCATCAGCAAAGGCTGTGAATAAATCAGTGCTGAAAGCATGCATGTGCTGCATGCACACATGTGGATTTGTTGTGCAAGAACGCAGTCCAAGCATGTTAACTTAAAAAAAAAAAAAAAAAAGACTTGCAGACTTTATAATCTCATGTCTGATTTCAGTCTGCATGCTGATTGCATATTACCTAGATGTTGTTTTCTCTCTTATATGTTTTCCGTGTGTTACTTTTGCTGCCGGGACCTTTCATGGTTTGTTTTGCCTGTTGAATTTCTGTTAATAATTGTGTTACGTATGAATTGCTCACAAATTAAATGCATTGTTCCCTATGAAAGAGGTGCACTTGTAGGTATAATTAGACTCTTTTTTAATAAAGAACTCTGCATCATGGTTCTCTTAAAACATGGAGCAGATTAGAATATAAGCTAATATTAAAAAACCAGTCTTATCTGATAACAGGCATTTAAAAGGCTTTAAAAATTGGAGATTGCAGACTTGGTATCCAGAATAGCTTCTGGATGTTGGATATGTGTGAAGGAGTATGGAATTTCACTTCACAGTTTAATTTTAGTAAGATAATAAAATGTTTATTGAAATAATAACACTATGTATGAATGAGCAAATCAGATTCCTTCTGGGTGCTACAATTCCTTATAAATTGGTCTTTAATCAGTGGGGAAAACTTTACTTAAAACAAGGATTAAACCAACAGGTGAGTTGGCTGAAGTCTGAAGTTGGCTGTGGGAAAAGAGAGAGGTGGGAGGGGGCTGTGGAGCCCTCTCTGTTGGAAAGGGAGCTGAGTTTTCAGGAAAGGTGGAAACCAGTGCCGACATGGAGCATGTAAGCTGGTGCCTAGAGGAAGAAGAGGGAGGGATGTTGGTGAGCGTTGGCATTGACCCCAGTGAGGGCATTAGAGGGGCCTTTGGGACCCCCCAAACTTGGCCTGTCATTGTAGCCTGTAATAAAAGCCCCTTCCAAAAAGACTCAAATAGTCATTGAGGTTGGAAAAGACCTCCAAGATCATCAAGTCCAACCCATGACTGATCACTGCCTTGTCAGCTAGACCAGAGCACTCAATGAGTGCCGGGTCCAGTCGTTCCTTGAACACCTCCAAGGGATGGTAACTCCACCACCTCCCTAGACAGCCCCTTCCAATGCCTGACAACCCGTTAAGAAATTCCTCCTGGCTGACCCTTTTTGCGTCAACAAGTGGTGAGACAGAGCTTGCACAAAGCAGAAGGTGAAATGGCCATGGCTCTGCGGGGTAAACAGGTGGAGATCGACACTTGCTGGTGTGTTGGGGTGAGATCTGCGTGTGTAGGTGGTGGGGCCATCGCTCACAGCGAGGTGTTCACGTCGGAGCCCATCAAACCAAGTCTGGCCGAGCTGCCTGCTCGGCGGTTTCTGGGTGGACATGTCGCCCCTCCGTAACTGGAGTGAGACTCGAATATGGAGAGCGACTGGTTATATGTAAGAGATGGGGCTGTACCTCGTGTGTTCGAAGGGAAACTTTTTTAGTTTTTAGTTTAGGAAGAGCAGGCAGTGCTGGCAGGGCTGTGTTGCTGCAGATTTAGGGCCCTGTGTGGTTATACAGCCCTTCCCTGGCGCAGAGAGGCCACAGCCCTGCCCGAGGTGAGGGACACATCTGCCTTGGGCAGAGTCTGGAAAATGACCGGGTGGGAGGAGATGGCTGAGGGGAGGAGTTTCTGCTCAAAACCAGAAGATAAATTTTGGTGGTAAGAGATGGAATTAAAGATTGTCCGGAGTTGCACCTGGAAGTAGGGGGATGGTTTAAAATGGCCTAAAGAAATTAGCTGGTTTTTACTGTAAGTACCGTCAGAAACAGATTCATCTCTGTGAAACGGTTTTTTCATGAATGCAGGAAACTGTTACCAAATTTCAACTTTAAAATTCAAACTTTAAAATGTTTCAAGATCTTGATAAGGAAACTCCAAAGAGATGCAAATTGTTTTTAGGATGCTGTTTTCATTTATTTATTTCTGTGATCATCTCTGGTTAGATGATCTCATCTATTGATTCCAGCAGAAAACAATTGTGATGAGGCTGAAGGTTCACACCACTTCTTAATGCTTCAATTTCTGTAAAAGAAATTACTAATTTACTGTATTTTCATTCAGCGCAGTAGGATTAGATTTCACTAATGTGCTAAATTATTGTATTGAAGAGAGTAATATGTGCTGTATATGAAAAGAGTGGTTGACAAGGGAATAAAATAAAAAAAAAAAAAAACAAAATGTGAAAGATTGTAAGTTAATACTTACATGAAAATAAATTAAGCAAGTTGTTTTCACTACCTTTTTTCCAAACATAGATTAAAATCAGTTTGTAGAGAATGATCTTACATCTTTGCCTTTTGATTTATAAATGATGTAATCCCTTTTGGGGGAAAGGGGAGACTTGTAATGCTTTTTGGGTTGTTTTGACCAAATGATACTGATAAGCTTCAGGTTTAAAAGAAAACTGCAGATTAAATTTATGCTCTCTGTTATTTGAAGCAGCACAAAGCATGGACATGATCGTGGATCACAAATACGTTCTCCCTCATTCTCCCTTGGTGCTGGAATAGAGCTGTTACTTTAATCCATATTTCACCAAAAGCCTTTTCGCTGACCTACTTTGTCCCAGCCTAGCCCAGGCTTCTGAGAGGTCGTTTGGCCACCCTGACTGTGTGGGAGGTTATCTGGTGTAGGATCTGAGTCCTGCTGGTTTCATTTTTGTGTCGCTTTACGAATTCTGCCCTTCCTGACCACGTGTTTCTGCTAAGCCCCACACATCTGCCATTTTCTGAACTGCCAAAGAAGCTCCTCTTTTTGTTTTTTAACAAAACCCATCTAACAAGTTCTGTGCTGAATTAGTCCCCAAAGCTGGAGAAGACAAGTCTGTTCTCATGCAGTACCAGGTGATTTGCAGGTTTTGTGCACGATTTAATGAAAATGAAATTTAATGCTCAAACTCCCTCCTATAAAATGTAAGTGTTGTAAAACCCTGGTGCTCAGAGTTCTGTATTTTGGGTAGCAGAACTTTCCTTTTTCAGTTCCTATTGAAGGGAGCAGTTAATATTAGGATGCCTGCATGGCGACATCCTGAGTCATCGAGATACTTGACAGCTACTTTCCAACCAGAGCAACTGGTTTGACAAATGAGCTTGGACCTATTTTATCACTTTAGAGATAAATTTTTTAAAGACTCTTTTAACACATTTAAGGTTGGGACAGCTGATATTTTATTAAATAACAATCAAGAGGTTGCTGAGTCCATTTATTTTTGTGCCTTAGTTTGTTCCGTGTTGCAGATCAAAGCTCCGGTTCAGTCACACACCATACCAGTGGGGAGGAGGAAGTGACTGGGTTTCTATTCCTGGCTGACCCCAGCCTCGGAACCGAGGAAGAGCTTTAAAGGAAATGCAACATTCAGCTCTTTGAATCTTTCCAAGCATTCAGAAGTGTTACCAGCACTGGCTTCCTGCATGCGGCGTTTCAAGGCGTGGACCTCTTAAAACTGCTGTCCTAATTTCAAAATGAAACCGAGGGAACAAGGGAAGCCCTAAAACTTCATGCAAATAGCAAAATTGCGTTTGCAAATTTTATCAAAAGCGTCCAAAACGTTCTATTTTCACGCAGCAGGCAGCTGTGCAAACCAGCCGTGGTGGGAGGTGGTGGAAGGAGGTGGGGTGGCAAGTGGGCAAGGGATGCTCAGAGCCTGATGTGGCTGCTGGCACATGGTCTGGGGTCCTTCAGCGTGGGCAGGGAGAGCTCCGAGGGGCCAAGGGACATCTGCGTGGGGTCAGTGCAGTGCTAGCGATCTGCTGGGTCTGGGTGGCATTTGCCCAGCAGCCCTGAAGGATCTGCCAGCCTGCAAAGATGTTCTCTCCGATGAACCAGCCACCGTGATGGGGCTGCTGGGGCACCTGAAGTTCCATAGGACCTGGAGCGCTGTGGGTTGGTGACCCAGCTTCAGCCCTCGGCAGAGGAGTAGGTTGCAAACCTGTAAGGTCACCGAGCACGTGGAGTCTTGCAAAAGAGCCCTCCTTGCTTCTGGAAGGAAAACACCACCTCAGCTGATGTCCTGGGTCGCTGTGAGGTTGTCAGTGAGCTGTAAATCCAATCGACCTGAATAGATTTGATTTTTTTTTTTTTTTTTCCTTTGGGACTTTGACCCTCTTCCTTGCCAGAGGCCATTTAAAAAGAAAGAACCTAACAACCCCCGCCTCCCCCAAGTTGTCATGGGACTGGAAGAGCAGTTCTTTTGTTGTCCAGAGAGCTGGGGAGAGAGTTGGAAGTGAAGGGCAGGATTTAGTGTTGGCTTTTCAGAACCGGGAGTCACCTGCCTGGTTCCCTGTGGGTCAGTGCTGAGCCGAGGCCTGGAAAGGGAGCATGTGGAGAGGTTTCTGGGTTAGCTGATATGGAGCTATTTTGGGTAGCGAGTGCCAGGTTAGAAATCTCTGAAAGCACCGTGAGCACACAGTCAAGCAGAGGGGGAGATCCAGCTGGAAAACGTGAGGCTGTAAGCCTGGGGAATATTATCTATGCATTGCTTGCACAGTATGGAGCTCGGAGCTGGCAGCTGGGACTTGGGAGGGGATTATGGATTGTCACTGATAGTTTGGGGAAGTCCTGAGCTCAGTGTGCAGGAGCAGCCCAAAAGGATGAGGGGTTTTATTACCAAGAAGGAGGAAGGGAACAACCCATGACTGTATTCCATGAGCCTTGGTTCACTCGTGTCCCAGCACTGACCCTTCCATACTGAGTGGTCCTGGGTGGGGAGGGGGCCCAGTAAGTTCTTAATTTGCTACCAGAGCACTTTTGTTGATGTGTTTGTCTCCAGTGCTTAAGAAATCGCCCCCAGATATCATCAAGATAAACAGCCAAAATGGAGGGGAGAGAATGGGAAATCCAGGGTAGTTGTAGTGATGTCTTCCTGCACAACATTTTTTCCTTTCCTCCTTTTTAGTACATGGGTGTGTATTCCCCCTACCCTGCGTGTTATATTCCATACTTCATTTTGTCTTTAAAATTGCAAATAAATCAAGGTGATTATGGGAAGCAAGCTTTTCCAGCTGATGCCTGGGGAAATTCCTACAGGCCTGAAAGCCATCTTTCACTTGTTTTGTGCTGTAGTCATCATTCCAGAGACATCTAGGAAATTAAAATCTTCTGCTATAAAGATGGGTTACTCTGTCATGCATATTATCGCCAGTAGTTTCCCCGGCTGTCCCTGTCGCCCCCATGCACTTTGGATTGCTGTACCAGCACTGAGGAATTGTTTTCCCTCCTGTGCTGCTGCCGTAGATCTGCCCCCAAAAGCAGCCAGGCCCCAGTCTGACAGAAATCAAAATTCTTCTCACTTAATGTCACTGCTTTCTCTCCAGCTTAACTGCAATATATTTGTAGTAAATGTAAGTTTATTAGGATTAATACAAGTTTTTGATTTAAATGTAATCCTAAGAAGTGATTTCTACAAATGCAGCGTACATTGTCTTTCCAGAAAAATGAGGCATTGACCATGTTTTAGCCATTCCAATAGCTTATTTTTCTTGATTTTCTGACAGCAAAGGATAGAACTCTGTGCTCTCATATCTCTGATCAAGATATACCCTTTCCCAGGGTAGGTGATTGTGTTTGTTGTTCCTGTGGTAGTAATGTGCTCTGGTGCTTCCCAGCTTCTCATTCCATGGGTGCATTAATCCGGGGGGTTTCCACACTGAGAAAATTGGCTGTGGGGAAGGAGCTGGTTCTTGTTTCCCATGTGCAATTGTGTGTGTTTGGAACATGCTCTGGTTGAGTCTGGAGGTGCAGACAGTGCTGTCGAGAAGGTCTGTGGGATCCCACCAGCTGATCTGAGAGGCCTGACCAGGTCCCTTTTCATACGTCCTTCTTGTGTGCAGTACATTGTGTTACTGCTGTAACACATTCATCGTCATTTCCCATGAAGATGAATCTGTAAGTTTTCCCAGAATTGTAATTTTAGTGAATAAAGCTGTTCTTGATGCTGAAGCAGGGAATGGTGTTGGGAATCCTGTGCATATTTCTACCCTGAGGGTTTTTCCAGTTCTTTCCAATAGAAAGTCATCGTGCAGATACTGCAGAGTATTAATTGCTTGGGCTTAGCCTTGTACAACATGTGAAAATTAAGAGTAATACAAACAAGCTGACGACTAGACGCTGCGTTGGTAGAGGTTGCTGTTAAATGGGAATTATTGGCTTCTCCAGCTGGTACTTTGAAGACTTTTTCATGCCTGTAAGTGAGACCAGACTGGGAGCAGCCAGTGGCCCCGTCCTCCCTGGCTGCTGCTCTGCTCCAGGGCACGTTGCTTTGCTCTTATTTCTGGAGCTCAGTCAAGCAGTGTTTTCAGGTAACTTCAAAAGAAGTATTTATTTTTTTTAAAGCCAGTCTTCGGACAGTGCTGTCCTTGCTGGAATATGTCACACTTTGTCCACAGAAGTGGAAAAGCAAAGCTGTGTGACTGCACCTTGGGGCAGTTTCTTGAGGAAGAGGTGGCCTACCCGTGATCGTCCTTCTCACAGCCCTGTCTCTTGGCCTGAGCTTTTGAATTTGTTTTGAGCCTCCAACATTACATGTTCATGTTGGTTTGTCACTATTATTTTCCATTTACAGAAGAAGAGTACAAGAGAATGTTACTACTTTCCTCTTTCTGCAGGTGACTGAGTTGTCACCTGCCTTTATTAATGCCTTTAGAGCATTGCACTCCCTAAATGCTGATGTTTGGTAGGGGGGTACTGTAGATATTACCATCTCTCTCCTCAAAAATTGGAGTCAAATATTTGATTATAATTTTGTAGCACTCTTAACATTGACACATTCACCTTTTATTTTGGATCCCTTAGTTAGTCAAGTCTCTACTTTCTTTTTTTTATTATTAGTGGCACAGTGAAGACAGGATCCCAGAATGGGTTTTGTTGGAAGGGAGCTTAAAGTCATTTCATTCCAGCCCCCTGCCATGGGCAGGAACACTTTCCACTGGACCAGGTTGCTCCAAGCCCTGTCCAACCTGGCCTTGAACACTTCCAGGATTGGGGCAGCCACAGCTTCTCTAGACAGCAAGTGCCAGGGCCTCACCACCCTTGTGGGGAAGAATTTCTTCCCAATATCCCATCTAACCCTTCTCTCTAGCAGTTTAAGGCCTTTCTGTCTTGTCCTGTCTCTCCATGCCCATCTTAAAAAGGAAAGCGGCTTTTGTCTCTTTCCGCATAACCTTTTGCCACTCCAGATTTCAGTTTTTGGGCCAGTCAGTGTGGCTTGTGTAATTGTCTTTGGTAAATAAGCAATGTCTGGGTTTGCATTTGACAGGACAGGCGTGTTGGAATTGACTTGCTGAAGCCTTTTCACCAGTAAAAGCTCCTTCTTCTCATCCTAGTGATGCTTTTCCATTATATCACCAGCTGTGATTATATCACTTAGTGTATGCAAGTAAAATGTACATTCCTCATTACAAAACTTCTATTTAATTAAATTAAAAGGCACAACCTAGAAGGCCCATATTTAGTATTTTTTAGACAAGTAATGTATCAGCGGTGTCTCAGTGTAGACATGCAAATGTAAGACAAACACTTTGAGTCACAGGTTTGAAGACCGTTGGTCAGTGCCAGCCTGTGGGACAAGATTAGGGTGTCTGGTTATGAGAGATGGTTGAGGATCAAGTCTTCTCATTAACAAACTTCAATTTCTGTAACTGTCCATCTAAAGCAAGAAGAGATCTCAGCCGCTGTCACTGGCCAGCTCTTTATCACCTCTCCCGCAGCCTGGTCCCAGCTGGAATCACGGGAGCATGATTAGCACTTGCCGATGGGCATCACATGCAGGTGCAAATCCAACCCAGCTGCTCTGGGCGTGAGGGACAGAGCAAGGATCAAATGCCTTCTCACTGTCTCTGAACATCCGTGATCCCTTTTAGGCTGATGAACAGAATATCGGTGTGCTGGCAGTGGTTTTTGGAATCTGTGGTGGTTTATGCAGGAACTGTGTTCGGCTCAGCCTGCCGGACTGGGGGTGCTGTGACAGCAGCCCGTGCTCTCAGTCACCGTGGACCTTCCACGGCTGCTTCTCCCTACAGAGCCCTTGGACACTCCCTCAGTGCCTGAGGTCAGCGAGGGGTGCAGGCCCCAAAGCTTCATCTGCTTTATACAAGTAGAGGCAAGGAGGATCTGCTTGGAAAAGCCATTGCTTCCCCATTTGGGAAGAACAGAGGCACTTCCCAAGGCCATCCTGCGGCTCCAGGTCGTATTGGCACATGGCAGGTGCCATCCAGTGAAGCCAGGACCTGGGCACCAGGACTGCAGCTCCCAAACTTTGTGTGCCGTAAAACTGCCGTGACAGTGTTCTGTCTACAGTATAAGACTTTGCTTTCAGCTTTTGGAATGTTTACCAGCACCCATAAATTGTTTTGTTTTTTTTTTTTCTCTTGAATCATAAGGTTAAACCTGATCTTAAGTAAGGTAACAAATGTCTGTACGTGTGTCTTCTTCAGGTTTGAATGTGTTCTGTGCTTGTGCTTGCTCGAGGAGCACAGAGCCCTGAAAGAGGGAGTTTTTAATGGGGAGCGTGTGCATGGCAGCGTTATTTCTCTGTAATAGTACAATTCCTGCTTGTATCTAAATGCTTTTGCTTATGTGATACGTAAGAGTTTTAATTTTACATTAAATTTTTAATACTTTTTTTTAATAAAAGCTCTACCAATTCAGAAGTGGCTGTAGTAGACATCAGCAGGGAGTACTTTTATCATTGTCTGTTTTGTTCTTCCTTCCTCTCTGAACAGAAAATTTGGTTCTTTTTTGGATCTATGGATGCTCTCTGGAGTTATCAGTGGTTAGTCAACAAGTAAACACGTACTGTACGCGGGCTGGCGGCCAGCTGGCCCCGTCCCCCTGCAGCTCAGGACTTGCTCTCAGCCCCAAAGAATGCCTGTTTGCTTGGTCATTTCCTTTCCTTTCAAATACAAAAAAATAAAACTTTTTTTCCTCCAATTAAATTGCTTTCCTGGCCTAAATATTAAAATCAAGGAAAGAGCCACTTAGATATTGGGGCTTGGGCAATTTGGAAGGAAGCTTTTGAGTTTGCTTCTTAGAAGCCTTAGGGAAGCAGTTGTGCAGATGCCGGGCTGGGAAGTGGCTGAGCTTGAAATTCATCTTTTTCTTGTCTTTTCTTGGTGGGGCAGTTTAACACTGATGATCTCTCCCTTGCTGAGGCCTGCATTGTTTGTGGGAGGTGTTGGGGAACACACAGCCCTCAGTGGTCTGTCCCCTGCCCCTTGGGCACAGCTCCTGACCACAGGGCATCTGTGTCCCTGACACTGAGCTTACTCTGCTTGGAAAATCACCTTTCAGAGGAGTATTTTCTGCATGTTTTGAGCTCCGAGGTGCAGAAGGCGGCTCAGAATGTTACATGAAGCTCTCTGGTAACATGAAGTTACCAGGACACACCTGGCCACAGTAACCTGGCATTTTGCACCACCCTGACTACTTTTCTTCCAATATGTGAATGGTCAAATTTCTATCATGTTGAGTTGAAAATATCTGTGTTGTAAGCTGGAGAATAATTAGACTGAATGCGTGCCTGTAATTGATCTCTTTGCCGGTGTAATAATACTAAAGATCTGCCAGGAAATCTGCTTCCTTTCCCGCATCCCTTTCCTCCCCCCCTCAAAACATGCTTACAAACTCCAAAACAAAATCCTTCTGCTGGAAAAACCTCAGCACGTGGATTGAGGGTCATGGTTGTGGCTCCATTCTTTGACCAGAGAGTTTTTTCAAGGGCACCAATGCAATGTGTGTATTATTCTTTCCAGCTTATGGATTCTTCAGTCTGGGCTAATGTATGGGCAGGTTTGGAATGGTCTGCCCAGGAAGGAGGAGTCACCATCCCTGGAGGTGTTCAGGGAATGGCTGGACATGGCACTCAGTGCTCTGGTCTGGTTGACAAGACAGTGATTGATCAGAGGTTGGACTCTATGATCTTGGATATCTTTTCCAAACTCAGTGATTCCGTGAATCTGTTTGCTTGATGGCCTCATTTCACCAAGTGCTACATATACCAAGAAATTTATCACTGAATGTTAATCTGCTTTTACAAGGAACTTTACAGTAATTGTTTCTTAAATAGCACTCTTAGATATAATCTCTGTTCTCAGCCTCTAGTTTGAGGTCGAAAAGAAATCAGAGGGTGCCTCGGCAATGCAACTGAAACAGCAGCACAGATATTCTTGGGGTTAATTTACTTCTTCTACAGAACAATATTTCTAGCTTAATTTGATCTGTTTAAAAGAAGACTCTTTGTCCCTGTAATGCTGTTTTGTAATAGCAGTTGCACTTCTGGCAACTCCTGGGCTCGTTTTGCCTTCTTGGGGGTGAAGGAGCTGCCTCCGCATCCCACCAGTCGTGCTTGGTGTGACAGTGGTGAGGGGGAAATTTTGTCAAGCTTCTCACAAGGCTTGAGAAAGTCTAAGGAAGAGACTGAACATTCTGTGTCTTGGGAAATCAAAGTAGTGGAGGTTTTTAGAAGAGTGAAGACTGGTGGTAGGAGCCACCAGTTCTTTTCCAGCTACCTCCAATAAGTGTGAAGTAAAATGCTTATTTTACACAGGAAGAGCGTGAGGGAGCTTGCCTTTAAAAAGTGTGGGAAAACTTTCTTTTTGCATTGTAATTCAGGATTGAATTTAAAGACTATTTTGGAAGCAATAACGCTTAGTAGAAACTGGTTTTGGGTATTTTGAATGCTTTTCTCCATTATTAATTTTCCATTTGGAACACTTTAAAGCATATCAAGTCCATTTCCCATCTCCCCGATCATGTTAAGATTACTTGGTGGTTTCTCTGATCTCAAGGCCTTGGTTTCTGTAAATGACAGCCCCTGTGATATTTGTAAAACACTGGTTTTTACTTGGTGGTGTTATTAAAAAATATTGAACAGAAAAAGTCAGTCTGAAAGGAATGAATTTGGTTATTTCTGACTTTGAAGTGCTCTCAGGTGGCTCTCGATGGGGTAAGGAAGGAGCTGGTGCTGCAGCAGAAGAGCAGTAACCATGGGTTTATTCTGTGTCTTGAGAGGTTTGGGGGAAAGAAAACTGAAGCTGAGCACACTCATTATTGGCTGCAGTTAAGGCTGTAATTAGTCCTTTGCCAGGCTGTGCCATGTACAAACCCTGTATGGCTTCAGGCATCTGAGCATGTTATATTCCCATAATACCCAGAATATTTAGAAAATATGTGCCTGTATGTGTAGGGTGTGTGCAGGTGGACACAGCCACAGGTACATCCCCCAGGGCTGGTGATTAGCCTCTGACAGCCCATTAATGGTGTGCTCCGTCTTTCTGGAGCCAGGATTTCTCACCCGGTGTTAGCACTGAGCCATGGAATTTGTTTCCTCCTTCATCAAAGTCCTTCAGATATTTCAAGTTTTGCTTTTAAAGCTTGAAAATGCTGCCACGTCATGGTTTGAAGCCCAGCTTAATCATGAGATTTAGTAGGTCATTTCCTTTCAAATGCTAAAACATTTTTTTTTCCAATTAGATCACTCTCCTGGCCTAAATATTAAAATTAGGGAAAGACTCTTCAGATACTGGGGCTTGGGCTATTTGGAAGGAAGCTGCTGAGCTTGGCTTAGAAGCTTTCAAGAAATAGTCATGCAGATCACAGAATCCTGGAATCACTGAGGTTGGAAAAGACCTCCAGGACCATGGAGTACAACCTGTGACCCATCCCCACCTTGTGACCCAGACCAGAGCACTGAGTGCCACGTCCAGTCATTCCTTGAACACCTCCAGGGATGGGGACTCCCCCACCTCCTTGGGCAGCCCCTTCCAATGTCTAACTGCCTTTTCCATTAAGAAGTTCTTCCTGATGTCCAACCTGGACCTCCCCTGACACAGCCTGAGGCCATTTCCTCTTGTCCTGCCTCTTGTCCCCTGGGAGCAGAGCCTGAGCCCCACCTGGCTCCCCGCTCCTATCAAGGAATTGTAAGGAAGGAGGAGGTGCCCCATGAGCCTCCTTTTCTTCAGGCTGAACACTCCACATACCGGGCTTGGAAGTAGCTGGGCTTGAAACCACTGTTGTTTCCTTTTTCTTTTTTTTGTGGAGCAGTTTAATGCTATTTTCTGAGTCAGAAGTGCTGCTTGTCTTCTTTAACCCTTCTGCGTGTGCATTTCTCAACCCAGAACAGATTTTCTGAGAAAAGAGAGATTCTCCTAATTGCCAGCCCTTAAGGAAGCTAAAGGAAAAGTGCCAGATGCTGCAGGATTCATGATTAAAATTACGAGAATAAGCAATCCAGGAAAACACTTATCATTTTCTCCTTGGAAAGGCCGGCCGGCTTATCTCCGGCATTGGCCTCACCCGCGCCGGCTACAACCGAGATGAAAGGCTACAGCCCTTTGACTTGATTTGTTACTTCTTTATGGATTATTGCAGGGGACAAATGGCTTAAGCTGTGACTGTTCCAAGCTTTTTTGAAGCACCACAGCTTCCAAAATGCAGAGAAGTGGCATAAATAATGGAAGTTTGTTACTGTTGTGTTGTCAGAGACAGTTATTGCATTTCTCTCTCATGGTGCTTGCTTGGGTTTTCTTCTGAAACCAGGGAATCCTCAGTGTCTACAGCTGTAGAAGCCACTGGGAAGTGACAATAGGTCACATCTTGGAGAATCAATTCTTAGGCTGTGCATACAGAATAGAGGTTAACAGGAACGTCTGTATTACAGATAGGAAAAACTGTATTAATGATGATGTGTTCACCATCAGAAATAAGAAAATACAAAACTTGAGACATCACTTCCTATCAATTTCAGTATAATTTGTATTCAGGCCTTGGTTAATCTCATCTAAATTCAGGTGTGCTGAGATCTCAAACTCGAGAGCATAATTATCCAAAGTTTAGTTTTCTGCATGAAGCAGTGGGGAGGAGAAACAGTCTGGGGTTGTTCTTTGCTGTTCGGTGTCTCTCTGTATTGGATATGTAGTACCTCCTTTGGTTGCTGAAGGTGGGTGAAATGAATTTGGATGTCTGACCCTAAACTTACATATACTTTTTCACATATATATACATTACGACTGTGTCCCTCCTGTATGACCCAGATACTGCTCTAACTCTTAACCTGGTTTGTTTCTCAGCCAGATCCTTTATTGCATAGTCCCGGGTAGATTAGTTGGAGGAGGCTTCCCCGGGCAGGGTGAAAAGGAGCAGGGATGTGGGGATGACTCCATAAAACCAAAGGGCTCCTTTTCTCACGGGAAGGGCCAGCACAGCAGAACCTCTTTTCACACCCCAGTGGGTACCACCAGTGGTCCTGCACATGCATCCACAAACCTGCGCCAGATGAATCCCCCTCCAAACATGTGTTTATCTGCAGGTTTAAGCAGGGCTTTCCCCACACAAAGAGTTAAATGTGCAATCAGTGCTGGGTTTGTTCCTGTTGCAAATGTTGTGTTTGTCGGTGTGACCTTTGTTTAATGTTTCTCAGATGGAACATGTAAGGGACATAAGAGCAGTTAAGAAATAATCTGACAGATTTTAGTGCAGCCTGGACATACTGCAAGGCCTTGATCATACACTTTTTATTGGAGCATAAAAATACTCCTGAGTTGACTGTACCTTACCAGGGGCTGTTGAGAAGCTGGGCTGGGAGCACAGTGCTGGAGGAGCCAGGCTGGTCCTGTGTCCTCTGCTTTCAGAGCCTTGTTTGTGTTGACATGTTTGGAATCTCACATGCTGCTTTGGTCTGAACTGCCGTTAAAGTAAGGAAATATTAACCACTTTCCCATTTCCTAAAGGTGTTTTGTTACTGCGTTAATTCCTCTGAAGCTTCACTAAGCTTCTCTTATTTGGAGTGAAAAGCTTGTTCCGTGTCGTGTGATTGTGCCTGTACGGGGTCTGCACTCTGGGAGTTTCGGTCCTGCTTTGGTTTGTTTCTGTGGTACTTGCTGCTGAAAAAGGTGATTGCAAAGCTGGGACTGAGGAAAATGAGGTGTACCACAGTGGAGTCTTTGCAGTAATGTTTGACTGAAATGGATCTTTTTTGCTCCTTTGCTTTATATTAATATTTTTAAAAGGATTTGACTGATGGATGAATTGACTGATCATCTGACTCGTTGAAGGAATTGGCAGATAAACCTTCATCTTTTTTGTCTCCCTATTCTGCATCTTTAGCTTTGCCAGATTTTGTCTCTGGCATGCTCTTTTCAGGTGCCCATAGCACTGCCTGTGCTTTGAAACCCTTTGAAGCTGCAGCTCAAGAAGCAGGTTTTTGTATCTTTATATTGTTTGGTTTCATCAATCGTGTGAAAACTAATGCCACACCTCACAGCCTGGAGCAGAGTCTCTAAACTGAACAGGAGTGACTTAAAAACTTACTGCAGCTGTGGATGCAAAATACCCTACATTGAGTAAATCTTGGCCAATGACCATAGTTAAAATGTTCTATTTGAGATACGCTGGCCTCTTCCACTGTGGCAAATCTGAGAGACCAAATTGTCAGTGGAAGATAATGGTGGATAGTGAGGGGTTGTAAAAGGTCTGTCACGGCCATCAGGAGCTTTCTAGGAGTGCAGCTAGTTGTGATGAATATTGAAAATCAGGAAAAGAAAAGAGAGTTTCCCGGCAGGGAAGTTTTTAATACTTTTCTGAAAGAATGATGGAATTCCCACTGTTTGGCACTCGCAGTAAGTGCAGCCCCAAAGACACACGACGTACTCTGGGAGGAGAGGGGTGGAGTGGAAGTGGGTGTGTAGGACTCGAGGATTGTCTGACTATTACTGTCGTGGGGGTTGTGTGAGAGAGGTAAACAGCCCATTAATGAAGTTTACAGATGGAGTTTAATTGGGAGGGGTTTCCAGCACTGCTCAGGAAGAGAAAATACACAAAGAGGCAGAGATGAACAATGTGGCCAGGAAATGGTGTGGGGTTCAGTGAGGAAGGGATAGAGCTTCCTTCAGCTGACAGGGAGGGGGAGAGGAAGATTACAGAGGAAAATGGGTGAAATAATGTGAGAAACCCAAAAGAGTGAAAGAAGGCAAGAGCTAGAAATATCATGGGGGGAAAAAAACCCAAACCACAAAAAAACCCAAACCACCAAGGCAAGAATTGCTTGTAAAGTCCGGGCGTGTGCAACAGGAGGGATGTGGTGAAACATTTTTATAGTCTTGAGTGTGTGACATGGTTGCCAAGTGGAAATAAAAGCAGGTAATAACCTACGGTGTGTGCATGTTATAGCAGAAATTGTATCTGTAATTGCTTAGCAGTGTTGACAAAAGTAATTACAGCCCTCTACTCGATAATTCAACAAAGTTGACTTAAAAGTGCCATGGAAATTACATACAATATACACGTCATACAGGTCTGCGGTGCTATTCCTTGCTTGACCTTCTGGGAATATTACACAAGTTTAGGTGCCTGATTTTGTGTCAGTAAACAAACGCATGACATGCTTTTCTTCCTGTTCACGTGGGGAAGAGTGGTTTCATGTTTGTTCTTTGCATCCACTGTGTCAGAGGCCAGTTAAAATGAAGTGAAAGGGTGTTCTGACGGGCATTAAAAGTGGTTGTAAGGGTTTGCCTTTAGACAGGTTTGCTTGGTTTTAAGCTCTGTTGTGTGCACAGAGAAATCTGGATATGAAGGATAAAATGCTCTGAAAATGAAATGTGAATCATGAAGAAAAACCTTTAGAGGTAGCATTTGGGGGAAGGCCTTGGCCTTTCCCTTGGGGGCCTGAGCCATCACCGTGCTTGCCATTAGCAGCTTTCTGATTTTGAATTTCCTCCTTATCTTTCCTGCAATCATTCCTGTTCCCTCTCTAAGGTGGTAAAAAAGAATCTACACTTTCAAGTGATGCTGCTGATGACTAAGTGGGGAACATAATCCACATGAGTTGGTGCTGGACCTCAATTTGGGCCTTTGATGCTGAGAACATATTGCCGTCGTCATCCTCTGTGACTAAGATCTCAAAGTCGTCAGAAATATTTTTGTCTTCCAGCAAAGTACCAAGCTATGATGATTTTATTGGGTTTTGTTTGTTTGTTGTGCTCTTGAAAGCTGTCACAAAAGCTGATTCCCTCCTCGCTGGATTATTGTAGCAAAAGCCCAATCTCCCTTCCCACTGCACTGTTCTCATTAAAGCCAGCTCAGGCTCCTCCTCGGCTCTTTGTCTTTAGCTGCCGATGAGTTTGCTGAAAATAAGTGGATATAATGTTGAACTTCCCTCACAGGGGATCAGAGCATACTGGAAACACACCTGAAACTGGAGTAGAACGGAGTGGAAAATCAATGAGTCAAACTGAAAGCAACAGGAATGAACCATTACTATTCCCACTGGTAAACGCAGATCGCCTGTGTGGGTTCATTTCAGGTCACATCCATGTGAAACACACCTGTATTTTTAAAACATACACCAGTAGTATTTATGGGCATCTCTTCTCCCCAAACAGAAGTCTGTCTTCAGGACCAAAACAGTAACTTCCGGGGTTTACATTTTTTCATTTTCAGTTTTAGGTTGAGCATTGGCTGAAGCAAATGACCAGTGTGCACATTGACCGTCCAAAATTTCAGGAATATGTCACTGTTAAAAGTACAGTCCTCATTCACCGATTGATTTATTTTGGAGGGGAAAAGGTTTGCTTCTTCTTCCTACAGACATTGGGAACATAACAGACATTTTTTACTGTGAGGTAGGTTTTGGTTTTTTAGCTGCCTCTGCTAAAAGCAAATGTCATTTAAGGAGAGTATTTTTCTTGCTTGAGAACATTGTTTAAACTCTGGTTTGGCCTCTTTCTTTTGGTTCACTGATGTTTTTTGAGCTTCTGGACTCCTGTTCAAAGTTTAAAGAACAATAACCAGTCAAATGTAAAATAATGTCAATTGAACCAACCTATGACTCAACAGTCAACCAAGTCATCCTGGACCTGCACCAAATGGACTGAGGCCAAAACCTAAAATTGGCATGCGTCCCTGTCCCTCTTCTCCATAGATTTCCACTGAAGCAGAGCCCAGGGTGCAACACGCTGGTTAATATTCCATAATAAACTGCTCCACGTGTAAATGTATATTTGTTATTGACAAAAACCATGAGGGCATGTTGTGCAAGGCTCACCTGGACGGACGAGGAAATGGGGTTTGTGCACCGAGGAATTCACCAGCTTCAGTTCTTTCAGTATCAATTCCCCTCTGAGCAGGACTTCCTGAAAGGGCTGGAGAAGGAATTAAGGAAGAAACGTTCCTTTCTGCTTCTCTTGCCCTCTCTTCATCTTCCCTTTCTCCTCTTCTTCCTCCTCCTCCTCCTCAGAGTTAAGGTTTTATTTCTACTCTTTTATTTGTTATTGAGTTTTATTGCCTTTAATTTCTTTCTTTATATGTAATTCTTTTTGCTGTTGTTGTTGTAAAGCAGAAATTAGCTCTGCAGTGCTGCTAAAAGCACAAACTAGTGGGTAAGTCTGTGTGTACAAATTCATAAAAATCCATGTCTGGACCTCTGTTAGAGGGTTCTACTGGCAGCAGAAGAGTTTCAATTTTATTGTGTTTTTTTCAGAATAGCAGAAATGAAGTTTCTAGTTACCAGTCTAAATTTATGTATGGTTTTGTGACTATTTATTTTACTATGGAAGAATTATCCTGCAGCTTTGGAGCTGTTCAGCATGGAGAAAAGAAGGTTCCAGGGAGACCTTGGAGCCCCTTCCAGTGCCTAAGGAGGCTCCAGGAGAGCTGGAGAGGAACTTTGGACAAGGGCCTGGAGTGACAGGACAAGGGGGAATGGCTTCCAACTGCCAGAGTGCAGGGTTAGGTTGGATATTGAGAAGAAATTCTCCCCTGTAAGGGTGACGAGGTCCTCCACAGGTTGCCCAGAGAAGCTGTGGCTGTCCCATCCCTGGAAGTGTTCAAGGCTGGGTTGGATGGGGCTTGGAGCAACCTGGTCTAGTGGAAGGTGTCCCTGCCCATGGCAGGGGGTGGAATGAGATGATTTTTAAGGTCCCTTCCAACAAATCCTTCTGTGATTGTATGATTCTATTGCCGTTTAGTTTAATCTTTTACTGCCTTTCTTTCAGTACCATTAATATTTTTCCATGTACGTTAGAATCAGCTTTCCAGATGTCTCTCCTTTCCAGCAGCATCATTTTGGCAGCCTGCACACAGTCCTGTGATTGACACAAGCACTGTACATGGCTCACACTGAGGTCATTAATGGAACAAGTCCTGTTAAATATTTTAAGTTCAGTTCCTCTGGTACAGCATTAATGTGTGTTGGAGTTAAGGGGTCAGATCCTTTTCCGATATATGCTGACTATGTAGGATGAGCCAAAATGCTGTGGCTGGTCGGAGCTCGTGGGTCTGTTCTAATAACCACAGAACATCTCGGTGCAGGAGTTCTGCTGCTGCTGAATTCAGTGTATTGGCATATGGAATTAGTGTGTTAAAGGGACTGTGTTAAGACAGTAAAGTTTTGAAGGGTATATTGGCTCTTGGTTAGTTCAGAAAACTAAGAAACTGCTTCCAAGACAGCGTCATAAATGTAAAACACACTTCTGGGGCTGCTGAGATCCAGAACAGAAATCACAGAATCACTGAGGTTGGAAAAGACCAATCACCACCTTGTCAACTGCACCAGAGCACTGAGAGCCACGTCCAGTTGTTCCTTGAACACCTCCAGGGATAGTGACTCCATCACCTCCCTGGGCAGCCCCTTCCAGTGCCTGACAGCCCTTTCCATGAAGAAATTCTGCCTGATGTCCAACCTGAATCTCCTCTGGTGCAGCTTGAGGCCATTTCCTCTTGTCCTGTCCTTTGTTCCCTGGGAGCAGAGCCCGACCCCCACCTGGCTCCCCCCTCCTGTCAGGGAGTTGTAGGGAGTGAGAAGGTCCCCCCTGAGCCTCCTTTTCTCCAGGCTGAGCCCTCCCAGCTCCGTCAGCTGCTCCTCATTGTGCATTCACAGACTGAGTGGACTGGAGCTGTTTCATGGGGTGCGCTTAAAATTAAAAAAAAATCTAATTCTGCTCAAGATTTTTGCACTTTATTCTGCAGAGTGCATTTGTCTTCCAGCCATCCTGGTTCGGGCGCACCTCAGTCTGTGAGCACCGAGTGTGTACCTGTGCACAGGGAGTGGGACGTGTCTGCAGGATTGAGCTCTTGAAGGGCAGGTTTTAGAAGATCAGCATGTGTATGTGATATATATCCACATATATGATATATATTTACCTATAGATAAATATGTATAGATGCATGGTTTTTTCATCCAGCAAAGCATAAAGAATTTGGGAGACCCAGGAGGATTTTATTCCGTATTCTTATGTAAAGTTTTTATTTAAGTATAAAGGTGCTGGCTTCTGTCTGGCTCTGTTTTTGCTGCCTCTTTATTTAAAGAAGCAAGGGTGCACAATGAAATTAAAAAAAAAAAAAACACAACACAAAGCTTTGGAAAAATATGCCTGAATTGATTCATATAGAAATGAATTCTACCCTTGAAGGTAAGACTTTTTGGCTGCTTTACTGGAGCACTGTAATAAATATAAAAGTTTAGAACACATAATTTAATTATCGTATTCTGGCCATAAATGCTTTAGGTCTGTAGTACATTTGAAATCCCAAGAGTTCTGGCTGAGGTTGCAGCTGCAACATCAATTACCATTTATCCATTCCAAGAAAGCTTTGCCTGTGCCCTTGAAACCTTTACGTTCTGGAGAGTATCCAAACGGGAACAAGGCGTCGCGTCGCTCCGTTCGTGCTCCGTTCTCCTCCTGAGCAGCTCCAAGATGGGAGCGGATGCCATTTCATGGCGGGCCCTTGGTGCTGATGGCTCTGGAGCTGCCAGCGGCTCCTCCGAGCCCGCCTGGCACTGCTGTGTTGGTTCCAGAGAGCTCTGAGTCACCTGTGTCTCCTCGGCAGGTTTGGGAATAGGCGTCGTGCAGGCTTGGAGAGAGAGATGGAAGCGCCCAGTGGCCGTGGGGAGCCACGCTGTGCCCCTCAGTGGGTTTGCTCCGTGCACTGTGTTGGGAATCTCCACAAATTCCAGTTCTCATTCTGTGCTGTTGGTACTTGCCTGCGCTCTCGCCGTTTATTTTTATTTACTAGGGTATTGATTGATGAGAAATGAACTGGCAGCGCTCAGAATGATACTCCCTGCAGCCTGTGCTGAGCAGGGCAGACACCAGCTCCCTGGGAAGCCTGTTCCCAACAACACGCGTTTGGCACTGAAGCACCACTAAAGTAAGGGAATTGCTGTCTCTGCTGCTCCAGAGGGGCCAGTGGTGTCAGGCATCACATGGTGGGGACTGTGTGTATCCAGTGTTCCTGTCCTGGGAGTGTGTGTGTCCCTTCTCCAGCATCCCCAGCCTGATGTGATGCCCTTGCTCCTGAGAGCCCTTGGGAGTGGAGGCTTGGGCTCAGGACTGGCAGTGGGAAGGCAGGACTTCTGTGCATTCAGAGCCTGGGTGTACTGGGTTTTCTGATTAAATACCATTTAGTCATGTGCTTAAGGAGAGCACAGCTTAGGTTTGCAATGCAGGTACTTAAGATCTCTGGATTGTACAGAGATCAAACCCCACCAGTGCCAAGGTGTGACTGGTTTGACATGATAATTACAATTCAATTTGTTTTTCAGTAGTGTGTTTTTATACATAAAATCCTACATAAAGGATAGATGTAAAGCCTTTCCTTTCTGTGAACTGAAGTCGCTTTTTTGTCCTGAACTCAGTGTGGATACTTTGGTCAAGGCCTTTGTTAGGATGTACCCGTGCTGTTGGAAACATAAGCAGAACCGTGTTGGTGTTTGAGGTTATTGTCCAAAACCACGAGTCCTACAGCTTTAGTTGTATGGCGGGATGATAAAAATGTGTGTTGTGCAGTTGGAAGGTAATTCTGAGACTTTGCTGCTTTAGGAATGTCTCATATTTTTATTTCTTCTGTGAGTTAGGATTGCAGTACTTCGTTGGCAGGATCATTTACTCTGATGGTGTCAAGAGGAGGCACAACAGTACCTGTCCCTCCAGCTGCACAACAGGTGCTTTTCTGCCACAAGTTCCTGTCACCAGCAAGGAAGGAAATTTGGCCACGGCCTTCCAGAGTGACACATGCCTCATGTTGGCCTTATCTTGGCCATGTCATAGACATGTTGCACAAGATGAGACCGTTAGTTCAAAATCTGGTTTCCTGGCTTATCAGGTTTTTTTTTGATAGAGTGTTTATATGGGTGTGTGATAAAGGCAACGGTGTTAATCGTCCTGGCTCTCAGAGCGGCTGGAAACCAAGAATGCTGGGGGGATTTATTCACAGGCGTTGGTTAAATACTGTAATCCAGAGTAGATTTTAATTTATTATGACATCATTGAGGACATGCTTGTCATAAAGACCAGTACTCCTACCAAAGCTTTCCAGCTCTCCATTTTAAATATGAAACAGGAGAGAAAACTGAAGAATAGGTGGGCCCGTAAGGAAGTTGTTTGGAGGGTGGGTTTAGGGGTGCTGAGTGCAATCAGCACCCCAAGACGCCTTGGCTTGGAGTCCATGACCACGTGTTTAATGCCTCTGACAGTCCCTGTGTGTCCCCTCAGTGGTACTTGGCCATACCAGGGTCTGGCTCTGTGTCTGCACAGCTCACAGGCAGCCTGGGAGGAAAACACATGTTCTTACCGATTTCCAATCTCTTTAAACTGAAATAATAACATTGCAAGAGACAGAAGAAACCAGTGGTTCAGGTTCTCAGCAAAATGAATTTCTGGAATTATTTTCAATCGGCAAACAGACTTCTGTTTTAATAGTCATGACGAGTCTAGTGTCAACAGCCTTGGTTTAAAATTTTTTCCTGCTTGAACTGAAAACTACTTTCCTGCCTAAGTGGGTATAAATAATAATTAATAGTTTCTCTAGTTAATGAAGAAATAAATAAGCAATTCAAAAAAACAGTTGGTGTCCGCAGCCGAGTGTTTACATAGTTCTCATTGCTGGAAGATAAGGAGGAGGCTCAGCTGGCAATGGCATTGAAAATGGTTTCTTTACTCTTAGTTTGGTGATACCTCTTACACCGATAAGTAACTGCCTTGTAAGAGTATTTTCACTCCTGAGAGTATTTTCACACTCGGTGCTGCAGAGCCAGGATGTGCAGTGGGCCATGTTTTGGGGTCTGGGTGTATCAGGAGTGAAGGAAACTCAGAGATTTGAAAAATTACAGTAGAAACAGGAATGAAATGAATAGCCCTATCAAAAGCCTAGTCAAAATAAACACAGTAAAATTCTGAACTGTTTCTGCCCATCCTAGACAAGCTGCATTCGTTGTTTTCCTTGGAGGTGGCACTTGGGCACGAACACCATTTTCTTACTGTGGGAGCCAGTTGCAGATGTTCTGGATTTGTAATTTATAACAGCACCAGGGAATATTTTAGTAGTCTGTAACTCTGAAAAAACCTTCCATTATGCATTTCCCCTGAACTTCTTTTTGTTAAGGGTGACAATTGCTACGCTGATGGCTCCTTTTTGATTGTCAGCCTCCAGATTTCCTGAGCTGCTGCTGCTCTTGCTCTGCAGCTTGCAACCATTTTCCTTAAATGCAGACAGTTTTTAACCAAGTTCTCTTTCTATTGCACATGTGTAACTTGCTGTTGATGCTGATTTAATTCACATTTTTAAGAAGACTTTAGCCTTCACCAGAACCGTGCTTGGGCAGGACACATTTTTGCAAAATGTGATCCAGGCTATTATCCCAAGTTTTCATGTGGTGGTAAAAAGATTTGCAGGTCTGTAAATGACCAGTAATTTTGGTCCTGAAAGTGTTGATCTCCTCATTCTCTTGCTAGAGTTGTTTTTCATAGAATTGTGGAATCCTGGAATGGTTTGGGATGGAAAGAACCTTAAAGTTTATCCTGTCCCACCCCATGCCATGATCAGGGATACCTTCCATTAGACCACATTGCTCCAAGCCCTGTCCAACCTGGCCTTGAACACTTCCAGGGATGGGGCAGCCCCAGCTTCTCTGGGCAACCTGTGCCAGGGCCTCCCTACCCTCACAGGGAACGATGTCTTCCCAACATCTAATTTAAACCTAATGTTGAAACTTCAGTAGTTCTGGGACTTTCATTTGAATAGTGCAAAGTAGCAGGAAGGGAGTGTGGTGGTCCCTGTCCCCGCTGTCTTGGCTGCCACAGCCTGGCCAGGGACTGAGGTGCTGGAGGGACGGACTCGCCCGGCCCTGGGACCGTCCCGTGCAGGAGGACGAAGGATCTGTGGGAATGGAGACCCCGAGACAGGAAAACCTCCCGCTGCCATAAATGTTACCACACCCGCCTTTGGTGCAGTTTGACCCTTGAGCTGGGTTTGAAAGTCTCTGGTGAATGATTAACGCTGAAATGGCTTTAGTTAAACAACTTGATTTCTGCACAGCTCGTTACTGGGGCTGCATCTTTGTTAAGGTTTTCCATTTTACCCTCTTCATCAAGGTTTTCCATTTTACCCACTCCATTTAGGCTTTCCATTTTGCCCCCATATGTTTCCTTGACTGGAAATGATAACTATATCTATACAAATAAATAAAATCAGATTATATATAAATAGTTTTGAAAGTACGTGGGAACGGAACCAACATAACAAATAACACCTTGCCTCTCAAAATAAAATTTCATCAAAGTTTTTACGAAAATAAAAAACCAAAACTTAAAATTGGGAGGTTTTTCCCCTCTCTCATCTATCATGCTTGACTTTTTTTTTCTTTTTTTTTTTTTGGTAAGACAGTTTAGTAATTTTTGTTGCATTTAAAACCATTTCTGCAAATAATGCAAGGTAACTTTTCTATTATATTATCTCAGAGTGTAATTTCCCTGTCTTACCTTCTTCCTTAGGAAGTGGTTGGTTGTCTTTTACTACATTATTAGTAAAATATTTGTATTAAACATTGGTCTAGTTAGTTGTGCCTCTTGCAGGAACCCTTGTGCATTGTAATCCCTCCTGGTTGTGTTTTACAAGCAGGGGCTGTTGGTGGCTGGCAGTTCTCTACACAGTTAGTAAATATTGCCCTTATCTGATACAGCCAGGCTGGGAAGATGTGCCAGGAGCCTGGATTAGATTGCTGGCTACTGCTTTAGTAATCAATATAATCATTTATTTTTAGTTTTCTAAGTCATATCATCTGTTTTCTTTCTCATATTACATTTTCTGTGGTGCTGGTACAGAAAATGAGCCCTGTTTAAAAATTAAAGGTGATTGAAAAGTTTCATTGGAATATGTTTGGCACTGCCATGGTTTCCCTGACAGCTGATGAATGTTGCGTTAAAAATGCTTTTGTCAGAAATTTGAGAGGTATAAAGGGTTTTATTTTTGTATCTAAATTAGCTGTCTTCAAAATTATACATAGAAAGACGTTTCCATCTTATTCTGCTTTTAATCATTTTAACGAAGCAGAGTTCTCAAGTTATGTATTCTTTATTTAAACTTATAGGCTCCCAGCCTATACTTCAGTGCTTAGTCTGAGATTTTTATTCTAAGAAAAGCATCTACTGGGCCTAAAACTTAAGAGAAAATAAGGCATCTTAGAGTGGCTCTTGACTGGCCAGTTATTACTGATTGTGGGAATGGGGTTGTTTGATTTTGAGGTAGGTGTTGGGGTTTTTTAGTTGGGATTTTTTGCATAGGACTCTACAAAGTGAAGAAACAATTCAGTTCCTTTTTCCAAGTGGATCATTCAGCTGGGAAGGGAGGGGGCCAAAGAAGAAAGTAATATATGTATCACATGAAAGTAAGCAAACCTCCGTGCTTAGTGCTCATTCCTAGAGGTCTCTGCACTTGAGGAAGGCAGACGTGCTGGGTACAAATCAGGATGAGTGTGTAATTAAAGATGCATGTTTGTAAGGACATCAAATAGAGAGAACTGGGTTGAATTACATTCCACCATTGCTTGGATGCTGAGGGCTGGATTGTGCAACCGTGGGGTTTTATTAGAGCTTTCTGTTCTTTAAAGGAAGACAAATTAATTGGAAAACCCAGCAACGCCATCCCATGGCTCATAAACAGGGATACAGTCCATCAGTGAGCTGACAGACGTGCTGATGGTGGTTGTCAGCCTCTTGGTAGAGTAACAGAGAAGTGCTGCAGCATTCCACAAATATTTTCTGAATGCAGAGGAGCAATGTGGCAGATTTGAGCTCCATTCCAAGTTCTGGAAAGAAACATTCTTTCCTTTGGGAAAAGAGGGGCCTTTTTCTTCCCTTTTTCCTCAAGGCTCACTCATTCTCCTTCATTCCCACTGCCAGCCTTTCCTGTTGAGGCCTTTGCACCACCCTTGTTTTGCTCTCCTCTTCCCACTGCTCTTCCAGCATGTTGGAGCTGTTGCAGAGCCCCTGTCCAGTGTTTTCATTTCTGCTCAGCCCTCTGCTGTGGCTGAGATACAGCTCAGCTCCTCCCCTAGCTCAGACACTCTTTTTTAGGGGGATCTACATGTATCCTAGGTCTTTGCCTGCCTGTGCTCTCTCGTCTTTTCCCCTAACCCAAGTAATTTTCACTTTTCTCTACCCTCTGGTTCCATTTTTGTCAGTGAGGACTTCATTGACACGTTTATTCTGGCTTGACTTTGATCCCTCTGTATTTGAGTGGGAGCATTCCTGCTCCTTTTTATTGCCTAAATCCCTCTTGGAAAGAACAAACACGATGGCAAAGTCCTTTGAATTGCCAGAGGGGCCATTTCTCAGGTACTCTGGGGATGAGACATATGGACCAGTTCAAAAGCAGAGCCTCCCAGGTGTTGAAATATTCTAATTTGGGCTGGAATTTAAGGTTTGTGTGAACGTTTGAGAACTGTGGGGTTTTTGAAATGTGTGACCAAATCTGGTCAGGCTTTCTTGGGGAGAGGAAAAGGAATTTTCCGTGCAAGAGCTAGCCCACATACGAATGTTAAGCCCACACTGGGGAACGTGGATGGTCTGGAGAGTTTCCAAGGAAAGGCACCAAAGTCTTTAAAAAAGTGTCATTTTTCTAGCTTCATCTGGAGAGTGGCTGGAACCCTAAGGAACAGGATTTTCTGTGAAAGGCATTTTCAGTGAAGCAGACGGTACAGAAATTGGATTTTAGGAGTTTAAAACACTGTTGGAAATCACAGAATGGTTGGGGTTGGAAGGGACCTCTGGAGATCATCCAGACCAGGGGCCCTGCCAAGGCAGGGTCACCTGGGGCAGGTGGCACAGGAATGTGTCCAGGTGGGTTTGGAATGTCTCCAGGGAGTGAGACTCTGCCACTTCCTGGGGCAGCTATTCTGATGCTCTGCCACCCTCCATGGAAAGAAGTTCTTCCTCATGTCGAGGTGGATAAACTCAACAAGCTGAGCCTTGCAGGAGGTGTGGGGCAGCCTCCAGCGGGCAGTGCTGTGGCTGCAGCTCTAGCTCAATAAGATCAACCTCTGAACTCTGGCCCAGCACTGCTGGCTCAGCCCTGAGGATTAGGAGCAGCTCCAGGGTGATTACGACGGATTGTTTGTTGTTCTGACAGGGATTTATTTTTTTTCTTAACGAACTAACCCTTCATTTGTAGCTGAGCTGTGTGTTTACATTGGAAAACCAGGTCCTGATGTTAGGAATGTATATATGTTCTTCTCCTAAACCGCTGCGGTGAAGTGATCACTTGTTACTGTGAATATTTATCAGTATATGGCCCAACTTGCACAGCTTCTTGCATAACAGGATCCCAGTAGAAAACTCGGTGATGGTGCTGGAAGCGGAGCCCATGTGCACACTGCGGGGAATGTGACAGTAATGGAAACAAGATGGAGTAAGAACGCGTTTTAAGAGTCAATTTTAAAGGCTGGGATAATTGTGCAAGAAACTTGGCGTCAGAAACGTGTAAGGGAAGGAATCTTGACCCAGCCAAATAGGCCATGAAAAATCCATACAGCTTTCCTTAGGTTTTACAGAATTCCTTGTTTAACTCATTCAGAGTCTGGTGCACTTTATGTGCAGAACTGTCCCGCTGGAGGGTGAGGACAAGCCATTTCTGCAGGTGCCAACGTTGTGTTTGCCTCTATCCCATAGATCTTAATGAAGTATTTTTCTGCTTTGTTTCAGCCCTGGAATGAGATCAGATGTAAGCTCCTCTCCATCCACAACCTCAGCAACTACGGGACCACCTCCCAAGCTGTGTCTGGTGTGCTCCGACGAGGCCTCCGGGTGCCATTACGGTGTTCTGACATGTGGCAGCTGCAAAGTGTTCTTCAAAAGGGCGGTGGAAGGTAGGGCATGCTTTGATGAGCTTGCTGTTTAAAGATATGAAACTCCCTGTACATACCATCCATGTTCAAACCGTTAGATCACTGATCTTGTCATGGTAAATCACATTGATAATGGTGCATTATCCAAAGCGTGGATTCCATTCACACTGCTAAAATGCTCCTATTCACTCTGTGTAAAAGGATTTATTGTTGTCTTGGCTTTTGTCTATTTCATGTTCTTTCACTGTTGTTTTTGTTTATTTGTCCCGTTTTTATACAGATATTTGTCTGTGTGCATTAGATTTGTAAAGTTTGTGATTTTTCAGTTGAAGGTTAGGTGCTTTGTAGAAAATTGAACATAAAAACTTGGTAAATCCGTTGTGTTTGGTTGTGGTATTTTTGCAGTTCTTCCTGTAAGCAGTGTTGGTTGAACTGCATCCATGGCCCTGTGTGAGTCGTAGGTATTTGGGTAACAGGGACGTGTGTGTGGTTTTGGAGCACTGAGATTTCTGTCTAATCACAGGAAGAAAAGCAATGTAGAAACTAGAGATGATGGAAAACTAAATGTGATTAAGGGCTCAGTGATTTTGGGGCTGCATCAGTAGCTATTTTGTAATGGACTAGCTTGTACGTCAGGGTGTGACTCTTGACTTCAACATCAGATGCAGTGAAGTTGGAGCATATTCCCAGTGTCTCTTAAAGGATGGTGATTCCTTAGTTCTGAATAAGAACGTCATTCTTAGTTACAGCCTCCAGGGTTTCCTGTCTCGTGCCTTCCTCATGCATCCTCCACTGAACCACACTCATTCTGTGCTGACATTTTTGTCAGCTGGGATCTCTGGAGAAGAGGGAAGGCTGTTTGATGAAGACAGGCCATCATTCAGTCTTCAGAAGCAGCACTTTCCCCCAGTTCCCAGCTCAGTGGGTGCCATGGGGAGCTCTGTGGAAGTGCAGAGCCTCTCAGAGGGACCGGAAGAGTCAAGTTCACATCACAGTCACAGCCTGTCACAAGGGGAGGGATGTCGGCCCTGGGGGAGCTGAAGCTGTTCTGAAGTGTAACGAGGCAGTAGGAGCTCAAGTGCAAAGCACTTTATTTAAAGCAGATAATCATCTGTACCTTTGATTAAAATCAGGTCACTGGAGATCCCTCAGGAGATATATTATATGGCAGCTGGATATGTGGCATAGCCACAGTTTTGCCTGCTCTTAAGCTTAAATAGGTCAGAAGAGTATTGATACAGGAAAGAACCAACCCAGTGATTCCTTTTGATCAGTGGTGCAACTTAACTCATCATATATCAACTGTATCAGTATTAAAAATGTAAGCAGGTTTGTGGCTGAAAAGTGGCAATCAGTTCCTCAAGGCTTACTCTGCTTCCATTTGTATTGTTCCACGAATTATCCCACCCTTCACAGGATCATTTAGGTTGGAAAAGCCCTCCAAGATCATCAAGTCCGACCTTTTACTGATCACCACCTCGTCAGCTGGACCATAGCGTAGCACCCTTAATCCTTCCATCAGATATCATGGATGTTTTCAGGAGCCCTTCCAGGATCTGTTAGTCCTGATCTTCACTTTAAGGAACAAATAATTTGCTTTTGTCTTTTATAGGCATTTTTTTTAATTAGGAACACATGTAAAAGGAATTTGTTTCTGCAATATCCTTTTTATTAGTAGCTGCCAGGCACCTGTTAGTATTCAGATCAAGCTGACTCTGCACACTGGTTAGCCAGAGCCCTTTTTTCCACCTTTGCCTCCAGGCCTGTGGACTGTGATAGAAATAATCACAGAAACTGTTAAGTGTCAGTGTCTAGAAAGTCCATATAAAGTGTATTCCTTTCAGCAAAGAATAGAACTAGAGGAGAAGAGGGAAGATGAAGGTGGGAAAGCAACTATATATTTATGCACAGTTCTTTACACAAACAGGCTTTCAGGAACCCAGAAAGGCCAGAGATCTTGTTTTAGCTCTGATTTTCATGGTGTTTCAGAGTCTAGAGCCCTCGTGATCGAGTTTCTCCTGTCGCAGAACCAGCCCTGTTCACCTCCCAACGTGTTATCCCAATATACCAACCTGGATCTTCAGCACTCCTCCCACCTCCGCTTCCTCGCCTTGGAGCGGATCCTCACACCTCCCTCCACTGCAGATTCCCCCAATACCTCTCCCTCCTGCTGTGCTCCAGATTAGCCCTGTTTGTCAGCAGTCTTAATTCCATCTTCCAGAGTCCTTTATCTGCAATTTCTAACCTTTTTATGGGGCTGCTGTGCTCAGATGAGCAAAGAGTATCAGAGTATCATAGAGCATCAGAGTCCCCGACACCGATGAGCGCTGCAGGCAGCACAACGTCGTGGAATGGCCAACCTCTCCGTAAAATTGCCCCTGTGTGCCCCAAATCCCCTTGGAAACATCTCCACTGGCTCACTACTGGTTTTTACCAGAGTATCTGTGAAGTATCTCTGAGTTTTGAGCAGCAAAGAGAACTGAAGCACATTCCTTTGGCACATCCTCTGGGGAGCGCTCAGGCACAGAGATCGATTTCCCTTCATTTTCCCCCAAGATGTTCATGTGGCAAGAAGGCTTTAATATAATATAATTCAAAGAAATAGTGTAGCTTGCCCACAGAAAAGGCAAGAATAGGTGAGAAGTAAACAGAAGAAATCAAACCTTCATGGAGAGGAGCCTCTTTGTTAGGAATCAAATGGAACAACAGCTCAGGAAAATCTTCACTTGAAGTATCTGTGTTATTGTGTGAAACTGTGGTCTCGTCAAACACCTTTGAGAGATGTGGAATTGTGGTCTCTGCTCCTCTGGCGTGCTGACAAATTATCAGTTTATATTTCATGTGTGTGTACAGGTATATTTGTTTATATGTATTAAGGTGCTAATGGCAAACAGAATGGTGAGTCCTGGATCTGTTGTCTAAGTTGATTAAACACAAAGATTACACAAGGATCAGGAAGGCTCCTGTTCCCCAAATGGAGGAGGTGGGAGAGTTCATTCAGAAAAAATGTTCAGAGCTTCCTTGGAATATCCACTTGAGACACTTCACTGGAGAAGTTTGACCAAAGCCATAGGAATGGACTCTGCCTGCCCATAATTTTCACAGCTGACTTGAAACAAATTCCTTACCCAAGCTGTTTTACTCTGAGAAGACTCTTGAACTCTGTTGTTAATAACTCTGTATTTGGAAAATATGTTTGTTTCTCACAATATTGTACTGTCAGGACTTTGCAATATGGTGTAAAAGTCCAGGCTGCAGTTTTCTACCCTCTAAAGAAACGTATTTCCTGATCCCTGTCTGGGAGACAGATTTATCCTTTAGTAATGCCTTTCCCTTAGTAAGGTATATTGAGCCATTTGGTCATACAATTCAAATAATTAAGAATATATACTCTTCTCTTGCCAAGCTCTTAACAGCTAAGAAATAGTTACTTAATTTCTGTAGTTCAAGTTGTGTTTTTAGGGTCACTTTTGCTCTAAATCTGTGAATTCAGAAAAATATCAGAGAACTTGGTTTGTCCAGGTCAGGCTGCAAATTAAAGAAGAAGGTTTCATGACTTTCAGACTGATGAAGCTGTGTCTGTTTTCTGTAGAAATCTGTCCAAGTGTATTTTCAAGATGTGCTTGTGAACGTTATTTGTGCCTCTTGTCAAACTATATAGAGAAATGGGAAACCTGCTGTAGAAGAAAGATTTGGTAAATGTAAGGGAAAAACAGTTTTAAAAATAGAAGTTGCCTGATACTAACAAATCGAAAATAGGATTTTGAACTAAATTTATTGGCTTTGGGGTCTAATTTTGAGACATTTGTTTGGATGCATGAAATCAGATGTATACTGATATTTCTGCAAGACATGCAGTGCAATAGGTAAAGGTCTTACATCGTCCCCAGACCCTTGGGGACTGAAGGGATGAATGGCTTCAGCTACTGCTCTACTCGGGGAGCTTATGGTTGCTTTGGTTTTTGTGCACACAGGGCAGCACAACTACCTGTGTGCTGGGAGGAACGACTGCATTATTGACAAAATCCGGAGGAAAAACTGCCCGGCGTGTCGCTACCGGAAATGTCTGCAGGCTGGCATGAACCTTGAAGGTAACCGTGTGTCCACATCCCTGCTTTGGGGTTGCAATCCTACCCAATACCCAATAAAGGCCAGGCTGCTTATGAAACAATGATTGGAGCAGCACTTTAATATGTTAAAAGCAAGTGCTGCATTTCGTGAGCATTTTAATAAGGCAGGAGGTTTTTATGCTGTTTCTCCTGTCTGTGCTCAGTTGCTCTGTCTGTCGGTATGTTCAGTAGAAGTGAGTCATACACACAAGCCAGGGTTATTTTTTATTCCTGTCAGCACACATATATATATATCGTTGCTTTTTCATGGAATATGAGACAGGAGAGTTCTTGGGGAACACCTGGAGGGAAATGAAACACCTGTAGGGAGATGTGCTGTCTGCCCATCCTCTCTCAGGAGAGTGACTTGACACTGAAACCAGTGGGGCACGAGTGGGGATTATATCTTCAAACTGAAGGAAATGGAAGTATTTTTATTGATGCTGTGGATTCTTCCTAAATACCTGTCAAAATCTCTCCAGAAAAGGTCGATTAAGTAAATAAATTTAACGTACCAGTGCAGAGTTGTTCACTGCTGAGTCCTCAATGGCTTGTAAGAATCTGAAGGCCATGTCAAGTAGAGATTTAGCAGCAGTTGTAAAATGGCATAAAACACTTTTATTAGTGTCAGCTACATTTTATGCTTGCTATTTTTCTCTGAGCAGAGATTAACACAGTACTTCCTAACACAGTTATCCGTGTGGTACTTGTATAATGAAAATTGTCAGATAAAATGAAAATGTCAAAAATATATTTGTCAGCTCCCAAGGATGAACAGAATTCCATTTCAGTCAGTGATAATATCCTTTGGTTAGATGTAAGTGGTGAATTAAGTTAAAGAGATAGATGAAGCACATACTGGAGTCCATGTTAGCACGTCGTTTCTCCCTCCTCTGCTTCCAACCTCCTTCAGCAGGACACAGCACCAGGTTTTCTGTGCTGCAGGTGCCTCTACCTGCCCCTTCCTTCAGAGCAGAGGGAACAAAGCCAAGGATCTGCAATGCTCTATGACCCACTTACAGGCCCAGCCCCTCCTTCAGGATGGAGATTTGCTGGAGGAAGGGATGTTGCTGCTCGGTTTGTTACCATGATCCATGTGCAGGATGAGAAAGTACAGCCAAGATCTGCAATACTGGGTTCTAAAAGAAACCCCTAAAGCACGTGAGGTCATCAGTGAGTGTCTCCCAGGAGCTGGATTTAGGTTTGGGGCACTCCCAGTGGGCTGAACCTCACACTTCAGAGGTCAGAGCAGGACAGGTCTCTTGTCTGCTCTAGGTACCCATGGGGGACTGGTGTGGCTGGGAGCAAGGACAGGGGACAGCAAAGACTAAAAACAGTTTCAATGATGCAAAACCCCAGAGTTTTTGCTTTGAGATGGAAAAGAATGAGTTCTGGTTTAAGGTTTGGTTCTATTTTTTCTCCTCATAGTTTTTTTCAAAATACATCTATGATATTCATGTATTTATTTATAAGAATAAAGCACTTTATTAGGTGTAGTATTCTGATAGTAAGATACAGTACTCTCATAGTAAGACTTTGCCTTCCTGCATCACTTTAAGTAGACACCAGTATCGCTGTGTTAGGGCATGGAATCAGAGAATCATGGAATGGTTTGAGTTGGGAGAGGCTTAAAGCTCATCCATTTCCATTCCCTGCCATGGGCAGGGACACTTCCAGTAGACCAAGGTTGCTCTAAGCCCCATCCAGCGTGGCCTTGGACATGTTGAGTGGGCTCTCTGCAGCAAAGAAAATGAAATGGAATGACATCAGATGTTTGCCACTTCTCCGCTTGTAGGTTGGAGCCCTTCCAGTGTAGTTTGTCTGAATTCTGGCACAGAGAATCCTAGAGAATAGTGAGGTTTTGGAGGATGGAGATTGTTATATAAGTTGCTGGAGAAGGGGGGCGGGGGCTGAAGTTTTTATGTCTGAGAGGGAAAAGGAGTCTTGAAACTCAGCAACACAAAAATGGGAGAACTCGGAGCAGTGTGAAAGGGTGAAAAACACCCTGAAAACAAGAATTTTTGGGACAGATCTGAACAGATGGGGAATGGGTCGTGCAGAAAAGCAGACTGGGAGGCAGCATGGAGTGCAGCAGAGACTAAAAAGCAGTTTCTTTTATCTTGCCTATTTTAGGGTCACAGTTCAGAATTTACTGTTGTTTAAAAGAGAATTAAATTTGCATACTTTTTAGACAGTAATTTCTTTTTGACAAATCCCCTGCTGCACCCTCAGTGCATAAATAATGGTTATAGCAAACCAGTGAGTGATCAAAAGAGATCTCAATATCCAGCCTGTCAGTTCTTCAGCCCCTTGCACTCACCTGATGTGCTGCTGGACTTCTTCTGTGAACCTGCCCCAGCACATACTGAGGGTATCTCAGTTTCTAATACCTACAGTGGATTGCACTAATTTATTTTAAAATAAATTAAAAAATCCTGACCTGTTCCCGTCCTGAGATAAAAGTGGCTCCCTCTACTCTAGAAAAATATTACTTGCTGATTTTCTACTGGCCTTTTTTATCATAGAATCAGTAAGGTCGAAAAAGACCTCCAAGATCATCAAGTCATTCCTTTGGCCCTGCTTATCACCCTTTTCTAGAACTTTCTTTATTCTATTGCATGTTTTTTTGGGCATAGGGGAAAGGAAAAAAAAAATCAAACTATCAAACTGCAGGTACCAGAGAGTTACCCAGCAGAATAATGATATTTTGTACTCCAGCCTTTATTTCCTTGAGTTCTCATTTCCGCTCCCACCGCTAATTGGTGTTCCTTGGCACCCTTTCTCTTTGTGATGTGTTGGAAGAAAAGATTTATTGTTAGGTTTTATGCCTGTAAAAAGTTGTCTCATAATTTTTTTGGCTTTTCATGCTGCTTTTTACAGCTAAACTTGGCAATTTATGAGTTTTTTCTGCAGTCTTCACTTGGAATTTATTTCAGATTTTTGAAGGATCGTTTCTTCTTTCTAATCCCATTCCTTCCCCTGCTGTAACTGCAGTGGGCTTGTTATAAATCCCAGTTCAGCAGGAAAGTGCCTGTCTGTCTGGGGTGGTGGTGGCAGGTCCGTTGCCCACCTGGCTCAGGTGCAGGACCATCTGCCCACGGGGCAGGGAATAGGAAGCCTGTGCAGCCTGGGTGGGTGCCAGACTGTAGGAGGTTGGGGGTGGGTGGGTTGTTTGTTTTTAACAGAAAATTTTGGATGCTTTTCTCTCCGTGCTGAGTTAATCTGTGGGGGTTATCTCCTGCGATGTGCCCTAAGGAGCTGGGGTAAAATTAGTGGGTTTTTTATATTTGAAAATAAATTATAAAGCAATACATTATCTCAGCCTTCTTTTTTTTGGTGAGTCCCGGCTATATATCTAAGTCAAGGCTAGTAACACAGCCTGATAAAAATTCTTGCATAATAATTTGCCTTATCAGATCTATTTATTTTGATTATAATTTTATTAGGCTTTCTGGGCTGGAAATACTCCATCCAGGTGTCTGCAGGAAGCTGAAGGCATGTGCTTCTAAATTTAAGTCATAGCAGTTCATTTGCTCCTCAAAACGTGGATAATGGGGCAAAAAACACCAGAATGTGGAAAGGATTTTGGAGCAGCCATTTCAAAATTAAAACAATAACAAGAAACTCCTTGCTGCACGGAAATAACTGTTGCTATTCTCCTATGGCAGGTTTGGCATATGTGGCCAGTCTGCAAATATTTGGGAAAATGCAATTTATACAAGGTCTGTAGAGAATTCCTTGTGTTTAGCATTTGGTTTCTGAGGGCCGTGTCGTAGCCATTGGGTCCAGGAGGGAGTTTCATGTGTTGTTACACTGCAGGGTTGGTGCATTTTGGATGCTGAGAGATTCTGAACAGGTCCAGAGGAACTTTGAATGTGAAACCACATTACGTGATGCTTTTATGGGCTACTGATTTATCTCAGAAGTTCCAGAGCAGAAATCAATTAATTAACTGAGGCACACAGGGAAAGAACTGGTTTCATTTGGTCTCTGTTAACAAATAGCATGTTCTGTGTGGTCGCCTCCATCCAGGAGAGCCAGAGCCAAGCAGGAGACTCCATTATGGACAAGATGCTAATAAAATTGTTGCTCCAAGTTTTTGTAGTTTACAGTTAACATCTCTGTGTGATGTTTTATTTATTTGGCGAATGAGTTTTATGGTTTAATTACACAGCAGTGATTTATATGCAGGAGAAACTGGCAAGAGAAAAAGCTCGTCCTGCCCAGCATTTTCAAAAAAAAAACCCCTGTTTTCCCTGGCTCATGAGATCCAGTAATTTCTTACCCATTAAATATATTCTTTCCCTTTCTTTTGCCTGGTTCCTATACTTAATATCTTAAGGAACTTTTAAAGTTCTGCAAATATTTCTAATGGTGGGATTTGGCCTTGTGTTTTAGGATCAGCCTTGTAAGGTACCTGCAGACATTACTGAACATTTGGAAACAGTAACATAAATGTGACTTTCATTAAAACATAAAGCAAACCTACTTTCAATGGAGGCTTAATTAGAATTCATGTGAAATTATTTACTTCATGCACAAATGCTGTGCGGGTTTCAGTGGCCTGGTCCCAGCTGCAGGGAGGAGGGAAAGCAGCGTTTCCTCTGCTGCATTTTTATCGCTGTGTGGTCACTTTCCATCGTCTCACCTGTGGCTTACCCAAACTTTCCTAGCTCGCAAAACAAAGAAGAAGATCAAAGGACTGCAGCAGGGAAGTGCCACGGGAACACGGGATGCTCCCGAGGCGTCCGGGAACAAGAGCATCGTCCCCGCGTCGCTGCCGCAGCTGACGCCGACACTGGTGTCGCTGCTGGAGGTGATCGAGCCCGAGGTGCTGTACTCGGGGTACGACAGCACCCTGCCCGACTCCAGCTGGAGGATCCTCTCCACCCTCAACATGCTGGGAGGGCGGCAGGTGGTGGCTGCAGTCAAGTGGGCAAAGGCAATCCCAGGTAACACGCAAATATGTTCATTGCTGATGCTGTCTTCTTATTGTACTTAAAATCTGGGTTTGTTTTCCTTCAAAGCTGTACAGGTGAAGTTTTAGTAGTATCTGGGCTTGTTCATGTCTCAGATACCTGTGGAGTAGAAAAGTAGGAAAAAATGCAGAAATATGTTTACTGCAAATTAGGTCATTTTACTTGAACACTTTGACTTTTGGATCTTAAAGTTCATATTTAAATGGAGATTTGTTTTAAAAGTAATATAGAGAACTATTTTTATTAGCTCTGTGTCCACCTTTTAGATCACAGAATCACAGAATGGTTTGGGAGGGGCCTTAAAGCTTCACACCCTGCCACAGGCAGGGACACCTCTCACTAGCCCAGGTTGCTCCAAGCCCCGTCCAGTCTGCCCTTGAACACTTCCAGGGATGGGGCAGCCACAGCTTCTCTGGGCAATAAATAATCACTTCTTGAATATTTTTAGCAAGTCCTCTTGACTTTTACAAACCAGCAGCACTGCTGTGCTGCTTCTCTGGGTCTGCATTCTTGGATGGTTCCTTTTTCACTCCCCTTCAGCATATCTGCAGTTTTTTCTTGACTGGGAACAGAGTGTCGAATTCCAGGGTGGAAGTCAAGATGTTCATTTTCTCCCCAGCTCTGTAGCAGCACAGTTAAACTGACTCTTACCTGGGGAAGGGGGGAGGTTTGTTGCTATTTTGGCTCCCACCTGAAGACACAGTTAGACACGGAAGAAGTGATGTCAGATCTCAGCCTAGGACATAACACATGGCATCTGTCTTGGGAGAGGCCAGGGCCAAGGATAGCTGAAGATCTGTTTATTCGTACAGAAGAAAGATCAATGTTTATCTCCCTCTTACTCCTGTCAGTCCTGTTACCTACCTGTTTTCAGAAACCCTGGCAAAAACACCTCCATGACGCATGTGTTGCCCAAAAATAACATCACAGAACAGGTCTGCCGAAAAAAAAAAAAAAAAGAAAAAAAGAAAAAGAGTCTGATAATGAGGTTTATGAATCATAATAGTGCCTCTTTGAGCAGAGGAAATGAATTAACAGTGAGAAAGAAAGGCTGGAAAACTCAAATATATCAGTATTCAGCACATAGGTTTGTGTGTGTTCCAGTTGACAAGGTGGTGATTGGTCACAAGTTGGACTCGATACCCTTGGAGTTCTTTTCCAACCTCGGTGATTCTGTGTCAGAGCTGTTCACACTGGGCAGTTACATGGGATTAGCTCAGTCTGCTCTAGGAGAGATTCACATGCACACACTTCCTTCTGGGACAGGTCTTTGGGAGACCATCTGGTATTCCCAAATCCAAATTTAGATTCCATTTTATAAAACACTTCTGTGTTCATCGTCTCTGCTGAATGGTTTCCCTAATTAGCCAAACCCTTCAGGTTAGAGCATATGCTCTCAATGGAAATGCCAATCTTCTCTTTAATAGCTACATTAATAGCAACTATTCTTATCTTTCTTATCTCCTTTCTTTTGTTTGCTGAGGTGGTTCCTCATGAGTATTTAATTGTATATCCTGCTCCTGGTTGTAGCCCATCAGCCATGTTGACAGCACGCCAGCATTCCTTGCCAAATCTTTTCGCTGGTATTTCAAAATAACCTTTTCCTGAGGAGGGTTTGATCACAGATTCAAGGTTTGACCCCATAAGATAGGAATCACTTTGGAACCCTTTGTATTTTTGAAGCAGTACCTGGTTGTTCCTGCTGTCTCCAAAGCCAGGAGCTGTGTTTGAAGCTGTCAGACGAACCAAGTTTGTTCTGTATTCATCTACTGGCTGCTGTCTGTTGGCACATCTTCAGGAAGCAGCTTTTTAGATGTTCTGAGCTCTTTAGATGTCAGATGCTTAATAAAATTAGATAAAATCAACTTGAATTCAAGCTCTAATAGTGATTCAGCGTGGCACGATAGATTCCTGCTAAATGTGGGCAGTATCTGATAGGAACTTGTTGTAAATCCAAAGCTGCCAGCATTTTAGACTGTTTGAGGGACCAGTTGTCAGATTTTACCCATTTCTTCCTTGTTCACTTGGCTCTGTTCATTCTGCAGAAGAGATCAGAAGCAGTTAATGCTGGTAACTAATGCAATACTTATTTTGTAAGTTCTGTGTACAGTTGTTGTTGACTAAGAACAAAATCTTACACTAAGCCATTTATTGTCTGGGGGACTGCTCTCGTGAAAAGTAGCAATCCCTGTTATTTTTGGAAGGCGGCCCAGTGAATTATAGCGTATATGAAATACAATTGTTGCCTTTTGTGATCTATCTGACTGACCATCAGTTCCAGATAACCACATACACATATATTATGATTTTTAAATATTACATCCCCTTTTACTCCCTGTAGTGCCTGTGCACTGATAACACAGCAGTTGTGCTGGTCATAACCCTGGTCCTTTTCCAAGTCATGCAAGTTTTTTGTCCTTTTTTTTTTTCCTGCAACTGACACCACCCCTCCTCAATTTTTATTTTTCTAGGTTTCCGAAATCTGCACCTGGATGACCAAATGACCCTTCTGCAGTACTCCTGGATGTTCCTAATGGCTTTTGCTTTAGGCTGGAGATCCTACAAGCAATCCAATGGCAATCTCCTGTGCTTCGCACCAGATCTCATCATTAACGAGTGAGTAAGACCTGCCACAGCGTTTCTGGGGTTTGCACTCAAGGGGTTGAATCACTGGGTAGCAAATCCTTGCTGAGATCCCAGATCTGCCTGTCATTTGCAACTTGTTTTCCTTTCAGCAGCTTGCTTAGCATTTTTAACTAAGTCAAATGGAAGAAAGGTAATTGAGATATTAAGTGTATTCATATCCAGGAGTTTTTGTGGGAGGTGTTTGTGCTTAAATGTTCCATATTGTGACTGTTCCGGCACCATTCACTAGAATCATTCATGTTATCAGAGCCAACACAGTCAGAGCTAAAAATATGTTTGGGATTGAGAGAAAATTTTGGCAAATTGCATAATGTTCTGTCTGTTTAGTGGATAAAAGTGGCAACATGGTCCTACCAGTTTCCCTGGTTCCTTAACCATTTCTATCTGAGCCCGATTGAAGTAGGCCTGAAAAGACAAGGTTACAAGTGGAACAACCTGCCTGATTTGTATTTTCTTGTTGAACTTTATTATCAATTTTCAAGCAAAGTTGAATTTGGTGGAATATTTGGACTTATTTTTTCTTGCACCACACATCATTATCCTTTTTCCAAATTTGTATTGTGCAGTAACTGTGCTGTAGAGGAGGGAAAGAGGGAATTTGGGATTGTTGAAGTGATTGCATCTAATTCACTTCTCTGTTTCCTGGCCTTACAGCGGAGGCACTACAGTTGGCATGCTTTGACATAGTCACAATATTTTTGGTTCTGTTGCACTTCAGAATCAGATCTCCCAGATATTTTCCGTGTTTTAAAAAAAACATAATAATTGTTACATTTTCTGTGAGATCAACCATTTACATTTCAGACTGTTCCTTTGTCATGTTTATTTATTCCCTTCCTTTATTTTTTTCCTCAGTGTAAATATTTATTCCGACTTGTATAAACTATAATCAGTACCTTATAATATTAACTTCAGAAAAAAGGTGTGGAGGAGATGGCAGGTGAGGGCCCATTTGTGTACTTGTTGTTTATTAAAGTGCTTAAAATGTGTCTCTGGAGCAGAATAGTCTCTATGTGGTGGAATTGAAATAATTGCTGTCACTAAGTGTAACAACATCTACTTTGCCTTACGTCAGAGGCCTCCTGCTGTTTTATCAGTGAATCAAAACCACAGATCTTCACAGCCAGGTGTTGATACTCTTAAAAAAACACAAAACTGGAAGGGTAACCCTGTTATAGCAAACAGTAATTCTCAAATTCCTTCCAGTTACAGTTTGGTACATAAATTGTATATCAGAATGACATTTGTTTTCAATAAAACATACTGACTGAGAGAACTGCAGTTTCTTGTCCAGTGGGCTGCAGATTCTCCATAAAACTCTCTGGTCATAACTTTTTATGTCCCATCCCTCAGCATAAAACAGAGCCACCTCAGAGTTCAACATGGGCAAACACTGACTAACAACAAAACCGCTGCAGGAGCTGTGAGAAGGTTTCAGAGCAGGGAAAGCTGGAGCGGCACCTGGGGCTGGGATGTTGGGCAGGACAGGAGAGGCATCCTGGGCACTTAAGCAAAAATGGACTTGGATTTTACTGCAAGAAAAAAAAAAAAAGCCCTTGGATTTGAATGATCAAATGTGGCCAAATAGGATAGATTAGGTAATAGCTGGTATCTGACAATGGGGCAGGGGGATAACACAGACCAGAGCATGCAGAGTTACTTCCGTGGTTACAGAGAAGTGCAATTACTTCTGGTTTAATTTTTGGGTTTCTAGAAAAACCATTCTTTCAGTTTCTGAACTTTAAAGCCTTGTCCTCATATTAGGTACAATTCAGTGTTTTCAGCTTCAGGAAGGGAAACTCCCATCTTGGAAGGGACTCCAAGCTTCGGTGGTTCAATTGGACCTAACTGCAAAATACTTTTTTAAGATTGATTTATTTATGGGATTAATTAGACTTTCTTTAGCTTCATATATCTGCTCAAGCATCTGAGCAACATCAGTCTTTCATGCATTTATCTTTGTGCCAGCCCTGGCCAATATCATCCTGTGTAGTTACTGTTTACTGACATGGAGTAGCAAGATCAAGTAGCTCATGCAGTCTGTGGTGGGAAAGAGAAATAAATTCCGTTCTTCTTAAATCTTAGGATGGCAGCTTAGCCATTTACTTAGTCTCCTCCTAAAAACGGAATATTTTTTGAATATTCCACTTTTATGTCTGTACTCCTATAATTTATTTATTTTTTAATGGAGATATGTCTATACTAGGTGATAATATATGTGTTCACACACAAAACTCAGTTCAAGTTGTTGAAACATGGCAGCTGAATAAATCTTGGGCTTTAGGCCATTATTTACTACTTGGAAATGGTTTAAACCTGTGATTTTGCAGTATTGTATAACTGTTTCCCCAGTCTGTGATTCAAAACATGCCCTGCTGGAACTGGCACTGGTACCGTATCAGCTTTTGGCCTCTGGGTATGTCACGGTGTGCCCAAAATTACAGTGAGCACAGTGACAGTGCACAGTTGTGTTCATCAAGTAGCAAATGCCATTCAAATGCTGCCCAGCTTGAGAAAGAAGTTCCTGGAAGTCCTGGGTCTTGGGATTTCGACTCCGGTTGCATGTTCATCATCATAGCTCCTTGCTCTGAGCTCACTTCCATGGTCTTGTTTGTCTTTCCAGTCTCATCTGCCATGCAGAATATCTGTATTGATGTATTTGATTAAAAAAATAACCAGTGATTACAGTTTTGTAAGCAATGTTTTGTCAGTTCTCTTATTCCCCAAATTTTTTCCCCAACGTTCTTTTGTAACTCCTTCTGTGGAGTCAGTGTCATCTGGTGTTCAGAACACCAGCGTCCTGTTTACTGGGTTTTAGTCTTTCACAGACTTGACTGAACTGAGTGACTCACGGCAGTGTTGAAAACCCATCACGTGCTTTTATCATCCACACACGTCCCCCAGAGCAAGCACACGTGTATCCATGTGTTCCATGGGCTGGGCTGAGCTGGAACACCACCAGTGCCCCTTGGGCAGCTGGTCCCTAAAGCAGAGGGGTATTGGATACTTACAGAGCAAGGAGGTGATTCAGGTTGGACTCAAATGTGCCGTCACTACAGCAGGATGCCTCCACAGTGATTGAATGCTGCCAATCATATCTTTGAGCCTTTTTATGTGCCTGGCAGTACTTGCAGAAGCCTTGAGCTGCTGTGGCCCTGCCAGTGTCCCTGGGGAGCTCCTGGGGCTCAGTCCGGGCTCAGCAGCTCCTGAACTGCCGTGGGGTACAGCTTCCCTGGGATTGCTGGTCCTGGGTATCCCAGAGCTCTGCTTGAGAGCCAGCATGCTTCTGTGGGTAGTTTCAGCTAAGAAGGAGGCACTTGTGGTGTCCTCACTGAGTACAATGTCTATTTTAATTAAGTATAGCACTGAATTGAAGCATTACATCTGGTTTGTTTGTGGGTAAATTAATCCATGGAGGTGGTAAATGGGCTGTTCAGGGAGGTGAACCAGGATCCTGGACAGGCAGGGAGAGAGCCCCGAGCCCTGCCCTTCTCCGGGTCTGTGTCCGTGACCTGAGCCCTGTCCCTGGGCAGACTCCCTGTGGCAGCTGAGATCATCTGATGTGCCCTGGCCAGGAGATCTGAGATGGGAATGGCTGGGACCTCTTCCCAGAGCATCTGCCAGCATTAAGGATGAGGCAGTGAATCAGCCTCCTCGTGCTCTGACACAGCCAGATCCGCAGCCTCCGGGGCACAGGGCAGAGCTCATCTGTGTGCTCAGACCTCGCTGAAGGGAGGGGGCTGTGCCTGCTCTCATTTTTCGAGAGCTACAGTTTGCATAGCCCTGATACTGCCCAGAGCTGGCATGTCTTCCTATGGATTCTAAGCCTTGTGGATATGGTTGCATTTACAGCAGACAGAAACAAACGACAGGCTGACCCATTTCATAATGTTTATTTTAACCTTCTGCCCAGAAATGGGCATAGTTTTACGTGAGGAAAACTGCTGAGCCCTGTCAGAGAATGTGTTTAAATTACTCAATTTCAAATCTCTGAGATGCCCTTTGATACAGCCCGGAGGGGTCAGGGTAGCATTTGCCAAGCAGCCAGATGGTGGCTTTGTGTCAAGTGCCCTGAGAAACATCCCAGAGCCCAACATTGCACTTACTCCTGTTTCAAGCAGCTTTACCTTGTGTGCACTTTATATTTATGCTGCTACTCCTTGATTATGGAATCTAATGTAAGTCCAGTGTTTCTGGGTTCGTAGATACAAGGCAGTGTCCTGTTCCACTCGGAAGGAATTGTCTAACAGCTCCTTTTGGAAACAGTGGGGTTTTACACTTGTGCTTGTTCTGGTTTAATACTGTTTCAGTAGCTTGTATTTCTGCCTTTCAAACCCCCTTGGAATTCCTGTTATTCTTTGGGTTTTGCACCTTGAGAAAGGTGTAGTTCTTCTTTCCAATCAGGATTTTTTAAGATGCTTGTGAGGGTGCATCACATACTCCTCCTGCAGAGCTAAGAAAGGGAGAACAGAAAACTGATCAGCTTTGAAAGAACTGTAGTTTTATAACTAAATCTTACTTTTAACTTTCACAGGGATCCCTTTTTGTCTCTGTGTAGATTTTAATATTGAATAGGTGATGACTTAGGAAAGGTGACACATCATTAATGAGAAATAAAGTGCTGACATCACTGCAGAGAGATTGTGTACTCTCTGCATAGGAAACAGATTATTTTGCCTGTCTTTACCAAAACAAAAACATGGAAAAGCATAAAATCTTACACTCCTTAGAATTAATCTGTTCTTCTTCTTCATTTCCCACTCAAAACTAATTCTGCAATATTCACAGTACCCATCTGTAGAAGGGGATTGTTGTGTCAGATGAGGTACTACTAAATAAAAGGAGGAGTTCCTGTCTTGATGCAAGGGAAAAAACCCAAAAAGAATATATGAAAACATCATGTATCATTCTGATTCCAGGTTTTCCCTTTTTGTTGTCAACATGGCTTTCCATTTATGGTTAGAAACTTGATTATTACACTACAAAGGTAATGACATTTAATTGCAGTGCTAGCCATCACTTTATGAATGTGAAAGGATATAAGTGTAAAGAATTGAGAAGTTACAGAAAGTTGCTGCTGTCAGTAGTGAGGAAATACGTATTAAATTGGGTGCACTTTGCAAAAGTATTGGAAGAATTAGAGAAATCTCATCTCTAGGGTAGCACACCATCATGTTTCCTTAGAAAGACAAAACACCTTTGGACTGCCAGGCTTGCAGAACTCTGTCACACAGTGAATGAACTCGATTTTTATGTCAAGTTCGTGCTGACATCTGTTGATAACAGAGCTTGCTGACGGTCCTTGGTAGAGACAGGCTCCCTTTGTGGCGCTGGGATCAGCACGTCAGGCTGCCTCGTTCCGCAGTGCTGGGCCGGTGTTTTATCTGTGTAACCAAGGCAATCACCTCAGTGGGCTCACGAGAAAACGGAGCGTCACTTCGCTCTGCGATGGCTCACGTACAGCTTATCGTCTGCCTCTGCACCCCCTGCTGCTCTGAGCGCAGCGTGGAAACTCAGGGGTGTAGAACTTCCAGGTACCTGGACATGCCGCTGATTCCTGTGCTTTTATTCCTCAGGCAGAGGATGAATCTCCCATGTATGTATGAACAATGCAAACACATGCTTATGGTCGCCCGAGAGCTCTCACGGCTTCAAGTCTCCTACGAGGAGTATCTCTGCATGAAGACATTGCTTCTGCTCTCTACAAGTAGGTGAACAGCTCAATTCCCAGCTTTTGGCATTTATATCTACAAAAGTATGTGGTGGACTTGCAATGGATAGAGTCAGATAGATTTATATAATATGCTGCTTGATGGTTTTTATCTTGCAGTAAGATAGGCTGCAGTAAAGTCACAGCTTAGTAAAATTCTGTCTGTACTGCATGAAAGGTCAAATGTGGTGTCACAACAGTCCTTTTAGAATATACAGAAATAAACTAATATGAGACAACATAACTAATATAGGTTACTGTAAGTAAATAACTTTTACAGTGTTATTTTTCCCCTCTGGTGACATCACTGTTACCCAGTGACTTCGTTTTCGCTGTGCTCTGTGGGGCTGTAGCTCCCTGAGGATCTAAGCTGCAGCCCTGGCTTGGCTGCAGTCCAGGGACTCACCCAGCAAGGAGCACGGGTGGGTGTGAGTGTGTGCCGGGAGTGGGTGTGAGCCGGGCACCTCGCCTCACACCAGGAAAGCCTGTGCCTGTGTGTCCTGGGAAATCCCATCCCACGGCCGTCACGGCGATCCCTGCAGTCCCACGGGGCTGAGGGAGCTGCCGACGTGCTCCTGCTTCTGCTTGTCAGATTGGTTTCAGTTCAGTGCAGTGACAGGTGCCAACGCGCTTGGAAAGTAGCAAGAGCAGCAGTGCAAGTCAGGATTTTTCAGCGTAGTACTTCTGCACCAGCTTCATCGGATGGTTTGGGCTGGAAGGGACCTTGAACAGGATGAAAAGTAAATATTATTAAGTTTAAACAGCTCATTACACAGAGGGTGTAAACATTCCTTATCTCTAATATTTCCAGTGAATAACAGCATTAATTCTTACAAAGAAACGAGAACTTGTTCACTTTGGGCTTTTCCCTGATAGGAGCAGCAGGAATGTGCACCCCAGTGCTGTTCATGTTCAGTGAGTAATGGGTGTGGGCAGGGGCACTGTGGTGCCATGGCCAGTTCCCCCCAGTCTGGTGCCTCAGGAGTGGTGTGGGGACCACTGGACTGCCATGGCCCATTCCCCCCAGGCCCAGCGCCCCATCAGCCCGGCAAAGCCTGGCACAGCCTCACTGCCAAGCCCAGAACTGGGACAAGGGCTCTTTTCACAGGAAACTTTCATCCTCTCACAGCTGTGGGCTTTGTAGGAACTTAAAACTTCCCCAAAACTGCAGATTTAGAACATTTTCTGGTTGATTCTGAAATCTCTCCCAAAAATTCCTTACGTGTTTTGGGTGCGATGTAGGCCAACTTTCCTTACAGGAATTGGAAATTTCCTTAGAGAAATTTCCATGGCAGAAGCGGTGACAAGGCAGCACTGGCAGATTTCAGCCCATTCAGGAGTGAGGCCAGGCAGGCGCTGGTGCTGCCCCGAGAGGCCTCTCTATTTGATTTACAGTGAAAGACAATATCTCTTCATATTTTGTTGAGTACATACATTGTGTAAGTGGTACATTGTGGAACTTCTGCAAATTGAATGGCTGAAATTTGTATAGCTCTTTAATCCACGACTTTGCAATTTTAGTTGGTTTATTGTGTTTCTGTGTTAAGTTTTCCAAGAGAAGAGGAGGAGGAGTAAAACACGGGTCTGGACGTGTAGCTCACACAGACGTAGCTCACAGACCTTTTACATGCGAATTATTGAAACAACAGCTGACTTGTTTCATCTCCTGTGTAGGCAAGGCAGGCAAGAGACTTCACCATCTCTCAGAAGGTGACAGTGCAGTGAGGGTTTGAATTTTCTGAGAAGGGGAATGTGCTGTATGGCCTCTGTCCTCCTCTTTTGCTTTCAGTTGCCTTTGTCTCAGTACTTTCTCTTCTGTGTTTTCATCTCTTTTCACTCACTTCACCAAGACGATCAAAGGCTTCAAATGAAGGATGTTAAGGACCACTGGAGTCCATGTTCTCCTTTGTCCGGGTTAGTCCTTGGCCTTTAAGGAAGACCATCCTCAGAGGAGGATGTAGGCACAGAGACTTACCCTGGATTTGAGTCCCCACACCTTGGGTTTCTGACCCCCAGATCCTCATCTGCCCAGCACTATCTCCATGTCCCATCCCTATTCCAAAGAGCTCTGTCCATGCCCCGGTTCCTTCATGGCTTGGGCAGTCAGGTTGTTGTCCAGTCTGGCAGTCCTTGCCTGGACACGTTACTTGATCCATGTCAGGAGGCTTGGAACTAGATGATCTTTCAGGATCCTTTCTGAGCCAAGCCATCCTGTGATTCTGCCCTTGCTCTTCCTCTGGCATGCAGAATTTTTATGGAATCTTTCTAATGTCACATTTCCCCAGACATGGAGAACACAGGAGCTCCAGCCCTAATGGTTCTTCATTAAGGCACTTCAGGGCTTCCACTTGCCTCCATGGACTGATCCCTTCCCTCAGTTTCTTGGAGGGATACCTTTGAGGGGTTTATTTTTATTTTGCAGCAATCCTGTGCTTCTTGTTCAACGAGTCACCAGTCCCAGTTCCTGCTCTTTACTTGTCTCTGCTGTCACTTCAATCAGTCCAAGTCCTTTTTCTTCTGGTCATTTTCATAGTCACAGACTGGTTTGGTTTGGAAGGGACTGTAAAGCTTATCTCATTCCAGCCTGGCCTTGAACACTTCCAGGCATGGGGCAGCCACAGCTGCTCTGGGCTATCTGTGCCAGGGCCTCACCACCCTCACAGGGAAGAATTTCTTCCGTATTTCTAGCCTAAATTTCCCCTCTTACTCCTTGTCCTATCACTACAGTTCGTGATGTAAGAGAACTTAAACAGTGACACAGTTCATAGTTTTATAATGTCTTAAAGGTTCGTATCAATGTTACAGTTCCCAAGGAAGGCCTGAAGAGTCAGTCCCTGTTTGAAGAAATCCGGATGACGTACATCAAGGAGCTGGGCAAGGCCATCGTGAAGAGGGAAGGGAACTCCAGCCAGAACTGGCAGCGATTTTATCAACTGACTAAACTGCTGGACTCTATGCATGATGTAAGTCCTGAAAGGAGTGCTGTATGCATTCCAGATAAATATGTTGGGGCGGTGACAGTGATCTCCTCTAGGCTTTTATTATTTAAAGGGATAAATATCGCGGGGGAGGAGGAGGTCATGCCCCCCTACTGTCTAACTAAAGGTGAATTGACAGCCGTGAACATGCTGCTCTCGGTGCTTCTGCAGTGGAATCCACAGCAATTAAGTTTATAAGTCATGTAATTTTCTGCCTCTTTAGTTTTTAAAAATTATATTGCTTTAAAATGGAGGGACTCGGAAACTGTAAATAATTTGCAGTGGTAGCAGAGATGTGAAGTTTAAAACCTATGTTATCTCAGAGACAGCTAGTAAAGAATGCATGGAATAGTTCAAAATTGCATTGAAATAATTCCTCAGTGCTATGTGTGGTATTAGCAGGACTCATTTGGCAAGGAATTTCACAGTTCAGTCTGTCTCCTTTGGCAATTTTATTCTAAATTACACAGAGCAGTCCAAACAATGTTTAAAACAGGGGAAACTTAGGGACCTCAAAACTGCTGGTTTTTATTTGTTACTGTACCAGGCACCTGGAAAGATCGAATTAAGCTTATCCATGTGTGTGTCACGTCTCTGCTGGGATGGGAATTGATACCAAATCTCTTCAGTGTTTGCATCTGTTTGTTTGGTTTATATTGGAGTGCCATTGACAAGAATTAATTAATTAAACGAGGATACCTGTGCCTGTCCTGTTGGAGCAGGAGATGCTGGGATGTGCCTCACCCATGGGCAGGGGTTGGGTGGGAGGAGGATGGATATGAGTGGGTCCTCTGTACTTCTTCGTCTGCAAGTAATTCTTTGCCTTATCACTTGTAGGTGGTTGAAAATCTTCTGAGCTTTTGCTTCCAGACATTTTTGGATAAATCCATGAGTATTGAGTTCCCAGAAATGTTGGCAGAAATCATCAGCAATCAGATACCAAAATATTCCAATGGAAATATCAAGAAGCTCTTGTTTCATCAGAAGTGACTGCCTTAACACAAAGGGTTGCCTTAAGAAACCGTCACTCGATAGCTTTGTTTTGTAAAGAGAAAACCTACAGAACTTGTTCCTTTTGTCCTCGCAGCGGTGTTTCTTTTGTAATTATGCACTACATGTGGTTTACAGAGGGCCAAGAGTTAGGCTGGAGAAGCAGCGGATTTCTCCCATTTGGGAAAGAATTGGGGAGAAAGGAAAGGCAAAGAAATCGTAAATCGTATTTGTAAGAAATTTTCTCTCTCCCCTCCTGCACCATCCCTGGATGCATCAAACCACCGGTGACAAGCTCTGAGGCTGTTACGAACATTCTGCTAATTAATTAATTGCTGCAGTTGGCTGGAGACAATTTTTTAGGCTTTTTGGGTTGTTTTTTTCGTTTTTTTTTTTTTATTTTATTTTAGTAAAGTGTTTTGGATTTTTTTTTTTTTTAAACGTTAAGGTAGCATTTTGGTTTATGCATGTAACCTGAAGAAAGTTTACAAGTGTATATCAGAAAAGGGAAGTTGTGCCTTTTATAGCTATTACTGTCTGGTTTTAGCAATTTCCTTTAACTTTATATACCGTGAACTCGGCTTGTTCATTTTTTCTTACATAATTTTTTTGTAATACTTCAAGATGCCTATTGTACAGCTGGTTTTTTAAGGTGGGGCAGCTCGTAGCTTTCCTAAACGACCTCTAGACAGTAAATCCTCGAGTAGGTTCATGTGAAAAAGGGTTGGGCTTTTCTAACCTAATAGCTTTCAACTGTCAAAGCGGCTATAAAAAATTTGGCTTTTTTTAAGGGCCAGGGTGGGTGGGAGAACACTCTCAAATCTCATTTCAGTAGATCCGAGTGAAACAAATCCTTTTGGTATATTGCAGAAGTGTTGGATATGCATATTCATAGAAAATTAACCCCGTCCGCACTGGATGTAAATGAGCAGGTTATTTTATATATTGAAAAAAAAAAAAAAAAAAAAAGAAGCCTGATTTTTGCATATGATGCAACAGCCATAACGCAAAGAGTCATGGGCTGCATTGATGCCAAGAAGATCAGTCCTGACTGCCCATCAGGAAATTTTCAGGAAAATATGCATAGCTTCAGAAAAGTTTACTTCTGTGTGGAGAAACTCACGTTTTCTATACACTTAAACCTGTCATCACACGAGTATCTCTGGAAACCCCCGCGGACAGAGGAGGTGGACGTGTGATTGCACCCAGTGGTTTGGCTTTGTTCTCCTGGGCGGATTCCAGAGCCCTCCTCTCCGGGGAGATGTCCGAGCGGCCGCACGTGCGGCTGTGACTGGATAGCCCAGCTCCAAACTCACCTGGTTAGAGACCCAGTTCCACATCTCCACCCGTCACTGACTGCTCCATCCTCTTTCCTGGAGAGCAGGAAAGCTCCGCTACTGAGTTCGTGGTCTTAGAGTTGTCCGTCAAACTTTCTGTCTTTGTAAGGCTGCAGCCCTTCACACTGAATTCCTGGCGTGCCATAAATTCCCATAGGCCTTGTGGATTTCTCCTTGTTGCCATTGATAAGGATATTTTCCGACCTTTAGAAGCTGTAGTAGCCTTTTCTACGTGCACCTTAACAATTTTCTGTATCTCAAAATTGAAATATTTACTAAGCCACTCTAAAATTTGATTTTTACTCAAAGTGGCCAGATTATTTGTGTAATAGAAATGAGAAAGATCATCTGAGAAAATACAAAACCTAATATATTTTTATATTTAGTTATAGTTTCAAATATGTATAATCGGTATATTCGCTGATCCGAGAAAAGAAGGGAAGGGCTACTGCAGCTTTAAAAGCAATTTATTAAATGATTGTAAAATAGCTTGTATAGTGTATAATAAGGATGATTTTTAGATGACAGATTGCTTTATCATGATACATGTAATTATATTTTTTGTAGGGGTCACAAATATGATGAGTGGGAACCCGTTCTGTGTGGTTTGGCTGGAGGCAGCACCGGAGGCATCGGTGTTCGTATCCAAAGAAGTGCTTTGTGGGTGTTTGTAGGGTTGGGTTTGTGTTTATTGAATCACTGTGTAAAAATTCCTGTTGGCTTTTGGGTGGGATGCTCCTATCTGTATGGTCGGGAACTGCTCCCGAGGCATGGCTGAACCAGAGCCCCGCTGCAAAAACTGTCAGCCAGGACACCCAGCTCTGAACTCCCCTCACGGGAATTTCATACACAGCCTCGCTCCCACAGCAAAAACAGCTTCAAAAATTGGGCAATAATCCGCATCCAGGTGCCAGCAATATGTAAATACAGAGCATGGGGTGTCCACAGCACATTTCTACTTTCAGCAAACATTGGTTTCCAACTGAAATAGGAAACTCAATTCTCCTTTCTTAAATCTCTTTTTGAATGCTATACCTATTAAAAAAGATCCTATATCCAGTACTTTGGAGTAAAATAGCACCTTTAATAAAAGAAAATAATAATTCTCTCCTTTGATCTGTACGAAATATGTACATTTTGTAACAGTTAAAGGTCGGATTTTTAATTATGACATGCAGCCCAATTCCATGGGAATCCTCACGCGCCCGGTTGCGATACAGATACAGATAGGAGTTTGGTGCTGTTGGGTTTTGGGAGGGCTCTTTGGTTCAAAGGAAACTTGTTCTTACTTTTGAGAATGTTTTATAAACTTGTATCCCCAGAGCCCTCGGTCGGAGCCTGGGGCACAGCGCGTGCGCGGGTCGGGGTGCACGGACCCCAAACTTGGCATTTTTGCCAGCAAAAGCAACTGCAGTGAACTCCAACAGATGATGATGGAGTTGGAGGTTGGAACTGGATGAGCTTTAAAGTCCCTTCCAACCAAAATTCTGGGATTCTGTGATCCCCCCGTGAGAGAACTGGTCACGTCGGAGGAGAGGCTCTCTGCCCCTTGTGTCTGTTTGCCTGTATGTTCATTTTTAGTCTGTGGATTTAAGGAAAAACAAAGGAAACTGTGATGTTAGAGAAAGAATCGTCCTGTACGTGCTGTTCAGTTCTAAACTTCACCAGTGAGAAAACGTAGTGCTTTAGTCAGCAGTGAGAAGTCCATGTCCTGTTATCCGTAGTCCGTGTAGCAGTGGGTAGTCCCTGCACTCTGGATAAAGCAGGGAGAATTCTGACTTTGGCTCTTCAGTGCCTTATCACAAAGTGCACGGATCCGCCCAGGGACGGCGGGGGCAGCTCAGGACGCGCCGGGCGCTCGCAATGGCCTTACGGGGGGACACCGGGACAGGGGGGCGCTGGGGGGCCGCCACGAGGGAGGGCAGAGGGAGGGGGGCTGGGAATAGGTGCCAATTGATGCCGAAAAATGACCTCGCCATTTTCACAGAGAGGGGTAGGAAAGAGGAGGAAGTGCCTGGATGAACGTTGGCTGCGGGAGCATCCCGTAGTCGAGTTTTAGCGAGGGAGGACTTCAGGGACATGACTTAGAGTGAGATTTTATAAAGATTGTATTATTGTATCCCTGGAAGTGTTCAAGGCCAGGCTGGATGGAGCTCTGAGCAACCTGGTCTAGTGGAAGGTGTCCCTGCCCATGGGTTGTAACGAGATGGTCTTTAAGGTCCCTTCCAACCCAAACCAGTCGGGGATTCCATGATTATATACCAGTCACGCTCTATCCTTAGCCCAGTCTGCAACCAGGGGTTGCTGAGCCATCGACGTCACATAGGAACCAAATTTTCCAGGAAGGTCGAGATCCTCTCCAGCCAGAGGCCTCGTATCCAAGGAAAGGCTGTGTGTGTGTGTGTGTGTGTGGAAAACACCCCACCTCCAACAACCTGCACGACAGCAGAGTCAAGCGATGGGTCATTACTCTATTTTGTATATTAAACAAAAAGATATATACTGGGGACAAATCCTATATCATACCGGTGTATGGCATTATTAAAAAAATCATTATTTTTATCACAGCAATTTTAAACAGCATAAAAGAAAAGAAAAAATTAAACCAGTGACTCCTGTTTAAAAATAAAAGTTGTAGTTTTTTATTCATGCTGAATAATTCTGTAGTAACAAGTCTGTAGTTTTCACCTACTCAGTGAAATGTTGGACTGTAAAAGCTTGTGTGGAATTGTTGAACATTTATTTTTTCATTTAAATTTGCTGTTCTGGTAATACAAAGCCACACATCTGTACAGAAGTTGCAGTAAATGTGAGCCATTTACAGCAATGCCGAATAATGGACAGAAACCATATAATAAAATTCTGCTTTTTTCATTAAATGGCTCCAAAATGCTTTTGTGGCGTTTTTGCTGTGATCCTGGAAAGGGTTGGGTCTGACAGTGAGTTGGTTCATTTGTGTTGGTCTCATTATTCACCTCATATGCAGGAATTATTTGTACTGGAGTGAATTGCTGCTGTAGAAGTTCTGGAGCAGGAGAATTTCTGATCAGGAAGTTCAAATTAACAATGTAATTGAAAATCACAGCTGCCTATATTTTGCCTTTGCATTCTAATGTCCGTTTTCTGGAGGAAAATCAGCACCATGGTTCTCTAAGGTAATCCAGAGCAGGCACGTGCCTTGGAGCAGCCTGACCTGTGCCCACCTCAGAGAAGGGCTAAAGCTGCTGGGACAGTTCAGCTGAGGAAAACAGCGCAAAATGTTTTATAACTAAATAAAGGATTGGTTTAGGTTCCCAGAACAGCTGCAGCTGTTCCATCCCCAGAGGTGTCCAAGGCCAGGTTGGACAGGGCTTGGAGCAACCTGGGATAGTGGAAGATATCCCTGCCCATGGCAGGAGGGGTGAGACAAGAGGAGTTTAAGGTTTTTTCCAGCCCAAATCACTCTGCAATTCTATGATTTAAAAATGTATTTTTGTCACTGCAGTGGTTCTCAACTATCTGATACCTGTCAGAATGTGATAAAAGCTCCTTCCCAAGGCAGGTACCGGATGCCAAAAGTTGGTGATAGAGGGAAACAAAATGTGCTATGAAGTCTCGGTCATTGCCTGGGGGGAGGGTGTGGATTGGGGTGGGGGTCCTGGGCAGGGGGTGGGCTATGGGAATCCAGGCTAAGGGGTCCTGTGCGGCAGGATGATACCTTCCCAAAGGCAGGATTTAAAACCCAGATTGTGAAAAAGGACTTCCCATATCAGCAACACTGAAAGGTGCCTCTATCTGGCTGTGACAACATTGCACTTGGTTCCAGAAGTCTCAGCCCCGGAACAGAAAATGCTGCCATGATGTTCCTTCCCTGCCATGTGGCCATTGGAGTTTTCCAGTGTCAACATCTCTCCAACCCATCAGTAACTAAAACCTCAGCACAGCTCACGCCTTCGCCCCCTCAGCAGCAGAGCGAGTCGTGCTGTAATAAAATCTCATTTAACTGCAGCATAAAAGGCCGAGTTCCCAGCAGGGAATGATTTCTCTGAATTGTTTGCAATTAAAACAAAGCTTACATAAATTTCCCTTCGGTAATTCCCAAGCTGGATTGCTGTGGATGGGGGTCAGAGGCAATACAAGAACGGGATTTATGATAACTGCGTTTATTCGTGAAACAACTGTGGAAAGATTTTTTGAGGAGCGACATCAGATATTAGGATAAAATAACTGGTCTGTGGCTCATCAGCTCCAGCTTCATGGCAAATGCATCAAGTCCTCGATGTGTTCACGTTCCTCATGAAATCCCACTTGTTTCATTCCATTTATAAAATCATTGACATCAAAAACATCTGTGGACCAGGTTCTGATTCCTTGCAGGATTTCTGCCCCTCCTGTGCTCTGTCCCACCACGCTGGCCGTGGCTGGAGCATGGCCATGGTGCTGCCCTGCCCTGGGAGGGTGGGTTGGGGGCCATGGGGCTGCAGCCCTCCCTCACCTGCTGCCTTACTTTGCAATGACTTGCTTTCTGGAGCTCTGTCCTTAGCTTCCAAGAAATTCGGATGAAGCCCAGCATGAAATGGCAACTCACGATTTCTGTTGTGTTCGCATTATCCCAGTAAAACAATGGCGTTTCAGACTGGTTTGGAAAAGACGCCATTAGATGCCATTTTTACAATTCTGACATTTAAGATTTGAGCTCTTGAGTTTGTGTTTGTCCCTGGGATGGTCCCCAACGGGCCGGTTTGTCCGTGGCTGTCTCCCCACTGCAGTGGGAGCTCACAGAGCTGTGCCACGTAATGCACAAATTCTGCATTTATTTTATTCTGCATTCTGCAGAATAAAAGACTCCTTGGCTGTAAGTTACTGGTTATTCCAGAGGGGCTCCCAGACATTCCCAGTGTTCTTATCAAGATACCATCAGGGACTAGTCTGGGAGGGAACCCAGGACTCTGCAGGCTCAGGTCCTGCAGTGCTGCCGTAGGGATCCAAACCATTTCAAGTCTCTAAATCTAAGATGTAATCATTCCTTCAGACCCAGCTGACCCTCATTCCAGGGGTGTCTCTGCTGGTAGCTGTGCCCATCTTGGCACCAACTGGATACTAAACTGCACAAGGGCACTGGTCAGATCCATTTCATGGAACCACAGACTCATTTGGGTTGGAAGGGATCTTAAATTCAGCTCATCTCATTCCACCACCCTGACACGTACCTGGGCATCTTCCACTAGACCAGTTTGCTCCAAACCCCGTCCAACCTGGCCTTGGACACTTCAGGTTTGGAGCAGCCACAGATTCTCTGGGCAGTGGGGTCAACAAGTTTGGTTCATTTCCTTATCAGGGTTACAGATAATTTCAATTTTTGGCAGACCTGAAAATAATATATCTACTGCATGTCCATTTTAAAATAAAAAAGTGTAAATATTGAACTTGTCAAAGTGAAACTGGAGGAGCCGCAGGGAGAGGAACCCTCTGAAGGGATTAGAAGTTCACTGATGTCCAGTGCCTGAGTCCATGGAAAAGCGGATAAAAATCAGCCTTGGAGGAGGGGTAAATATCCTTATCCAATCCATCACAGGCCTGGCACAGCTCCAAAGCATAATTAAGGATATTCTCTGAGGTCACTACAGGGAACTTCTGAGTTTAAAAAATAACAAGTGAGTGGAGTCCTTCTAATTACAGGATCTGCTGATTCGAGATCAAACCATATGAAAAGGTAGGGGAGAAACTGCTGAGGCAGCATCTAATGTGGGCACTGACTGCATGGCTGATGCAGGAGGACAGGTTGAGGCTGGGAAAAGTGACCTGGTGAGCCCAGTGAGGGCACTGGGAACGGGGGATGTGTTCCCAAGGAGTGGAGCACAAGGGGGATGCATCTCCGAGGGAATGGACATGGGGGGGCCTGTGTCCCTGAGGAGCTGAGCACAGGGAACTGCCACAGAGCGGGGGTACAGGCAGTGACACAGGTCATGGGGAGGGGGCTGAGCCTGCTGTCCCCATTCCCCCAGCGTGACTGCCTTGGCCCCCGTGTACCCACGGGCAAGAACCCATCCAAAATCAAACCCCAGCATTTTGAATTCCTTATTTCTCTCACACCCTTTTCTTTTTTTCCCTGTTTGGCTCTCAGGCAGAACTTCCACAGCTGAGCTACAGCCAAGCTGCACGTGTTCCTACCCCAAACAAACACAGAACTGGCCTACAAGGCTCAGACCAGAGCAATTGCTAAAAATAATTAAAAAAAAAAAAATCCAACCAGCCCAACCCAACCCTTGACAAGCCAAAGAAAACCCGGGGGACGAGGCTTTCACACCCTCCCCTAGTGCAGAGATGCTTCTCTCCCACCCCGCCGGGTGGGTCAGTCCCTCGCCCACCCACACCCAGTGCCCTGGGGCAAACCCAGCCCCTCTCCGGGCGAGGGGAGGTCGGGGGTTCCCCCTCGGGGTCCCGGGGGGCTCATGGTGCTGGTGCCCCTCGGCTGCCCCTGCCCTGGGCGGCGCTCCCTCCCATCCCGCTGCTGGGATTTGCTGAGCATAATGGGGCTGAAACAGCTCAAAGCTGTTGGGCTAAATATATCGTCGTTGCTGGGGAAATAAATAATAAACAGCGGCTCGATTAGGACCTGGTGGTGTAATTGGTTCTGCTCCGGGTGGCTGGAGGGCAGCCCCGGGGCTCGGAGCAGCAGCATTTCAGGTACCAACACAGCAACAGTTAATGAACAAAAGACCCAACCAACCCCAAATTAAAAAAAAAAAAAAAAAAAAAGAAAAGAAA
>JAWMRA010000028.1:17668969-17683792 GCA_035584735.1 Pseudotriccus pelzelni | reverse complement strand
TACAAACAAAGCAAAATTTAATTAAAAAAACACCCAACCAACCCCAAATTAAAAAAAAAAAAAAAAAAAAGAAAAGAAAAAAAATCCCACCCCCCCCCCCACGCACGCAAAAAACCCCAAAACAATCCCCCCACCCCCCAAAAAAAACAAGCTCAAAAAAAACAGAACCAAAAAAAACGCTGGAGGCAGAAGCAGCACGTGCATCTCCCAGACCCAGAAACATTTCTTGCAGATAATGGCTGCAGCAGAATGGATAAGCTTTAAAAAGCAGCATCCCCGGGATCGGTGGGAGCGGGGCAGGAAAGGCAGCTGTACATCAGGCACACGGGGCTCGAGGAGCAGCTCCGGGGCCAGGGCCAAGCAGGAGCAGCCAAGCCCCCGTCCCGCGGTGCTCCCGGTGCCCCCCAGCCCTGCGCAGGAACTGGATCCCGGTTGGAAGTGTCACCGCCCGGCTCGGCTGGGTGAGGAGGACGCGGCAGGCGCTCCCTGCTCAGCCCAGCGCTGGCTGCCGGCCAGGCCGGTAGCTCTCCCTCGGGAGTCATTGTAGGTAAACAGCATTAGAATGAGCTTGTTTGCACAAGAGCCGCTCCGGCAGCGGCTGGAAGGACGAGTTACAACCAAACCCGCGACCCGCAGCTGCAGCAGCAGCGGAGCATCCCGTCCGGACGGGCTGTAGGGCCATGGAATGTCGCCGGTCCCACCCGCACAGCCCCGATCCCTCACCTGCCCCTGGGCACCTCCCGCTGCGGCAGGGCCGGACACGGCAGCCCTTCCCAGTGCAAGCCTTGGGAGAAGATCCTCACTGGCTGCTGGAGCAGCAGGAACCAGTCCAGGCAGCCCATGGTGCCATCAGCTGGAAAGGAGAACTTACCTTTAGGTGTGTTTGTGGAAAGGGACTTTGGACAAGTCCATGGAGTCACAGGACAAGGGGGAACGGCATCACACTGAGAGAGAGGGTTAGATGGGATATTGGGAAGAAATTCCTCCCTGTGCGGGTGGTGAGGCCCTGGCACAGGCTGCCCAGAGAAGCTGTGGCTGCCCCATCCCTGGAAGTGTTCAAGGCCAAGTTGGATGGGGCTTGGAGCAACCTGGTCTAGTGGAAGGTGTCTCTGCCCATGGCAGGCGGTGGAACAAGATGGTCCTTAAGGCCCCTTCCAGCCCCCTGTGCCAGCGAGACACTCTCATTGAGGGTTTCTTCACTCCTGCATTCCAGCCTTTCTGGGGCTCATTCCCAGAGCCTCTCATCACCCATCACTCCTTCACCGCTCCTCACTCACAGGTTGTTGTGGGGGAAAGCTCTGACTTCATCTATCTGCAGATATTTATTTATCTGACTGCCCTGGGTAACAGCTGGACCCCAGCACAGGGCAGGGAGAGGGGAGCAGCAGGCTGGAGGCAATGAGGGCCGTGGGGTCTCCCAGAGAGATGGGCCCACGGCAGCAGGGACCCAGAAATCTCCCTGTGGAGATGGGTTTGTTCAAACTCCACCTCGCTCCCACCTCCAGCCCCTGTTCTGCCATCCCCTCCTAATCCAAGCCCACGGCTGGTCTCCAGGACACCCGGCTGCTGCAGACTTTTTCCCCTTCCTGCCTGCGTCAGTGAGTTTAGAGCCCAGGTGTGATTTTCTAGACCCTTTTGTCTGAGGTTTAGAAGCAGAATAAGCTTCATTAGCAGGAGGGAGGATTTACAATAAGTAATAGGTAGGTGCTACCTCGTGAGCCGTCAGCATTGTGCTAAATTACCAGCTGCTTTGCCAAGCTCATCTGCAAACAATCAGCTCCTTACCCAGAGAATAGAGCCTTAAACAGCTATTTCTTTAAAAAAAACCCCTTTGCTTTTAATCTTTATTTCCCAAAAGCTAAAATTTTGAATTAGCCCAAACGTACAAATTATAATTGCTTTGAGGTTTCTGGTTCGTTAAAATAATTAAAATACCACACGCTAGCTGATAAAACACCACGTCCCTCCACCACCAGGCTCTGGGTTTGTGCAGGTAAATTCTTCCCTTGGCTACAGACCCACCTGATCCATCGATGTGCTGAACTGCTGTCAATGAACCGGGGGGGTTGGAGGCTTTTTTTGGAACTCCAATCCAACCGCAACCCAAATCCAACCCAATCCAATTCACCACAACCCAATCCAACCTCAACCCAACACCAAACCCCAACCTAATCCCAACCCAAAACCAACCACAACCCAACAAACGTAGCCCAACCCAATTAATCCAACCACAATCCAACCCAACCTAATCCCAACTCAAATCCAACCCAATCCAAGTGCAACCCAACACCAAGCCAAAACTAATCCACGTACAATCCAACCCAAATCCAATGCAAACCCAATCCAACACAACCCCAAACCCAACCTGATCCAACCCAAACCCAGCCCCAAGCCACTCCACCCCACCCAAAGCCCCCAGCAGGGCGCTGGGAGGTGTGACAGCCGCGCTGGCAGGAGCCTGGGTGCTCTCAAACCATCTGAGATGCTTCGCTTGCTGATTCAAAACTCCAGAAAATCAGTAAAGAGACAAGGGCAGCCTGACCACGGGCCTGTGGGGACCTCAGAAATGCCACATGGAGTGGCTCCTCAGTGGCAACTGGGAGCAAGGCTGGCCCATGGTGGCCTGGCCACGGCCACCTTGTGTGACTTGTGTCACTGACCTGAAACGTGGCAGGCCCAGGGATGGCAGGAGAGGCTCTGCCCACGGGCAATGCCACCACCCAGCCTTCGAATCACTTTGACTGATGACTTTAATATGCCCCGTCAGGCTGGTTTAAAAAAGTATTTCCTACCTTTAATTTGTCTTGGAATAAACCGATGTTTACAACACTATTAAAGCTGGCCCAAAAGGGGAACATTTAGCAAGCGTTCCAGCCAAATTTTTCTTTTTGGAAAGTTTTAATTAAAAAAAAAAAAATATTCCACTGGCTCTCCTGTAAGAGCAATAACTTCTGCTTCAGCTTGATTTCCCTTTCCTCCAGGAGATGTCTCGTAAATACGTCTGCGTGGGACTTTTGTTCCCAGAAACCCTCTAGGTAGCACATCCAAAAGCTCCCATGTGCCTCGGAAAAGGAATTTACTCCCATCTCAGAGTAACGGGAGCATCTGAGGAGCCAAAGGGGGACACTGCACGGAAAGGTTTTGTGGGGACACGTCTGGCAGCAGCCTCCTGGCACCGGGTGGGCTGTGCTGGTGCTCACACAGCATCGCTAAACAGGCCCTTAAATGCCGTGTCCCTAAATAATGCCTTTTGGAGTGGTTTTGGCATGTCTGCAATTCCCATTCATCCACAGCATTCTCTGCTCCGGCAGCATCCCGTGAAGGCAGGAGTGATAATGGAGGAGCAGCTCTGGATGGGACAGTCCCAAAAACAAGTAAGCAGTGATGACAGATGAAATATTAAGCTTTTTTTAAAAAATCCTTTCCATTAGTCCTTCCCATCCCTCTCCTACCCTCTGGGATGTTGTTTTACACCTGCCCCAGGCAGGGTCAGTGCCAGCTCCAAGCACCAGCACCAGCCAAGGTCCCAGCACCAGCCACAGCCATGGAGTGATGCCGAGGCAGGATAAAGCCTGGCCTCATCCTATGCCAGGGCTGGATAAAGCCCAGCCCCATCTGATGCCAGGACTGGATAAAGACTGGCTCCATCCTCAGCTTCAGGAAAACTAAGAAACAGCACAAATGTTGACTATTCATTCGGAGGATGGACATGAACCAGCAGTGTGCCACGGAAAGACTGGCATTTATCCCTACAGACCTCTCACCCTCTTCATCCAACACCTCAGAGCAGAGACCACCAGGCAGGTGGGGAACTTCACCCCTGCCCAAACCACACCAGCCAAGGTGAGCAGCCCAGAGCATCCCCCGAGGTGCTGCGGTGTTATGGAGAGGGTGTGATCCCGTGGGAAAAATCTGTGCTGCCCGCCCCAGAAAGCAGGAAAAAAATGATTGACTTTTTCCTCTTTTTTTTTTTTCCCCCTCAAGACAAAAGCCCAGGAAGTTTAATTACTGTGGAAGAAACGTGAAGAGGGCTGAAATTTCAGCTCCCTCCTCTCTCAGTGACACCACAGAGCAAACGAAGCAGCAGCCCAAGGCTCGGGGAGGTTGGGGGGTCAGGGTGTTTGGGAGCGTCTCTGTGACCGGTTTCAAATGTCCATCACTTCTCTCATTACAGCTCTTCTAAAAATATCAAATATAGATCTTTCCCTCATAATATTTTAAGATACTCTATTTATACATTAATTCTTTCAAAAATAAAAAGTGACACATACAGCAATTCAGTCACTCAGAGTCTTAAAAATTGTTACAAAAAGCCACGACATCCATCCCCAGGGCCGCAGCAGCAGCGCTTTGGTGCAGGACTCACCACCGCGGGCTAGGGGTTCTTTTGAGACCTTCTTTTATAAAATATAATAATTCCAGCTCTCAATATCCTGGCTCTGCAGTCAAACAGGGCTCCTTCTTCCACCCTCCCCCGTAAAAATGATCTGGAATGATGAGGGATTTGCACACTCGCTCTGCCGAACCCTCGCAGTGTGTCCACGGAGGCAGGAGCATCCTCTGAGGGCAGGTGGAGCCGAAGGGCTCGTCCTTCGCTCTCCACAGACCCCAGGTTGGCCACACCAACAGCAAATGCTCTGTGAGGATGGAAATAATTCACCTTGCACAAGCAGCACTGCACAGACTTGGCACAGACAGACGACACACCAGGCTGCAAGCAAGGAGTCACCTAAAAAGCACTGGAGAGTGGCAGACGCAGCTCCAACACAGCACATCAGCGGCCTGGGCACTGGTGGGAGCATGGATGTGTCTGTGCAATGGGAATTGGGAAGTGGAGGTACCAAATAGCCAAAAAACAGGAGCAGGCTTTGTCTGGGGCTGCAGCAGGAAGGCAGCGTGGGCTGCTCACCTCACTCAGCACTGAGGTTTATCTCACAAAAATCGAAATCCTTAAAAAAAAAAAAAAAAAGATCAAGAGGTTTGGTCCAAAATACCCTTACTCTGCCATGCCAGCACCTGCTGAGCCCCACCAGCCCTGCAGAGCCCACCCAGGGCTCGCTCTCGCCTGCAAGACCCGGCGCTGCGGTGGCACGAGGAGGGCGGTCGCCTCACCGGGGCTGCCCCAGCCACCACGGGGGGCTCGGCCCCCACAAAGCGCTGCTGCAGCCCCAGCCTGGGGTTCGGTGTCAGCCGAAAGCGCCCCACCCCTTCCCCTGCCCCCAAGGTCTGGGTGCTCCCTGGCAGCACGGAGAGTGTCGCTCAGGCCGGCTGGAACGCAGGGAAGGATCTGGGAGCACAGGACTCGCTGCTGGCCGCTCCTCCTTGGCAGGAACACTGGTGGGTGGGGGTCCCCCAGCTCCCAGTGGTGCTCCATGCGGCCAGTGAATGGTCCTGCTGTGAGGAACACCCGGCTCGGGGGCTTTCACAGTCTGCAGGCTCGGCCCCTCAGAGCACTTGGCTGCAGTGTGGAGCCGTCCCTTTCCTGGTTTTCTCACTGGGATGTGGGCTTCGGGCATCTCTCCATCTCCTCAGGACTGCTCCCACCCAGTCCTGGCACGCACTGGGAGGGGAGGAGCATGTCACGATCCACACAAACATCCATCGCAGTGGGCACAGGGATGTCCTGGTCCCACAGCACACAGGGGCCTGCAGGACTCGGCCATGGATACCATGGAACACTCAGCAGTGGCGCTGGGCACACCCACAGTTATAGGAACTCCACATAGTTCTCGGGGATCAATCCTGTCTTGCCATTGAGGGTCCCTTCCAGCCAGCCAGGCTCCTGGGATGGGTGAACTGTGGAGAGAAGGAAAGGGAAGGTCACTACAGGAGGGGACTGGGGCTGCTGCTCTTTGTGTGCTGACAACGTCAACGCTGCTCTTGGAAGAGAGTGAGCTTTAATTTGTGTTTATTTTTAAGAAAGGAAAACTAACAGAGTTAAAAATGAGCTTTGGGGTCCCTTCCAACCCAAACCATTCTGTGATTCTGTGAACACACCAAGGGGCTCAGACAGCTGAAGTGCTCTGTCTGTGCCTGCTCTCCCGTGGGACTCCTTGGCCTTTCCTTCCCCAGGTGAATCCCACCACAGGCCCAAGTGAGCCGCACGCTCAGCTGCTGATGGCATGTCCGCAAACTACCTGGAGCTGCTGGGCTTAGGGGAGTGAAGCATTTGGGATAAAAACAGGGGTTCAAAACTTTTTCCAGATTTGGGATAAAATCTGGAGAGAACGTGATTAACTCCGTCACATGGTTAACTCCATCACATCATAACCCTGCACATCCTGGCTTAGCCTTGACTCAGTCCGGGAGGCAAACTATATTAGTGAATGCTCCCAGTGGGAAAGCACACCCTGCAATCTGATTGTGTGCAACCAGAAACCTGATCAGTCCCCAGAAGCCTTTCTTTATTCAATCAACTCCTGAAAATGTGCTGATTTTGCAGGAGCCAGGCCAGGGTTACACCGATGCAGTGTTTCGGAGCTGCCCCAGCCTCCCGTGACTCTGCAGGTCTGACTGTTCCGTGCCATGTCTGGAATCAGCCTGAACAAGACACGAGTTTAACCAGAGCTCTCAAACGTGCCATTATTGACCACGTGAGTGTTGCTCAGTGTGGGCAGCAGTACCCCAGTATCCCTGTTGGATTAAGCTGCTGCTCGGTCACAAAGCTTTAAGTCCAACAAGTACCTGTCTGCATGTATTTCCGAGATCCGCTTGCCTTTGCTGGGGTTTGTAAAGCCCCTTGATCACAGCAAGACTCCCACCAAGCTGTGCTGGTTCTAACTCCAGCCAACGTGAGCCCTGACTGTGCTGCTGAGTGACTGGAACACACTGTGTACTTTTTCCCTTGAATAATCCATTGATTTTTATCAGCAAACATAATGTATTTAATTCAAACTTGTTCCCCTCCTAATTCCCCTCCGAGCTGCTCTGATTCCCACGGGCTCTCAAAGGGGAGACCATGTTTATTTATTAGATGACTATGGAGCTGCTTAGGGGTTGTCTTTAATTCACATGGATTCATTATCTTCCCCTTTCTGCTGTATTCTCTTCTATATCCCAGGGCAAAACCAGTGTCTGTGGTAGCAGCTTCCCAAATGACAATACATAGCATATAAAAGCCAAGAACTACTTGGAAAGTAGTAAAAAATCTTCTCTTAACACTGGGATTATAACTAAGCCAGAGCTGCTCAGTTCCATGGGGCACAGACACTTGGTGCAGGAAACAGAAAAATCTATGTTCATTAATGTCACCTCTGACTAAGCAAAGCCCACCCATTCCAGTGCTCAGTATCCAGAGGGACAAAGCACATGATACTTTTCCATCTTCTGCATGAAACATGACAGCAACTGCACAGAATATTTCTGGTGCTGGTACCTGGAATCTAATCTCTTCTATCCAGAAGCCCTCCAGGAATGGCTCTGTGTATGGCAAACACTGGGGCAGTCCCAGCTCACCGGGTTCTCCCTTGAACTCAGGAGAAGGTCCGTACCCATGGCAGGGACCTGGCACAGTCACACAGCTTCGCTCTGCCAGTGGCACCGGGCACAGCTCTCACCATCACGATTTCCAACACCCCAGGAACCACATCCTAAATGTTGCACTGAGAACTGAGCCCATGTATACCCCCAGGACTCACCGTTGTCGAACACGGTGCCGGCCGTGAAGGAGAGCTCCGAGTCGTGCTCGGCTTTGCAGGCGTAGAGTGCGCGGGCTTTGCGCAGTGGGGAGCTGCAAAGAGAGGGCAGAGGTTGGTACAAAACCACCCAGACAGACCAGCACTCCCTGCTGTGCCCAGGGGGGCCCATGTGCTTGTTGAAGAGGGGTCCAAAGGCCTCTGCTGCTCTGTAAGGGTCCATGGCTACACTGCGTGGGGGAAGCGTGAGGAAGACACCAGATGAGGCTGAAGGTTCTCGGGGATGAGCCACGTTTCGCCACAAGGTAAATCCCAGTCTGACCCCAGCTGGCACCACCAGGACTAGAGCCCAGACTGGTGCCCACACAGCAGCAGCCCAAGCCAGGGTCCCCAGGAGAGCTCCAGACACTGGGCTGGAGCTGGAATGTTCTGTGAGTCTCTGAGGGGACGTCACCAACCAGAGGCTGGCACAGAGCAAAGGTGTCACCAGCCCTGCTCTGCCAAAGCCATCACTCCCGGGTGCAGCTGCAACCGCAAGATTTCTCAAGGAAAAATGAGCACTGGGGGAAAGGTATTTCAAAACACAAAAACCAAGCAGGTCCATGAGGAACTTGCTGCACTTCTTTAGAGACTGTACCTGAAGGTAAAAGAGATTTAACAGCCATTAGATTTTGTTGTCAGCATTGCCCACACTGCAGGGGAGAGAATCGGAGCGCAGAGAGCCAGGAATGGAGTGATCCACTGGCAGAGCAGGGAAAATGAGGGACCTCAGGGTCCCCCCAGCAAAGCGCAGGCATACAAAGCTGTCCCCGCACATGGAGCCTCCTGGGTTTGGGCTGGAGCAAGGCTGGTGCAAAGCTGGACACTGCCAGGCTACGGTGATGGTGATGGTGACAGTGCCAACCTGCCCAGGAACTGGGCCACCCCACCAGCCGGCTCCATCCAGCACCCCACAGGCTGCTCGGCTGGGACACGGCCAAGAGAAGTGATGGAAGTGCCCCCGGGAGCTGCTGGGGCGGGGAACAAGGTGTCACCATTCCCAGGTCAGTGCTTTCACCAGCTTTTATCTTTCCAAGGACTTGAACTTCCTCAGAGTTCCCTCTGAGCAAGCCCAGGGAAGCGGCAGTGCTTTGTGCCAAAACCAGTTCCCCTTCACAGCAAACCCCAGACCAGGGGAGCTGTGAATGGTTTTGGCTTTGCTGTGAAGAGAGCCCCGAAATGAAGGACTCTCCTCTCAGAATTCCAGCTGCCTGACACAAGCAGCTCCCAAACACTTAAAACTCAGGATGGGCAAACAATCCTCCCACTCCAGAAGGTCCTTCATTGCCGGGGAGGAACTCACATGGAGTGCTTGAGAGACCATCAGATGAAAAACAAAAGGTATTTTCAGGTTTACTACCTTGAATTACTCAAGTTGTTGGTTTTCTCCTCAAAAACCAACCTTTGCAGCCTGGTGACCCTGGGCCCAGCCCGCCCCTTGCCCACTGGCCGCTCTCTGGCTGCCACTGTGCCCAGCCAAGCCCTGTGGGGCTTTCAGGGACCAAAAGACAGGACCCTGGTGGTTGCTCCCGTTGGGTTCCTGCCTCCAAGCACACAGACGTGGGCAGAGAGCAGCAAACGCCTGTGCTGCCCCATGTCCTTCACCGTCCTTAGATCTCAGATGAAGCAGTGGCCAGAAAATGAGGGATGACTGTGCTTTCCAGAGGCTCTTTACTCCTTGTAGTACACTTCTTACCTGTTGCAGAGCAGAGCAAAGCCAACGCAGGAGCTGAAGTGGCCAGAGAAAACCACTGAGACCATCAGTGACACTGGGCACTGCGGCCACGACCTGTGAGCACCAGCTCCTGCTCGCCTGGGCAGGAGATTCCCAGAGGCCCCGGGGGGTTCAAAGGGTCTCTCCTGGGGCAGAAGGGTTTGAAAGCTCCTCTCTTGCTGAGAGCAGACAGCTGTGTTGCAGGGGTTCGAGCAGGATGCAAAGGCAAAGGGAAGCGAAGTGGGGGAAACTGGGGAAATTAAACAGAAACAGCAAAAGCAACAAAAAGCAAAGCGAATTGTGCAACAGACCTGATGGGGGATGAGTCGCTGGACGTAGAGGAGGTGGGCATAGGACTTGATGGCGCGGAGAACATGGGCCAGGACGGTGAGAGGGGTGACGTTGGGCTTGGATTCTGAGGGCTGCAAGACATAACCAGAGACCTTATCAACGTGCAACCACAGCAACAAACAGCAACCGAGAGACAGTGAGACGACAGCCGACGATAGCAAGTGCCTTGGGAATATTCAGAGCATGAGACACGGCTACGAAATGAAGTGCCAAGACCTTGGGAAGTGTTTCAAGGCCGGATCTGCATTTCTCTGGACAACAAGAGCTGGATCTTCCAGTTAACCCCTGCTCCATCATCCCCTCTGCTGAGGAGGGGTCTCACTGCTGGCAGCCCAGCCACTTACCTGCCTTGTCTTTCCCCCAGTGCTGCCAGAAATAGCTGCTGGTATTTCTGGACATTATTCCTGTGACCAGCCTCCACCCCCTCTATATGTCACTCGTTGTAGTGCTCATGCCGTCGGTGCTAAAAAAATGTCATTGTTTATGTTTTCCACGTTTTACATCGCAGAACTCTTTTTCTTCCCCTCATGCAAACAGCTCTGATTCTTCACTTTCAAGACACAGCTGTCAACTGAAGCTGAATCAATTTACTGAACTGGTAAATGCAAGCAAAAGTGTTTGGTTCCTTCAAAACTGTTCGATTCAGGTCATTCTTGGGTTCACTGAAAAGCAATTATTGTACTAAAATATCAGTTTGACTCTGATTCATCTACTGTTTCTACGTTTAGGAACTCATTGGTATTCCCTGTCCATTCAGATTATAAACTCCATCCATGATAAAACATCAGAAAATCCTTCCCCTACAGCAAATGCTTCGTAAAAGCAAGAAATTTTGTGAAAGGATCATGGTTTATGTTTTTTTCATGGAGAGAGGGACAGTACCTCTGATCACACAGGTCTGTGATGAGGTGGGCACGATCCACTGGCAACCCCCAGGATGTCCTCATCCCTGCCCCTGAGCTGGGGCCTCCCAGGGGAGAGGGAAGGGATACAGGGAATGGGGGCTCCAGAACATGTGGGAGAACCTCAGCCCCGCAGGAACAGTTCAGACCAACAATTTAACCTTCTGTTGTGTCCTCTGGCTGCCACCACACTGGGATATTCATGATATCCACTTTCCCCCTGGAAACTGGACCATCCCTGCTTAAGGCCAAACTCTTGGCTTTACTCCTCATAGGAGCTGTGTCACTGGATTCAACAGACATTGATTAATTCCCTCTAGAATTACAGGCAACACCTTTATTATGTCAGAGGATTACACGCATATAGAAATGGGATATGACAGTGCAGCACCAGAGGCCAGAAAACAGGGAATGCTCACAGGCAGGCTATAACCAGAGATCCTCAAAATGTTCTGCTAATAATAATCATTATTTAAGAACAATCTTTTTGCATTTTTTATCAATAAAACTGTCTGTCTTTAGAAAGATGAGTAATTACCTGTTTTCCTTAGTGTTTAGCAAACCTGACAGCCATTGGTACTTACCAGATACTCGATCTACTCCCACTTCCAAACAGAAGGAGGTGCTACCAAGACCACCAAGTCATCCCAAATGGCCAAAATGAACCCTTCAAGCACTAGTTCGTGTGAACAGATGGCACAATAATTCCCTTCTCTAAGAGAAGCCTGGCCAAGGTGGAACTGGGAGTGGTGATGAGCTGGTGACCAAAATGTGGCTGGGCCTGACGCACTGAGAGTGGCCACCAACACCAGCCCTCCTGCCACTGCACCCACCGTGGCTGCAGGCAGAGGGCTTGGGGTGCAAGGGGACATCTCACTGGGTGTGCCAGTGTGGGATGGGCACAGTGACATCCCACTGGGTGTGCAAGCAATGGGACAGCCACCACCTCCACCACCAACCCTCCTCCTCCTCTCTGCATGACAGAAGGAAAATCCAACTGCACAGGCCTCTGGGACTAGAAATTCCCAATGCACTTTCTGAGATGAAATCATGTCAAAAGAATGCAGCTCTTGCTTCTCCTAAAGTCGCTCTGTCATCGCTCCACAACTGCACGCCCGCTACGCTCCTGACAGTGGGGAATGCAATCAGCAGGGTTCTCACTTATGCTGGGTCAAAAAGCCTGACAGCAAGCACTGGCACTCAGGCCAGCCTCTGCCTAAGAAGTTTTCAACGATTTGGAGTAGGATTTTGGTGTCTTTGGATCCTTGGTGGCAAAGAAAACACTCTCTACGCCCACCAAACCAGCGGAGAGAACTGTTAACTAACTGGTGTGCAGACCACTCTGTTCCCATCACGTTGCTCGCTGAAGAGATGAACATGGTCTTACGATGGCCAAGCTGCTCCTGGGCAGCTCTGCAAATCCTTCCAGCACATCTCCTCAAGAAGAACCCATGGATACCTCAGGACCTACCTGAGCTGCACCCCAGCACTTACAGACCTCAGGGCACACAAAGGGTTCATCTCCCTTCCATGAAATCCAGGTATTTATTTTCAAGATGCTGCTTGAGTATCTCCTTTCTGAGCTTATGCAAGTGCAAGACCCGAGTCCTGTCTCGTTGGAGATGTCAGTGCATGCAATCGAGTAGACTATCCCAACGTCTCTGGCATTTTGGAAAACAGTTTTCTTGTAGGATCCGAATTCCTTTGTTTCTCATGGAAAGAGCAGAGGTGGTGAGAGGCGGGGGGAAGTGCTGGCTGCTGCCTGCAGGCAGCAAATGTCATCTGGCCCTTTTTGTTTCCTTCTTCTTACTCGGGAGGACTTTGCGAGGGGCTCTTCCTGTTGGGTGCACAGTGGAAACAAAACAGAGAAAATCACTAAGAACCAAAACCACCAGGAGCAGCAAACAAAGAAGTGGCTCAAATTAGAGTCTTCCAAGGTGGGAATGGACAATTCCTCAGCAGAAGCAGCCAAGGGAACTCCATGAGTTTGTAGCCCAAGGCATCCCGAGGCTCTCGCCTTTCCTGCTGATCCGTCGGTGCCCTTGGAAACAGCGACTGAGACCCCGCGGGGAGGGACCTCTGCCAGGCATGGGCAGGGTGAGGAGGGCGTTGTGCCACAGCCTCTGCAGAGGCACCTGCACCTTCCACTCCATGTGCCCCTCTGACAATCCCACTCTTCCAGCAAACAGCATACTTAGAAATGAATTTGGGAGCTAAATCCTCCTCCCTGCTTCTCGTGCCTGCCGTACACACTGCTTTTCCCAGGCAGATGTTTAGTTTGCTGCCCAAACATGTTAAAAAAAAAAGCAGTAACTCTTGCTTCGAAACTCTGCTGGAGCTGCTGGAGCTAAAAAAAATCTCTTTTCTAACCTGTTTTCATAACCTGCCTCTTTCATTCCTCTTCCTCCGCAATCCGCCCCGGCTGCCTCGCTCTTCTCACCCAGCTCAGGCCCTCCAGGCATGAGCAGCTCTGAAGGGCTGTTCTCAGCAGGTTTCCAGACAACTTCTGCTGCTTTGTTCTCCGAGCTGAGAGGACATCGGTTCCACTTCAAACATGTTTACAACTTGTTGTTTATTTTTGTGGAACTCAGGGCTATTTCTGACACAGAACATCTCACAGCTATGGATGGGCAGAGCCCACTGAGGGATTAAAGCCCTTTCATGAAATCACCTCAAGAAAAACAACAATATTCCCTTTCTGAAATGATCAGTACCTGACTGCAGCATAATACATCAAGGACCACCCAGCCCTTTACTCCCTGATCGATTCCTCTAGAACAAAGCTGTAGAACATAAGGTTCTTCTCAAAGATAACCAGAAAAAAAGAAAATTACAGTTTTATGTAATGCCAGGGCACTTCAGCTCTGCTGAAACAAGGACAAGACTGCAGCTGCCCAGCAGACATGGCTCTGTTGCCTAAATGAAATGGGACGCAGCCTTGGGTTGGGAAGCTCATGGAGCTCACGCAGGTCCTAGCAAAGCTTGGAGTGGATGGATGGGCTCTAGGAAGCAGCTCCTGGGGTGGCTGCACTGTGGGTCAGCGACACACCACCCCATCCATACCTGCCTACCAGCTCACAGGACTCCAGACTGGCAGGGTTCTTCCTCTGTTTGCTACTTCAACACAAGAAAAATGATACTCTCCAGAGTTATTCTCTTGGGAGTCATCTTGCTGCATTGTCACTTGGGTGGAAACAATGACACATTTAAGGAAATAAGCAGCCAAAATGCCCTGTGGTCAGCACTGCTTGACCAAACTGGTACAAAAAAAGCTCAAATTCTTCAGCATGGACCTTCCCCACATCTCCATTTACCAGTTCCCCATCAGCACAGATTACAGGATCTTCTTTCCAATAGCATGGACGTGCCCCTCTGTAATCCTGGCGACACCCAGCACACGGGTTTGTCTTGTCACTTTGCTGCTTGGCTGAGTTCCCACATGTAGAAATATTTCCCTGCTTTAGTCATTTCATAAACCATTTAAAAGCTTTTCTACTTGAATAAGACAGAGACCAGATGAGTTCTGACTTTGGGAAGGAGAGCTGTAGTTGTTGTCTCACTTAACAGACATTCCCACTTCCAAGTGCAGCCGGATGATGCTCAGTGGTGCAGAGGGATGCGATGACTGTGCTGGCTTGGTACAGAATTCTGGCATGGAGCTCACAGCCTGCTGTTAATGCTGGAGAAAGTGAGTGAATAAGCAAAGAGTCAGCAATGGATGTGTTTTCAGCACGAGTGAGTGTTGGAGGCACTGCAGGAAGGAAGTTTGCAGGACCAGCATGGTGTCAGCACAGGTGTCCTCCCCGGCAGGTGAGATCCTGGTGATGGGAGCATCGTGTCATCTTAACATGGAACAGTATTTCATTAATAGCTACACCATTTGTTTACAACAGAGAATTACCAGCATCACCAGCAAGTTACCGACCCACCAGTCACTGCTCTTATGTGGGGCCAGCACTGGAAGTGGGACAGGCAGGGCAGGGAAACGGAGGCAACCACGGGTCCACACTAATGGGGCTTTGGGCCCTACCCAGAACCCAACCTGGACATGAGCCACAGAATGGCCTGGGTTGGAAGGGATGTGAAAGATCACCCAGTTCCAACCACCTGCCATGGGCAGGGACACTTTCCACTAGCCCAGGTTGCTCCAAGCCCTGTCCAACCTGGCCTTGGACACTTCCAG
>JAWMRA010000028.1:17566773-17668869 GCA_035584735.1 Pseudotriccus pelzelni | reverse complement strand
CCAACCTGGCCTTGGACACTTCCAGGGATGGGGCAGCCACAGCTTCTCTGGGCAACCTGTGCCAGGGCCTCACCATCTTCACAGGAAGGAATTTTTTCCTAATATCCCATCTAACCTTGCCTTCAGTGGGAAACCATTCCCCCTTGTCCTGTCACTCCAGGCCCTTGTAAATAGTCTCTCTCCATATTTTCTGCAGGCTCCCTTCAGGTACTGGAAGGGGCAATTAGGTTACCCTGAAGCCTTCTCTTCTCCAGGCTGAACAATCCCAATTCTCTCAGCCTTTCCTCACAGCAGAGCTGCTCCATCCCTCTAATCACCTTGCTGGCCTCCTCTGGACTCACTCCAACAGGTCCATGTCCTTCCTGTGCTGGAACCCCAGAGCTGGAGGCAGCACTGCAGGTGGGGTCTCACCTGCGTGGGGCAGAGGGACATGTTCTGCCTTGCTCCACCATTTGCTCAGCAGATGTATTTTCTGCTCCATCAATACCCCCCCTCCCTCTTCCTCTCTGCCCAAAAGGCTCTCAGCAGATTCAAAATCGAGCGGAGGGTTTAATGTTGAACTGAGTGCTTTCAAACTGTGTTAAAGCTCTTAATTATTAATAGAAAAGTTGTAATGTGGCAGTAGGAAGCCAAACTGGCAGTTTAGGAGGGAAGTGTTGGTAAATCAGGAGCCAGCATCTTAGTCACGGCTTCTCCATCGTGCTGCAGCTTCTAACACGGGGTAATTCTGCAAGTCTGGATGCATTAGTCACCAACAAATTGTGTTCACAATTAAGGAGAGCTCAACAGCCCTCCAGAAATCTCTCATTCTCTCTGGCATTCAGTGCACTGCTATCTTACACCCCCCAGAAAAGAAAACTTTCCCATCTGCCATCCCAACAACCATATGGGATTCTTGGAAAATGAAGGAAATTAAAGTCCCTGTGGGAGCACAGCTCCCAGATCAGCCGGGGCAGGAGGGAGGGGTTGGTAGGACCAAATATTTGAGCTAAACATATCCTGTGCACCGGGCGGCCCCGCTCCCATGCTGAGCCAGGTTTGCCAGCCATAAGCAGCTCAGACCTGAGGTATGTGGCTGAGAGTGGCCTCGTTTTGGGAAGCTGGAGCTGCAGGGAAGGTGACTGATACGGAATGACTGTCCTTGCTGCCAGCCACTGTCACCTTGCGCCGGGGGAGGACAGCCCTGACCCCCTGCCTGAGGCTCTGTTGGGACCAGCCCTGCAGCACTGCCCTGGGAGCGCAGCTCTGAGTGCAGGGCAAGGGGATTTGGTCTTTATTTCCCCAAAACTGAGTCTCCCTTTGGCTGGCAGAGCCGTTCTGCTGCAGGGGGCCGGGATGGATGCCTGGATTGCCCAAGGAAAGCGATGCCAGGAGCCAACTGCTCTGCCCCGCGGAGTCTCAGGCTCTCACACAAGCCCCAAAGGAAAAGCCATGCTCTGCAAGCACCCAAGGGGGGCAGAGACTTCGGGATGAAGGAGATTTCAGGACGGCAGCAGCAACCCTCCCCACGAGCTGGCATTATCAGCTCTCCAGAGGGAGAGAAGTTCCCTTTACTTCTTAAGTAATTTCTGGAAATGACCAGCACAGCTACTCCCCACCATAAAAATTCATTCCTGGCTAAGGAATATTCCTCGCATAACTTGATAGGAGGCCATTTCCAGGCTCAAATCCTAACAGAAAACAAAGACAGTTTATTTAAGCCTCATCAGCACCACAAGCTCAAACTCATTTTTTACCATACAAATATTCTCCCCGCAGCGTAAGGAGCCAACACCTGCCCACGTAGGGCACACGCAGTGGGAAAAACAATGGGGATTATTTGGGCCTGAGAAGGTGATTCAAGAATAACAGATGAGTAAAGCCACTGCATAATAACTTTCTGCTTTTACTTGATTTCCCTGATTTCTTTTTGTTCATCTGCAGCCTCGTGCTGCTTTGCTTTGCAGCTTTCTGCAAACACCAGTTAGGAAAGCTGAGTGGGACAATTCACTGCAAAACCCAACAACCACAATACTGAAATGATCCAATTTTATCATACTTATGAAAAGAAATCCCATTTTTGTTCTGTCCTTTCTTTTTTCATCTTTTTTTTTCAACTGAAAACACCAAACTTCATAATAACATTTTTGCCTCAGCAGCTCTCACCAGCAAAACTCTTCTCCTCCTCCAGTCGCACATCCCCTCCCAGTGCAGCCCAGCTGGGAGGTGTGAGCACCACAACCCTCCCAGTTTACTGGCCCAGCCTCAATTCCTCTCCCTACCACCAAGCTGGACATGTATCCTTGGAGAACCCTTCCCGGTAATAAAATACAGCAAAGATTATTACATTCAATTCACTTCTTTTGGTTGGTTATTTTTCCACTTCTTATTCCTTGTGCTCTCCCAAATCTCCCTGTGCTGCACCCACTGCTGTGCCCAGAGTCCCCCCCAGAGGTCTCCAACACAACCTCCTGCTCAAGCAGGTGTTGGAAGGGTCTTTAGAGACCATCCTGTTCCATCCCCCTGCCATGGGCACTAGAACAGGTGGCTCCAAGACCTGTCCAACTTGGCCTTGAACACTTCCAGGGATGGGGCAGCCACAGATTCTCTGGGCAACCTGTGCCCAGTGTCTCACTACCCTCATAGTGAAGAATTTTTTCCCACTATCCCATCTAACCCTGCCCTCTGGCAGTGGGAAGCCATTCCTCCTTATCCTGGCACTCCAGGCCCTTGTGCAAAGTCCCTTTCCAGCTCTCTTAGAGCCTCTCTAGACACTGGAAAGGGCTTTAACATGTCCCCAGAGTCTTCTCTTCTCTGGGCTGAACAGCCCCAGCTCTCCCAGCCTGTCTCCAGAGCAGAGGGGCTCCAGCCCTCAGAGCATCTTTGCGGCAAAAAAAAGGGAATAAACTTTCCCTGCTCCTCAGGGTTCCCACAGAGTCAGTCTCTAGTGCAATCCCCACGCATTGTTTGAAGCAGGCAACCCCTCCCGTGCCCAAATCTCCCTCCTCTCCCCACTCCCACCCCTCAGGCTGGTGTGATCAGAATCCAGAGGGATTTTCCCCCCCCTCCGCAGGGGACACAGCCACTGGTGCTCATGTTTTAGCAAGTGCTGGTGCAGGCAACAACAAAAGACGAAACACTGCTCCTTTTTCCTGTCAGTTCCTTTCCCACTGCTGGCTACACCAGCCGGGACACCTTCCCTGCTGGACACCTGTGGATCCCTCACTCCCTCCGGAGCCGCGGTGCTGAGCGGGGAGTGGGATCGGTGCCAGTGTGCGGGGGCAGGCGGGGAATTGGCGGCCCTTCTTGTGCTCCTGACAATGTCCCAGCTTAGCACAGCCCTGTCACCAGTGTCTGCACAGCAGGGTGAGCACGGCCAGGGGATTGGGTTACCCCCAGGTGAGATAAAGCGGTGCCATTACAGCTCCAGCTAATTTATAAAGTTAATTAGGCACAGGGATCTCCTTTCAGAGGAGACAGGATGTCTTTGTGAGGGAGCAGCCCTGTTCTCCTCGGCCCCTTCAGGGGGAATTGTCAGCCCCTTGCTGGGAAATCGGATCGCCCGGGAGGGGTGGTCACCCCGGGACAGCCGCCCCGCGGGGGTGGTCCCCATCTGAACCCCGCTCACGCTCCGCAGCCCAGCTCCTTCCCAGCCCTGGCAGCTGGAGCTGCCGGGCCACTGGGGAGGTTTGGGACGTTTTCAGCACTTCTAGTGCCTGTGTGGTGCTGCTGGAGGCCAGCACTGCCTCGAAAACACTCCCACAGCCGTCAAAAGACTTTTACAAGACAGAGTCTGGGCTACATCCTCGATTTTGAATTCGATCTCACAGAAAGAGAAACCAAAGAATGCATTCGGCCTTTTCACTAATATATTTCATCCAAGGTGACATTTATAGGTGGCAGGAAGACCTAATGTACCATCATTTTGCTTTCAGCAGGCTCAATAAAAATTTTGGCTGGGCTTGAGCTTGAGATTCTGCCCAAGGGAAACTCAGATGCCGACTGAGCAGAAGAGCTGGGAGTGGAGTTGGATAAGGAGGCTGAGCAGACTGGACCAAACAGAACATCCCAGGACTCTGAAATCAAAGGTGGGAGGCAGGCAGGAGAGGAGGGAGAGAAAAAGAAAGGCAGAATGATGATCCTGAGCTCCACACACCAGTGCAGAGCACTCATCACACACACTCAGCACACACAGTGCCTGCAAATGCCCCAGGGAAGGCTTTCTTGCAGCATCTTTGATTCCTGCATCCATCCCCCCACAATGACTGGGACATATTTCAAATCCTGCTCCATTTAAAAGTAAAATTTCCAGTAGCAAATATTTGTCTGAGGCAGTTTTTTTGAAGAAGATGCTTCTATGCCACGATCTCCACACTCATTACAGGAATTAGGAAAGCAATGGGAGTGCAAGGTCCCTATTTTTTTTTCCAGGGCTTTCCAGAAAGCTGCCTTTTAAGCATCATGTGCTGCTGAAGTTTAAGGTGCTTTTTTTTAGATATCTTGGAGGGAAATCTAATTTAATTCAGCTTGCAAGAAACACCCTTAGATGTTCCCAGAGCATCACCCAAATAGAACAGTGCTCTTCAAAGGCAGAAACTTCTGAGAAGTCCCCTGAGAGGCAGCATTGGGAAAAGCTGTGGATGGTGGGAATCAGGCTGGAGGAGCTGCAGGATGACCTGGAGTGTGGAGCCTCTGAAGAGACTGTCCGTCTGTCTTGTCCCCTTCAGCCACCCACACATCCCACGTGCAAAACAGCACCCACAGACACAGCAAGGCAGTGGATTCAGAGCTGGGAAAGGAATGACGGGCACCTGACCCCATTAGTGAAGGGCTCTCAGTCTGACAAATTATCTTTGTTTTAATGGATGAGCCCGAAGAAAATATTTTGACATATGACCACTGGATCACATGGGGTTGGCCACAAGGCTGGAGACTTGTTTTACGAGAATATTTGGCTTAATTTTCAAGTTCAATTTGTGGAAAGTTTCTAGACCAAGAGCCAACTGAAAAGTGAAAGAGCTAAAGCTTTGCACAGTTGCTGTGCCAAACTCCAGGGCACGTGAAAATCCCACACAGCAAAGGAACAGATCCCAGCTTTTCCTCCTACGAGCCCAGAGGGGCTGGTGGAGGCGGCATCCCATCGGCACAGGGCTTCTCTTGCCCAAACATTCTACCTTGAATGGAAGTTCGTCACTTCCCTCTGCCCTTCCAAAACAAATCCTGGCTCCTGTGGCCCACCAGCACCGTTCTTTTCCACACATCTTAAAATACCTCATGGAAGCACACAAATGGCTCAGAAAATAAATCCTGGATTATTTAAACACAACATGGGAAGGAATTCACAGAATCATTGAGATCTGGCAAAAGACCTCCAAGATCAAGATCAAACTTTTTATGAAATATACACATTTACATGTATATATAGAGACATTTTAAGACATATGGCCATCAGCAAATAAGCCTCAGGTATATTTATCAGTGGAGTTTACTGAGTTTGCTGCTTGTGTTTTCTATGAGCCAGGTTTAAGGACATTTGCCAGAGCCCTGAATCACTCTGGTTTATGGAGCTTTCTCACCACAGGCACGATCTAGGACTCCCAAGCTAAAACTGTTTTAAAAGAAACAAACATGCAGACACCCTCGAAACAGTCTGCACCAAGAAAAAAAAAAAATCATAAGATAGTTTGAATATTATGTCATTTGGAATTGGCCAAGCAGCAGACTGGGAATTTAAGGAGCTTTTCATAACTAAGAGGACTGGGAGATAGGCGGGTTCTGTTCTAACCCGGCAATGATCTCTGCTCCTCCTGAGCTCGAACCAACCCTTGTCTGAGACACAAAATCCAGTGCCTGGCGCCACCTGCTCCGCCCCTGTCCCATCCCTGCAACATCCCTGCTCCTGGGAACGCCCAGGTCCCCCAGAAGATCCCCAGAGCAGGATTCGCTGGCTTTGCTGCCTTTTTCTTCCCAAAATTGGGGTCTTTCCCCTCTCCCAGGCCCCAGCCCACCCTGCAGCGCTGCCAACCACCCTTCACTGTGCTCAGGTCGAGCCACTGCAGCAAACCCGGTTTTCTTCCGGACGCAGAACCTGACGCCTCATTTTTGCTGTGCTGTCCCCATTCTTTTCTCATAAACTTTTAATATTTCCTGTCACTCCAAACAGGAGAGGAAACACATTTGGGGTAACTTCAGTCCATTCTATGTCAAATGCCACAGGCTGACTTTTAGCTGCTGGGACAGTTCCTGGCCAGAATTCTGCCCTCCAGACAAAATGATGAGCAGATCTGCTTTTAGGGGTGTCCCAGGGTTCTTCCCCGTTCCCACAAGCAAAGCAGCAGCACCTCAGACCTCTGTGAGAAGATGGGAAAGATGCAAATCCCAAAAAGCCACAGGAGGAGGTATCAAGGGGAGGGGAGACAAAATAACTCTGTATCGTGACACTGCCTGGAAGGCAACACTGTGAGCAGCAACTTCCCTGAGGACCGAGGGTTGGTGACCCACGGTTGGGGTCCATCCAGAGCATTTCTTGCACCAGCTCCAGCCATCCCACCCCACTGCGACCGCAGATTCCAGTCGCAGCTGGGAAGAGGTCTGCTCCTCTTATATAAAGCAATTTAGATAAGGCTTTTCCGGAGCAGCTCTGATTACAAGATTTCACATAATCCCTAAAAAATGCCATTTATTGTTTGGTAGCCCGATGATCTGCCCCTCGGGGCTGGCCTTGGAGATCCAAACCCAGATTAGGCAGAAGCCCAGAGTTTTGGGGACAGGGCTGAGCTTTGCATGGCTGCACAAAGCTGGGATAGAGGGAGACGTTGCCCTCCAGCCCCAGTTTCCATCTGGGGTTTGCTGTACCCCACCTAAGGGTGCCCGGCACACACTGGGTGCTCAGAGAATCAATTCCCCCAACGAAGGGCAGCAGAGGACACACAGTGGTAGAGGAGGGTCCCAGGGGGACCCCAGCCCTCTGCTGCTGGCCCTGACACGCCTCTCCAGCTCTTGGCTTTCTCTGCAGCCACAGTGGCTCCCGGCCAGGCGGCCACAATGCGGTGGAAGGAAGAAGAAACAGCTTTGTTTTACCCAAAGCCTCGCAATTAATCAAGTTCCTATTTCCTTGCGGTCCCACGTTCTCCACCCCAAATGCACCAGGCAGCTTCCACCCATGCCAGAGAAACAGAAAATGAAGCAGAAAAGAAATGTCTTTACTACGGCAAGCACCACACAGGTGGCATTTAGAGTCCAGAGGAATACAGGACCCTCCCAAGCAGGCTGGCAGCCCCGTCCCTGCCAGCCTCTGGCCCCTGAAATCCCCTCCCAGGCACCAGGTCTTCCACCCAGGAGGAATTCACGGAATCACAGAATCATTCAGGTTGAAAAAGACCTCCAAGATCACCGAGTCCAACCTGTGTCTGATCCCCACCTTGTCAATCAGACCAGAGCTCTGAGTGAGAATTCAATCATTTCTTGAACACTTCCAGGAGTGCTGACTCTACCACCTCCCTGGGCAGCCCTTTCCAATGCCTGACGACTCTGTGAAGAAATTCTGCCTGAACTGGACTTTTCTGAGCACAAACCATCCCATTTTTATCATGACACATGGCAATACACAAGACCAGTGCCTTTTCCTGGTCTTTTTCCAAATTAAAGCTGGGGCTGAATATTAGGGTGGGGAAAGAGCGGGTGATAATCCAGGTTCTTTGGGGACAGGAGCATTTGATTTATGAGCAGATTTCTTAAACAGAAGTCTCAGAGATGCCATTTCAGAGGGACATTCCCAAAGCGGCTGCCAGGAAGGCAGGATGAGGGTGGGACCTGCTCCTGCGCCTCTGCACCTCTAATTGCCATTATTCTTCAGGAATATAAACAACAGGAACGAGAGAACAGAGAGCCATGAAAGCTCAGCATAACAAGGGCCTGGGAGCAAAGGGAAAGGAATTGGAGGTCAGGCAGGTTAAGGGCTCATTTCTGGCACACCACAGCCCCTCTGGATGAGGACAGATGGGCAGACACAGCACAGCGGGCACTGCTTGGTCTCTCCTGCGCCTCCATCCAGCTCTTCTAGGGAGGAACCAGCAGCATTTAAAGGTCTATTTACTTCTCATGTGCTTTTGTGTGTCACAGCTGATAACTGACAAAGTTATTTGCATTTTTAAGGGATCATTTATTTCAAACAACCCTACCCTCTGCTGTTTGATACATTGCCCCGTCCCTGGAAGGGTTCAAGGTCAGACTGGACGGGGCTTGGAGCAACCTGGTCTGGTGGAAGGTGTCCCTGCCCATGGAGGATGTTGGGACTCAATGAGCTTTAAGGTCCCTTCCAACCCAAACCATTCTGGGATTCCATGATTCTTCACTGGTTTATTTCCTGCTGGACTGGGATTTGGGATGATGAGGGACTTCTCAGCAGAGCAGTGGGATGGGGCAATGGGAAGAATGAGCTGTCTTTCACACGGTGCAGCAGTGCCCCAGCCCCACAGCTCCAACGTGCTGTTCCCTCTCCCACTGCCCCACAGCTCCCTCCCAACTACTTAGGGAAGTCCCTGGTGGAGGTTGTTTTGCAAATACAGTAATATCTGAAATTTCTCTCATCTTCAGGCACGGAAGGAGAAATGTTCAGTTTTAACTGGGATGCTTAATGAAGATTTATTCCAGTCCCATAAATCAAAAGCATGTGGGAATAACTGCTCTTCCTTGGATTAACTGGGTTATTTTTTCATGACCACTAGACCTTAGATGTGCTGCTTGTTTCTTTCCATACCCATGGAGGGTAACAAATAGCCATACTTGGTCAGTGAGCAAATAAAGTTAAATGCAAATAGAAATGCACTGACTAAATCTGAGTTTCCCAAGGTTACTATTTCCCTAAATGCCAAGTCCCTGCGGTGAAGGAGGGGCAGCAAACAGCCTGGGGTGGGGGGGGACACGGCCAGGCTGGCAGCATGAGGGGCTCAGCCCAGTTCCTATGCCACCAGTGCCCTGTGCCCATGGGTGAAGATGGACACCACCACTGGGAATGCTGATGGCCCTTGAGAGCTGCAGAGAGCAAGAGACACTGCTGAACGTGGGCAGGGGCACTAGGCTGGTGTTGCATCTCCTTCACTGGTACCACCCAGTACTACCCCCTGCCATGGGAAGGGACACCTCTCACCAGATCGGGCCTTGTCCAACCTGGCCTTGAACACTTCCAGGGATGGGGCAGCCACAGCTTCTCTGGGCAACCTTTGACAGGGCCTCACCACCCTCATGGGGAAGAATTTCTTCCCAATATCCCATCTAACCCTGCTCTCTGGCAGTATGCAGCGATTCCCCCTTGTCCTCTCACTCTACGCCCTGTCCAAAGTCCCTCTCCAGCTCCCTTGGAGCCCCTTCAGTCACTGGAAGTTGCCACAGTCCCATTTGCTGGGCACAAAATAACAGCAGCCTGTCTCCCCTCCTGTGGAGCAGCAGCAAGAAGGGGTGGACGGAGCAGCTCATCCTGGCACTCGCCCATGACAAGCTGACAGAGGGGTGCACAGCTACTGCTGAAACGGGGCATCCTGGGACCCAGGCAAGCATCTCACAGGCCAGCTGGGAATCTTGAGTGCTCTGCCACCCACCCCAGCCCTCCCTGTGTGCCTCTGGCACTCCCTCCCATCTGAAAAGCCAAGGCAGCAGCCCGTGGGTACCGTTTGCACATGGAGTTCTTGGCTGACCCTCAGCTGGCCCCAGCCCACCTTCACCAGCCCTGCACAGCCAGAAATGACTGTGAGAGCAGACTGAATTCCTGTGACTCCACTGACCTCTCCAGCCTCTTTTGGCTGCTGTTTACTCCCCAGGTTGCACACACAGGTTGCTCAGTTTGCAGACAGCGGGACAGGAGGACAGCCAGGGGTACCCAGCGCTGCCCAACAGCTAATTCAGACTGAGGCATTATGGTTATTTTAAGCACCAGAAGGTGATTTTAAGGAGGTTGTGTGTGTAACACGACCTGGCTACTGCTGCCCGTGTTTGCAGCACCCACCTCTGACCTGCCCTCAGCATGCTGAGCTGCTGCTCATACCCCCAGCACAGCAGGGCCCTCACACAGGGAAGGCTTTGAACAATACAGGTGACACAGACGAGACCAACAGACAAATAAAACAGAGGAGAAAAAACAAGCAAACTCCAATCAAGGTGTTGGTTATCTACAGCAATACCTCCACACCAGAGTCTGCCCAGGCAGAGCCGCCACAGCACTGTGCTTCTCCTAAAAGGTTTAAAACCCACAGTCTTAAATATTTTGATTTTCATGATCATGTCCTTTAGTTTGAAAACTTCCTCCGCTTCAGCTGAAATATGTTTTTGTGCTACAAACAGAGTGCTTTCTGCTTCAGGTTTTGCCATGATTTCTAAGGAAGATGTTTTCTGCACAGGCAGGATAAAGAAATCTGGTGGGATAAAGACACCTGACGGGACACAGAAACCCAGTGGGATACAGAAACGCAACACTGCTTTGGACACAAATGCCTCCCTGGGGTTTGGCAGCCCCGGGAACCAGTCGCAGTCTCCAGGCACCCACAGCCGCAGTGACAGCTCCTGGCACAGGACAGTCCCGCTGACTCACCCAGTACAACTCCTGCCCAGAGCAGTTTTTCCATAAAAATAAACCCAGCCCTAATAAATAAATGTATTCCCATCGTAAAAGCCCGATTGGTGGCTGGGAAGGGAGAGCCTGCGCCCTGCAGCCAAACCATTTCCCTCTGGATTGGTGAAAGAGGACTGTGCTCCAGGGAAGGCATGTCAGAAGGACCCCATTTCCCTGGGGAGGGGGACAGGGGTACCAGCACCGAGGTGGGGGGACCTCATCCCCAGCACAGCCACTGCTGTAACACCATCATGCCCAGAGACCAGGGAAGAAGCGACACATGCCCGTGAGGGGGATTTAGGAACTGGCGCAGCTCCCGGTGGAGCAGACCTGGGGGATACATGAGCATTTAGCAGGGAGCCAAGAGGCTTTTGTAAACAGAAGCTCAAACAAACATCTCTCATTTCACAGATGGTGCTCACAATTTACAGCGTTGCACATTTGAAGGCCACCTCGGGCACATCAGTGCTCCCTGCTCAAGGAATCCCCCAGACCTGCAGGTCTCAACATTTGTGCTCCAAGGAGCCTCCCACTGAGACCCACAGGAGTTATTTCCACATGAGCATCAGTTTCCAACTTAGTAAGAATTCAGAACATCAAAATGTTCTTTCCCTGCAGTGCCCCAGTTCGGGTGAGTGCAGGCTCCCAGCTCAGCGGACGGTCAGCTTGTGGGGGCTGCCAGGAGAGCCAACCCCTCAACACGATGGGCCTGGTCCACAGCTAAAAAATTACAGAAAATACTGAAGAGTGCAAGAAAAAACCCAAAGTCCTGAAGCAGAGCCCAGAGATGAGACTCCCAGGACCAGCAGACAATTTGGGAGAGTGTTTGAAGGAGCTCAAAGGCCAAGGCACCCCAAGACCCTCCCTATGGCCACAGACCCTAAATGTGGGCCCAATAATTCCAGGGGAGCACCAGAAACCCTCGCACGGCAGCACCAGATGCCACAGCCTGTGGCAGAGTGTGTGGCTGCCCAAGGCTTCCTGCAAAGCCCAGATTACTCAGCTGCTTGGAAAAACAGAAGCAGCTTTATACAGACATTATTTGGGCAGCCCCGCGGAGCAGCGGGGACGGAGCGACCGGACACTGGCACCATTCAGACACCCTGCCCCGACCCTGCCCGCAGCCACAGGGCAGGGGTGGGGACAGACCCACTGCTGGCAGCCCTGCTCACCCTCCTCATCCTCACCACTGCAAAGCCCCCCCCACACAAGCACTGCCCGTGGAAGGCAGAACCCCACGGAGCTGTCAAAACCACAGGCACAGCCTTTGCTCCTGGGCAAGTGGGCACAGAGGGGTGAGTGACGTCTGTACACACAGTTTAATCACAATAAAATTAACTCAGATGCCTCACTGGAAGATTGGATTAAAGGCATTTGATTTAAATATTTGGGATCATAGAGGATATCTGCCTCGTGGTACTATTCACTTTAACACTTAATTTTCAAACTTCAGCTCAACATAGACCAAAAGCTCATGTGTTCCTGCATGTGCAGAAATTATCCCATAATCACTGAATTTGAGGAAAAGCACTGAATGCCACAAGCACTGTCAGAGCCACGAGCTGCCAGTGCTGCCCTGCTTGGCCCTGTTTTACTTTGCAGAACTAGAGGCCCCTGAACTGGCACAAGCACCTGGTTCAGTGCCAGTCTGCTCACCTAATCCCTTGGGAACAGCACGGTGCTTCCGCTCCCCAAAGTGTCACACAGCTTTAACTGATTTATTCTGCTGAATTTCTTTATAACTTCTGTTAAGAAAGAAATTATTGGGAAGAGGCAGCTCTTGGAATCTGAAAAACTATGAATTTGGCAAACAATCCCTGTAAGGTTCCAGCAAGACCTGGACTCACAAACCTTGCTCTATGATAAGCCACACCATTTTTTCCCCCCTTAAAGGATAAATAAACTGAAACCATCCTACTGGGGGAATGGGATGTGACCGACTCAGAGCTTCAAGCAGGCATGAGACAGAGATACATCTTTACTCCGCATGTAACACACGTAAAGCACAATCTTGATTTGGAAGTGTCCTACCTTTGGATGCTCTATCCTGCCCCCACAGCACTCCTGGCAGGCAGCTCTCCCGCAGTGGGAAAATCCACAGAGAGCAGGCATGGCGTGGGGCTGGGCCTCACAATCCTGCTCCCAGGAATGCTGAGGAGAGGCCGGTGTGGTGCTCATGCAGCTCAGGGTTTAGTGGCAGCGATGATCAGGAGGGAGGCAGAGCAGATGATGGAGCTGGATGAAGCCTGTCTTGGCAGCTCCGCACTTACCTTCCTGCTGGGAGAACCTGGATGGGCAGGGCCTGTAGCCATCCCACCTGCTGGAGCGAGGGCTGGACCCCGGACCTCCAAACCCAACCCCGGTGCCAGCCAAGCCAACAACCACGAGATTCGCCACCTCTGCAGCACCTGCCCTGGCACCTGGCCGAGCCCTCCACCGGCATCCAGCTAAATCAGGAATGTCCCTGCCTGCTCTCAGGGGAGGGGGGCTGCTATGGATGAACAGGAACTGGAAGTGTTTGAAGCCTGCGGGAGGACCGGAGGGGTGGGAAGGAAGGTCTCCCTGAACTGAGAAGGTCGCTGCACGCAGCAAGGCCGCGAGCGGGAGCAGCATTCCCGCCGGTTGATCCACAGGGATGTGCAGGGGCGTGCCGAGGAGCACCAGGGGGAAACTGGGTTCGGCTCCTGAAGATCTGAGCAGATCTTCACATGACAAGGAGGGGAGGTTCTGTGGGAAAATGCTATCGGGCCCGGCCAAGCCGCGGCAGGAAGGAAATTCCCCCAGCGGAGCCGCCATCGCGCGAGGGCTCTGCTGTGGCAAGTTCAGGGACTTCGTAAATAACTCGGCCATCCCCCAGGGAGGCATCGCTAAGGTCGCTGTTTTTTCCCTTGAACTTTCCAGATGAAGGAAGCAATAGCAGAAGCAGCAGCGCAGATTTGGCCGGAGATCAACTGTACTGACAACAGTCAGAGAATTGAACTCAGAAGAAAAGTCCTTTGTGTGTGTTGGAGTTATCACCAGATGGGCTGGGCAGCACTGGGGAGTTCTGCTCAAAAATATTCCACACGGGCAAAACCCCCAGAGCTGGAACTCACTGGCAGATGTAACCCACAGTAACTAATTCCACCGTTCAGACCAAGTTAAAAATGCAGGGCACATGCTTGGTGCCCATTAAAAATTAAAATGTTAAATTGTATTCTTCAGCAAACTGCTGGGATTCAGAGTAAGAAACAACCCTGATTAAAGATTAAGGATGGAGAGTCTATAAAACACTAATTACCACTGTACTTACAGGGAATTTGGCCTGTTGGGTTTAATTACTTCTAGTTCAAGATCACTCGAGTTCAGGCTGGGCTGGGGAGCGCTGTTGGAGTTGAGGAAGCTGTTTACATTTGAAGAGATGACGGATTCCAGGCTGGAATTGATGATACTGTTCCTGTTCTCCTCTAAAAAACACCAAAACCCAAGAATCATCAGCTGCCACTGAAGGCAAAGTAAAGGGTAAATGGCTGCAAAGGCATCGAGCGTTCCCAGCAAACCCTGTCCCAGTGCAAACTGGGAGCATCTCCCCAGAGCTCAGAGTTAGTTACAGAGATATTATACATTAAACCACAAGAAATACCAGGTACTTTTTGGTTCTTTTGGTTTTAAGATGAAGGTACATTTAAACAAGCACCATTTTTAGTAAGAAAACACACACTTTTCTCAACGCATTAATATTTTATATTCCCAAAGACATCCAAAATGCCCGCCCCAACCTGAAAGAGATTAAAATGTAAACTAGGCACAGGAATGGATTTGTGTGACTGAAATCAGCTCCCAAGGGACGGAGTGTTTGCACAGCAGAGCAGGACAACACTTTAGATCAAGAACAGGACAGATCACTGCCTAAGGACCTAAGGAAAAAAGCTTCAGTCTCATACTTGACGTCACTACTGTTGTTCTTTCCTGTCCTGGTCTAAAGAGGAAAAGGAATGGGGTCTCTATTCCATTTCAGCCCAGCTCTTCCAAAATGCAGAGCCACGGCGGGACAAAAGCCAGCTTTGGATCTGAACAGGAATGGGATGTGCTGGGCATCACCAGTGCTGGGGGATCATTGCTCTGCTGACAGTCCAGAGCTTCTCAGAGATTCCTGTTTCTCTCCATCACATTAAGCGATTTCCTCATTATTTGTGTAACTTCAGCAGTGAGCACTGACAATATTGTGCATCTCAAGCCAACACCACAGCGTGGGCCCCTTCTCATCTCTGCCCCAGATCCCCTAAAATCCCATTAACTCATTTCCAGGAGAAGCTTTTTCCATACGAGCAGTAATTGTAATTGTGAGAAGCAATTAGAACACTGATGGCACGACAGCAGCCGCAGGCAGAGAACTGCTGCTTCTGGCATGATGCTTTCCTGAAAGACAGGCATCTGCTGGAAAACACACGAAGTCCTACTTCAAGGATACATCTTCCCAAAATTATTTTTCCAGTGCACAATAATATGGTCCAACTACAACCATAAAGCACACAGAAATATGGAAACCTTTGCTCTCAATCCCCCTTAATTGCCATCTCTGCTTGTGCAAGGAGAACGTGCGATATCCATCCATATCCTGTGCACATTTAAAGAGGAATAAAAGAGTGCAAGAGGAACTTCTGGGATATGTGAAAAGTTAATCCTGAGCATACAGCAGACAGGAACTGCCTGTAAAACAGCCTGGCAGGAGTGTTGTCTCAGAGTGGTGGGGCAGCTCTGCCACTGCTCCCCAAGGGGAAAACCACATCAGCCACAGGTTTGTAGATGTCCAGAGCAGGGTCCGATACTCCCTGTCCTGCTACTTTCCTGGAGCTGCTGCAATTCCCAGATACCTGGACAAAATTAGCACCTACATGGCAGCAGGACAGGGCTAAACCTTGGTTTATCTGAGGTTGAGCTTATTGGCTAGAGACGAGCCAAAGCCCAGGATGTGTTTATTGTGTTGATACATATCAAGACATTCCTGAAATCGGGTTTCATTAACCTTGATCTGCAATGAGTCACCAGGGGGATAAGCAGCACAGACACCTCTCTGTCCCCAACTCTGCGAAAGTTGAAACCTCTGGGTTCAGAGGGCACCAGCACCTTGTGATGAAAAAGACTATCCATGCAGAAGACAAAGATGGAAAAGTAAAGAAAACCCAAGTGCTGAGCAACACAAATATCAACGTGCAGACATGGGAGCCAGCAGATGAAATGAGAGAGAAATTAAGCTGCCTAAGGACCTAAAAACCCCAAATCCCTCTATTTTTGTGTCTGCCAGCACAGGTTTTGGGCAGCCTGTGACAGACCACCTAAACACAGATGACCAAGCCCAGGGATTGCTCACACTCAGCCCAGCTTCACCCAGGGCCAACCTGAGTCCCTGGAGTGTGGACTAACACTACAGCTTATTATTTCCAAACATTTTCTACCCAAGACTGAAGTCCAGGAATAAGCTCCATAAGCCTGACAGATCAGTGTGGATTGTCTGCCTAATCTCCAGACCAGCCACCAGCCAATATCGAATTAGAGTCCCTGTCAGCCACGGAACTGGAAGCATTTCAGCTAAAGAGGAAGGGAGATGAATGGCAGAATCTGAAACTCCTGCTTTATTTTGTTTCCTCCTTTTTAAAAGGCTGAAACTGTGTTTTGCTTCGTGTTTTTAAATGCTTATGTGAAGGATTCTTCGCTGGGAGATTTAATTTGGTCCTACAGCTACAAGAGCAGAACTGCCTTTCAGCTGAAGAGCACTTCCAAAGTGCAGAAGGGAGAAGAGCCACTTTGCAAAGAAGAAGAGCAAGAGCTCCTATTAATAAACCAAACCTGCAACTTCTCTCTGAGACCCCCCTGGGTCAGTTGTGGGCAAAAATAGAAATGTTTAACAACAAAATAATCACTATAATCTTAGATTAATCATAATGATCTAATCCACTCCCTTGCATGACCCTGTCTGTTGAACATGATAATTTTGGACTTACACACAGCTTTGTATGATGAATTCTAGTGAAAATTTTACAAAGATATTGGACTTCGATAAACAGATTTCTAGTAATGGAAAATTCACTGTCCCACTTCACTGCTTATGGTAAAATCATTCTCAGTCTTAATAAAATGTGCACTTTGTTCCCCTTTTGGACATTTCTAGCTTCAATTTTCGGCTTTCAATTTCTGTGGTGCTCAGTCGTGCTTGAGCTGCTGCCCAAGCCTTTGTGCTTCAGCCTGACTTTGAGCCTTGGGCCATCTCTGGACCATTTAGAAAGAAAAGAAAGAAGAAAGGAAGAAGAAGAAAGAAATAAGAAAGGAGGAAGAAATGAAGACAAAAGAAGCCTCGCATTATTCCTCAAGTGGCATGTGCAGCAGGGATGGCACACACTGAATAAAATGGTAGTGGCTTCCCAAAGACACAGGAGGGAAACTGAGAAAACATTGCTTCATCTGGGAATAAATAAATGCAGAAATAAATACATGAGCTCAGTTCCTCTTCCAGGCATGGGGAGGATGGCACACAGAGGCTCCAGCAGCCCATTGACCCTGGAGTGTGACAAGCAACTGCTTAGTTAGCAGAAAATAAATCACTGGGGCTGAATTTTTCAAAAGGAACTTTTGATATTTGAGGCTCCTCCGATAGTTGTGCTACGCCATTCCAAGAGCACGCTCTGGTGCCACCACTGCTTCCTCAAACTCACACAGATCCTTCCGGCACCCTCTGAAAATGACCATGCCTGGTAATTAACAGTAACTCAATCAGACAAACCCACATGTTTTGAGAGTCAGCAAGTCCACAGCGACCACTCTGCCCACCCTGGTTATCTCCAGCCCTCCCCTGCTCCTTGCTCCATGTGTGCTTGTCCTGCTCACCAGGACACTCTTGCTTTTTGATCAAACTGGGAGAGCTCCCAGTTGGTTCCAGGAGCACATGGCCTGGATGAACCAGAGAGCTGGGAATTGGGTTTATGCTGTAATGCGAAGCCACAGCCTGAGCAGACACATTTCTACCACCCCATGAGCAGGGATGGGGCCTCGGCTCTTTCACTCAGATATCTGGAGCATCAATTGGTGACACAGACGGAAAGATGAGCTCCAGCATTTTTAAACTGCCGTGGTACATAATCCTCAAGAAAATGCCAAACCTCCCGGCCAAGTTTTCCTGTCTGTAAAAGGCAAAGTGCCTGAGGGCATCCCAAAAGGGTTGCCCTGGGGGGATGTCGGCGGGTGGCCACCCTCGGCACAGGTGTGGCACCCGCGTCCCGGCAGCTGATGACGGCGATGATGGGGGCGAGGAACATGAGAAGGGGAACAGACAGGGACCCGTCAGGTGGGGAAGGGAGAGCAACACTTTATCCCGTGCTACGGCAGCCTCGTGTTGAGCCCTGGTTAAGGGTTCAAATGCCAGGAGAGCTTCACACTCCCCACCGACGCAACAGCGGAGGAAACTGAAGCCTGACCCTGTTTTGGAATCATCTCTTCCACCGACAGCAGCAGAACTGCATGGGAATGGCATGGGAATGACAATCTGTTAGGCACGATTAGGGCAAATATGGAGGGCTGGGAGGGCGGCTGGGCACTTACGCTTCTCGTTGGGCTGGGGTGTGTGGAAGAGCGTCAGTGGCCGCTCGCTGCAGGAGGGAGGCTTCGAGTCCGTGCTCTTCTTGCGGGATAACAGCAGCTGTGAGTTCGATGCCGGAGTCTCTGGCGCCGTGTTAAATATCTGTTAAAAATAATAAACAAGTTGTTCTCTGGCATCATCCTTCGAACAGGACAGCTGCCCACCTGCCTGGGCTGCACTGCTCTACAACCGCTCCGCAGCGCAGCCTCCGAGGAAGACATGTGTTCAACAGGGCAACGTTTTGGGTAGAATTTCCTAAATTCCACGTTCCTACTCTGTCTGCACTCCTCTTCTCTATTTTTCACCCAAGATGCACATTGCAGGATGGGAAGAACCCCAACACTCTGCTGAATTTTTGGGGGTGTAGATGATGGCGAGTGTCCCAGAAAGACCAGCCATCACTCCCCCCGTGCCCCTTGCGGCGCAGCCTCGGCGCCCACACTCCCACGCCTCCAGGCCAGCTTGGGAAAGTCTTTGCAACTTCCAGCCACAGCTGTCAGAAGACTGAGTAATCACATTTTTCTCAAGGGGATGGAATTTTAAAACTGCATGAACCCAAAGAGAAGCAGTTCTGTTGGTTGTTGATTTTTGGTTATTTGTTGTTCCTTTTCTGGATCCCCAGGCTGACAACAGCAGCCTCCAGATGAGCTCTCTCAAGGTCTCCCTTCATTGCTAGAGCCCATTAAACCCCATCCCTCAGTGTCTTTCCTGCTCTACCCGCCCCTGCCAGACAGTTGACCAGCCTGGACAGGGGTTCCCAACAGGAAAATTACATTTTGCAAAGCTCACTGCCCGCTGCAGCATGGGGTGGCTCCTCTGGAGCACGTGGCCATTGCCACAGCCACTGGCAGCCATCACAGTGGCCACCAACAGCCACGGCCATGGTCACCATCAGCCCTCTCCAGCGGCCACCACACGCCACCAGCGAGCGAAGCCGCTGCCAGCAGACAATGGGTTTGTTTCACGAAACAACAACATAATCTTCACACACACACACACACCAGCCCTCCATGACGATTCCTACAAATCCCTGATAAAGTGCCAGAATACCTCAGCCAGAAATGTCAATGTCCTGTCCCTCCCAGAAGCGCTCAGGGGCAGTGGAAAGCGCAGCGCTCAGCCCTCGAGAGGAGCTGATGACCTGCTCCCAGCGGATCGAGCACCACATGGCCGAGGACATCCCTCCCTGGCCTTTATGAGGACATTGCTCCCTGGCCTCTCTGTCCATAGGGACTCCCTGTCTGGGCTTGGGATCGGCCCTGGAGCTGGCAGCTGGGGTGAGGCACAGGAATTGGAGCTGAACCCCTGTATCCAGCTCCTGCGCACGCAGCAGGACCCAGCACCGGCACGGTGGGACAGACGGAGAGAGCATTGAGCCCTTCCTGGGGAGCTCTGCTGTGCTCATTCACACATTCCTCATGGGCTCAGGGATTGGTGGAGAGAGAGGCAGCCCCAGTCACGCTCTCTGCAAGAAGCACCGAATGTTGTCACCCCACACGCCTGCCCACGGCCATTCCTATTCCGCAATGGCTGGTTCCCAGGCTCCCCGCTGGAGTCTAGGGGCCGGTGTCTCCCCAGCCTCTTGCACGGCTGATGCACCACGTTCTCTGCACCCCATCAGCCCCCCCCAGCACCCAGCAGCTCACCAGCACCCCACCAGCCCTGCCCAGCACATCCCACAGTCCCAGTTAGCCGGGCTATTCGTGGCTCATTGCTTACCACGTTAAACCCTGACACAGCTGCACATGCTTCAGGTGCCTCCCTTGGCTCTGGGACCCCACCATGAGCCCTGTGCTCAGCAGGCTAAATACAGCTCCTGGGGGGCAGGAGCCTCAGCACAGGGGGCTGAAAGCAGTCCCAGGGCACCCTGCCTGCCCCTGGGCTCCACTCTCCACACCCAGCACGGCCACTGCCTGCTTTAATGTGCTCTTGCTTTCAAATTGCTTTTCAGTAATAAATTCAACTTGGGAAATATAATGAAATACATAAACCAAGCAAGATAAAAGTATCGATTTATGAATTGCATTTTATACAACAATTCCCACAGCACACTTGAAAATAAACTTACAGGTTTCTGTTTCAGTTTTTTTTTTTTTTTTTTGGTCTTTTATAATAAGAGTAGTTATAAATGCTCTTCAGTGAGGAACTCAGTGACTAAAAGCAGCCTCATTTCAAATGCAGCTGGAACATCATTATGAAACTATTTTGCTAAAACCTTCAGCACTGAGATCTTACCGTAACTTTGTATTTCTGTTAAAGCCCTTCTGTTAAAAGGATATATTTTATAATACATTAATGTATTGTAGCCACAAACACATGGAGAAAAGGCTGAGAATCGCTCATGGATAAATCCTGTTAAGCAAAGTGACACTGGGGTTCGTTAGGAAGTGGTGGCAGCAGAGCAGGGCATGTGGCTCCTGCTCAGCTTCCTTAAACTCCTGTTTGCTCCACTGCAACACCTGGCAGGCAATCAGAGCCATCATCCCTTCCTCCCCAAGCCCTGATCCTACTCCCATCCCAAGGTTATTCCACATTTCCAGAGGATCTGGTGTCAGACCCATGGGAGATGGCTCAAAGGGCAGCAGTTCCCAATGGCAGCTGTAATTTAAAGCCAAATGCAAGGGCTGCAACACCTTGATGCACAGGGATCTTCCTGAGGACAACATGCCTGAGCTCCTCCATCCCAAATCAATACCAGAGCCTTTCTGTGCCCCCATGGAAGCAATATCTCCAAGAATCACAGATCCTGTCTTCCTGACCCCACTGGCTGCACGTTTGGGGCTGCCACTGCAGCCCCATGCAGCTGTGGCCCAGGACTGCCACCCACACCACACAGACCAGAGGCTCAACCTTGCACGTGAACACAAAACAAACCTGTCCAAGATGTTCCCCAAGATGCCTGTGAGCAAAGTCCTGTATGAGAGCTGTGATGCCACCCTGCACCATCACCCTGGTCAGGGCAAGCTGCTCTCTACTTCTACCTTTGCAGCCCAAGCGCACAAATTAATTACTTCTTTCCAACCAAAACCAGACTAACAAAAGAGCATAATCATGGAATTGGATGAATTTAGAAGAAAATGGTATATTTTACACACGCAGCCACCCCATGGAACCAACTGGGAGGGACATCCAGCACCATGGCTCCACCGAGCCACTGCTGCTCCACTGACAAAAAACATCCTCATGGCCAACAAACACAAATGCATCAGGATTCAGGAGATCAATGTTGTGGATAAAGCCAGTCCTTGATAAACCCAGATTTAGTCAGCAAAGCAGGAGCCAGCCAAGCAAGCCATCTTGCACTGGCTTCCTTTAATGCTCATCTCTCTTGAAACCAAGCACAAATTCCTATCAAACAGTGGAAAGGGGTCAGAAAGGGGATTTCTGTAACAGAGACATAGACATGCTGACTCATACTGGGACACCAGGAACAGCCTGTTTACACAACTACAGCCCAGGAACAGGCAATTTTGGCACCTCTGTGCCCTCTCCTGAGCTGTGTCCCTCACTGGTGACAGTGCCAGGCAGGTGCAAGCTGTCCCTTCCCTGGCACATCCCTCCTACCTGCAGCAAAGCAGAGGGACCCTGGGAGAGGGGGCTCCCTTGGGAAAGAGAGACCAATTCCTTCCCATAAATCAATGACACTGAAAGAAGCCAGGGAAGCCATTACCTTCTCATGGTTTTCTATTAAAATTTCAATCACGATGTTCTGGAATTTGATGTCCATAATGGCAGCAACTGTTTCCTCTTGAGGTCGAAGCAGCGTTGGCCCAAACACCACACCCAGATTAGCAACAGTCATCAGGTTCTGCTTGTGATTATCTGCAACTCTGGGAAAAAAAATAAAAAAGAGAAAGAAAATGAAGTAGGTGATGGAACTAATCTGCAGGGAACCCCCTCTCTGCTCTCCCTGACTCGTGGCTGGCACAAGGCTTACTACACTGTTTACATTTTTTACGCTCCTGGTGAGCTCCTTGAAGGCTCAGCCATGTGGAAAAGTACAAATTTAACCGTTGTGTTCCTGGAGACCTTTCAGCCTCCATGAATTGACTAATCCCACAAAACCCCAACCCTGCACCGGCCACTGAGCCTTATGCTGCAAACCACCCCCAGGAAAACATCTTGAATCATTAATGCTTAAAGCCGTTCTGAAAACAAATTGTTGGACCTCTGACACACACTGCTCTCCAACTCAATGAGTGACCTCATATGTTCCAAAGGCCAATTCCTTCTCAGCCATTCCAGCGCTGGGCTGCACCAGAGGTCAGCCCCCATCCAGGCCATCCAGACTGGCTGAGAGGTTACAAGGGGTCTTTACCCCCAGATCTGCCCTTCTCCATCCTGCTGAGGAAACCACCTGAGATGAGCACCCGCTCACACAGCAACCCACCAACACTCGAGCTTCCTCCCTGCCACCTCCATCTCTTTTTTGTTCACAAGAGTGCACAGAGCAGTTCAGAAAAGTGAAGCAGCTCACGCTGAGGACGTTGACCCCTGGAGACAGTGCGTTTGAGGGGTTATCTTGGAGCAGCTCCAGTTGGTCCGTGGTCTCAGTGGTGCAAATCCCCACCAGCCCTAATGGGGCACGTCCTCTGCTCTGTCTCACCCCGAGGACGTGCCGCCACGCACTGAGGACACAATGCACGCAGGAGGCAGCCCGGCAGCCGCCATCCACGTCAGGCCATGGATGCAGGGACCAGGTGCTCGGCTGCCCCGTGGCAAAAGCCTGGTTGAGGCACGGACAGAACGGTACCGTGGACTCCGCTGAGTCACACGGGGACACGTGGGCGGGCGGCGCAGCCGGGACCTGCGGCACAGCCCTGCAGCCCCGTCTCCCCGAGTCTTTCTTGTGGTTTTCTCCTGACCTCTTCAACCAGGAAATGCGGCAGCTTCAGGCTGTGTGCTCACACAGTTTCAGCCGAAGGGGGTTTTAGTGTCTTTTCCCTTCACTCTTTCTCTCCTGTTTCCGTGGACAAATGCAGGGGAGGAGCACAGAATGAGGCTGGACTGCCCCAAAAAATCATTGCCGTGAGCTTTTACTATTAATCTTGGGGCCAAGATACTTGTGTGCATGCTCAGTATATTTCAGCACACTATAAGCACAGGCTGGCTTAAAAGGAAAGACGCTTTCCATCCTTCTCTATCCAAATCTCACTTGAACCAGCAAAGAACTCATTCCTCATGTCTACATACATCTCCTCAGGCAGCAGATGGGGACCTCAGCACAGAGGAGGGCTCAGGGCTGTTGGTCTAGCTTCTCCCAACAGCAGCATCAGCCCTGCTTACTGCCCAGGCAAGAAGCCTCACTCTGGTGCACGTTACACCCCTGGAGAACAGCTAGAGCTGTCACCTCCATTGAGTCTGCACTCAAAGGTGGGAGGTCCTGGCCAAGGCCCCTCAGGAGCTGGTGGAACCTCCCTCTTACCCGTAACTCCCCCCACTGTCAGGAAGCTCTGAATATTTTATCACAAACGTGTGGGAAATCTCCAGCATCAGTAAACGCTGTTGGAGATGGGCTGCCCTGGAGACGGGCTCTGGCACAGAGATGACAACCTTGCCAGTGCTGAGGTGATGTGCTGCCCACAGGGCTGCTGTCACCCCAGCCAGGCTGGACATTACCATCCCCAGATGAACACAGAATCTCTCCCCATCCCTATTCTCACCACAGCCAAGCCGTGCATGGCAATGCTGGCACCACCCACCGTGACCCTCAGAGCTCTGGAAAGGGGGAGCAAACTTTCCTTAGGGAGTCACAACCCCATGCAGCAGTGAAAAAGCCAGAAGTCCAGTAAGAACCATTATATACTACATAATACTTCTATGAGGATCCAAACCTTCCCCTCACTCCCACCCATCTCCTCACCAAGACACTTACAAACCCCAAAGACGTTTTCGCGTTGCAACATCTCTACATTTCAAACACACGTTCACCTGCTCCTAGCTGGATTTGGAAAAATGCAGCTGCAATTCAAATGGCTTTGAAAAGTACTAATAAAATAATAATTTTAGTGATCTTCTGTGGTTAGTAAAACAATGTTCATTTATTAAAAAAACAACCAAATTGATCTAAGTCATACAAAATTAGGTCCCTCCATTTCTCATTACCGTTACCATGTCCTACATCACTCTAATAAATTGCACTGTCACCAGCTCATTACGGCGAGGCAGCTGTGCGTGGCCCTGGTAATTATTTCAGACTGAGCTATTAATGGCTTCTCCCAGGCAGGACATGGTCCTGCAGCACCAGCCTGCCCAAGGAATGTCCACATATCCACATGGGTGGCCCTTGCCTCCATCACCAAACTCCACTGTGTTTTATTTTGCCCCTGGAAGTGTGGGAGCCACTCTGCAGCTGTGCAGTCTGGCTCCTTTCTGGAATAAACCTTAGTGGCACACGAACTCCTGATCTGCATTCCGGGTACTTTTCCAGCAATAGCCTTCCCCACACCGGGTCACCACAGCTATGCTCCGAAACATGATTCACCTTTCACATCCTTCAAATTCCACATCCATTACCCACAGGATAATTTACTCTGAATTATACCTCTTCACCATCTTTTGTACTAGGAAATAATGCCACGGTTTCTAAAGATGGGGTGTTCTCAGCCCAAAGTGAGCTTAATGCCGGGGCTGTTCAGCAGGGACCGGCAGTACCGTTCCTGAGCTGCCCTTTAGAAGGTTTCCAAGCATTCACTGTATTTTCCTTTTAACCTGCTGTTTCTTTCCGGCCCTCAGTGCACTTTGAAAGAACTGCACTAACATTAACTTTGATGGGTCCTTTTTCCACTCCCTCTCCATACCCACTTTGGAGGAGTCACATCCAGCACAGGGAAGAAGCAACAACTTACGGAGGAATGTGCAGAACTTCTTCACTCCTGCTTGGGGCTCACAATGGGCTGAGCTACCACTGGCTTTTGGGTTCTGGGCTCTGCCTCCTCCTCTCAACACATGATGGTTCCCACATGCCTCCCTCCAGGATCAGTGGGAAATCAGCCTGGCAGTGTGGGACAGTCCTTGGCCAGGGGAATATCTGCGCTCAGCAGTGCCTCACCAACGAGCAGCTCCACGAAGACCTGACCCACTTGGTGCTGACCCAGGAGCCGTGCTGGATCCTGCCAGCACCCAGCCAATGGCACTGAGACTGAGCCTGGGGCATCCTGGGCTGGGAGCCCAGCGCTCCCGTGGGAGCTCCGTCCCTGCGGGTCATTCCCCAGGGCGTCCGTGGACGCCGCTCACTTTACACTCACTTTCAGCAAAACAAAGGAGAATGGGAGCGGAGTAAATCCATGTTGTGTGTTAAATTAGATTATGCCCAGGTTGCCTGGATACCGTATAATCACCGCCATGACCAAACACAATTTAATACAGGGTAACTGGTAGCCAAGGTTCAGCGCAGGGAAAGCACAGGAACAGTAAATGTTCCCTGGCTGCACTGGCTCATGGTCGGCACCGTGTAGGGGAGGAGAACGGCAGCGGGTGCCATGGGCGGGCAGCACGGCGCGGGCCCTCGCTCCTCTGACTGAGATTAATGAATTTGGCCTTTTCAGCCTGCTCAGTGGCCCAGACTCATTTTCATTGAGACCCAGTTTAAAGAACTCATTTGCTTCTCCAGCAACCTATACAGGTGCTTCCAGTCCTCCCAGTAAGAGCCAAGATCCAGCACCAGTCCAGTGCTGGGGCCGTGCAGCTGCTGCCAGCACTGCAGCTGTTGTCCTGCACAGGGCCCAGGACAACAGAAAATGGACCAGCATGAGACTTCTGGGCTCTGACCTGGCACCAGCGGGATCACTTGACACTGGTGGACGTGGTCCAAGCCCCTGCCCAGCACACTGGGCACCAAGAGCCACAGGGCTCCATGGGCACTGCTCCAGTGGGTGCCATGGGGGCACTCGGCTCTGCTCCCCACAGAACTCGTTTCCTGTGTCTGGAATACATACTTTGTGCATGCATTTTACATATGTGTATATAATTCTATATATACACTTTTGTGTATGTATTTTATATATAAAATACGTGTACCTGAGTATCAGCCAAAAGTGCCATTTTTAGTTCAAACATCTTCCCTGATTCAGAACAAAATCTCTGAGCAAACAACCATTTGAAGGGAACAAAGGCAAAGTCTGGAGTGTTTCTATTTCCATGCCTGGGACAAACCTTTGAAAACAAAGTGCTTGTTGTGGCTGGCCTAGCAAGTCCTTAGAGGATGGAAAATAATGCAGCTAATTCCTATTGCTACAGGTAAAAATCCATCTCCTGTCTGCCATCACCAGTAGAGCTGTTTAATGTGAAAAGCCAGTCATGGAGAGGCCAGCAATTCCCAAAATTATTTAGGCTGCTCTGGGTAGTTTGACAGAAATCAAACACTCACCCTTAGACTCTGGAAGTGCGTAAGAGCTAAAAAGCAGAGGGAGTGCAGGCAGCACACTGGGCTCTGAGGGGGACCTGTGGATCCACCATCCTGGGTGGGGTGTTGGTGTGTGGCAGAACTGCACTCACCCCACGCTAGAGAGAGCCCACCAGGACAGCAACTGAAATTCCACCCAGTTCACCCAAAGAATCACAGTATCATGGAATTATTCAGACGGGAAAAGCTCTCCAAGATCATTGAGCCCAACTGTTGCCCCAGCACTGCCAAGGCCACCACTAACCCACTTCCCCAAGTGCCACATCTACATGGCTTTTAATTCCCTCCAAGGATGGAGACTCCACCACAGCTCTGGACAGCCAGGGCCGGACAACCCTTTCCATGAAGGAAATTTTTGTTATATCCAACCAAAAACTCCTCTGGGACAACTTGAGGCTATTTCCTCTTGTCCTGTCATTTGTTATCTGAGAAAAGACCAGACCTCCACCTGGCTCCATGCTCCTGTCAGGGAGTTGTAGAGCACCAGAAGGTCCTCCCTGACCCTCCATTTCTGCAGGCTAAGCCTCCCCCAGGCCCCTCAGCTGCTCCTGGTGCTCCACACCTTTCACCAGCTCTGCTGCCTGTCTCTGGACACGATCCAGAAAGCCCCCCTGTGGCAGCACAGACTGTGCTCAGGGAGGCTCAGCACAGCCAGGCTCTGTCCAGGTGGAACCCCACAGCTCCCTGCTCCCAGCTGCCCCCACTTCCAGCCATTTCATCTGCATATCACCCAGGAATGGACAGACAGACACAGGCGGCCGTGAGCGCTCACAATTGCTGGTATTTATCAGATGCAAACTAATGAGTTCTGGGAAATGTTCCTGGGTGCATTTAACTCATCCCTGCACATTATTGAGTTTAATTGTGCTGCAGAGAATGAGTGTGTAGGTGGAGAGTGGGTGAGGGACTGGGCTGTTCCCCACTTGGCTTCACCCTCTCTGAGGGGCTGGCAGAGTTGTGTCTCAGGAGATGGTGGCCCTGCAGCTCCCTGGGGATGACTCACTCTTGCTCAAACCCACGGTGGGTTTCCCAGCCTCGGGAATGTGTCAGTGGCCAGGAATGCAGCAGGTGTTTATTGCAGGTGTGTTCTGACCACGGCGCCCTGGGCAGAGCTGCTGAGACCACCCGTGCAATTCCACCTGTAGCAGCACCCGCTGCTGGTGTCCCAAGCAGCTAAACTGCTCAATCACACATTCCTAAACCATTCCTAAAAAGGCTATTGTGCATCATAGGAGGTGCAGTGGCCGCTGGGAGACAGCCATGGAAAACCAAGGAACATGGCCAGCTCCGCTTCTTCTCATGTTTGAAAGGTACCTGGGACACGGATTAGTGATGGCCTGGTGTTAATGACTGGAGTTAATGACCTTAGAGGGTTTTTCCAGCATTCATGATTCCCAGACTGGAGCACACAAGCACAGAACCGCCACACTTCCAAATTGCACAACCACCCCTTTATGCTGCTCTTGGGACTCTGGACATGAATGCACTCTTTGGGCTGCTCTTGGATGCGGAGGAGCTCAGCAAGGGCCAGAGGAGTCTGGAGTGGCAGGAGGTCACTCTGCTCACTCAGCCACACTGTGGGAATTGGGAACATCTGGAATATGGACAAACCCTGCTGCCTGAAGCCCAGGCTCTGCAGGCCACAGGCTTACAGCTCCGCACCCTCCCCAGCCCCGCCGCTCTGGCGAGGAGAGCCAAGCCTGAGGAATGCAGATGGAGGCCAGCAGATCCAGAAGGAGGACAGATCACCAGGGAATGACAAAGGGAAACTTGCTGAAAGCAAAAACCTTCAGAGGCAACACTGAGGACTAAAGGGGTCTCAGCAAGCAGCCACCCTGCTCTTGGGTTCCCTGTTCAGGCAAGGATCAAACCTGTGCCTGCACTGATTCTGGGCGCTTTGACTTGCTCCAACAAGACTCTTTTTCTCCTGGGTGAATTTGGCCACAGCTGGATGCTTGGGTTCGCTTCCAGGGAAAAAAAAAAAGGGCTCATGTTGCACTGAGAAGATGCCAAGGCCAAATGTGAGGTTCAGTATCAGCGAGTCTGATCAGTGCGAATTCCAAACGTGCTGCAACTTGCAAGGAAAACACGCAGGGACCAGCAATGCCGCTCCGGTTCAGGCTTACCACACTAAGCCAGCGTGGTTTCCAAAGCCATCCTCTCCGTCCTCTCTGGCTTTAGGCAAGCTGAGCTTACTGGGGGATCTCAGGGGGATCCCAGATCTGCTCACCAACCCACAGCCCAGGGCTGAGTGGCGCCAGGCTGGCACATTCCCTGCACCCCATCACTGCATCGGCAGCACTGTGGGTTTCCATCGACACCCTGGTGAAAGCCACAGGCATGGCCACGACTTGATGTTAAATGTCACCTGTGGTTTCCACCTGCACAAATGCAGCAGCCGAAGGGGCCTCACCCTCCAACATTCCACCCCAGGGACAGGGTGGAATGGGGGCTGCCACGGCTGCAAACACCATCCCCTGTGCCGCTGCCATCCCCAACCCCAGTGCCCTGGCAAAGCCCCTGCTGAACAGGCAGGTTTTCCTTCAAAAACAGAACTCACCGATGCTGTCGCAGTGCAGTAACAAACCCACACGGCCAGCGGGGCAATGAAAGCCCCAAGGAGAGGTGTAAGTTACAAACAATCCTTTGAAAGATCTGCCACCACGGTAAGCGCCGTGACGAAGCCTACAACCTGCTGCGTGGAAAACAGCCAAAGTAAACGGGCTCCCTGGGAGTCTCCTGTCAGGAACTGGCACTGGGGTGAGCAAGAGCAGCTCCCACCGGCCCTGCAGGGAATCATTCCCAGCTGGAGCCGGGTCACAAGGCCACACGCAGGACGTGCCTGGTGCACACTTGTACATTCACACGAGTGCAGTCACCACGGGGAAGGAGAACAAAGAGGGGGTTTGACTTTTTTCTTTCCCTTACAGGTGTTTTGGAGCACGTTAGCTGCACAAACGCAAGGTTAGTGCCCACTCCTCCAAAATACTGAAGTTCATAGAACAACAGTTTTGGAAGAAAGGGAATACGGGAATAACCAGCTTTGCAGAATAACCTAAGTCATGGCGAAAAACAGCAGGAAAAATGCTTGTCCCAACTTTGCCAGTGGGACAAGGTTTTGCCCAATGATTGAAAACACCCCTCATTCCCCCAGTTCTGTGTACCCTGCCACACACATGGGTTGGAACAAGATGGCTTTAAAGGTCCCTCCCAACCAAAACCTTTCTGTGATTCTGTGAGCTGGAGATCCCAGGGAAAACTGCAGCTCAAAGACAACTTGGTGCTGGTGATCTCTGGTCTCCTTCCTTCTGCTGAGAAAAGACTGGACTAAAAATCTCTGTAACTGACTTTGGTTCAGTGCTGGCTCTATTCATCCAGAGCAATCCAGGGATGTGCTCATTAAGACATCTTCATCCCACTCTGTCTGAGGGGACGGCGCAGACACCACCAGGGAAAGACCAGCCAGTTATTGGAAATCTTTTGCTCACTCTCAGTTCAATCCGTTTCCATACACAGTTTCAGTTTCACCATGATAAACAATTAAAAAGAACCCAGATTTAATTATGTGCTATCAACAACCTCTATCCCACAACACCAAGTTCAAACACAAGCCCACAAGCATTCACACATGAGGAATTGCAAAATGCCTGGAGATCCCGGGCATCGAGTGGGAGCTCAGCAGAGATGTTCAACCACAGAAACTCCCCAGCAAACCCAGCATGTGCTGCATTATGAGCTGCTAAACCATCATGCCAGGTTGGTGACATCAGCTTTAGTCCAAGACCCCCATTATCATACCTACAGACACGAGTCTTGTGTGGGAAGAACCTAATGAGAGGTGCTGTAAGCTCCAGAGCTCATTCCTCTCCAGTTAAAAACTGGGGAGCCTGCAGAAAATACCAGGATCTTTTGGAGAAGCTTGGAAGGAAAAGCTACCAGCACACACAGAGCTGTTCCATGGACAATCCAGGCTGAAGGGGTTAAAAGTTCATTTGAAGAAGCAGAACAAAACCTTTTGCTAATTTACACATTACAGGAAGCCAAGCCCAAAAAACCCAGCGAACACCTACAGGGTTTTTTGTGGTGGTTTTTCTTTTTAATTCTGCAGAATCTCAAAAACAAAACCAGAGGAGTAAAAGGGAGGCAGAGCACGCAAGGGGAAGGCAGACACAGAGTGCTGCAGGGCACACTGTGCTGGCTGAGCTCTGTGGAAGCATCACCAGCTCCACTAAAGCAGACGAGGCAGAGGGGAGACCAAAGGTGTTGCTGTGCCCTTCGAGGCTCTGACACCTCTGGCTCCAAAGCACAAATCATTCAATCATGGAACCAACAGAATGGGTTGGGTTGGAAGGGACCTTAAAGCCCACATATTTCCAACTAGGGAAAAAGGAGCAAAGAAAGCATGGCAGGAGCCTGACACGAGCCTGAACCTGGACAGCCAAGCCCCAGACAGGATTTTCCCATCTCCAGCAAGGCAGCATGTGCCTACAGGGAGCCACCTTCCATCCAACCTGCCTTTTGCTCCCTATCGGAGCTCCCAGATCCCTTGGGTCACTCGAACTCCCAGGGCTTTGCCCAGGGGTCAGCAGTGCTGTGATCCAAAAGGAGAAAAAACAGGCAGTGGGCATAAAAATGGCATTCCCGAAGGCAGCATTGAGGATCACTGCCTGGCCCGGCTCAGAGAATGCTCCCTGTTTGCTTTTGGCAGACAAACCAGGTGAGAAGCATACGAGAGCAGAGCATCTCAGAGGCCTCAGCGGCTAGTGGAAATTTCCAGAATGTCCGGGACAAGAATGACTTACTGGAAGCAATACATAAATCAAGCAAATGAATAGTTACCAGACAGCAGCATAAACAGCTGCCACGGAGATGAAATCAGACCTGCTGTGCCAAGAGGCGTCAGCCTCCTTGCCGGCTGCACCTTCGGGGAAAACCAGGAAAACAACCCAAGGAAAAGCGCATTTCTGGGGGATCTGCCACCCCTGGTCCTGTGCAGGTGCCTTGGTGGGTTCCTGAAGTGGTGGGCACAGAGCCCACCATGGTGAGCACTGGGGACCGGTTCCCAGGGGACCCTGCAGGGCAGCACGGCTGGGAGCGCAGCACGGGGCTGCTCCACACCAAGGAAAACAAGCACTGGTTGTATTTTTAGGCAGAAGACCTGGAGGAATTTTTTTCCTCTTCTCCTTTGCCAGCATTCCCTCGCATACAGCAGCGAGCCCTCCGGAACGCGCCGCACACCGTGTCCGGCCCCTGTCCTGTTGCACCAACATGGGTTTTGCTGGATCCCCAACAGCAGCCGCCCTGCAGAGCCCATGGAAACCACTGTGCTGGTCAGCAGCAAACAATTTATGCTAGAGATAAGAATCACTGTCTTCTTGGTTAAAAAACGTAAACTAGAAAACACCACTGGAGCAAAACCAAAGGGAACCAGTCGGTGTTGGCCAGGTTGCAGCTGGGAGCAATTAGAGATAATTAATTCTGCTAAATACACGTACACCCAGCTCAGCTGCAGCCTCCTCCATGGTCCTGACCTTGGCCAGAAGAGGAGTGGGCGCGTGGGTCAGGGGGCACCTGGGGCAGTGGCGGCGATGCTGGGGCAATGCCAACCCACAGGAGGGTCTGGGAGCCCTGCAGAGGATGCACCAGCCCAGCACCACCTGTGCTGGAGAACTGGACTCACTGTCACGAGAACAAAGCAAAGCTCAGGTGTCAAATTATGGCCCTGAACAAAACATAATTCCCGAAATGCTTGAAATATAATCAGACCAAAATCCTCCTGCTCTGCACCTCCACAGCACTGACTCCTGGGTGAGAACGTACATTAAAAAAAGAAGAAAGAGACAGGGATGATATTGCAGCTCCATAAAAGAAAATGGCCATTTTCTGCAACCAGCTCAACTCTGGCAGTGCCTTTGACAGCCCAGCAGCACTGTGGGAGCCTCACTTAGCTTTGACTTACTGGACAAAAAAACCCCTGGTTTAATCGTAGAATCCCTGAATGGTTTGGGTTGGAAGGGACCTTAAAGCTCATCTCATTCCAGCCCCTGCCATTGGCAGGGACACCTTCCACTAGACCAGGTTGCTCCAAGCCCTGCCCGATCTGACCTTGAACACTTCCAGGGATGGGGCAGCCACAGCTTCTCTGGGCAACCTGTGCCAGTGTCATCCAGTCTCACTGACTGTCATCAGGATACAGGCACAGGTTCAGGGGATGGTCCAGGCTGTGGGTGCTCAGGTTTTCCTGCTGACATCTCCTCAGAAAAACATCAAAACAAAGAGATCTTCTTGCTCTCAGGAACAGCAAATCACAGCTGGGTTTATTACAGGGATCCTGAGACTGTGAACATGTCCCAGCAAGGAAAATTAAAGGGTTCACTTACTCATTGGTCAAGGAATAAAACTAATAGCAAATTTCACTGGAACCAGGGTCTGCAGAGCAGGGGAGGGAATTGTAGCATTACATTCCTGATGAAAGAGCATGGACAGGAATCATTCCTGCTCTGTGCATCTTAATGGATAACTGCCTGGACACACAGACATGAGACAGTGTCAACAGTCTTAGAAACGCAGTAAGAGGTAGAAATCATGTTCACTTTCTACAGATATGCTCTTTTCTCTCCACTCCATCCTACCTGGACCTGTTCCTGAGATCTGTCATCTCCTTCCTCTGCTAGTCCCTCTCACTGCACTCTGATTTTGGGGGCACCCAGCTGCCACAGGGAACCCACTGCATTTCTCTGCTGTGCAGGAGGAAGGGCACTGCTGAATTACCAGGGCACTTATCCTGTGTGATACTGGTGTTAATAATTGCCATTTTTGAATGTATCAGCTTTCTTAGCACGGTTTTATTACTGTTAATAACTGCAGCCCCATCACATGAGGAGCCCCACGTCCCTCGTCGTGCACAGTGCACCAGTGCACGTACACCCCAAAAACCCAGAAGCCATAAACCAGCAAGGACAGGCTCTTTTTCTATTCAACTGACACAGCCCAAGTTCTGTTTTTAGTGTCAGAAATCTCCGCAGCAAGACTGTGAGAAATATTTTTTTAGCTCATCTGATAAACACGCAAATCTTGATTATTCATATGTTACTTAAAATAAAAAACCCAAACAGAAACAGATGAGACAATCCCCTCCAAGCAGCCTGGCCCAGCTTGGCAGGGCCAGGCAGCAGCCCTTGGCTTTGCCCACGTTGGCTGTGGGTGCTGTGCTCTCAGGAGCACCCAGATCCCAGCTGGTCCAACCCCTCAGAGCATCCTCGTGGGACAGCCAGGCCACATCGCTTCTGCAACACAGCCCCTCCCTCCAAACATCTGCTGCAGATGTGCAGATTTATCTCCACTTATGCCTTTAATAAGGGCTTTATGGCACTGCAGCCTCAAACGACTCATTTAGAACAGTTGTGGCAACAAGCCCTGTCCCCACCTGCCCCCCAAGGTACTCCAACACCGAAGGGATGCTGTGAGTCCACCAAAGGGATGCTGTGGGGCTGGCTGTGCCTCTCCCTCCGCAGCCCAGGATCCCCCAGAAGTGGCACCAGGACTGGGAGAGCTCAGCAGAGCAGGCTCTCGCTCCTCAGCTTCCTGCCTTTCTCTGAGATAATTTTTTTCCTATTAAATAACACTATGAGCTGTTTCTCTTCCCAAAATAGCAACACCACCACACTCGCTGTTTGTTTTGTTTCAGTTCCTTCCCCACCAAAACAGCACAAACCCCACTGTACACCTGCCTCCCCCTCCGTGTCTCACTCCATCACCAGGGTTTCCTTTAAATGGAAAACACTTCAAAAATGTTGCATTCCTCGCACACATAGAATCCCTGAATGGTTTGGGTTGGAAGGGACCTTAAATCTCATCTCATTCCACCCCTCTTCCAGGGATGGGGCAGCCAAAACTTTTCTAGGCAATCTCATCTGGCCAAGGGGAGCACCCAAAAGAGTCTGGCTCTGGCTTCAGGCTGTAAATACAGAAGGTTTGAAACCAACACCTAAACCAGCTCTTTGGTTTTTAACAGCCTTGCCAGGGAGTCCATGGAGACACAAACCCATGTCACAGGAAAGCATCTAGAGTTGGTTTTAAGCCTATTTTAAGCCTGTTATTTTTTCCCTTAAACAGATAACTTGGGTTCTCCCAGACCTTCTCCTAAGTAGTCATCCCGAGTAACTCATTCCCCAGGTTTCCCAGTCCTGCCTCATCCCTGCTGCTCCTGCAGCACCAGTGCAAACTGCAAGAGCAGGTCTGACCCCGCAGCCTGGAGGCTGCCACAAACATCTGATGATGCTTTCACTTTTAAAACACTCATCAAAGGTTTCTATGGGAACCTGCAGGAGCAGGAAGATGGGAAATTACAGGTCAGCTCTATCACTGAAAGAAAAAAAATTATTCCATTCCTTTGCCCTCACAAAGTTTCAAGGTGACCCAGAAATACTGATTCACCGGGGTGCATAAAGGCAGAAAATACGCCCCAGAGTAGCTGTCTGTTGGGCAAAGAAATCACTTTTAGTCCTTTAATGCCAGGTTTGATTGGAAACTCCGTGAGGAGCTTCACGTCTGCTCTGCCTCCTGGGCAGCCAAACCCCACTCCAGGCCATTAAAAGCAACACAAAATTCCCAGTAGCTTATGGGTTCCTGGTGCCAACACAGGGCTGGGGGCTGGTTGGAAAGCCCCCTTCCCTCATCCTTGCTTCCCTCATCCTTGCCTCCCTCATCCCTCCCCTCCTCGCTCTTCCCTCCCACCCCGCTCTGTAGCTCAGCCCTTGGTTCACTCACACACGGGTTTCCAGTTTCTCGCCAACCAGATATGACTCAACACCACACACACACACAAGGAAACTTTTCCACCACTATTAACTTTCAGAGGAAGTGGAAAAAGGAGAGAAAAACACATCAGTCATAAACATACTTTGCCAAGTGGTTCATGAGCAACTGCAGCATCTGCCTGTTTTTCTCCGGGAGCCGATGAACGAGGTTGTGGATCTCTGACACTCTGGACTCCTGATTCTCCAGTTCTGCATGGGAAATAGAAAATGATTTATCTCTGCATCATGGGGCTTGTTATAGGAAGACTTATAACACTAACCCCAACCGACATCCCAAGGACCTGTGGATACTCTCCACAGTGTGGAGATACTCTCCATGGCACTGCTCCTTCCTACCAACTCCAAGCAGTTGTTTCCAAAGGAAGACACTTAATGGGCTGAAACTGTGAGCCAAGAGCAGATGCCACGTGAACAGCCAGTGGTGAGCAGGGCAGGGCAGAGCTGGCTGTAACCAGAGTGACTCCAGCAGTGGGAATATCGGCACATTCCCTTTCTGTATGTTCAGTGTGCCCAGCAAAGGTCAGGCTTGAGCATCCAGTTGGATCCACGGGTACTAAGTGGGAGCTGCTGACAGAGGCCACCACCACTGTGGCTCTGAACCATGCAAGCCCCTCATGGCCCTGGCTCCTTCCATAGCTGCCAACAGAGTTACCTGCTCCCAGCAAAGCCCCTTCTCCCAGGAAAGTGACAGGAACACAGCGCAGACATCTGAACCACCACTGGTCCCATCAAACACCCGTGGGTGCTGTTTGAACAACAGCCTCCCCCGCCTTGGCAGCTGATGGTCACAACAAGCGGGAGCCGCCGCCAGCTCCGCGCTCCCAGCACGATCTGTGCTTCCTCTTCATCTGGTCACCTCCCAAACAACAACCTGCCCCGTGGCTCTCCATTCTTATTCTGCTTTCTGGGACGGGAGCCCGGGAGGTCGGTGGGGAGGCAGCAGGGCAGAGGGAATCTCAGTAACTTGCAAATGAGGCTCCACTTTGGGAGCGGGGCCATAAACATCAACAAACTCACTCGCTGCTTTGATGAAGCTCCTTTGAAACTGGTACATCATGAGGGGCCCTGGGAGCATTCTGGAAGATAAAAAGGAAACAGGCACAAAACACATCTGGGGAACACAATCCACACACAGAAAGCTTTGCCTCTACCAGAAATTCAGCTCCATTTTGAAAAGTGCAGAATTAAGCAACAGCAACTCTAATTAATTCCCCTCATCAGAAGGAATAAGATCTATGCAAGTACCTTTGATTTATTCTTCACTAAATTAATCTTTAATTTTAGCATTCCTTCAGTAATATGGAGCATTACTGAGCCCATGACTTCCAAGTAAGTTTAAATTAAAGTAAGTTTAATAAACTAAAAAGATAAACAAGCCTACTTGTAAAACTTTCACAATCCCCATTCGCATTCAATCCCCCTTGCCCTCTCCCACCGCTGCATCCCTTCAGAGGGTCACACTGGTGCTGCCCATGTTCCCCTTTGCTTTGCCAACAGTTCCAACTCTGGAGCAAAGGTTGCCAATCGTGCAAAATTCTGTAGTGTTCTCGGCTGAGATCCACCATGCTAATTACACTCATCAACCTAATTGGATTTAGCCTCTCTCTTGTGCTCCCTCACTCTGTCAAACACAACCCAGCTCACACAACAGCCACAGAGAGCAAGAAGCTGCGGTCACAGCAGGTAGAAGCATGTTGTGGATAATGAGATGCTGCCGGCTGCCAACACCCGAGCCCGGTGGGAAGATACCCAGGACGATAAAGGCATCGACTTACACACAGAAATTATAACTACAATAAAGCTCAGCACCGCGTCTGGAAAAGCTCTACAGCTGCTGCCCTTTACACAGCGCTGCCCCCACCTCCTGCCACGAGCTCAGAAGGTGCAAGTCCATTGGGAAAAGCTCAGAGAAATGCTTAAATCAAGGCAGGAGATGCGAGAATGAGCTTTTAAAATCATGTTTGTATGATACGTGCATCTGTCAGAGATGAGTGTGTTCCCCAGATTATACTCAAACATGCTGGAAGGTCAGCAAAAAGCCAGAATAAATTACCTAAGAGCAGTTTCTGCTCTGTTTCTATCAAAGTGCTGTTATTAAAGGTCTGCAGTAATGGGCAGTAATGTCCCAGACCATCACTGAACCCCTCCCAAAGCCAGGTGAAGGTTTTCTCCTTACCTCAGGTATGTTTTCAGTGCACTAGTAATGGTCTTGATCTCCCACTCTGCACAGATCTCTGTGTCTGTCTCTGTGGCTGTTTTGGGATCTAAGGAAGAAGACAAAAGTGAAGCAAGGTGAAGACAATTCCATTTTGTGTCAGCTCAGCTGTGTGGAGAGACTGTCATGTCCCATTTTGTTTGCTCTTCCCAGCCCAGGGTCCACAGCAGATCCCCACGGATGTGTTGGCAGGGGAATGGGGTTCAGCACCTGGGATGGGCCACATTCACTGGGACGGGACGAGAGAAAGGAAAGGAAAGGGAACCATCCATCCCAAGCGAGGACATGGGCAGTTTGGCTCTGAGGGTGACAGGACAGAGGGCACAGCAGCCTGTGGTGCTCAGTGACAGCGGTGACAGCCGGGCACAGACAGGACATGGACCCAGGGCACAGGGACCCTCTTCCCACTGATGCCAAACATCATCCTGCTTCCACCTCCCCGCTGAGAAAATTACAGCCCATCACCTGCACAGCCACCTTCAGGCCAGCGGGAAGAGGCCTGGCCATGGATACCTCAGGCACAGCACTGAGTCCCAACACGGCAATGGCTCTGTGCCAGGGTGAGGAGCACCGTGCCGGCCATGGCTGGGGAGAGGCAGGGCACGGATGTGCCCCATGTGCTCATCTCTCCTTTGTGGGTGCTCCTCCACAAACACTCTTTGCTAACTCAGTGCTGGAAACACAGCCAGGATCCTGCTCCCACCAAAATCTCAGGGAAGCCTCTGCGGGGATCCCGGGATCCCATCAGTGCCAAGTGTCCCTGGGGAGCGGCGCAGGCGCGGGGGCTCCCACCATGCCCAAGGCCAAGGCTGACACAGCCACAGCTGCTCACACCATCTGCTCCTACAGGCTCAGCTCAGGGGGTATTTCTGCCTTTTCACAGGCACAAATAATGCACTTTTGAATTTTAAAGCCCCAGGTAAGCATTGGGCAATTTTCAACCTACATAAAAGAATGCCCTGAATAGAGCCTGGCTTTCCCTTGGAGCAATGGGTTTATTTTAATTAAAAAAAAATACATCAAGAGGTGCATCTGGAAAAGTAAACAAGTGAGAAATGTATATTCACACAAAGATCATGTATGTCTCAGCAATCACACAAATGAACTCCATCCTTCCGTGTCAATGCTGAGGAAACTTCCTACTGCACTGCCTTTATAAGGAGGAAATTTTAATAGAGTCAAAAGAAGCTTGGCATAGTAAAAAAAACAAAACAAACAGAACCCACCAAAAGTTCCACCTCTTTTAAAAAGAAACTTTTTAACCGAAGTAGAACAAACAAGTTCAGACTGTGTGTCTTTGCAAAACCTCATCCAGCAGTTTCTAGGCAGGATCATGGAACACGAGGTGAAATTCCAGTCGGTCCCATGAAAAGGCTCAGAGCAGCTAATCAGTTTCCCTTGACCTTCAAATTTATGAGTCTGCAAAAAGTGAGCGCCGTGGGTTCCAGCTGCAGCATCTGTCTCCCCAGGCAGCGATGCTGCAGCCAGAGCCGCAGCTCTGCCTCCCACAAGGACACACTTCCACAGGAACTGGGGGCAGTGTGGGATAGGGGCTGGAAAAGCACTCACAGCCCAAAGTCAGCATTAACCCTGGAACTGCCTTTTGCTGCCAGTCACTGATCTGATGTCTCTCACAAATTTCCCCAGGGCAAGGGGAACCACCTGGAGCACTACCTAATCACCCAGTTCTAATTCTCACCAAGAGACTTCCAAACAGCCCCGGGGACATTTCATCCCAGCAGTGAGGGGCCTGAAGGAGCCCACTCCCAGTGCTTATGGCCCACGTGGGGAAGGAGCAAGAGCAGGTCGGATGCTGTAACACACCCCAGTGCTGAGTTCAGACCTGCTGGTGCCCCCACTGTCCTCTGACACACTACCACAATAAATCCTTTCTCAAGAGCTCCCACTGACAAAAGTTTGGTTATTTGCTGGGTTTTGTCCTCATTTTGATGCTAAGTGCCAGTGAAGGCTGGGGAGAAGACCTGTTCCTGGAAGCACCTCCTCACTGCTTCACCCTGGTTCAGACCATGACAGGCTGTGCTGCCCCAGCCTGAAACTCACAGGCTGGGGCTGTCCCTGATCCGGCTGCTGCCCATGGGGAGATGGTGCTCCACAGTCCCTGCACCGACCTCCTGCAGGGACACCTCATGCCAAAGCCCTTCCCAGCAGTGTCACTGACACCAGCTCAGGGAAACTTGATCTTTTTGCCATTTAAACTGTATGTGAAGCAGTAACGCTGCCCACATTCATTTCTAAATATAAGGGAAACCTGATGTTGTAAGCACAATTTGGCTCCTCCGTTCACAAGGGTTGGATCTGGACGGGAGGGTCCGAGCAGAGCGGTGCCGCTGCCGGCAGGATATTGGAGCCCCGAGGGCAGCAAGAACAGATGGGGTTTGACAAGGGGCATGTTTCTGTGTGACACTGACTTCACAGACAGCCCAAACACTGGGGCTGAGGAAGATTTAATCACCCACAATTTGGAGAAAGATATGGAGTCACGGGTTTGCAAAGCATCCCAACAACTGACGGCACGGGGGATCCCCAAAGAGGGTCCTGCTTCCAGCCCCCACTTGCCTGTAGCAGGGCTTCCAGCATCAACAAGAAACGAGGACACGCCAGGACAAAGGAAAACCACCAGCAATATATCACGGCATTATGAGACACGAGGTCGACAGCTGAGTGGCTTCAGTCGCTGAGGAGATAACGGATGCTGGATGGCATCCAAAACCCCATCCCTCCCAGCTCTGCAGAGCTCTTCACCCAAGCGAGTTCTGCCATCTGTCACAGCCCCAGGACTCACCAAGACCAATACCACCCTTAGAGGAGAGTTTGGGGTCCATCACTCTGCCAGCCCATGGGGTGAGGTGCAGCAGCACGACAAGCGTCACCAGAGGACCTGGCTGTGGACCTGCTGCGCCCCCGAGCACCCACCCCAGAGCAGTGCTCTTCATCTGATGCTCTAAAGCAACCGTGCCCAACGTGTGCCGCAGGACAGCGCTGGCTGCCCCGCCGGACCTGGGGGGCCACGGGGCACCTTCATGTGTCCCACAGCCTGTGCCAAACTTCTCTAATAAAAGCACCAGTCACCAGCTCCCGTGACTGCAGCAAACTTTCCAAATGCCAGAGCAAAGCTGGCACACAGAGGTCCCCTGAGCCCGGATTTAGTGCCGTGCCCTTCTGCTCCAACCACCTCTGGATTATCAATTTTCCACAGGTTGATGCTGACAGCTGTAACAGCCACCAGGGGCATGGATCAGTGAACACCTCAATGGTGGGAAAAGAAGGGGGAATTGGAAAAGGAGAAGGAAACTATGTTTAAAGTGAAACACAACAGATTGAAATTTCCTGTGAGGAGAAACCCGCAGAGAAAGGAGCACTGAAGTTTTGTGAGGGCAAGGAAAATGAAGTCTTGAAAAAAAGGAATGATAATAAGCAAAGGGAAAGACGAAAGAGACCAGAAATGCCACTTATTTCCCTCAAGGAGTAACAAACGCATTTAATAGGGCTCTAACAAATTATTAAGCATTTGTTTCCCCATTCCCACAACAATTTCATAGGTGGTTTAGCCAAGTCTGAGCAGCACCAGACAGGAGTAGCTGAGAGGCAGCCGCCCTGCTCCAGCCCAGATGTGTTCTCTCTTCAACCCTGTGTCCAAGACAGGCCTGGATGGACAGACAGCCTGCCTAGGGCTACAGCTGTGGGATGGAAGTGCTCATTGCGAGGCCAGAGTCTGAAATGGTTTTGTCCCACACAGCCTGAGCCAACCTCAGCACCAGCCTGGGGCACAGGAAGGGCACAGGGAGCAGGGAAGGTGCTACTGGAGGGGCAGCAAACAGAGCAGAGAGCAGGAGGGCTGAGTTCCTCTTTGGGTCAAGAATAAACCCCAGGTTGTACCTGACATGGAACTGGGCTGGGAGTCAGGATAACGATTTTCCAGTGCAGCCCAAAAAGTGTGACCCAACACAGGGCTCTGCATCGTGGTGGGTGATGGAAACACGATATTTCCAAAAAGGAACCACTCCAGAAAAAGTCAGCCAGGGTGCCCCAGACCTGCCTCCGGAACAACAACCAGCTCTCTGACACAAGACCTATTTGCTCCTACACATTCCAGTGCTCAGATCCAGCCCACAGGAATGCTGGTTCAGAGCACAAAGGCACCAGGAGCAAACACTTTCTCTCTCCAGCCATCACACCATGTCAGAGGTGAGAGGCTCTGAGGCTGCTGGGCAGACACAGGGGGCTGCACATCGGGAGCCCCAAAATGTCAACACCAAGCTCTGTTACAGGGTGATCCAACACCTTTTCTCTCCTGAGCATCCAAAACTGCAAGGTCCAATGCCTCAGGCACAAGGCAAACACATGCTGAAAAGGTCTGGGCAAGACTGTGATAAACAGGCACAAGAAGGTCCGTGGGGAAAGCAAAATGAGCCACAGGCAGCATGCAACACGCAGGAGAAAATAATTTCCAAGTGTGCTGGAAACAGGGGGGCAGGTAGGAGATAAAAACCCAAAGCTTTCAGCTATTTCTTTGAAGATTTTGGTTTGCATTTGGGAAGGCTGCCAGAACTCAAGAGTGCATGTGAGCAGGACACCAGTGACTGCACCAGAGAGCTCGTAAAGCAACGTCCTACACGAGTCCTACCTTCTGACCTGCCAGCGGTGCCCAGGGACCTCCCGGCCTCTACCAGCACATGGTCCTAAGGGCACATTCACCACAATTAGGGACTCCAACAAGAGCCTCTGCTCCCAGCTGGCAAGACTTCAAAGCCGCACAGTCAGCTTGCCTTTAACAAAATACCAGATACTTACCCATTAATATACTGAGCAGCTTTTGAACTCTGGAGTTTACTCCAACAATCCGGTAGAGACCCTGCTCATTGATCCCTAGGAAAAACAAGGAGCTTATTAGGAGAAGGTCACAAGAGCTGCTAATATTTCTTTTATTTCTTTGGCTTCTCGAATAGCAAAGCCACTGAAACCTTCTCACCAGCTACATACAAAATTATATAAGAGGGTAAAATCTGGGGTTAATATCAAGGCTTTTATGTATTAAAAGTGTTACACTCAATTAGCTCAGGAATAAGGATCTAAGGATGCCTTTCCTCCTCCCCCCAGCCATCAGGGGAACTACAGCTTGCCCCATAAAGGATCTGCACTTAAAAAGGGCAGTTTGGGAAAACTTTACTGTGCCACAGTCTTCAGGTTGAGGTCTGAGCCTTTTGCATTTCTTCACTCCCCCCTGTGGGGCCAGGACACTCACAAGAATCACAAGGGGTCTCCACAAGGGGCTTTGGGGAAGGAGTGCCATGCCCACCTCTGTTATCCCACGTGAGATGACGTGCTTTGCAGCATTCCTGCAGCAAGGATACTCAAATGAACCCCTGGCTTTGGTCCCATCCCCTCTTTTGCACACCCAGGGTATTACTGCCCAACTCTGCCCCAACATTTGCTGAGTCCAACCACAGGGCCAACGCGTGTCTCGGCAACAGCATCGGCCCAAGCACGTTACTGGGTTCATCTGATGTGGGTCTGAGGGTTAATGACTCATTTTTGTCCATGGAAAGAGCAGGAAAGCAACTGCTCCACTGCCAACAGCTGTAGGGATGCCCCAAAGCTGCCCTACCTCTTGTTTCCACAGCATGGATGCACTTCTTGATGATGCTGAAGCCGATACTGTCCAGCTGGGCAGCTGCAGGGGAAGAGAAGAGAGCAGTGATGAACACCTGGCAGAGGGACAGAGCACAACGCTCCTCCTGAATCCCTGCCATCCCCAGCAGTGCTGCACCACTGCTCAGATGAGGCAGGGAGGAGGAGAAGGAGATAAATGAGGTGTTCAGGGCAGAAAAGCCTGAGTACAGCAGCTTGTACTGGGTGTAACCCAGGCAAGCACAGACGCTGATTGTCATTCCAGCCTCCACGTCCCTCTGAACCAGCCCCTCCACACCCGCTGAGAAGCAGAGCCCTGGGCTCTGCCAGGCATCTACCTCCCTGGATGGTCAAAAATTACTTTAGGATCAAGGTGCGATAACCCAAATTTGTCTGGAAAGCTGACAACAGATTGCTTGGAAAAAAGGAAATAATATATTATTGACATAACAAGTCCCCAAAAATGGCAGCTTTCTTGATGAGTCCCAGGGAATTCCTATACAGTCTTTCTGCTCTGCACCCAGCTAACCAAGCCACACACGTGCTGGAGAGCAATCCAAGCCAAACAGTTCCGTGATTCTATAAAACGTGGACGTAAACACATCACACGGAGAGGAGAGAGCTGACAGCACGTGATGGTGGAAGAGCATTAGGAACTGGGAGATGGGAACAAATTTCAGGTCAAATCTTTGTCTGAAGCACCTCCTATGCCCAGTGGGAAGGAAACTGCCCCTGGGTGTCCATCAGCATTGACCCTGAGCCCTCCTGCACACCCCAGGCAGCTGCTCCTGCCCCCAGCAAGGCAAAAGTCCAGCTGAACAATATTGTCTCGTGAGCCTTCACACGCCATCCTGCTCAGCCTCACCCAGAACAGATGTGCACAGTTCAGGTTCTTTTATTAGCACAAATGAAATATTTATTTGGAGCAAATTAGGGTGTCCCAAAGGCAGCTGACTCTGCCTGAGACTGAGAGCTAAAACATTGGAGTTAATGGGATGTACAACTCACTCGTGCCAATGCAGGTTTTCACTTTTAATTTCAAGGAATTAATCGTACAGGGATCCAAACACCTGCTGGAAAAAATTCATCCCACAGACAGCTTTCCACCACTGCCTGGAAAACACTGCACACAGACAGCTATTTGTTATGGAAAATTACTTCCTTCCTACAGAAAGGTTTGGGAAATCTCCCATAGGAAGGAGACCCACAGAGAAGGGTGTGCAAAGCTTCCCCGAGCTCCAGACTCCAGGGAATGCCGTGTTGTGAGAGACACAACTCATTCTTATGGAGAGCAGGGCAGAAAGGGACCAGAGCCCAGGGCTGGCACTGCCCTCACAGCAAGGCACGTGCAACTTGCCTCCTTTGCATTCGCCCTGCTCACATCTTTTATTCACACACGGATCCACTGCTGGTCCATGACCAGCTGCCAGCTCACGGTTGCATGGAGCAGTCCCTCCCTAATCCCTTGAGTTCTCTGCTGAGGGTGTTCTTTGTCTGATGAATGGCACAAGGACCCAAAACAGTGCAAAGTAAAACAGCTCTATTATGTTTTTCTGGGCAAGCAGGCCTTAGTGCTGAGCCAACATAAGCACACGAGTTGCAGGATGCCTGTGCCATAGGACGTGTGGATACCCAGAAGCTGCAGGACCCTTTCCTGGGCACCTAGAGGACTCCCAGCACCACTCTCCAAACACAGATACAGCATAAAACCAATGTGCCTTCTGCATCAGCAGGGCACAGCTGCCATACCCCAGATCACTCAGGTACAAGGGTACCTGAGAAGCACAAAACCACAGTGTGGAAACCCTCTTGTACCAGTAAACCTGGTTCAGCAGGTCTGATCAGCCTTGGCTTGATATGACCCTGACCTTTGGGTGTCCCTGTGTGGTGCTGTCCAGCCAACACAGATCACTGTTTCAGCTCTCTGAAGAGCCTGGTTTATCAAATGTCAACCTATTTCATAAAACGACAATTTTCCTTTCATCCCTCACACGTTTGGACTTGAGCAAAAGACACCAACAACTCCCAAGGCCAGGTTGGACAGGGCTTGGAGCAACGTGGTCCACTGGAAGGTGTCCCTGCCCATAGCAGGGAGTGGAATGAGATGAGCTTTAAGGTCCCTCCCAACCCAAAGCATTCTCTGATTCCATGATTCTATAACCCTGCAGAGCCAACTGCCCCATGGCCAAGTAGGGCTGAGATCCCACCTCCCTGCAGCAATAGCAGGGGCAGGAAACCCAGCAGTCCCCCTGGTTGGAAGTGACCTGGAATAATCCCCCTAAGCAGATGAATAAGCTCTTCAACTCATTGCCAAGCTCTGGATCAGGAAAGGTCGGGGATTTATTTGCAGTAGTTACATCCAGAAATAATATCTGATTAAATATCCAAAGTGCCTTTATTCATCTTTAAATTTAACTTTTAATGAGCATTGTAAAAGCTTGATTTCTCCTCTCACAGAGCAGCTGCTCTTTATCTCAGTCATTTACCCAATGATTCAGTTCAGCAAGAGCCCAGATCAAAGGCAGATTTGGATCTACTGCTGTCCAGATCACAGAATCATGGAATCATCTCGTTGGAAAAGCTCTCTAAGGTCATAGAGTCCAACTGTTCCTTCAGCACTGCCAAGGCCACCACAGGCACATGTCCCCAAGGGCCACATCCATACCTCTGTTAAATCCGTCCAGGGATGGGGACTCCATCACTGCCCAGGGCAGCCTGTGCCAGGGCTGGACAACCCTAATTTCCAACAGTCCCTGTCTGCCTGTCCAAGGGCAAGTGGAAGAGCCCCCCCTTGAGACTCTCTTTCCCCAAGGTAAGATATCAGGCTCTTCCTACAGCAGCAGCATTCCAGTGCCAAGCAGATGCACTCCCCAGGCTGTAATTAATCTACCACAGAAACATTTTACATAGGCAAGAGTGATACAAATCACCTTTACTGCAGCTGCTGCCCAGACACACCCCCATACTCATCCGACCTTCAAGTAGCATCACATCTCTAGTGTGAGTTGGTCTCATCCCATTCTATTTTTGCCTAGCAGATTATTTCTATTTAATCCATTAATTCTTTTACTTTACGCTGATGTGGCATATCAGAGCATCAGGAAGGGGGCAGGACTGAATCAGCTCTGTGCAGCTTGGCTGGCTCCAGCTGTGCGTCGGTCGCGGCAGCGCAAGGTCAAAGCAGCTCCTCTGCCTCCCCACCACACGTTTTTGTGCCATGCAACGATCACTGGCTTGAATCGTTTCAGAGACTTCAAGGAAATAAGAGCCACAGAGGTAGGGAGAGACCAAGAAGCAGAGACCAGAGAGAAACGAGCTTTCAAGTCATACCAGAAATGAGTTTTCAAGTCTCAAACTACCAGTGAGCTGCCAAGTTTGGGAAAGGAAGATTGAGGGCTAATTTAGGTTAGATAAAAGGAAGAAGTTTTTTACAACAAGGGTTTTGAGGCCCTGGCACAGGTTGCCCAGAGAAGTTGTGGCTGCCCCATCCCTGGAAGTGTTCAAGGCCAGGTTGGATGGGGCTTGGAGCAACCTGGGCTAGCGGAAAATGCCCGTGCCCATGGCAGGGGGTTGGACTAAATGGCCTTTAAAGGTCCTTTCCAACCCAAACCATTCTGAGATTCCATGACTGTGCCGGCTGAGGGTGGCCAGATCCACACAGATAAGGGCACTGCAGACAGGGCAGCCAAGGGTTTCAAGGCATGTGAAGAGCTTGTGAAAATAAAGACAACTTTTGGTGGGGTCCTCAATTAATGGGGAACCAAGTGAATGTGGAAAAAGGAAACGAAAATGGGGACAGAAGGGAAAGGAGTTCTTCCGTGCTGTTCCATGGAATAAGCCTAAATGTCCTGGAGGATTTGTTTCCACAGAGCAGGGCAAGTCCTTCTGGTTTTCAAACTAGTGCATCTAAATCCTCCTGGCTCGCGTGGTTCAGTGACACCCACTCACCCCTCGGCACTGCTTCCTCCCCCCTGCCAAAGCAGATTAAGATAAATCACCTGTGGGCCGATGGCCATCTGGCCACTCAGCACGACGTAAAACCAAAAGCTCCGTAAAATTAGATAGTGGCCAAAAAGTGCCACTACAGCACCGCGAGGTGCTTTCACACTCCCATAAGTACAAGCAGGAAGCAGAGGTATAGAGGTTTCCAGGGTCAGGAATTGCATCCGGACCCACTCAATCAACACACTCATTTCAAGTCCTTATAGGAAGCTCCTGTATCAAGGGCTGCTGGCAGAAAGCCAGTCCCTGAATCAATTTTAGAGTGGCTGGTGAGGCAAGCAGAGCTCCAAGACGTGGATTTAATGAGGGCTGAGGCAGTCAGATATCTGACCACACCAGCCCAGCCCAACTGGAGGGTTCAGGAGCATTGTTATGTAGAGAGCCGAGCGTTCCAACCCTCTTCCAGAGCCACGAAGGACAGTCTGTGGAGCAGACAGGGAGGATCCTTCTCATTTTAAAGACAAACCATCAAAATGGTCTCAAGCCAAATCAGCAGGTACAGTCCTGGCAGAGCCAGGGGCTGTGTGCAGGGAACACAGAGCAGTGACAGCTCATAGCCAGGTAGGACAGAGCTGAGCCAGCCCTGGTCTCTGTGCCTCAAAATCTCCTTTTGCCCCTCTGGAAAACTGAGACAAGGTGAGCTGTTCTAGCAGAATTCCTACCCCACAGGGCACTGGCCGTGCTGCCCTTCCTGAGTGTGAGGCACAGCACTGAGCTCTGTGAGGATCACTGGGGATTCACAGAGCCAGGAGGAACACATACAGGAAAGGATGGATGTGCAGCTGATGCCAGGGAGGACCAAAGGGAAGGAAAATCACAGCAGAGAGAGCAGAGAGGGGAAGGAGACTGCTTTGTGCAAGGGCTGAAATGGGTGTGAGGAACATTAGCTGCAAATTATACCAATTACTGTGAGAAAAATGCTTGGGCTCAAGATGAAAATGGCATGTTGGAGGCAGCACAAAAATGGACCATGTACTGACCATCAGCCCAGGCTGGGCTCCCGCGTGACTGGTGGTTCGGAGGGAAGGAGGGAAGGGATCAAGAGTTGGAGTATTGCAATTATGGCAAATCAAACCTACTGGGAAATGGCTCAATTAAGGGTTTTAAAACACAGGACATAAGAGACAGGACCAGGTGCAACTGCTCCTCTAGGAAGAAAAACAAGTGCTTTCTTGACTCAAGGCTTTGATTATTTGAACTACAATAAAAACAGCTTTTTTATTTTTAAGGGGTCTTGTTGACAATCCTGATGAGACAGGACCTCCTCACTCCTGTATTTGTGCTCCAATTCCCCTCTGGAAAGGCACGTTCACACTGTACATTCTGGCTCAGAAAGGAAAGCTGGTTGGTCCCAGGTGCCACCTGAACCCTCTGCTGAGTGTCAGAAGCAGGTTCCAAGGCCACCCCTGCACTGCTCTAGGGACATAACGGTTGGGGCAGGACGGGATGGGGCAGAGGGAACTGCCTCACACTCCCTCTGTGGCCCCAGGTCCCACTATCAGGTTTCTGCCCCTGGTCCCTGCTGGGTGCCAGAAACATCTTTCCTTGCCTACCCTGTGGTGCCCATGCCAATTCCCATCACCTCCCAGCCCAGGGGAGCCCAGCACAGCCCAATGTCACCAGCATCTCCTGCTGACCCACCACACAGCTCAGTCACCTCTTAGGGGTCAGGCTTGAGAAGAAATACTTACTGCCTTCACTCTGGTTGTCCTTGTTCGAGTTGTACACCTGAAAAACACAAGAAAAAAGTCTTATGAGGACCTGGGCTCCAGGTGGGAAGGGACTGCTGACATGCCTGGTGTCACCCTGACGGTGTCTGCTGCCAAGACTTGCCTCCACCTCCCCCAGAGACCAACATGACTTTCTGCATCCAAAGGCCACAGCTCTGGAATTGTATTAAAATAATAACTAGGATAGAACTTGCAACAAGAAAATGCAACTGGGATGGACCAGATAAAACCAGAACTATAGGGCCTTTTAAACAAAATGAAGGGTTGGACTAGATGACATTTAAAGATCCCATCCGAGCCAAACTATTTCATGATTCTATGACTCCTCTTCCAAAAGACACACATCAGGGATATAAACTTGCAGCAAAGCTGCCTTTGCCTTACGGGCATTACAGGAACCTCTGGTAGGTGCAGCTCAGACACGGAGCAGGCAGCCACCCTCCTCAGGTGCTTACAGCCTGAGCAAATGAGTCAGACAAAGAGTACGAGAGGAAAAGAAATGTCATTAACTTCGAGAGGACATGAAGTGCAGCAGGATGAGGCAATGCATCCAGCACTGCCCACAGCAGAGCCACTGCCAGACTCCATCCCAAGCCTCTCCAGCCTTCAAATGTCAGTGCTCCTCCTCCCATCCCAATCACCACTACAGCTTGGCTACCTGAGATGAAAGTGATGTTTCAGTGGATACAATTAAAAGGGGAAAAACACAGGCAGAAGGTTTTAATCATGTAAGGGAAGTTTAAAAGCCCAGCATAATGCCAACAGCAGCTGTAAGAAGATCAGCCTTTAGACAGGTTGTATTTCTCTAGCTCAACAGAGTAAAATGGTTTAAAATAATCCTTCAGTACTCAGAGTCCCTACAGGAACACACACATGCCCCTCTAGAGCTCCAGCAGCATCCCAGCTGGAGCTGACTGCTGCACCATCCACAGGGCAGGGCAAAAAGCCAGTGCAGGTTGTTGGAGCTGCATCACTCCCACCCTTCCTCTGCTGGGAACAGGGCTGGAAGCCCCCTTCCGTAGGGAGCCAGCACAGGGAGCTGCCTGCATCACATGCTTCCTCTCAAAATAGCCGGGGGGAAGGAACGTTTCCAAAGGCCGTGTTGATAGTAACACACGGGCAGCAACAGCCGCACGGCCTCGGGAGCGGGAGCGGGAGCGGGGCTGGGAGAGGTGCTGGGCTGCAGGCTCGGCTTTCCCTCCACAGGATCCCAATCCCTGATATTAACACTGAAGGTGGGAGGGTCTGTGCTTCCAGCGGAGTCTCTGCTGCTGGGATCTCCCCTAGGAACTCCAGCAGAAGGATGAGGCTGGGAAGATGTGATGTCCTCAAAGGTTCGATGCCAGCGGCAGCCAGGCACGTGCTGTTCACCACAGCAGAGCTCACCATGGTGCCCACCCTCAGTGCCCCAAAACCAGCCCAACACTCCCACCATCCAAACCAAAACCACCCCAAAAAGGCTGTGTGTCACACAGCACGTCGTCACATAAACAGATTCCTTCTCTGCAGGTCACTGAAATACAGGCTATTCCTGTGCTCTCCTGCCTGTCTGGGCACTAGCCAGAGGGCAGTAGGACACCTTGGATGAGATCTGTCATCCAGGACATGCTCAGGGAAGCACAAATCTAATGGAAAAGCTCAAAACCGGGGGTTTGGGCTTCCTTCTTCTCTTCCCTCTCCCCCCCTCCCAGGGCACCGGGCTATGCAACGCAAGACCAAGTAGAGATGATTGTTTGCAGGAGAAAATCCATCAGGCCACATCTGGCAAGTGGGGGATGATTCAGCAGCAAAACCAGCTGCAGTCAGCAAATGAGTTTTCCTCTAGGAACAGCGTTTATATCAAGAAAATAAAATAAGTGAAAAGAGGGAAGGAAACCACCCCTGGGTTCCCCCGCCCGTGGTGCTGCCCAGCAGCCCCAACCATGGTGTCAACGTAAGGAGGTTTTTCTCTCCAACCTCTGTTGGACGGCTCATTGAAGGGACCAGGGACACAGCCTGAGGTGATTCTTACTCAAAGGCTTGGAGATAGATGGTTCTTCCTTGGGATCACACGCAGGCTTCATGCCCTGGCTCACCCCAGACATAAAAGTAACACTATATACAGTGAAGGATGGGGCTTGGAACAATCTGGTCTAGTGGAAGATGCCCTTGCACATGGCAGGGGGTGGAATGAGATGAGCTTTAAGGTCCCTTCCAACCTAAACCATCCTGCTCAAGTCATGGTGCACAGCACATCAGATACAGAGAGATCACCTGCCTGCGCATTCGCTGGTCCAGTTTGGATCCACAAAACAATAGAGATTGTTAATCACCAGAGACTGCTCCCAAAACAAGGGAAAAGGGCAGGTAAGGAAACAACATGCTTATGCCATTAATTGCAAAGTGTGCACACAACAAGAAGGAAGTTTCATGCAGAGGTCAACTGAAACCATAAAACAAGGAGACACTGTGATCCTACATCCATCCTATTGAGGACAAATCTTTAATCCATTGTCTGTGTTAATCCATTAACACCACTCTACATCATCAGAGTTTTAACTAAGCCCAAATCTGTAATATCCTTTTGTTTTCCAAGAAAAGCATTACTTTTTAAAAGAAATACTTTTCCTATACTGCCTCAAATCTTTTGGAGAGAGATTTTTCAGGATAAGAGAAAGTTCCCAAGTCTGAGGAAAGGACTGCTGTGTAAGAGGTCCAAGAAGTCCAAGAGTAAGGCTCCTCCAGTGCCCCAAAGGTCACATCTGCCCCCTTGACAAACCCTCAGGCTCCTGCCCAGCTTGCCTCCCAGGATGTTAATATTCTATTCTCTCCAGAACAGCTTTGATAACATGCTTAAAGCACAGGCTTAAAGCACAAGGATGCTTCTGAAGACTAAGCCTCACATATAAGACAGTCAGTTGATGGACTAACCTCCCCCTGTGAAAGGGTGTGGAACTTTAAAGAGGTTCTTGCTATTCCCTACACCACACACACAGCACCGAGCTCGGGCCTGTGGCACCTCTGTCCCAGGAGAGATGGGCGCCTCTCTGGGAACACATGGTCCTGGAAAACCGCTTCTGAGACCTCTTCCAAACAACTAACAAGGGCTGGATTTGATTTTTTTCACACCCAACATCCTGTCTCTTGCATATCTGCACACAGTTCCCGTGCTCGTGTTGGCTGTGGGCTGCCTCACACAGGACACAGCGCCAGGACACGGAGATCCCGATGCCTGTGCCAGGTAAACGCGAAGGGATGGCGCAGTCACACCTCACAGGGTGACAGCACCCAACAAACACCCAACGTGGGAGGGATACCAAGGACAGGAAAAGGCCAGGCAGGGGCTCTGCAGACACACACATCACCCAGCATCGAGCCAGACAATGAAACACCATTAAATAACTGTATTTTTATACCCACACACTGTTTTCCTGTTGTTAACACACTCTGGAGAAAACAGACCTAAACCCAGAAAGCTTGCAGGGAAATAAAAAGCTTCTTTCACTTTTCAGTATTAGTCATGGACAAAGAGTGGGAAATCTGAGGGAAAGAACATCACTCAGAGGTGAAGGGCCCATGTCCCAGAGACACGTGTGGCAGCAGGCTGGGTTATAAAACTCACAACTGGGGCTAGTGACTAACTTGGAGACAGATCGCTGCCCTGCAGCGCTGCAATGCTTTAATATCACCCTCTCACTAATTATTCCCATTTGAGTGTATCTTCAGAGCCAAAATATCTTTACTAGGGAGTTTCAGAAGCCATGTGTATAGAAAAAATATATATTAACCTAGTGCAAAACCTGCAGACCTTGATGACTTGAATTTAGTTTCCTAAATTCACACTGTAGATGGTCAAATATCCTGAACAAAACCAGACTGCATCTTTTTATCAGCAGAAGCTACTGCTGTTCCATTCCTGTAGGATCACTGCAGTTTGGAGGCTTAAACAAGGCCTTTATGAGCTACTATTGAAAAATTCTGAGATGCATCTCTAAGTAATCCAGAAGGATAAATTTTATAAGAGCACAACCGCAGTTGCAACTCATGACTACTTTGACACTTCCATTATGCTCAATTATCAACTTGATATTTAAGATAATTCATCAAAGAACAAGTTATTTCCTTTGGTTAGATTATTTCACCAAATATACACTTTGTCTTGCAGAGGAAATCGTTTTATAGGGATGATTAAGAGGTCTGCAATGCTCAAGGGTGTGCTAGAGGAACGCACAGCCCAGGAAGCACCACCAGCCATCCTTCTCCCTTGGAGCAGGTGATTTGAGCCAGAGGGTAACTCACTCACACCCCCCCCACAGCCACAGCCACAGCCACAGCCACAGCCAAGTGTTTGCTCCTCAGTCCACGTCCCCAGCTTCATGTGCACCAAAGTTTGGGCAGGAGCAGCAACACAGACACTGCATCTGCTCCTGCCCCCTCCAAATTCAGTCCTGCCATTACCACACATACACATGATGCCGGAGCTGTGGGTAACGCAAACATCAGCTGTGGACTTTCCTAATCAGAAACGCTCTGAGTGCCATCATTCAGAGCTTAAAATACCATTACAGCCACTGACAGTCACCATCAGGAGCCTAAAACACCTCTAGAGACACCATCCAGAGCCTAAAATACTCTATAGACACCACCAGCAACCACACAAAGCCCAAAATACTTCCACAGGCACCGATGCCCACCACCCAGAGCCTAAAATAGTCCTACAGCCACTATTCATCATCTGATGGCATTTTCTGCTTGTGCGCAGATAAACCAAGAAGAATCCGATCCATCAGTTTTCCAATCTGATCCTGAATAAATTGCACACGTGAGCATGCAAAGAGCAAACAGGTAAGTGGGTGGTTTGGGATGAAACTGAATTGTGGGAAAAGAAAAGGAAAAGGAAGTAGCTGGGGGTTGGAAGGGGAACTACAAAAAGATGATGTTGACTAATTTAATGTTTATTTCCTCATTTCAGGGGTCACACTGCTGCCCATGGTGTGCATTAACCTCCCCAAGACACGGACTGTGCTCTCGTAAGGCACTTGTAGGGGTGCCATGAACTTTCTGCGAACACACATTTTACACAAAAAGCAAGTTCTCATTTAAAACTCAAAATCCAAAATGGCCCAATCTAAGCCGCATCTCTTGGAGGTTGCACAGTGTTCAGCAGAGTTCCCAAAATCCTTCAGGTTCCAACATCAGCGTGAAATTCTGCGCAGTGGCTAAAATCTAGAGGAAAGAATTGTCCAGTTTCTCAGAGGGAACAAGGATTTAAGGAAAGCCTCGGAGACCAAGAGACCAGCAGACCTAGTTTGGAGGGAGTGGGAACTCCATCTGAGAAGGATTTCAACCACTACGCCGCGGAGTGGAAGATTCCACCTCACACTTCTTTCACTTGTGCCGGGACCTTCCCTTCAACTCCGACTTTCCATTTGGACTATCAGAAGGGGCCAGTCCTGCCAGAATTCCCTGGTCTCCCTGGAGAAGCACGGGTTTGCAAGGCCCAGAGCAATGGGAGGAAATGCTGCAGCATTATGCAATTTCCTTGTGATTCATATTCAAAAATCCTCAAAACAACCAGGAACGAGTCTTTCAACTTTCAGCTCAGAAGATGCACAAGCCAAAAGGGTATAAATAGATATTCTCTCAGATTTGGTAGCCCAAGTGGCTTCCCAGCCACCCAGGATGGGCTGGGAAGATATGGGCAGGAGGACCACAGACACTCCATGTGGGTGTTTTGCAACCTTTTTATAAAGGAAAAGAGAAAATGGGCTGAAAATGATCCTGGAGGCTGGAGTCCAGCCATTCTGACTGACTCAGCCGGTGCTGGGGGGTGTCTGCAGCACACCAAGCACCCTGGAGCTCCTGCACAAGACCTCACTCAGCCCAGCCGCAGGAAACACAGAATGGAACTCTCACACATCCCTTTTCCCACCTGTTAATTGCCCTACAACAGAAGATCCACTTGGAACAAGCCTTTCCTCTTAATGTCTTCCTCACTCGGACACCAGCGATGCACCTGATTGTGTCCCCGCACTCCAGAGCGTCTCCCACAGAGAGCCATATCCATGGTGCACACAGGGATGCCCAGAGTGGGGCCAGAGCCTCTGACCACCCAGGGAGCCCTTCAGAGATGGCAAAAACAAGCCTGGGGAGGGGAGGACACCCCTCAGCAACAGGGAAGGGGAAAGAGGAAGATGGAAAGGAAGAAAGAAGAAGAGTAAGATGGCACAGGAATGTGCCACGCCAGGATCCTCTGCACCTGACACCCGAACCTGGCACAGCACTGCAGAGATGCTGTGTTGGGACACTGCCCAGTAGCAGGATCCCAGCAAAGCACAGAGCAGGGCAGATCATGTACAAAAAGCCTATTTCCTTATTAAAAGCAGGACACCTGGCAACCTTGATGAAATCAGCCCTTGTTTCTGGCTCTGCCTTATCAACCCTGTTCTATTTTTGTCCGACAGCCAGGTTTTTGTAGTACAAGCAGGATTTTCAGAGCTAGACTACACTGTGTTGTGGTTAGAAATAACCTTCCTTGCTCCACGAGCCAGAAGGATACAGATAGGAGTATGATCTCTCCCAGCCCACATCCCTGCAAACCTCCCTGCAGCGGCAGGAGAGGAAAAAATATGCCCTGTTTCCCAAGTGGAGAACTTGGCAGGGCAGCAGAAACCCACTGTGAAATGCTGGTTTATGTCACTCAGACAAGGCTGTTCATTTGGAAGAGGGTGGCCAGGGACCCTGGCAGCTCCTTCCTTCCTTCCTTCCTTTCCTCCCAACCTACTGTTCGTCACTGTCAGAGTCATCTCCCACCTTGTGTCCCCCTTTCTCTCTCCCCCTCCTCCCTTCCAACATGAATTTCAGCTCACAACTCACACCCTGGGCCTGATTAAAAGACAAAGAAAAGAAGTCCATCAGAAGTGAAGCATCTGGGGGCGTGGATCCTCTACACGGGTCTTGCTCTCCTGTCTCTCGGAGCTGAACTAAAGGATGGTTCTAATTAAAAACAAGCCCACGTTTTATTACAAGTGCAGGCATTCCCAAGGGCCTCCGGAGCCGAGGCCGGCCGGGCTCCCTGCCAGCCAGCTGGGCTGCTTAGCTCAGCTCAGTTATATAACCCACCATGTTTGTCACCCAAGGAAACAATTACCTGGGTCAAACTAAAGGAAAAAATTACCTGGGTCAAACTGTCAAGTTCCCACGTGTAACTGCGGAAAGGGAATCCAGCAGCAGCTACTCTGGGGGTTACGTGGAAGCAACAGAGCAGAGCATGTCAGATCTATGGCAGCCTCGCAATAACGCAGCTAAAGGTCAGCTGCTTCACTAAAATACATTTTTGGAATAACTGAAGTGCCTAAAGTTTCCCAGAGCAGCATTTTTAGGCAAGCCCAGAAGAGCAGATATGTTGGGATCACTCAAATGACTGATTAAAAGTGAAAACTCCTGTTAGTCTAAGCTTCCCCTAAGTTTTCTAGGATGCTTGAGCAACAACTTGCACATCCTCCTCCAGCAGCTCTGCCCTGGAGCCGAGCCAGCCCCAGCCATCACACACGCCCTTCCTCCTCCCAACGTCTGCTGACGAACACGGGCTCTCAACACATCAAAACCAGCCTAATTTTAAATGACAGTGTCATCTTTATTTTTAAAATAACTGTAACACAGCCATGCCTGGCGCTCCTCCTCTGCGAAAGAGGTTTGACACTGCCCGGGTGTTCCGAACAACGCTGGTGGCTTAGTGCCAGCACTGGTTAAACTACCACTGCCTGCTGGTTTAAACACTGTGCAGTCCTTGAGCTGAGACCACTTTCAGTCCCCAGTTCGCACAGCTGTTGGTGGGGGGACACCTGGGTCAGCCATGGGGCTGAGGCTCTGGGAAAGGCCAGCAGAAAGGGGACACAATTCCATCCTTCTGCTCCCAGGGAGACCCCTGTGAGCCCAGGGTGGCTGCAGAGGTTTCTCGGAGCAGCCCTGGGAGGCAGCACAGGGTTCCTCCCCAGAGCTGGGAGCCAGCCCAATGGAGACTTAAATGGTGGTGTCCCTCTCAAAACTGCAGCAGAACATTTACCCCTTTCCAGACAGAATCTGAAATTCCACAAAACCAATAACCTCCCTGGGAAATCACTCACTCCAGCATGTACCCAGCACCCACAGCTGCACAGCACTCGTGAGCAGCATTTCTACCATGTGGCATCCAACAAACACTGGTTGAGGGACAGTGTGGGACATGTCCACCTGCACACTGGCAAGGCCTGAGCCTGCTGGCCCCTGCTCCTGATCCCAATCCCAATCCTGCTCCTGCCAGAGCCCAGCTTCCCAGCTCCACACAGGGATCTGCCAAGAATGGCAAATCAAGGGTGGAAGGAAAGACAGACCAGAGGGACAGAAATAAGATGACTAAAACAGAGTTTCAAAGGACAGACCTTCTCTTGGGGCTGCAGCTGGGAGGAGAAAACCCCCTGGGTCACGGACAGTGGTGGGGCTGCAGCAGAACAGGAAACCTGCTTAAATTCAAATGTAAGAACCAATAAAGGAAGAGGCCAGTTTTGCATCTCATTGTACAATGAAACATTCACTTCAATTTTTAATTTCAAGTAGGAAACAATACTCTTAATAGTCTATTCAAATTGTCAGGGGAGTTTGTTCTTCTAAAAGCTAGCTATTCCCTGAATTTCTACATGTTTCTTGAATTGCCTGATCAAATCATTCTAAGCAGAGGTGATGAAGAGCAGAGAGAAAAGCAAAGCAAGCACACGCTCTTTGGTCTGTCACTCCAGCCAAGGCTCTGTGCCTCCCTACAGAGGTGCCAGCACAGCCAAAGGGTGGACAGCAAGTTCCCACCAAACTGTGCAACGAAATCCCGGGATGCAACCTCTCTGCACCCTTCCCTTAGGCTGGTTCACCTCTCCAGGCCCAGACTCACAAACAAGTTGCCACACGCAGCTGATCCGTCCTGTTCCACACACTGTGCTGCAATCCAGGTTCAATTAACCCCATTCCCCAGGAACTCTGCAAACTCAACTCACCGCTCACCACCACACTCACCTCTGGCCTGAACCCCCAAAAACCCAAAACCCCATGGTGCAGCAGAGCTGGTGGGTGTCCCACACAGGAGATGAGTGTTGCATGATGTCCTGTGGATCAGTGATGGGACCTACACTCACATCCCCATTCCTCACCCCTCTGCAAGTTTCCCTTGGGGGGTATCAGCAGTGACACAACATGGGAGGAGATGCACAGCAGAGCCAACATCATCTGCCGAAGGGAGAGCAAAACCCAGCTGGTCTCCTGGGACCAACTGAACCCATTTCCAGGCAAAGCCAAATATTCGTAGCCAATTTCTGCAGCTCAGACCCCCAAGGAAGATCAAGGAATGCATTAAAGAAATGATGAGGTATTCACAGGAGAGCTATTGCTCTGCTCCTGCGTGTCCCCAACAACATAGGGGGAAGAAGAGGTCAAAAACTTGACAAAACTGTGTGGCATGGCACTTCAGGTGTGTAAAAGCAATCCAGAGGGCTCTTTTCTCTTTTAAAAAATCATCTAGAATGCTTCTCTCAGTATTGTTCTCTCTGTCACCCAAGCAGCTGAAGCAAAGGACAAAACCTGCCAGCCTGCAGCCGGCGGTGACTGCAGCTGGGCAAGACAACAGCCAGTGAAGCAGCAGTTGTTGGAACCAGGAATAAAAGCCTGAAGTCAAGGCTTAAGACCTCATTGGCTTAAGTGCTTTAGAAGCAAAATAAAAAGCTTATGAATTCCATGTAAAGTTACTGCTATTACAGGCTTAAATGAGTTACCAAACAGGGGAGGGAGAGGGAGGGAACAGTGGGAAGAGCACGTGATACAAGAACTAACATGGAAAGTGATGCATCATTCCATCTGAAAGCTCCAGCTGATTCTCTGAAGATCCTCTGCTACCACCTTGTCTCCAAAAAAGACTAAGAATTTTCTGGGGCAATAATCTTGAACTGTGGGATGCAAAAATAAGCCAAGCAGGAGCTCCCCTGGGCCAGGTTGGGGCCCAGTGGGACTCCCCACCAGTGCGACTCCACTGAGGCAGTGGTGCAGCTCTGGGAGGCAGCACAGATGCTCCCAGAGCATGGAGAGACTGGGCACCAGTTCAGGGAAAGTTCACTGGGTGAACTTAGAGATTAAGAGCAGGCAGAGTGGGGAAAAAACGTTCTGTTCAGCAAAGAGAGAGAGACAGGGAGACGGAAAAGCAGCAGTGGGAATGACTCAGGTCATGGAGAACAAAAAAAAAAAAATTTGCTATATGAAAACAAATCCAGGCAGGATGAAGGCCACGAAAACCTACAAGATAAAGAGTACACCGAAAAAATATCTTCTCCAGAAAGCCGACAAAAACACACGTTTGTGGGATCGGGAGCGTCCGAAGATCAGCATGGAAAAGGCTGTGAGGAAGCAAGCTGGAGAGACAGACACAGACCCAACCCTGAGGCGAGCAAGGGGAAAAACACGGTGATCACTCCAACACTCGTCCCGGGCTCCCCACGCAAAGAGAACTCGGCCAAAGACACCGTCTGTACACAAAGATGCTCTGGGTGAGGATTTTTCTACCTGCGTGAGGATTTTTCTCTGATGACTGAGATTGAGTGAATTAAAAGGGCAAAGCAGATCTGCAGCTCCAGCGAGTCCCAGCCCAGTAAGGGGGCTGGGCAGGGGTGCGGTGGGTGCAAGGTTGTTCCCCAGCAGCCGCACGGGCGCTGGGACCGAAGTCGTTCAAGTAAATTTATTTTTTGAATGAGCCAAAATGACAGGAATGCCGAGGTTGAAAGCACTGGAGTGAGTTCAAAAGACATCATTTCCACTGGGAAATAAATCCCTCACCGTTTTGTATAATTAGACAAGGAAAATGAAAAACAATTTAGAAAGAATTCCCAGCAGCAATATCCAAGGAGGAGGCGGGACGTGCGTCGGGCAGGAATGTGGGGTTGGGCTCTGCTGTCACTGTTTGGCACAGAAACACCACACAGCATCTCCAGAGCGGCAGGGGTCAAGGAGCTCCTGGACCACTGACCTGCTGTCCCACCAGGAGCGTGGCTGCGGGGCTGGGAAAAGGACCATGGCATGGGGAGCTCCAGAGGGATCACGACCAGCCTCACTGCATGGCCAGAGCTCCTGGAGGGCCACTGCACCCAGCGCATGCGGAGGAGCCAACGGAGACCCTGAGTGGGACACCCGCAGGGAAGGGAGTCCTGCCCCACTGTCCCGGGCTGGCAGTGGGTGGAGAGATGCGATCACACTGCTGCTGCTTCACCTCTGCTCCTCTCACCAACCCAAACCCACCACCACAGCACAGCTCCCAGAACGGTGGAAGTGGTCACTGTGGAAGCACCCAGCCTCAGGCTGGGGGGACATGGAGGGGCAGGGAGAGGGGAAAGGTGCCCATGGCTGTGGAGGGAGGAGCCCAAAGACCTGACAGGTTCTGAAGGTCTGTGCTCTCCTTCCCTCAGTGTACCCAGATTAAATGCTGCCATCCCAAAACTATCGGCTTCTTGTGTAGGGGCAGGAGGGAGAAGTGGTTGTGATTTGGGGCTGTGCCGGGTTTCGGGGACAAAGCTGGGAAGTGAGCGCTGTCCCCACCCTGAGCAGCCCAAATGCCTGAACTCGGGCAGGCTTGGGGGTCATGTCCGTTCCCCAGACCTCCAGTCCCCGGGACAGGATTGAGGGCAGCCCCAGTGACCCCACAGAGCCCTGGGGTGTGGGGGTCCTGGCCAAGCCCGCACGTCACAAGTGCCATGAGTGGCCGGTCTCAGCTGCCATCTAGTGGGGAGCAGCTGCAGGGCACCGACATCTCCCCGGGCTGGCACAGAGTCTCAGAACCATTTAGGGTGGAAAAGACTTCCAAGATCATGGAGTACAACCTGTGACCAATCCTCACCTTGTCATCCAGACCAGAGCACTGAGTGCTATGTCCAGTCATTCCCTGAACACCTCCAGGGATGGGGACTCCACCACTGCCCTGGGCAGCCCCTTCCAATGCCTGACAGCACTTTCCAGGAAGAAATTCTTCCTGATGTCCAACCTGGACCTCCTCTGGCACAGCTTAAGGCCATTTCCTCTTGTCCTGTCCCTTGTTCCCTGGGAGCAGAGCCTGACCACCCCCTGGCTCCATGCTCCTGTCAGGGAGTTGTAGAGAGGAATAAAGTCTTCCTTGAGCCTCTTCCTCCTCCACTCTAGCTACAGCCTTGGCAAGAAAGCCACAACCTTACCAAAATGCTTACCTTGTTCTTTGCCACAGAACACACTGTCTAATTTGTGCCTCTCCTAATCTTGCAGCCCACCACAGCCACCATCAGCCAACATAGCTTTTATTCCTGACTCAGGTTCCAAGGAAGTTTCAGAATTACTCTGGCCTCCACCATATACATTTGCAAACTTCATCACCAGAGGAGAAAATCCACAGGAAACTGACCTCAGTATCTTAATAGAACCAACCACCACTGACCCGTTATGGAGTTAGCAGTTCCTCCTATTTCCAGCCTCTGTAATACCAAAGAAAACCCGAAGTCAACATGGGGGGTTTATCCAAATTAATACCAAGTGGTAAGAGCTAACGGCGCAATGAGAGTTGTCTGGAGGCTGCTCCGGCTGTGAGATACAGCATAAATCTTCTCAAGTTGTGACAAATGTCTTGGCTAATGCAGCCACATTCTATGTTTAGATCTCACTAAGATGTAATTTGACATTTGGGCTTACTTTCTTCATTATAATCAAGAAACAAACTCCAGTCCACGTTAATCTCTTCACAGCCTGAATTTGCACATGGAATTACTGCCCCCACCGTGCCAAGCCTTCCCCACACTCAACAGCCAAATCAAAGGAAAACCAGACATTCTTTCCAGTAGGGTTCTTTCATTGCAGAAACACAGTCAAAGCACAGGATGGATATTTCTAGTAGTCCAAAGGTTAAAGCCTTGTCTCTTGTTCAAGGAAATCTCTGCGTAGAAGGTAACACACCACACCCTGGTGTTGCAAGACAAGAACCCAAACAGAACAGCCCACAACTCCATTTTTGATGGATGGAGGAGGATAACTGAGGACAAGGAGGTGCCTCATCTGTCAGCACGCACCACCTTCCTCTGTTAAGTGCCTCTTGGATCTTTTTCCATATGGGCTGCATTCCCATGGCTCCCACTCCACACCTGGAAGGCCAGTTTAAGCCATTAGCATTTAAAGTGCCATGAAGTGTTGCATTAATGTGCAGCCACAACCCCTGACACGCTGGATGAGCAGGCTGCACTCAGCTGATGGGCACGATAGGGAGGAACAGCAACACACAGGCGGCACGAAGACCTGCGTGTTTTTGAAGGAGTTCTCATAACCACATTCTGGAACAGGATAATCCAGGCAGTCCTGTGCCGGTTGGCCCACAGCTCCTTTCGCATGCACAGTGCTTTGCAAGCACCCAAAATCCCTGTCTGCACCTCCACAGAGTGGCTCTGCTCTAATGCCACATCCTGGTAACATCAGCAGGTCAACACACAACTGGGTGACCATTTTCTGGCAGCCCCTGTTGCAGGGGACTGGGTTTCCCATCCCTGCAACAGCAGCTCCCAGCAGAGGTGGGCAGTAGGAAGCAGGTGAGCAGGCTGGAGGAGGACAAGGCTCCACTCAGACTGGGAGCAACAATGCACATTTTGCTCCTGAAGAAATGGAAAATATTATCTATTCAGTCTCCAGGTGCAACCAGAATCAAGGCAGGGGTTCATTTAAGAGGGATCAAGATAGCTGGCACCTGGAGCTGGAGAGGGTTGTCTCAGTACAGCTTTTCTAGGGCTCAAGAGCCAAGGTGGAGGAGCTGACTGGTTGTCCCAAGCAAGGGTTTCAACAGCTGATAGAAAAAGGGAGCAGAGGCTGTCACAGAATCATTGAATCATGGAATGGTTTGGATTGGAAAGGGACTTAAAGCTCATCCAGTCCCAACCCCCTGCCATTGGCAGAGACATCTTACACTGACAAGGCTGCTCCGAGCCCAGTCCAACCTGGCCTTGAACACTTCCAGCGATGGGGCAGCCCCAGCTTCTCTGGGCAGGTGTAAATTGAAACAGAAGAGGTTCAGTCCGGGGATCAGGAGGCCAGGGTAGCAGCCAGGCTCAAGCCCAGGCAGGCTGTGCCCTCTCCTCCCTCGGATGCTCTCAGTTCCCAATCAGTTAACACCCCGAGCAACCTGCTCTGAGCAGAAGGTTGGACTAGAAACTTCCCGAGCTCCCGTCCTACCTGAATTACCTGATGGATCTACAATTCCAGGCTGGGACCTGGCTGTAATCCACAATGCAATCCTTTCCCTGAAATGCAGAGCAGCAGCCTTCCACACCCAGCCTCCCAATCTCTGAACTGCTGCGTGTTCTAAAAGCAAGTGCTTGACTAAGCCCAGCACGTGCTTTCCAGCACTCTCAGAACAACCCCACGTATCCACACCTCACCTGGCTTCAGTGGACGTTTTCTGTGGTAAATAAGAACCTTTCCATGGATTTGGGGGGATTTTCTCAAACCAGTACCAGTCTGTGGCAGTGGGCTGTGCTGGGATGTGACACCCCGCTTGCCACATGGACTCCACTCCAACCGCCAGAGCCTGACTCGAGCCCAGAGCACAGACACCCAACTCCAAACCACATGAGCTGTCACGGAACAGCCTGGGCTGCTCTGGCTCTGTGCACAGCTTCTTTTCGTGTCCTGATATGCTTTTGGCCACACCAAGGAATGGAGGTCACAGGCTGGTCTTGGCTGCTCGGTGGTGCCGCGTGTGCCACGGGAGAGCCTCACGCCGAGCCAGGATGAGCCACACCAGCACCTGCACCCGCCCAGGGACCCTCTTGCAACCGGCCAACTTTTCAAGGGGGCAGGAAGGTTTGAAAACACATTCAAAAATAAAAACTAACAACCTGCAAACCTCCAGAATCCCTTCCAGAGGTGAGGAAGCCTTTGGCAGGGCAGGAGCAAGCACAGGGAACAGGGGCCACACTCCTCCGCTCACGCGAAACGTGCAGTTCTCTACCAGACTGAGAAACGGCTGCCAAGGAGTCGCAGGACTCAAAAAGCTCTCGAAATCTACAGCATATTTTCTTCCACTGCTCTTTTTGCCGTGTTTTCCTTTCAGCACGGCAGAGCAGCGTGTTTGTGCTGGCCAAGCCTACCCTCCTCCTCTCCACCGCACCTTCAAGCAATCCAAGCACAGGAGATACAGTATTACCTCAAATATTTAACTAAGGGATTAAACTATTCTCTTGGCAGGAGGCAGTAGCTGCCCCACGGATACAGCTCTTGCGCTGGCTGGCAGGCACTGAGTGACAGCGGGCTCTGCAGCAAACAACCTGCCCCGGGCTACCAGAAGCTCTCCACAAGTTTCTCTGCTTTTTGGGTACTATCTCTGCTCACCGGTTCCCGGCCATCCATTGCCTCCATCCACAGCCTCCGGTCTTCTTCCGAAAGCGCCTGCATGGTGATGACGCCCGGCCTGCAGAGAGAAGGGGGACGCCATAAATAAACTGCCGGATAGAAATCAAAATAAAATAAGCAAAGATAAATTTCCCATGAGAAGAAGAGGGAAAGAGGACAAGCTTCCTTCTAGCCAAGTCCCAGCAAAAGGGGCTGAGCCCAGCCTGACCTCTCCATGGACATCCCTGCAGGTTCCGACCAGGATCAGCAAGCAAGCAGAGGACATCTCCAGTGATCGACACACCTTTCCAGTGGGTTTAGCGTAAGAGCTGGATGCCAAAGTCCTCCTCTGGCCCTCAGCCAGACAGTTCACCTGCCCTGGGCTAAGCAGGTCCATCCAGCAGCAGAAGGCAGCAAGGAAGGTAACCAGGGAAGGTAACCAAGCAAGCAGGAGCCCCACACATCCCAGCCCTCTATGTCCCACCACCACCCCATGCACCAGCTCACGGAGGGGACCTTCTGCTATGAAAAGCATTACATCCCTGGAATGTTTGTGCCAGCATGGCTGTGCCAGTGCCCTGACTCTGTCCGTACCCTGCTGTCACAGGCAGCAGCAGCAGGGAGGCTATCCTGGACCGTGCACCCCTCCAGCAACAGGGGAGCACTTCAGGAGTCGTGGTTGCCCCAGGGTGCTGGTCCTGCCCCGGCCATCACACACAACAGCCTTGAACTGCCCTGTAAATCCAGTTTCCAGAAAATGATGGCTCATTTATTTTAATGAGAAGGGGAAAGGCCTGAGTGATGCACACACAGCAGAGGAGGCAGAGGACAGCACTGGTCCCGCCCTCACCCGAGGGCCAACGCCACCTCCACGCTCCTGAGTGGACGCTACATCCTTTCCATGCAAGGAGTTAAACCTCAATTACCTGCTCTGATAAGCACAACCAGCAAGGTCAGGATGGATTTAACACGGTGGAGAGTGTTTGCACAGCCTCAGTTATGGTGTGTGTTTGCACCAAAGCCAGTGCTGTGCTCCCATGCCGTGGGCTGGCGACTCACTGCACCTTGCTTGGCTGCTAGCTGTCAGGATTTCCATCTCCACATCCCAGCTCATCCTACAGCCAGCTGATCCCAACACACACAGCCTGGCTACTGCTGTACCGCCTCAGCATCGTGCCTTTGAATCAGATGTCCATCTCCTAAGGAGTGGCCACATCCCATCCCATCGCTGCTCCCCAGAGCGGGGCTGGGCAGAGCCCCCAGGCTCAGTCAGATAGTGAGATCTGTTCTGTGTGTCTGCTCTAGTCCTGCTGCTTCCTCCTGGGCTATTTTCAGACGCATTAGCAGAGCCCAGCAGCTATTCCTCCTGGAGAAGAGCAGACAGAATCCTTGGCAACGGGGAGACAGAGGCATGGCCCGAGCGCTGTGCGGCTCAGAAGGCTCGGGGGGGCTGCTGGTGCTTCTCTGCTCCATGGGAACTATGACAGTGGAGAACCTCTGACACTGCTCTTCCCACTCATGGCAAAACACATGGCTCCAGAATGGCAGAGGAGTCAGGATCACCGCTCTGGGGTACCAGGATGCTGAGGCACAAGGTGGGAAGAGTGACCAAACCTTGGGAGCTGCCAATCGCCTGTGGAGAGCAGGAGTGTTCCACAGAGCACGTAGGCTCTGTTCAGAACTAAATCCTCAAAAACTGATAAAGCCTGGGAAGAGAGGTGATTTGCAACTTGCACTTCCCAAGGGTGATTCAGCAGGAGAACGTGAACTGCACCAACAGTCTGCAGAAGCCCTTTGGTCCTTGATAAGAGCCAGTCCTCTGTTTGAAGAGTAAACATCAACGGGGGCTTTCAAGTGGTGGGTTTGGCCCGTCTTCTGTTGCCTTGTGGCACGCACAGGCAAGGAGCAGAGGATTAACCCCTTTCCCTGACTCTGCTCCCCATCCAACCCACTCAGGCGTTGGTTTTCAGCACGTGCAGCAGCTCAGCATTGTCCCACCAGTGGCTGCCGTGTGCTCAGCCTTGCACCAACCCCCAGTCCAAGAAAACCAGACATAATGTGCTTGATCTCTGTTAATCCCATTGGTGAGTCAGTCAATACTCACCAGCTTAGTGGTTTGGAAGTTTACTCACTTCGAAGGGAAGAGGAAACCACTTAACCATCGCCCCATCTGAGAGGGAAAATGCTCCACGTCCAACAGCAAATACGTTGAAAACATGGCACAAAGCTCCTTGTTGTGCAGGTACAAAGCAACTGAAGAGCAGTCCCTGGTACCTGGGGAGCTGAATGGTCGCTTAAACCAGGGCTTAAGTCTAAGCCAAGCTGCTGCTGAAGGCACAGATATCCCAGGCAGAAAGCCTTGGAAGGGCTCTTGCTGAGCTAGGGAGACACAGGCAAACAAAATATTGGGATTTCTGTCTCTTTAGCAAAGATATTAAAACAAAGAATTTTAAACCCTCCGTTTAGGGTACACTGGAGCTGAGCACCATTAGATTTTGGTCCTGGTGTGGCAGTGCTGGTATCTGACATGCCAGGTTCCCTCGGAACAGGGCAAAGAGGTGATAACATGAAAATGTTTGTTCTGTCTCTGAGCACATAACAAACAACTCCTCTGGCTTCACTTCAAAGTCAAACTTCTTTACCAGCATAAGAGGAGGGGCTTTGAAACTGAATTACACCAAATTTCCATTGCAAATAGCTCTGCATTTCCTCCCCAGTGTTTATTTGCCAGGGCACCCATTGCATCACTTTCCTGAGCAGAACCATCTTCCTGGCTGTGATAAATTTAAAATGCACCCACACATTACGCCTCATTCATAATTGATGTGGCCCGTACCCACAGAGTACCCTGTGCTTACAGCCAGGTCTTGATGGCTGGCGCTGGATCAGCCTCCTGCCAACACTGTCAGCATCAGCCTGCCTTGAATACTGCCTGCAGCCAGCCTCATCCTCATGGAGTCCTCACCTGGAGTCTCCTGGAAGATCAACTACTTTCCAAAGTATGCTTGTTAGATTAGGGATATCTCAGCTATCCAGCGACGGGGAAGATATCCTGCTGTGACTTACCTCCCCAAAAGATAAAAAAAAATGGATCTGTCTTTGTCTCCTCCCCCAACAAATCACTCTGAATACTGGGGGTCATTTATACAGATAATTATTTATACAGGTAATATACAGCAAATAGAGATCCTGCTGTGGGGCAGCTCCCATCCTCTCCCAAAGCCTGACACGGGATGCACCCGGATCCACACGGAAGAGCCTGCCCATCCCAGCCAGCCCACAACTGTGGCATCGGGACAGCAGGATGCCCTCTTGGATCTGTCATCCAAGATGCACAAACAGGAGCTCTTGTGTCAAACATGATCAAGGACCTGCTGATTCATTCCTGACCTGCATCCTGATTTCCACCTCCAGGCACCAAACCCCTTTGCCTTCTTCTGGGATGAAAGGTGGAGATTTGGGATCAGAAGGAACCCATTTCTAAATGGAGTGGGTGCAGGAGAGTGAGACCAGAGCAGAATATGGCAAACACTTCACAAGAAAGTATATTTTCAATATGCTACAATCTAAAAACGGAAGACTTTTCCATATGAGGCCACACAGGAAATTTGAATTTTCTCAATATCTCAGCTTTTGTGACAAACAGCATGGCCTTAAGGAGCTGTGACTAAGCATGCCGAGAAAATTAGAAAGTCCAATAGCTTTTCCTTCTTCCAGAAAAACAAATAAATAAGGAAAGCAATAGAAACAGATAAGAACTTCCAACTCTTAGAGCAGCTTATCACAGTGAGACAATCTAAACTGCTGGATGAAAACATGTAAGAGTGGATTAATAAGAGGGGCTGAGGGCTGAGTGGAGCCGAACGTGCAGAGATGTTCATGATCCCAATCTGAGAAGAGAAGGACCCCAGACAAGTCCCCACGGCCACAGGCCAGGGCACCAGCAGCCAGATGTGTACCCAAAACAGAGAAGGGGAAAGATGGAAATAAGGAGAAGACTGTGTTCCTGAGCTCAGAAAGTCTCAGTGTCCGTGTAGAGCTTAAAGCACCATCAGTGGTACAACAACCACCAGCACGTTCTGTGGGTCCCTGTGGCCGCCGACGGGAAAGGAGCCTCATCCCTCATCACCAGCCCGCCTGTGACAACCCCCCAAGGCTTTGTTTTAAAGGTCACTGGAAAGGCGACACCGGCAGAGGAACAAGCACAAGTTGAACTGCACGTGCTGTCCAGAGCACCGGCGAGAGCCGCTGCCGGAGCCACGGACACCAGCAGAGGTGGGGTCCCTGCCGGCCACCCAGTCTCAGCACAGCGAAACACGAAGCCGGTCCTGCCACGGTCAGGGTGGCACTCAGAGACATGCAGGTCTGTCAGGTGCTTACCCAGAGCGTGGCCAACACGCTTCCTAGGGAAAACCATCTGGTCTTGGGAATGCTTGGCAGGTGCCTGGCACTTCACTCACCCCAATGCAACCACCTAGCCATTGCCATGCCAATCCTTCTCTCAGGAAGAGTTTCTTCATGGAAAGGGTTGTCAAACATTGGAATGGGCTGCCACAGGGAGGTGGTGGAGTCACCACCACTGGAGGTGTTCAAGGAACAACTGGGCATGGCACTCAGTGCTCTGGTCTGGTTGACAAGGTGGGGATGGGTCACAGGTTGGACTTGATGATTTTGGAGGTCTTTTCCAACCTCAGTGATTCTGGGATTCTATTCTACTATCACACTGCCCACAGAGCACAGTGCCAAGCCAGGGGAATGGTGGTACCTGCAGAGCTCACTGCCTTCCTGAACAACCAGGAGACCAAACTCCCCATTTTGAAAACCGCCTGCTCCCATAAAAGCCAACTGGCACATAGAAGCACTTCGCTTCTGTCCCAGAGCAAGGACCTACATTATCCTAAATGACAAAGCCATTGTCATCAGTCAAATAGATACTCCTCCTCCTCAGGCTCATATTGTAAGACATAAGACACCGGCTGTCATCCCTGTTTACTTTGTTTACAAACCTGATTTAATGTGCAGAGACTGCAAATAAGTTTAGTTAATGAAAAAAGAGCATTAACAGTAAAATACAGTATCCATCACACTGGGGTGTATTTCAGCCAGACACTATAACATCATTCTGGGGCTAATTTTGCTGTAACCAAAGCAATAAAAACTTGCTACAGTGAACAACAGAACTATTTGCAAATGCCAAGGCCAGGCTGCAGGGGCTTGGAGCAACCTGATCTAGTGGAAGATGTCCCTGCCCAGGGCAGGGGGGTGGAACAAGATGGGCTTTAAGGTGCCTTCCAACCCAAACCATTCTGGAATTCTGTAATTCTATGGCAAGGAAGCAACGCTGTAACAACAGACCAGGCTCCAGATTTTCATCTCAACAGTGCTGAATCATCTTTACAGGAGAAAAACCCACATTTTTATTCCCCTAACAAGGAACAGCTCTTAGCTGTTGCTATTTAGGGTGTTATTTATAAGCTCCAACCCTGTACCCTATGCCTGAGTACCAGCTTCCCAAAATGCAACGCTGACAACAAGCCTGTTTCTGTGTGATGCCTTTTTCGAGAGGGACCAGCCAAGGCTGCCACCTCCAGGCTGTACAGAGATCAAAGAGCTCCAGCTCCCAGTCCCTGTGCCTGGCAAACACAGCACCAGGATCACACTGTAGGACATCCTACAACACCCTCAAGTCGGCACAGTCAGTCAGTGAGACGGACACAGTCTCGGACACAACCTGTCAGGTCATAAAGAAACAAACTGGAACTAAGCCAGTCTGTGCACAGAGAGCTTAAAACACAACTGAATAGGCTTTAGGAGAGTTTGGGAAGGAAATGGACTTCAGGTTGTCCCCACAGCACCAAGTGACATGAGGACCTCAGTGAAAGCCACCGATTCACACCTGTGAAAGCAGAGAAGTGCTGTAAGTCAAACCCAGGGCATATGGGAGATAGAGAAGCACCTTTGGCATGTTTGCCTTCATTGTATCCAGACTTCCTGGATGGGACTGAAGAACAAGACATCAAGTTTCTAACCTCTCTAATAGTAGAGGCAATAATAAACCATCAAAAAAAGAAGAAAACTGTCCCCAAAAAACCCAGCTTGAGGCAAAAAAGCCCACAGATTGGCACTCTGTGAACACAGGAACAGCTCCAGCCAGCCCTTGGGCAGAGATACCCCATCATTTGTGGTCCCACAATTGGGTGGAGAGTGTGAGCTGAAGTTTCTGCCTCTGCTCGGGTCCTTACGCTGGAGGTGATCTCCTCCAGCATGAAATGGAAAGTGATGCTTCCAGGGAGGATAACTCCCTGCTGCCTGAGCCTGGCTGCCCTCTGGAGCAGCAGGATGGTTCTCCCGGGTGAGCCCAAGCACCTCTGGCTGCAAACACCCTCTGCACCATGAGCTCCAGGTCTCCCATGTCCCCAGAGCCTCACAGTGAAGCTGGGTCAGGCCTGGCAGAGCAGCTGCAGGGTGGCACTGCCAAGCCCCAGTAATCCCACACTGGCAAGGAAACCATTCCTCAACACACGGGACTCTGTAAAACAAGCCAAGTCCTGAGTGCCAGGCAAGGTGTAGGTGATCTCCAGCAAATCCTGGCACTGACAGCATCACCCATGGTGCCCTGATCTATACCAGGAAGAAGAAGACAGGTTGACCACATCACACTCTCTTTTAGACATGACAAAACCTGTTGTTTCCTCTTCTTCTTAGTTTATCTTGGGAATAATCAATATTTTAGATATCTAATGAAAAATTCTGATAACCAAAGCATGCAGAGCTGCCTGTATACTGGGGAGAAACAGCCTTTTCTTTCAGGCATCCTGTTCCCCTGCCCTCTTGGACAGGAGCAAATTCCTGCAGCAGGAATGAGTACATGAAAGGAGCAATTCCTCAGGTGCCACTCCCTTGCCATGATTACATAGAGCAGGCAGATTTCTGGAGCAGCTCTTGATCCCATGCCTGGCAGGCTCCACACATCAAGGGAAGGTTCATTTGCCTCTGAACACGCTGCAGAAGAAAACTATTGTGGTGGTTCTATTCTCCTCCTCCCACTTTTAGTTTGATTTTCACATTATAAAAAAATATCCTCGGGGCAGAGGAAAAAAAAGAAATCCCTGTGTCAGCTGAAATACTGCAGCTTTCTGGAGGAAAGCACAGCTCCAGAGAGTGGGAGGCAGCCCAGGGTTATCTTATCCCTCAGCCAACACAGGCACAGCTCCATCACCCCAACCCCTCCCTGCCACGGGCTGGCACTGAAACGCTGCCGAAGCAGAGGCTGGAAAGACACCGTGGGTTATTCCAGCATTATTCAACACCTCGCATTTTCATGAGCTGGGGTTTTTCCAAGATCTCCTGGGCATTCCTGCAGAGAGGAGGACAGCTGGACCACTGACAGGCACAAAACTGGGAGGACACAGACACCGAGTGGCTCCGGAGTGGGCTTTTGTGAACCATGTGAACTTCCTGCAGCAAGGGAGATCCAAGGCAGTGACTAATTCCGCTTGGAAGAGCAACTCCAGCCTGGCTTTCCTGTTTATATACATAACCCATGCACGATGCTAACTGATATGGTAACAGGCTCCCATTCCTAGGTGCTGTAGAATGAATCCACGCATATCTCTAGTTCAGCTGCTAAGTGAGAAGTCACAGCAGAAGCATTTTACTCCTTTGGGAAAAAGAAGTGAATCCAAAGTGTCCAGAGTCACAAGCCAGACATGCATTATCTGGTGGACCAGCAACAGCCACGCTCCAGCACGAAAGCTGACCAACACATACCCAGAGCTGGAGAGAGGCATCACATCCCTGCCCAGACATCCACAGATCATCTTTTCCAGACTGAAAACCATTTCCCTTGTGTGGCCAGAGCCTGCAGAAGTGCTAAAGCACCATTAAAATCAGAGACTTGAGTAAAGTGGGCACCTTGTAAACTGAAGCACCAAATCAATACACAAAGAGCATCTGGCTGAGAGACGTGTGATTCCATGGATTAATGCTTTCCATTCACAGAGGATGTGACTAAAAGAGAAGCGAAACTTGGAAACTGCACAGGAAAGCCAAGTGCAGATGAGCACAGCCCTTCCCTACACACGGTCACCGTAACCCCGGGCACGTCCTCTGGGCACTCACCGATCCACAGCTTCCACATCAAAGCAAAACCTCTTCTCGATCGAGTCTGTTTTCCGCCGTGTGCAGGATTTCAGGGTAACAGCTTCGTCTTCCCCCTGAGAAGAGACAAAACTGCAGGTGAGGCCAAGAACACCTGCCTGTCCCCAGCACCCACCGCTGGCAATGAACAGGTTCAAACCCGGGGGGATCTGGGAACGTCACCCTGTTAGAAACATCTGTTTATACCTCTGACATAAGTAGTCGCCTTTTCACTCGTGTTTGGACTAAAACTTTCAGGAGGAGCCTTCCCTTCAGGATGCCCACAATCAAATCTGTGCATTAAACACCACACAGCCCATGCTTCAGGCAGGCAGGGAGTGCTGAACCACAACTTCTGGGCAAAGTCAGCTTTATTTTCCATTACTGAATGACACACCATAGACCTGGCTGTCAGTTTTCACTCCATGATGCATTTTTGGCAGCATTCTGCACACAAGGACTCTTAACAGGACCAAACATGCCTTAAAATGTTTATTATATAACAAAGCAACGACAAAACCATTCTCTCATGCAGAGAATGCCTCTCTGCATCCAAGTTGTACTGGATTTCCACAGGCGGAGCAGCAATCCAGCAGGATCTGTGTGCACTGCTGTCCTCTGCTGGAGGAAATCATGGCTCAGCCCCTGCCAGCACAGACATTTCTCCTGCAATTGTTAAATTCCACTGATGACTCAAGAGAAAATGAATTCTGAAGGAGTTCCTGGAGGCAGACACTTTTCTGTGCTCCCTGTGCTGTTCCTGATGACACCTTGGCTGACCACCCTGTTCCCTGACATCCCCATTTTTCTAAGAAACATATTTATAATCACGGAATCGTTTAGGTTGGAAAAGACCACTATGATCATTGTTCCTCCAAAACAGCCAAGCCCTCCGCTAACCCATGTCCACACACATCTGTTGAATCCCACCAGGGATGGTGACTCCCCTGGATTCTCACACAGAAACATCCCGCCCCACCATCAGACAACCAAAACACTCTCCAACACACAGTCCTGCCTCACCATCTCCTCTCCCTGGCTGATCCCTTCTAAAGAGTTTGCAACCATCCAGTTGCACTAGTCATCCTACCATGTCTCCGTGATGGCAACTACACCGCAGTTTTCCTGCTGGCTTCCAGCACCTCCTGTTCCTTGCCCATGTTGCAGGACATGCCACCTTTAGAGGGAAGCAGCCCTAACTCCTATGTGACTGTTCTGATGTACTTCTATGGTTTCTAACACATGAATAATCCTTGTGTCCCAGACAAGGGACCCAGAGCAGACCCAGGAAGACAGACTCGAGAGCTCCCTGCAGGGCATCTCCCCCAGGCTTCAGCAGAGGGCCCCTGCCCCTGGTCCTTCCCAGCCTGGCCTGCTGCCACGCTGCCCAGCTCCCTGCCCAGTATTCAGGGAATGCTCCCATTTCTATCCCACTAATACCCAGCTCCAGCCACAGCTCAAGGCACAGTCACGAGGAGCTGATACCATGTGCAGTGTCCTCTGTGACCCATGAGCAATGGGTCTCCTTCTGCAGCACCTTGGCACCTGTTCCAGCCAGACCCTGAAATTCCCCGCAGCACAGCCCCCAAGTCCCTGGGCTGCTCCACGCGTGGATGCTCATGCCAGTCATCACCAACAGACTCTGGGGCCCAGCCAGAGCTGCCCTGGCACAGGCAGCGTTTCATGCCAGGGTGGTACAAGTCACAAGTCCCTGGGTGGGCAGCCACACTCCCGTGGCTGGCACAGCACTGGATGGGGCCCTGGCACCGCACTGGATGGAGCCCTGGCACAGCACTGGCACAGTACTGGATGGGGCCCTGGCACCGCACTGGATGGGGCCCTGGCACAGCACTGGCACAGCACTGGATGGGGCCCTGGCACCGCACTGGATGGAGCACTGGCACAGCACTGGATGGAGCACTGGCACAGCACTGGATGGGGCCCTGGCACAGCACTGGATGGGGCCCTGGCACAGCACTGGATGGGGCACTGGCACAGCACTGGATGGGGCCCTGGCACCGCACTGGATGGGGCTCCTGCAAGGTGTGAGACCGGCTCTGGGTGCTGCCTGCAGCGCCTGTGCCCCAGGTGCAAGGGGAGCCCTGAACTGGGAAGAGCCCAGACAAAACACTGTGCAGCCACTGACGATTACAGGGCTGGGATATGTTAATGCTGAGCTCTAATGAAGATGCTCCAAGGCAAGAGGAAATTAATTTTAGAAGCTGCCCTCCCCACAGCAGGAAGCCACGTGGGAGCCTGTCCAGCTCCCGAGGCGCTCCCTGGCAAGGGGATTGTGTTTGCGAACCGCCCCAGCTGGGAACACTCCGGAGGAGTCTATTGTTCCTGCAGTATAGAGGAGCAAAGCCAGTCCTGGATGCAGCCCCAGGAGCAGCAGGCACATGGTGTTTGCTGGTCCCCCACATCCACTGCTCCCCCTGCTCCTCACATTCCCTTGGGGCTGAGGGGAGCTCCAGACTCTCTTGTGGCTCTGTCCAAAACAAAACAACTTCATTGGCCAAGCCACAGGATCATCAGAGAATCACAGAATGGTTTGGGTGGGAAGGGAACTTAGAGCTCATCTCATTCCAATCCCTTGCCATGGGCAGAGACACGTTCCACTAGATCAGGTTGCTCAGAGCTCCATCCAACCTGGACTTTAGTATGTTATAGGCACTGGGGAAGGAGCAAAATAATGAAAAGCTTCTCTTGTCCAGGTCTTGGAGCAGGAACGAGGGACTGAGAAGCAGGCACCCATGGCACTGCAGTGTGGTGGGTTCACACGGCAAACAAAGATCTGTGGGCTTTGGGGTGCTTCTTGTTTTTTCTCTCTCTCAAACAAGGTGCCAAGGTAATTCCCCATGTGGCACCTGCCCAGTCTAGAATGAATATGCCCCACTTCACTGCATTTGTGTCACCTTGCCATAAAGGTGACATAGTCTGGCTCCCAGGAGAGCCTGCAGCCAGCAGTGCTGCGTGTTTCCCAGCAGAGCTCTGGGACAGCATCCTGCTCCATGCCAGCACTCACCCCTTTTCCTCCTGATTTCTGGTCAAACGGCACCATCGTGATCCGCTTCGACTCCCTCTGGTACGTGCAATAATGCTTCACCCAGGAAGTCCCAAAGTGACCTACAGAGCAAATGTAGGTTTTATTCCCAGAACCAGTGCCCTCCCATTAACAACCTGCTATGTTTAACGATCATTTCACATGACAGATTCTGTACCTACACTTTCCAGTTGGATTAAGTGTTATTACCCTCCTTCTATTCAGGGGAGAGACTTTTAAGAGGCACTGGCAGTGATTCTCCCTCCCAGAGAGAACTTGGCTCCCACATTCCCATCTTAATATCCCACCCATTGGGCCAATTCCTTTCTTTCAGGGACTCTACTTGCCAAACCAGCCTTTGAGTCTTACACCCTGACAAACCCCTTCCCCCAGACTCCCACCCACCACATTCCCCATCAGGCAGCTCCGCCACCCCAACACCTACGCTTCTCCTGCACGTAGAGATAACCCTCCATCGTGTAAGGGCTGATGTTTTTGTGCTCGTGAGGATTCTCCTTCATCTTCTTCATCAAAGCTTCAACCTCTGATCTTGTTCCTTCAAAACGATTTCTTGTCTGCAAATTAAAACAGGAATGTCTTCCCCAGTGCATGGATCCACGGTGGGCTCTGCAGCACGGAGGCACCATGGGGGTGGGACCTCAGCTGGGTCCTTACAGCCACGTGGGAAATAGGACAGGGGAGCCCACTGACAACAACAGGACAGGTTTGCTTCCTGGGCCTGAATTTAAGCTGAAGGGAAAATATTATCATAACTGGCAAGGGCTTCCAGTACTCAAAGGGGGCTTACAAAAAAGAGTGAGAGTGACTTTTTACATGGGCAAATAGTGATAGGACAAGGGGGAATGAATTTAAACTAAAAGAGGAGAGATTTAGATTAGATGTTAGAAATTCTTCTCTGTGAGAGTGGTGAGGCCCTGGCAGAGGTTGCCCCAGTGGTTGCCCCATCCCTGGAAGTGTTAAAGGCCAGGTTAAACGGGGCCTGGAGGAACCTGGTCTAGTGGAAGGTGTCCCTCCCCATGGCAGGGAGTTGGGACTAGATGAGCTTTAATGTCCTTTTCAACCCAAGCCATTCTGTGGTTCTACATCAAAAGGTGAGCTCATCTGGCCGGACAGTGACAGCAACAGGCACGTGGGCACAGGCACACTCACGTTCTGAATGCTGATTGTCAGCTCTGTCTTGAAATCGCTGAAGTCCTTTGCAAGCTCGTAGCCATGGTGGTAGAACGTGAAAAGCCCCTGCAGAAATGCCAGCAGCTGTTTTGGGGCAAAATGAATGGAGATAGTTAATAGAGACCCACAGCTGCCCCCAGAGCTGCTGCTGCTGAGGGGAAGGGGTTCTGCAGCTCCCCCGGGCAGAGGGGCTCACTGGTGGGCCCTGGGGAGATGCCCTGCCCTCATTTCACTTTCACACCTCCTCTGAATAGACCCCAAAGCCAAGGCTGGGTTTCCTTCCCCCAGAGCCAAGACAAGACCCCATCCCAGGACCCCACACAACTCTGTCCCCCTTTCTGCATCACCTGAGCCCTGAAGTCACTGGGACCACAGCCAGGATGTGTCAGGCACAGCAGGAAGCACACTGTGCCTCTCCCACCCCCAAATTACTCTTGGATCAGCAGGTATCACCTTTGCAAAGAACCGCAAGGTTTGGCCCCTCCCAGAGCAGCTTTAAAGGACTTAACACCCGAGCAAAGGTACATCTTAGAAAACATTTTTTTCCTCATTTCTGTCACTTCTGCACTCTTCTTTCCTTATGAACATTAACTATAATTTGGGGGTTTTTTTCCCAATCAAAAGTGTTTTCCTTTTAATTGCTCAGGCCCCTCAGCCTAGCCCACCCCAATAAGAGTGTCCCCACAATAAAAAATTAAACGTTGAAATGCTTCCAGCACACACATCAAACCTCCCTCTGTAAGAGGGGCTGCGGAGTGAGGCTGGAGGCCCCCAGTCTCCCCACTGCAGGAGAACCCACACCACAGCCCAGCTCCCCATGACTCCCCATTTCATCACACAATCCCCCGGTTTTTGCAGGCTGAGGGGGCTTGAGCGCTCACTTACAGGTTCCACAAACTCAAACATCTTCCTCTCCTGGACCTCTTGCACCTTGAAGACGTACTCTAGAGAGACTTCGTAGAAATGCTGGCGAACCTGGTCCACCTGGCTGTCTGCCTGCACATGGATCGGAGAGGAAACTCAAGCTCAGTACCAAAGGGAAACACTTGGCCTTCTGACCAGAGCACACCTGGGTCTGATGGCAACGTGGCCGTGAAGAACAAATTCAGCTTCAGCCCCCAGTCCTGGACTGGACAGATGGCACAGTGATAAATATAAACCTGATTCACATGAATACACTCATCCTTCAGACATGAAAAATGTTTTTGATGACTCGTGTTCTCACCTCCCCGACAGCTGTGCAGAAAACACGCAGGAGAGGCGAGAAAAACGGGAAATCACTGAATACTTGACAAGAAAAGGCAATCCTACACTTTCTGGAAAGCACCACGACGGAATCTGCCAGAGCATCCCAGGGCAAAGGCGGGTGGCACATACACCCACCACCAGCATGTCACTTTGGTGGATCAGCAGACAGCAAATCCCCTCTGCTTTGAAAGCCCAAATGAGCAAAAATAGGGATATGACCCAATCCCAGTGCCTAAAAACAACCTGGTCACGCACGCGGAGCAGAGCTGCTGCACCAAAAGCAGTGTGAAGGACACAAGTATCCCTGGAATATGTCACAGAATCCCAGAATGGCTTGGGTTGGAAAAGACCTTAAAGACCACCTTGTTCCAAGCCTCTTCTATGGGCAGGGACACCTTCCACCAGACCAGGATGCTGAGGTGACATTTTGCAAGTGACACTTTGCACAGAGCAACCCGGGGTGTCACTGGGGTTTTGCTCTCGCGAAATCCAGCTGGCAAACACCCTCCTGGATGTGAAAAGCAGCTCCTTCCTGTGACACGCCCATGAAATGTCCTGTTTTCCTCGCTGACCTGCCACCAGCTTTTGTGCCCACAGCGTGCGGGCTGAGGGAACCAGCAACCTGAGTTCTGAAAAGCAGAAAACATGATCATGTAGTAATCATGTAGCTCTGCCAGGAGTTAAATGGCAAATTAGACTCTGCGTGTTGTTTAACTGGTCAACAGCCAAAACAGCAAAGAATTCCCATGGTCTCCTCCTCTCCCCGCCTCACCGCAGCAGTTGCACATGTGGCTGCTATCACCCTCCAGATGTGGACAGCAAGAGGTTAGGAAACAGAAACCACCAAATCTTCTGCACACAAACACTCCTGTCTCAGGACATCGGGGGTCCAGTGGAGCTCCAGACCCTCAGAAACAAGTGGTGTTAATTCCCAGAAATGCTGCATCCACCAGCACCTTTCCTGCGCACTCACCTGCACCAACCACCCCAAGAGCCCCATGGCCAGCAGGGATGGTGATGGGCAGCCCCCAGGGAGCTGCCAGATGAGGCCAGTGCTCCACCACACCATGAATGCCACATCCACGTTTCACAGCCCTCACGCTGCATACTCTTTCAAAAGACATTCCCCCTTGATGGGGCCTGAGCCATCAAAACCACATACACTTCCCAGTGCCTCAGGGAAGCTGGTCCCAGCATCCGAACTGGGAGCTGGGACTGCTGCCTCCTCCTGCCTTTCCAGCAACAACTCAAGTCAGTGTCTGCGGTGGGAGATGCCACCAGATGGCACCAGCAGCCAGCGCTGCTCCCATGCACCTGCACAGCCACTGCCTGCATCCTGCACACATCCCACACACAGCCACTGCCTACAACCTGCCTGCATCCCACACCGCATGCCCGGGCAGCCCCGCGGGGCCATGCTCTGTCCAGGACACAGGATCGTACTTCTAAGAGCCACCTTTGTACACTGACAGCCATGGGTGGGTCCTTCTCTCTCTGGACAGAATTCCTTCCACTCCCGTGCCCCACACCAGTGTCTCAAACACGAACTAAACCAGGGGCTCAGAGGTCATTCATATGGGACACAGGGGTGCTTCCATACGGGAAGTTATTTACAAGCTCAGAGGACAAAGCCGGCTTACAGGCATATCTGCCTGCATTCCGATCCCTCCTCAGCTCTGATTTGGTGGAAGATGATTACCTGTGCCTCAGGTATTTCTGCTCTCAACTTCCCAGCTCTGCTGGGCATTGTCCCATCACCTGTGTTGTCCTGGTGCAGGAGCCTTGTGCCCACCAGTGCCCCCAGTAAGGGATCAGCACCACACCAGCACCATGCCCAAAGGCAAGGACACACATACTGAAGGCACCAATTGCAGCACAGAGAATTTCAGACTTGGAAAAAGTGATTGAAAACTCAGTGTAGTCATCCAGTAAGAGCATTTGGCACCACAACAACCCAAGTCCTGAGTCAGGGATGGCTCCTAAAGCAGTTTAAGGCACTAAGCCTGATCCCTCCTCCCCTGGAGCCCAAAGCAGCACAGCCACTTGCAGAGAAGATCAGACATCCTTGATTTGTGCTGGCACACGGGAAGCCTGCAGCAGAACCAGTTCCCTTCTGTTACACTCTTTAATTATAAACCCTCTCTCCTTTTTGATTGCTATCCATTTTGGTATCCCTCTGATTTACTCACCAAAACAGCTCTGTTCCCTTTCATTAAGGAAGAGGGGAAAACCCAGCACTTGCAGCCAGAATGAGGGGAAAAAATGAGTTTACAGTCAGGAGAACCATTGTTATAAGCTGGGTAAGGCATTCAAAAAGCTCCCCACAGTGACAGCCAGACATGAAAACCCAGAGGTTGCTCTCACCTCTTGAAGTTGGGATTCCTTCTTCTTAGAAGACAAGTTCAAGTGCTTTTCTAGGACACCACAATACTTCTCAGTCTCCTTGTCATATTTCTTTTTGGCGTCCTACAAAACAGAACAAAATGTGTGTCACTGAACACAGCGGCACCAGATTAGCTGTGAGGACTCACGGCATGCCCACGGCACCCGGCACATCCCAGGTGGGAGTTAACATCAGACAGGACCATGGCCTGGGGGCATCAGCTGGAAGCAGGTGAAGCTGCTTTTATCTGTCAGCGTCAGGCACCTACAAGAAAGCAGCTTAAGTTGCCAAAATCGAAGGCTTGAGGGAACCCCTCCTCTACTCCTGGAGACCAATGCTTGGTAAAACATCCAGACCAGGCCTGGTCCAAAGACAACACAGTGAGGAAACTGCTTTTGAACCAGAATAATATCACAATTTCACATCCCACCTCTGCCAATCCCTGCAAGAGCTTCTCCTTCACGTCACTCAGGACTATGACACAGTAACTTTGGCTGTTTATAGCAGGAGTATTAAAAAAGGATGTCAACTTCACTTTCCTTTGTACTCCCATTCCAGTCAGGCAATCCCAACACACCAGTACCAAATCCATGCCGGCACCTGCTCATAACCAGCTCCCTTCTGGAGGACTCCTCTTTGTCTTTTGTTTTCAGCTGCATGAGGCAGAGCAGCACTGCTGGGCTGGGCACCCTGCTGCCATGCAAACACGGCCCCAGGCGCTGGCATGAGCTTCTTGCAGGCAGCAGCAGGTTGTTATAACAACAGGGGAGCCTCAGACAGTGGTTTTCATTTCAGAACAAAGGCAGGAAAGAAAGTGGGGGGGTCAGGCTGTCTGACAGCCACTCTCAGCCACACCGGCGCTTCCCCGTCCTGCCAGAAGCCATCCAAGTTCCCGTGCAGCCACCCAGTGACACACTGAAGTGGGGAGTGCAGACCAGGGGGTTTGGGTGATTGGGAACCCCTCCAAGAAAATCCTAATTCTTGCTTGGAGTAAGGAAAAAGTTCACTTCAACTGGAATGTGATTTTTGGCCCTTGGCACGTTACTTGGTTGTGGGTGAACTCAGAGCACTGAGGCTCTTCCCGGGAGCTGGTTCATCCCCGTGTCCCTCCCACAGCAGCACACTGCCTCCTCCCGTGCCCATCCCTGCAGCGTGCCAGGTCCTGGCCACCTCTGTGGCCATTGCTGTGCAGCTCCGGGCTCTGCTCCTCTGCCTGAGCTGGGGCTCCCAGAAGGGACAGTGGGTCGATTACCTTGGCGGCCCCGATCTGCTCCTTGCGGAACTTCTCCAGCGGCGTGATCAGCACCTCACTGGCATTCTCGATCTGTGGGCAAAGACAGACACAGCTCTGCTGACCTGTGCTGCTCAACAGCCTTTCCACAAAAACCCTCCCCCAGCCCACAGACACCCACAGGCTTCACCCCTCTGGCTCTGCACTGGCTGAGGTGGCTTGTACCAAACCTGTGAAGCCTCCCCAGCACCAGCACTGGCCGTTTTCCAACAGCAAGACTCCATTTCTGATGCTTTTCAAGTGTTTCCCGGCCAAGGCCACCCTCCCCTCCCTCTGCCCTCCCCTGTGGCTCCACCATGGGCGAGAGAAGGAGCACTGGGATGGCAGCCACTGTCACCTCAGTGCCCGGGGTGCCACAGCAGAGCTGTGGGCAGCAGCAGCGGTGCCACCACCCCCTGCTCCCGGGGACAAACGGGGCCGTACCATGCGCATCCGCTCGTCCTCCAGGTTCCGCAGCACCGTGGCAAACTCCTGCAGAGACTTGGCTGGAAGGGACACAGTCAGCATTTAACATTCAATTTTTAAAGACAGACAGAAACTGAACAGGGGGGTTTTTTATCTGTCTGTGTTTTGGGGGTTGGTGGCTTGGAGGTTTTTTTCCCTCTTTGCTGTCTCCCTAGAAAGGTTCCATCTGCCTATGGAATCAACTGGCAGCAGAACATCCCCAGGACCGTGTTCCCACCTCCAGAGAGCAACACCCTCACCTCAAACCTGCCCTAGCCAACAGCTGGTCATTGACTAGCCCCATGGCACAGCACTGGTCTCAGCTATGCCCAGGGCACAAGGGGCAGCTCACCAGCACAGGAACATGGAGCCAGTGAGGAGCTATTTCTGCTGAGAGACCAGGCACAAATAAACAAGTGAAGTTAAATCAGGGCTAAAGCTCCTTTGCTCTCCTGGCTCCAGACGATGTGCACAATAAGCTCTGAAAGTCCAGCTTGGGCAAGAGCAGGATAATGGGGAGGGAAGCGGCTGAAGCTGCTGCCTTGTGCCAGGAGAAGCTCCATGGTGGAGCAAGGCCCAGTTCAGGGAGCACTGCCAGGCTCAGCTCTGCTGGTTCCCACCAGCGCAGGACCCTGTGCTCCTGCAGCCGGCAGTGAGACTGCTGCTCCTCTGCTTCGGGTCAGTGCATCAAGCCACAACCACATCCAGATCCTGCTCTCCAATGCAAAAGGTCCAGATAATCAAGATGGTTTCAAATACAGGCAATCTTCTCTGTTTCTTATCTGGCAGTGACAGATTTAGGCCAAAAAGCAACAAGTGATTCCCTGGGAAAGGCTTTGCTGATGTTGAAACAGGAGGAATATGCCATTTTCAGAGAGCAGGAAGCCACACAAATTCCTGGACCCCTTGGTCTCCTCACATGTGTTTCCCCCCGCTGTGCCCTGCTCAGGCATCTGGAGTGTGGTCCAGGGCACCAGGACTCACCTATGCAGATCTCATCATCCGTTTCAGCGTCGCCGATGCAGCGGAATTTGAACTCATTGAGGGAATCCGCAAACTTGCGCTTGGCGGCCGACAGGTCTGTGAGAGAGTGGGAGCAGGGAAAACAGGGATGTTAGAAATGGAAGTCCCCCAACAGCAGGATACAGGCAGACACATGATCCCAGCTGTCAAAAACACACAGAGGGACCCATTCAATAGGACCCAGAGAAACCCCAGAGCACTCCCCTTCTGCACCCACCCCAGGGACAGGGCTCTGCAGGGTCCCTGTCAGCAGCCCCCAAAATACCCTACAGCAGATGAAACCTCAAAACACCATGAGAACACCACGGGAGCCCAAGCCCAGAGCCATGGGGCAATGGCAAACAGTGACACACCGTGACACTGCCCTTCAAGAGATGGCACCTCTGCCAGGCTCCTGGTCCTGCTGAGGGAAGGCCTTACAGACAGTCAGTAATGCAGAGGGTCATTCTTCTTCCCAAGCTGCAGATTCTCTCTGAGATCTGGATCCTATTAAGTTCTTACTTGCAGTGACCTGAGTGGATCCAGGACTGGCGTTTCGAACCGGCCCCGTAACCCAGCACACACAGACACGGTCCTGGGCACCGCAAGGCCACTGGCTCCAAAGGGAAGCTGTGGCTGCCAGAACTGCCAGAGTTAGGAAGACACAATGCTCAGCCCCCTGTGCATTTCTTCACTCAAAACCCCAAAATTCAGTGGGTTTTTTCCCCCTCTCCAAGCACCGGTGGAAAACATGCCTGCACACAAAGACTGTTTCCTCCTCTCAGACACCGACCGCCAAGAGATAACCACAACAGAATCCAAGTGTTTTGCTTTTCCCATGGGATAAGGCAGTTGGCAGCTTTCTCCAAGCATTAAAGCTGTTCACCCAGTATTCCTGCTGACGGTCCTGGGGCTAATCCTGCCCAGTTCGGTCCCGGCTGCCTTCGCACAACTGCTTCCTGAGGCAGCAGAAAACCACCAAGACACGGCAGGCAGGAAGAAGAAAGGCACCGGGAGCTTTCCCAGTGGAAAAGTACAGAGGGGGGCTTCTCCAAGAAAGTTCACACATAACCGGATTTGCACTTTGCTCCCTGGAGGATGGAATGAGCACGGCTTACACCCTGCCAATGCCTGGAGCTGCCGGGAATCTCCACCGGCACCTACAGATGCAAGTCATGTGTTTTTTGGGGGCAGCTTCTCCAGGTGCTTCTGACAGGGTTGAAAAGAGACTCGGGGATTTGGAGGGTTTGTTCCAGCTCTGGGGCTTAGTGAAGGGCACTGGCACAGCCCTGGGCAGCTCTTACCACTCCCCACCATGGGCTCATGCTGGTGCTGGGGGGCTTGGGGACTGTCACCCGGTCCCAGAGCTAAGTGGCCTCCTGCCTCCTCTGGAATAATAACAAAGATGACGTTAATGACTCAAGGAGCCACTTCCTCCCCTCCAGCCCCGTGCTGACTGTCAGCCACCAGCCACACTCTCCCCACACATAATGTGGCCTCCCTGAGCCCTTGGCCACGTTATGTGTGACACATGCCCACGCAAACCCAACCACATGTGACATCCCTTGTGCCCACTGCCAGTTGGGCAGGACCCCAGAGCCGGAGGCTGCTCCAGCACGGGGATGAACATCCAGACAGAGCCAAGCTCCCATGGCCCAGGGCAGGGTCACCATCCCTCCCGCTCAGAGTGAGGACGAGGTCGGGGCTCTGGGACCAGGCATGAGCCAGAGCGAAGCCGAGAAGCCCTTGGAGCCAGCGGCACTGACAGCAGTGGCCCAGGGTGCTTATAAATAGGCAAGAGAGAGGCAGGGGGAGATGGAGATAACTCCTGGTGCAACAGTGATAAAGGATAAAATTAGCAGCAGGATCAGCTAGAAAAGGTGAGAGGGGCACCCATGCCCGCCCTGTGGGGCCCTGTCGTCCTCCCTAGGACACCGTCAGACCCACCCACACCAATATCCCCTTTTCCTATAAACTGGAACCTCTCAGCTATATGTGGGGGAAAACCCCTCCAGTGGAAGCTGGAATGCATGGTGAGAACAAGGCAGCCCCTCCACAGGCCAGCTCAGCTCCTGAGGGTTCTTCTTCCCCAGGGCTGTGAACAAGCAAACCCAAAATCCTGCAAAGGCCTGACAGAAACTTCTGCTTCCTCTCATGCACGGGTAAAACCACCCGGACACTGCACATGAGTCACAGCCGGGCTGTGCCAAGGGCTCTGGAAGTTTTCCTTCCAAGGTCTCCACTGGCTTGATCAATCAACTGCAACATCAGGGAAAACCACCACAAAAAGCCTGAAAAATCCTTCTGCCTGAGCAACACAACCAGCTCGGGTCACAGTTCTCCTCCTCATCTTCATCACCTTCTATAGCTCCCCACTCCCATCAGTGCTGGTGGGGACAGGAGATCCCTTCGGGAAAGTCCACTTGACGGGAAGCAGGCACACACACTACATGCCAGAGGTCCAGCTGCACAGCTATGGTAACCAAGAACCTAAATAAAATGCCCTTTTAAATGTGATGTATCCTCCCCATCCACTGAATCCTTGACATCCATGGCATCCTCGACATCCACCACAGGAACAGCAGGAAGGAGGACAGCTCCCAGCAGGACAGAGGGCAGCAGCCTCACTTAACCCCTTTGCCTGTTCCTCCTCTGTCATTCCCAGCTCAGGGGTCACCACACATTCCTCCTCCCTGTGCAGCCAGGGAGCCAGGTAATTGCTGGTTGAGTTCCTGTTCCAGCCACACACCCCCAGACTCCCTCCAAACCCGGCTGAAGCCAATGCTACTCCAGGCCCCAGCAGCCCTGCAAGGGATCAGCAGCAAGGGAGCAAGCACTTCGTGCTCCCTCAGACCCTCCTCCTCAGCTACTGAGAGTGAAATCTTTCTCAGAAGTGGTTGCTGTGGAAGAGGATGTCAGGCAAGGAGCCTGACGTGCTTGGTTTTTACATAAAAAGCCCCTTCCAAAGGAATTTGGAACTACTGGAAAAGGCCATTTCTAAAAGGAAGATGTGATTTCACAACCCTCCTCCATGCGTTCAGCACGCCTGGAATAACAGGGATGAAGTCCATCCCAGCCAGACCTACAGCTGGTGCTGCAGAGGGGCAGCCCCAGGGACACGCTGCTGTGAGATGGGGCAGCTCTGCTGCCCAGGGCACAGGTGCCCGATCTAACGTGTCCCTGGTTCAGGTGATCCGGCACACGGAGCCTCTACCACTTTAAAGAAGTTACACCACAGCCTTGCCACAAGCCACTCTCTCCTGGTCACTGCCTTCCAGCGCCTTCCCCAGCTTTATTCCTCAGCTGGACACCTCACCTCTGTGCAACACCCCTGTCACACCTCTCTCTGGGTGCTTCAAACTTTTCCAGGCTTTTCCAAAGGGAACAGAGGTAAAGTATGCTGAGAGCCTGGACAGATAAAGAGCAGGAGTAGCTCCCTTAAACCAAAACTGATAAGGAGCAGAGAAGAGAGTGGAACTCCTCCACCTGCATGCTCTGGATGGACTTCTGGGAAACATGACCCAGGACACAGAGGGGAACTGCAACACAGCAAAATGAGATGTCGAGGAGACAAATGCCTGGTCCTGCTGCCTGGTCCCGTGCTGGAAAGATCAGGTCGGCCAGAGAAAAGTGAAACTGCTGGCTCAGAGGCTGGGGCTCTCCCCACAGCTGACTCTGCAGCCAGTTTGCTATGTAAGCTGGAAAAAGTAAAAGGCTCAGCTGGGCCCAGGACAGGGGCAGGAGCAGCACGATGCCGTGCGTGGTTCAGATTAAAGATAAACTTGCTGCTGGGTCTGACCATGAAGGGTTAATGCTGCTGCAAAGGGGGAGCAGAGGATGCTGCTGCAAGGCAGGCTCCAGGCTCTGGGCTCTGACAGAGGCTGTGCTCACACAGAGCAGGATTTCTACACTTCCTGCAAAGAAAATTGCTTAATAGCCTATATTTAATGTTCAAGTGGACAACAGGAACCAGGACTCCTGCCCCTTCCTTCCCCCCCGTGGCAGGGAACAGCAGCAACAGCAGACTCAGGCTGCATGTCCCCTGCAAGCCCCCACAGAGGGACAGGAGGGTCCCTTGCTCCTGCCAGCAGAGACACTGCCTGTCCCCATCGGCAGGCTCATGGCCCCAGGTGGGTCTGCCCTGGGAAACAGCCCAAATGCAGGAGCCCAGAGAGAGCAGATCTGGGGGTCACCACCAGAGACCCCTCATTTGGACGCAGAGAAAGCAGGACACAGCACTTGGCCACTCTCGTGGCACCTCTGCAGCCCCACAGCTCCCCAGCCGTGCAGCCCGCACAGAGCAACCCCACGGCAGGCAGGGGCCAGCCGGGATGGGTAATCCAGGGAACAGCTGCTCTAATCAGCAGCCAAAACAGCCGGATTACAGCCTGCCAAGGGTGCTTAGAAAGCAGCAATATGGTGTTTTATCCCCACAGCGAGCACCCGGAGAGCCGAGGCTGCAGCACAACACCAGAGTGAGCCACTGTGGGGTCACACAACACCTCCCAGTGCCGAGGAATACACAGGGATAGGGGGGTTGGGAAAGGTCAAAGCTGGGAATGGCCAACTGGACCTGACCCATGGATGCATGTGAGCACTCTGCACGGGACACTGTCCAAACCTGGCCCTGTAGTTCACACAGGAATCCAGCAACAAGCAATTCGTGCCTAAAGATCAGCATTTGCAGCTGCCAGCATCGAGTTTTACCCTCCAGTCCCAGCCCGTGCACTGCAGGGGTTGGCACCAAACATCAGGGCAGCGTCGTTAAACGCTTCATTTGCTCCAGAAGGTTTAAATCCCCTCTCTACGCTTCCCAGCGAGGTCAGCAAAGCCCTAGTCCCAGGAGACACAGCAGTCCTCTGGACCCAGCCCAATCCCCAAGTCCCTTCCATAGAGAATTAGCACTGATTTGTTTATTAAACAACTCCACTAGGCGGTTGGAGTTAATCAGTGATTTAGGATGGGACGGCAGCTGCTGGCAGGTTCCCCCTCTGAATCATCACTGAGTAAATATATAAACCCAGATGGGCAGAGCCTACCCCACCTCCAGCGCAGCTTCTGCCGCCATGTTCCCACACAAAAGCCCATGGAGAAGCTGCCCTGCTTAGCACGTGTCAGACATAGAGGTCTGAGAATGCCAAAGGCAGTGAGGTGACCCCAGTGACTGGTGCAATGGGCTCAGTCCCTGCAGTCACCCCAGGCAGAACCCCCTAGGTGGGGAAAGCATCTCTGCCATGACCCCACACTACCCCCCAGACCCCATTTTGGTGCCTCTTCCACACACACAGCCTCTGGCTGAAGTGCAGAACCAAGCCTCAGCTCAACGGCGCACATGGGGAGGCCAAACCCCGTTTTCCCAAATCCCAAAATCTAATTTTTGCCATGGAAAGTACACAAACACACACGAACCAGGGAAAAACCCAGAACTGCTCGGACGTTCTAAAGCGCAAGAAAAACTGAATGACCCGTCCAAGATGCCCCAAGACTGCAGATCCAGGAGGATGAGCTCCTGCCCAGCCTTTCCAAGCAGCCACGGCCCTGCTGCCGGCCGAGGCACCCCCGTATGCCTCCCTTCACACACTCAACGTGGCTCCGTACGGCAACACGTTTGCCAGAGGGACAGAGAACCCTTTGTGGGCTGAATGGCACCATTGACCGGGCTCAAACAGCAGATCAGATTTGAGTTACACGCCGAAGACATGAATTATTTCCACGGTATTTTAGGAGATAAAGGTTCCGCGCTTCACGAAAAACAAAGTTCTCTCTTGGAAAGGACTGCCTGGCTGCACAGTTAAAATTATCCTCTGCTGCTCACCAGCCCAGCACCCGGCCACGTCATTGTGCCACCCCCAAATCAATAATGTTTGGAGTTATCTTGGGAGCTTTGCCAGGCCAGGACATTCGTGCAAAGCTTTCCAATATTCCTGATAAAAGGCAACGAAGATCCAAAGGAAATGAAGCCAGAAGGACTGTAAGGTCCCGAGCTGCCAGCCCTGCATGTCCAGTGTGACATCCTGCAGTGGGACTGAGGCTGTGGCAGCTCCAAGGGGAGCTTTGGCTCACACTGCTACGGCCACCCTTCCATTTCCCCCCGGTTTGAGGAAGCTCACAGTCAGTCAGAGCCCTCGCCCTTCTGCCCCACTTCTCCACTCTGTACCAGCCCTGGACTTCCTCAGGCTCTGGAGCCCCAAGCCCAGTGCTAAGCCTGCTCTGCCTCAGACACCCAGAGCAAAGGTCTCACCGCTGCTCTCCATCCTTCCTGTTCGCCTTTTCTTAGCACTTGTCCATCACTTCCTATTGCAACAAAGCCCCAGCAGCCACTTTCGTGACTCAGATCCTTATCTCTCAGTGGCAGAGACGCTGCAGAAACCCAGCTCGTGCAAACAGCTCTGCCTTTCCCCACGCACAGTGTCACCAGGATTGTGACGCTGGTGGGAGATAAACTGGCCCAAGCAGTAGGGACAGGTTAACAAAACGAAGTGTCCCTGACCACTGCCAAGGGTCCCACCTGAAGAGACCCTCACTTCAGCACTGGGCATGTGAACCATCCAACCTCTCTATCCCACCAGAAAAGGAAGGCGTGGGGAGACTCCCATCTGTCCTGCATGGAAACTGGATGATTTTCTCTACTTGCCCGAACAGGATTTTTCAGCAGGAACCACTCCAAAGTGAAGTGCTCTGGTTTGTGCCCGGCAGAGCCTGGCCCTGGCCCAGCTCTGCATTAATCAGGTTATTTTAATGAGCTGCAGCAGCTCTCAGCTCAGGGACATGGGGGAGGGTGGACAGAGGTGATGCTGGGTGGGGATAAAGGACAGCTGTAGAAGACAAAATGTCCTGAGAGCTCTCAGCACAGGTGCTGGGTCAACACAGCAGTGAGAGCCAGCCCTGCCTGCAGTCAGGACATGGAGGAACATAAAACCCATAAATGATGCAAATGAACCCCGGAAAGGCTTCCCATTCCTGGAGAGGCTGAGGAGACAGATGTCTGCAGCTGCAGGAAGGGACAGCCTAACACAAGTCCTCACTCCCAGCAAGAAGCAGCCAGACTTGGAGAAATGTGAGAACCTGTCAGAACCCTGCCAGCAGCACTGGGAACTGCTACAAGATTCCCGGGATGGCCCTGGAAGATAAGGGGCCTGAAGCCAGATACTGCCAACCCGACAGGCAGCTTCTAGGCTGACCATCACTGTGTTGGGAATCAGCACATCGGATCAGCACAGCTGCCCTCTGACTGTCCAGCACTGAATAGAGCCCTCCATGTCCCCTGCCCAGGGGGCTTCCTGGTGCTCTGTGCAAACATGGCAACATCTCAGTCCTCCCACAGCCCCCAGAGCATCATTGCCCACAGTTCCCAGTGGATCACAGCCCATCTGCCCCCTGGGACAGGGTAACATCGCCCAGGTGCCACCCCCGCTGTCTTGAACTGGCCCTGGACATGGAGCATTTCATGCACTTAGCAGCAAAACAAAACAGAATGGGATTTCTCCACTTCCCCACCCAACTCCATGTCTGGCACTTTTCCCTGTGCTTATTTTTGTTCACATCCTGGTGTTGTTTTATGACAGAGCCCCCCGTCCCATCCCAACCAGCACAGTTTGCTAGGCAGGTGGCCAAGCATTGGAGCAACAGGAGCTCAGGTAGGAGCAGGCAAAGTCTCTGAATAAAATCAAATGTAAATATTCACCACTCCAAGACAGAGAAGGGATGCACCCAAATAGCAAACACGGGCAACAGCTTAAGTGCCTGGAAAACATTATGGACATGGTAATGAAATGGAAAACTACTGCCCTGGCTGGCATTTCCATGGGCAGCCGACTGCACGAGTGAACAATGTGAGGAAGCAGCAGTGAAAATCCCTGTGTCCCAATCAGGGCCAGGGATTTAGGCACAGCACTGGCTGAAAGAGATGGCAGACCTGTGGAGCGCGGCTGTCCCACTACACCGAGCTGCCTGGCCTGCAAATCCCAATCCCTGAACACTCTTCCCAAAACAAGGGGTTTGAATATCGCATTTACCTGCATGCTGCCCCACTGCTGCTGCTCCAGGCAGGTTGTGTAAATGCCTTCAGCCTTACACCTGCCAGTAAAGTGCCTCCAAAAGCAGTTGGAAATGCTAGATTTTTCTCAGAGCTCCCCATTTCCCCTAGTTCCCTCGATGGGGAGGGCAGGAGAGTCTGTGTTAGCGTAACACTGCCCTGACAACTGTAATTTCTCCTCTAAGGCTTTTCCTCATTGTCCCAGGGGAGGTTCAGGTTGGACATTAGGAAGAATTTCTTCATGGAAAGGGTGGTCAGGCACTGGAAGGGGCTGCCGAGAGAGCTGGTTGAGTCACCAAACCTGGAGGTGTTCAAGGAATGACTGGATGTTGCACTCAGTGCTCTGGTCTTATTGACAAGGTGGTGATCAGTCACAGGTTGGACTTGATAATCTTGGAGGTCACTTCCAATCTAAATCATTCTGTAATTCTGTGATTCCCCTCCTCTCCAAACCCTGGCACAACCCACAGGAAGGCTGCAGATGACTTTACCCTCATTGCCACAATATTTCATCGACTGGAGCCTGGAATCACATTTCATTAGGACAGAATGCCCTGCCCGAGACAGCTAATCGATTTAGAGGACACTAATCCAGAAGAAATTTGCTCCTGACCGAGGCAATGCCCATTAGCAGAGCAGAAGGCCAGGCAGGGGTCTGGCTGGGAGGGGGATCCTGGGATGAGGGGGGCTATGGCAGAGCCCCCCACCGGGCATCGTGCAGGGCAGGAGCAGATGCCTCAGGCACCGGCCTCACATTTGGATTAGTCTGTTATTAAAGCTAATTAGTTAATAGGTGGGCTGCAGGGAGCCAGCTTGATTTCTCCAGGGGCAGGCACCAAACCATAGGGGTTCCCAGGGGACAATGGGTCCAAGGACCCCCATGGTTCAGGTGGGGAGGGGACCCACACCCTGTCCCTGCAGGCAGGACAGGAGGCTTTCCCAGCACATCCCAGTTGCGGCCCACAGTGTGGGGCAGTGCCTCCCCTGTCTCCCCCCTCTCGGGTCCCCATCCCAGGGGCTGTGCCCACAGCCAGGGCAGGGAAATGGGGTCAGCACCCAGCCCCTCCAGAAGTGGTTCTGCACAACCTGCTTCCTTCTCCTCCCAAGGAGGCTGCGGAAATCCTTTTGTCTCGAGTGCTCCACCACGTCAGCTGTAAGAACAGGAAAAATCCCACCGTGTTCACAGGAACATCACTGGCAAGTGAGTCAATTTTTCCTGCTCTGGCAGGAAAAAAAATATAAATTAAAATCTCCAGCAGAGCCTAGGGAGGCACGCAGGGTGAGAACACGGATGCACAGCCCAGGGTGCATCATGGAACCATGGAATAGTTTAGATTGGAAAAGCCCTTTAAGTCCTCAAATCCAGTCGTTCCCCACAACACTGCCAAGACCACCAGTGACCACGTTCCCAAGTGCCACATCTATACATCTTTTAAATCCATCCAGGGATGATGACTCCACCACTGCCCTGGGCAGCCTGTTCCAGTGCCTGATCACTCTTTCTGGGAAGGAATCACTGCCTTGAACCTGGGTTTTCTCCTAGAATTCATGGGAGAGACACCCAACGCTCTCCTCTGCAACGGTTGGATTTTTTTAAAAACATTGCTAAGCAACCAGCACTCAGTGAGGGCATCGCTGTGGACAGACACTGTTTCAGCTGGAAAAAGAATATAAAAACAGCAGAGGGACGCTGTGGCAAGCAGTGTTACGGAAAAGGCACACACCAGCTCATTTTACAGGTCACTCAGCTGGTGCAGAGAACCCTTCACACTTCTGTTGTTATGGATAATAGAATAGCAGAACAGTTTGGGTTGGAAGGGGTCTTAAAGCTTGTCTCATTCCACCCCCCTGCCATGGGCAGCGACACTTTCCACTAGACCAGGTTGTTCCAAGCCCTGCCTGAGGGTCCAAACCACAGGGAAGGGTGAGGAAGCAGCACCCAGGCCCTTTGCTGGCCCCCTGTCCCCACGCTGGCACTGGCAGCCCCGGCCCCCACGCGGCACGGCTGTGCCCGCCGCTCCACGTGCAGGAGCCAGATGGTCCGGAGGCTGGTGTGCTTCCCACAAACTCCAGCTAGAAACCATCTTGGCTTCACCACAGAGACATCCCCTTCCCCCTCAGCGCCAGAGTCTCCACAGCACAGAGCATCCTGCAGCTACCATCCCTTCCCAGCAAACATCCTGCATCCCAGACATGCCATGACCCCCAAGCTCCCGTCAGCAGGTGGGAGCACAGGCAGAGCAGCGCAATTCCCGGTTTCTCCAAGCCACACCTGGGACCATCCCTGCTATTAAGAGCTTGGGTGATGCCCTCAAGATCCCGCCTCATCAGGAGCCCGCAGGCCTGGGGTCACCGGCTGCTTGCACAGAGCAGGTGGAAGCACCTTTGGTGCAGGGAGCATGCCAGGAAAACAGGGAAAACAGCCTCGTCTCCGCCGGCCGCGGTGACAGCCACTCGCGTGCCCGGGGGAGGAGGAGGATGATTCACGCTGAAGTGAACAAGCTGTGCGGGTTTTGGTACGAGCTCCCCCATCGCTTTGCCTCCCCTCCCACCCACCTCGGTCACGCTACAGCTACTCATCACACCGCGGCTGAACCCAGATCCTTAAAAGTGATGGATAAAAAAAGGCTGAACCCGGCGATGGATCCCTGGCACAGCCCGTCCTCCTGCTGTCCCACTGCTGCATGGTGCAGAAGGGGCCCAGAATACCCCAAATCAGCACCACAGCACGGGCAGAGTTTGCTCGGCCACAGTGCCACTGTCCCTCAGACAGGGTGGAGGGACTGAAGGGCCTCCGCTGAGGTCAAGGGATGCCAACCCCTGAGCACCCCTGCCCTGTTTTGTGCAGGGATGCTGCCCCGGCCATGGCAACCCCATGTCTGGTCATGGGGTTCAGGAAGAAGCACACAACGATTTTTTTAGGGTGCCTGTGCAGAGAAGGTGCAATCAAAGGGGTTGATAGTCCCGCTCTGCCATCCAGGGAGGGGGCTGGCAGCACAGCAAGGGCAGACATTCCATCCCAGCTAAGGGCTCCTGAGGGCTGGGATCAGCCAGGAAAGCACCACGTGTGCCAACCTGCAGAAAGCATAGGGACACGCAGAGCCGGCACTGCCGCTGCCTCCCACCCTCCCTGCAGCAACCATGGGAACGGCATTTCCTCACATGGATTCCCAACGTCACTGTGAGCTCCTACCCTCAAAGGAAAGAAAAAGAAAGGAAATCTGAAGAGCCTACTGCTTCCAGCCCGTGTCCAAGGCACACAGGTGATGCCACACGTGCCACAGGTGATGCCATGCATGTTGCGTGCACCCCTCAGTCTGGCAGCATTGCAGGAAGAACAAATGGACAGAGAAGATGCATACCTCCAGCCTTGGGAAAACAGTCTCTTGACCCAAACCAGGCAAATCTGCTCCATGCTGGAAGTGTGAGCAGGATGCAGCAGGTACCTGGCTCCCAGTGCTGGAGGAACACTGGGACATCCAACCTGCCCCTTCGCATGCCCTTCCCCAGGACCATCCACCTCCAGCTCACATTCACTCCCTGGACACTGGGGTGTGACATAAGGCTACACCAGCTCTGGCACTGTGGCAGTTCCAGCCCGTGCCTCTCAGAGCTGCTGTTTATCCCAGTCCATCCCCCTTTAACCTAAAAGCTTGGGTTTAACCCGGCATGGGGCACACGCTCAGTGCAGGTGCCATGGCCAGGCAGCAGCACACACGGAGCCTGCAGCTTCTCCAGGCTCCATCACCACACCAGCGTATCAGGACATGTGCCCCGAGGTGCTCCATGGCACACTCCCAATTAAGGAGATCTCTCAGCCCTGTTAATGAGCCTTCTGTCAGCATAATTTAAAAGATGTAATCACGACACAGCCTCTCCTGCACACCCAAACCCTTCCGCTCACCAGCTTCCCTCTCCAGCACTGCCAGGAGGCCGGATCTGGCTCCAGCTCAGCAGCTCATGGCATCCGTTTGGTGGCTACCACAGGACTCCAGAAGTACACCCCAACTGGAAGCTTGGCTCCCACCATCAGTTCAGAAACTGAGGGGTCATGGCCGGGGCAGGGGTACCCCCGGGGAGATGGGCGAATGGTCCCTAGGGATGCTGTGAGGAACCTCCAACATGGATCACAACCACAGCAGCGCACATGGGTGAGCCACTGCAGCATCCAGGCAGGGCAGGTTTCCCTCTCAGGCAGAGCCAGGCAGGGTAAGTGTGCAACCCTCTGGAGCCAGCACTGCCGGCACTACAATCCCTCCAGGGCTCACAGTGTAGACCCACCATCACAAACAAAGAGCATCTCCCATGCAGGAACACATTCCTATTGCTAATTTCCACTGGAGAGGAAGAGCGGGAGCTTTCAATTTGTACTGAAAATGGAGCAGAGTATTATCACCTGTCCTACTCCTCGTTTGAATAAAATCCCAGGCAAGCTATTAAAGATGTGGCTGCACAAGCCACACAGGTCATGCAAAGAAGTCTTTGGTGCTTTTGGCCCTGCTGGCGCAGGACTGACTGGGCTGTAATCACACCCCTCTCTATAGTCCAAAGTATTCCCCACACCAAACGTTTCCCACAGGAAGGATGAGGACAAAAATACACCCTGACACCACGGAGGAGCCACGTTACACCTTGGCTGAGTGAACAAAGCAGGAAAAGTCAGAAGCAAATCATTTTACCAATCAAACCCCAAACCCACGTGCTTTCCCCCAGACCAACCCTGTGGTTTGCTCACCTGGCCACAGCAGGGGGAAAGCCAGGAGGGGCCTGGCTGTGCCCTACCACACTGGGGGTGCAGGCAGGGACTCCTGAGCATGGGGCAAGCTCCTTGGACAACATTGGCTCCCACCACCCAGGAAGGGACTGGAGTCTCTTCCCACATGGACACTCTGGGAAATCCTCCTGTGCTGCAAGGCAGCAATTCCCCAGCTCTGGGAAGATGCCACAGGTGACTCACCTTGGCCACCCCGCACCCAGTGCTGCTCGTAGGTGGCTGGTACCAAGCACTCAGTGGCAGCAGCCAAATATCATTTCTCACGGCACAACCAGAGCAGAACCGAGTGCCAGCAGTCACAGTAACCCAAAGGAGGGGGGGGTACTTTTGCACAACACTCCTTTTCCTCCAAACATCAGCCTGCAAAGTCCAAGGACTCTCCTGGCCAGCAGCACAGCCCTGAGCACTCATGTTTGCACCTGCACAAACAGGGGGCCGTTCCTGGAAAGGCCAGATCTAAACCTCTGAACCTTGATCACTCCACTCCTCCATGCAAACGTAGTGGGAAGGTTTGGGCTTTGGGGACCAGAAGGGCAAAAAGTATGAAAATAACGTACAGTGGACTTTGGGTTCCTCCTCCCCAGCATCAGTGGGGCACAAGGACCAGTCACTCCAGGTGGAACCAGGTTACACGGCAGCCCAAGACAGGGCATGTCCTCCAATACATCCGAGGGCTTTGCCCCTGCAGAGGCACACAGAATTTTGAGTGCACAACACTCTGTTACAGTCTACCTGCCCTCTGCCCACCTGAGTCAACGATCCCCCAGACCCACTCCTCAGGGGGACAGAGCGTGCTGAGCCAAGGGCCATGCAGAGCAGGAAAGGAGAGGCAGTGATGGTGGGAAAGTGGGCAACTGAAGGTATCGGCCAGTGAAACATTTCCTTATCACCCGCCTAAGCCTTGTTTGTGTCAAAAGGGAATTAAGTAAACACTGGGCAAAAGTTTCACTTTCGTTTCCAGGCTGTTGCACAATCAATGCCAGCTCCATTCACTGCTGCCCCACAGCCATGGGCACAGCACTGGCACCCCACACGGGGGCAAACGTTTCATAAAGGGTTGGTTTCAGCAAGATGCTGCTGAGATGTGGAACAGAACCTGTGTGCAAGAACATCTCAGAGCCCAGCACACCAACAGCACCACCAGGAACTGCCCCACCACCCCACTTCATGTTTTAAGCTGCATGGCAACTCCAGAACTGGATTTGTCCCAGGAAAGACCCCACAGCTCCAGCAAAAACCCTGCTGGCATCACCCGTGGTAGCAGCACAGACCACTGCTGCCACCCTGGTGCAGTGCAGGCACACAGGGGTCATCCCGGGGGGCAACTCATTAAAATCACACCCTGCAGGCACAGACAGAAGGGCGACCACACTTCTCAGTCAGCCACAAGCACCAGCTGGAAACGTCAGCCGGGAGCAGGGGAAAACCCCAGCTGCTCACTGCAGCCAGGATGGGACGCGCTGATGGCATGAGACCTGTGAGATGGTACCACAGCATCTGCCCTGGGAAGTCAGGGGGGCCAGAGAAGGCCCAAGCTGCTGCAGGATTGAGGTCCACCCCAGCATCATCCCTTTCCCGCATCCCTGTTCGGTCCTGCCCTTCCTCACTGCCAGCCACAGCTCTGTAGTGACCCAGACAAAAAGACAGCCAAAGGAAAAGTGATCCAAAACACCAAACCAGCCCAACTTTGCCTTTTGGGGCAGGGCACCTCCACCCTTCTCATGGGAGCCCAGGGCATGGTACAGCCCCCCGTGGTCCAGCCCTTGTACCCCTCATGGGGAGAGGGTTCACAGAGCCGGCCCCATCCCAGCCCCACCACATAAATGAAATTGCAGCCTCTGCCATGGGAGCGCAGCAGCAGCCGGGGCGTGGACGGGTTTGGTGGCTTCAAATTAGTGCCTGGGACTTGGAAGAAGCAAAACAAACCAGCAGAAACGTGGCAGGGCACCGGGCTGCGCCCAGTGCCTGAAGGGGATGACGGCCCCATCGCCACGGGGACACTGCGCCTGGAAGGACAGGGAGAGAGGGAGGAGAGGGGAGAGGAGGGTGCCCAGCTCAGCCCCCAGACTCGGCATGGGGGAGGCGATGGCTGGCAGCCACCTGCACCCCCACTCCTCCATCTTTACATGTGCTGCTTGTCTTCCAAAGCAAGCTGCAGGCATCTCTGTATCACCATCTGGGCACCTGGGCTCCATATCCCCCTCCATGGAAGCAAAAGGACTGGGACGAGCTGCTGGCTGGGACACAGCTCCTTGCCTGCCCCTTTCACAAAACACAGGGACACACAAAGTGACAAAATTCCTGTTCCCAATGGTCACCACCGCTCCTTCACTAGAGAGCGAGTTTCACGGCATCCAGGCTTCGAGTTCATTATTTATGTCACACTCGAAGTCTTTGCATCTGCAAAACTTTCTGAATAATTTATGGTGGTGGATCAGGGAGTAAGAGGGACACGTTTTGCTGAAAACCAGGTCACTCCGAATACCAGCCAAGCAGCGAAGGGAGACAATGGAAACGGGCACAAAAACTCACTGGGGAGAAAAAATCCAACAGCATTTATCTATATACATATACACACACATTCCAGAGATGCCCTTGGCATCTGAAGACATTCAGGAAGACTAGCCCTTCAGCAAATGAGGATCACTTTCAACCTTCTAAATTTATTTTTTCTCTAAGGGAAAGATAAAGAACTGTGAAATCAGTCCCGTTTCCCTTCATACCTCATGAAGGGCAAAAGCAGGGCAGAGCAGCCCCTTCACCAAACCCTCGCAGAGACGCTCTTATGTGCCCTTATCCAGTCTCACCAGCCCTGCATGCTGGTCTTGGCATGGGAACTATGAGGGGACAAGCAGGAAACAGGAGAACACTCCTGCCCAGCACTGCCAAGGGCTTTTCCCCCCTCCTGCACCTTCTCCCCACCACGGCCCACCCAAGCCACCCCTCGCCGATATACAAGGAGTTACGTTCCGCTCACGCCCGTCTTCAAAACAAAGAGGATGTGAAACGTTCAGCAAAGGCAAGAGGAAGGAAAATGAGCGAGGATGTTGCCAAGACCTCACGTAACTCTGGTTGCAGGACACCATGCTGTGCCAAGGGCCCAGACACCCTCCAAGCCCCTCGCTCCAAGGGTAGCGTGCCTTGAGCTGGAGGTCTGCTGCTCCCTGGGCCTGCCTGGCTCCATATCCACGTGCCACAACAGCCTAGGAGCAGCACGGAGACAGTGACAGTCAGATAAGGCCACCATGCCCAGCAATGAATGAGGAGATGAAAAATTTGGAGACGAACAACTTGGAGACACCAGAGAAAAATAAAAGCTGGGTAAGAGAAGCAAGCAGCAGTCATGGCCAGGAATGGCCCCAGATACCACCTGTACTGACTGACAGGGGTGACACCCCCAGCCCTGAGTTGTCCCCAATGCCCAGACATGAAAGCGACATCAAGCAACAGGCAGCAGAGCAGCTCCCTACTCCTGCAGCATCTCCATCCCTGCTGAGGGATACCAGAGTGGTCTCTAAGGCCTCACGTGACACATCAGACCTTAGACCCACCACACACCAAGGGTAATGCACACGGGGAGAGCTGGGACAGATCCTGTCCTGTGCCAGGTGTGCTGAACCAGCCACAAGTACCATGGCTCAGAGCAGCCGCTCAGCCAGTGAAGTCACTCCTACAGCAGGACAAGGATATACAGAGCGGCCGAGCATCCATCCAGGAAGGGGACAACCCTCCCCAGCCTCCCAGGCAGTGCCCTGCCCCACACATCCCCAAACTTCCCCCAAAACGCCCTGCAGACTGTGCCACACGTGCAGGGGACGTGGCCACAGCAGCGCCTGCGCCTGGACACTGATTCACGCTCCAGCAGAACCGGTGTTATTCCTGTCCCTGCAGCCTGGGCACCCGCAGAACAACCCCCCAGCCCTGTGCAGGAATTAAGGGCTAATCCAGGAACACATTCAATAGAGGCTACAAAACAATTCAGCCATAAAAACATCCTTATCTCCAGAGGCCGGCGAGCGTTCTTCCTGCCCCAGTGCAGCAGCCTGGGGCGCAGGGCCATGAGGCACGGCCACGGCCAGTGGGACAGGAGCCCACTAACAGCCACGAGCCCACAGGGGCTCACAGCACACCCCAAAATACCCGCAACACAGCATGACTGGGGCAAGGGAACAGCCAGCCCCCTTGGCCAGCACCTGCTAAACGTGACCAGTGACTAAACCCAGAGCCGAGCACCCTCAGGACCCACCAGTTAACTCCTAAAATGTATTTTCAGTGAAGAACAATGCTGTAGCATAAATTCTGTAGGGATAAAATGAACACTCCAGGCAGGGCCAGGCTCTGGCTGCCTTGAGCAAACGCTCCACAGCAGAACACATCTCGGACCTCCAGAGCCGTAAAAGTGTCGACAGCTGAAGGATTTGGGGGTTTATTTTAACCCACAATGCCAATAATTGGTACAACAGGGGTCCGTGTAACCCAGATGTTACCAGCTGCTACTCCAGCGCAGGGAAACTACACACACAGGGCTTAGTGTGACATCAGAAAGGAAGGGAACAGGAGTCAGCTCTCCCAGGGAACGGACACAGTGGTGGGCTTGGCCAGAGCATCACCTGCCCCACAACAACCCTGCTGCATCCCCGAGGCCAAGCTGGGGCATGGTAGGTGATGCCACAGGGGCTCCATGGCACAGGTCTGTGTCATGCGTCCCTCTGTCACCCCACAGCACTGACCAGGGCAGGCTGAGCCTGGCGAGGTAACCACATGGGCTGCCAGCCTGAAACCCCCTGGCTGGAGAAGCGCCCTGTGATTTGGGCCAAATAAACTTTAAGAAAGGAAAAGCCTCAAATAAGCCTGTGGGGGAAATACCAGGAACAGAGATGCAGCTCAAGGAACAGCCCACCCACCATGGCACCCTGAGGGTACAGCCCACCCAACCATGGCAGAGGGTGGCCATGCTGAGGTATCCCCAACCCCAGCTGTGGGGACAGGAGCCAGCCTAGACTGGGCATGGAGGACAACAAGGATGCTGCCAGCCACAGGGAAGGGTCTCCCCAGCCCAGGAGCCACAGCCTGTATTGCTGCATCCCCCTCCCACCCAGACCCCACCATAGTGGTTTGCAGCTTTTCCCCCCCACACCATCTACTTTGGGGATGGAGAGGTCAGCCCAGTCAGTGCCACCGTGGGGCACTGGGCACCCCCACCCTGAGCAGCAAGGGTACTGACGACAACTGGGGGAGTGGGCACAGCACCAACCCATCACCCAGGCAAACCACCCCCAAAGGATGCAACCGCTGAGGGCCATGGACAGGGAGCTGGCAGACCAGGACTACAAATGCCCCATGACCACGCACATCCTGGTGGACCAGGACCAGTACCAAACATGTCCCAGTGGACCATGCTCATGCACATGCTCATGGACCAGGACCAGAACCACGCATATCCCGAAAGATCCATCCTGATGGACCACACATATGCAGATAGACTAGGACCAGGACCCAGGAACACACACTCCCCAGCGACCACGGCCGGGCACATCCTGACGGATCATGCACGTCCCGCTGGACCGGGACCAGGCACATCCCAGTGGCCCAGTCAGGCCACAATATGCAGGGGGGACAGGGTGGACGCAGGTGGCCCCCGATGGAGCAGGAGCCCCCGGCCCGGCCCGGGCAGCGCGGGGAACAGTGGGCGGGCCGGGGCTGGGGGAACAGCCGGGGGCTGCCGGGGGTCGCGGGGTCCCGCCCCCGGCCCCGCACTTACTTTTGAGGGCGGCGACGAGCGACTTCCCGTCCTTGATGAGCTCCTTGATGAACTTGTTGGTCTTGTCCAGCTCGGCCTCGTGGGAGCGCAGCCGCTCCCGGAACTGCGGGCTGTCCAGGCAGCACTCGCTGAACTCCAGCGCCGGCAGCCCCATGCTGCCGGGCACTGCGGGGGGAAACCGGCAAGAAACCGGGAAAAAAGGAAAAAAAAAAAAACCAAAGGTTTCCTAAGGCGAGGCGCGCAGCCGGCCGTGCGGGGAGCCGGCGGGAGAGCGGTGCCGGGCCAGGCCGGGCCGAGCCGGGCGGAGCGGAGCGGAGCGGGGCCGGGCGGAGCGGCGGGAGCGGAGCCGCGGCGGGGGCGGAGCTGCCGCCGCTCTGGGGCCGCCGCCCGGGCCGGGCCC